>OX359295.1:35335082-36052582 GCA_947179395.2 Pulicaria dysenterica
ACGTTAAATAGTCTCATATGAATAAAGTACGAAAAATTCAAGATGTAGACAAATATATTTTAATTTTTAAATTGAAAGACTACTTTTTCATAATTTTTTATGTAATTTCAAAACCAATATTCAATTGATTCATGAGTCATCTAATGAGATGATTTAAAAATAATTAATCCAATTTAAGGCTCCTAGGTATAGATAATGGGTGGCATTTGGTATTAGGAGTTTAACTTCAAGCCTTTTGTCTTTAATACGCCTTTATTTAAAGTTTGAAGCCTCTTTTGCCTTCTTCCCAGCAACCAGACAAAAGCCTAAGTTGTTTCCCAGTCCCTTTTTTGGACTTTCCACATTCAAACTTTAACCTACTAATTAGAATAGAATATTACCATGTTTCCTTCATTTTATATTCATGCCAATAAAGTACTTCTTACCTAATATATAACTTTTAATTTGATGATATATTTTCTTAATATATATTAAAAAAGGTTATAGTTCATCTCTTAATCAGTGTCTTTTATTTTTTAAAATGACTAACGAATGAAGAGTTTCTTAAGTTAAAAGTCTTAAGTCATGATTTTGAGTTGAGTACGGATCTTAAGTAGAAACGGGTCACCATCTTCTTATTCAGATCCCGTGTCATTCAAAAGTATTCTTCAACGAAACTCTAAATTCCTTATTGAATTATTATGGTAGATTTGCTTGCAATTTTCACTAACTATCATATCTCTCATGCCAATTCTTAATTCCAGTAACAAAATTGACGTAAATCTGTAAGTATATCAATTTTCTTTTTTCATCTTTCGATGTTCATAAATATTTCTTGATTTGTTATTGATATATGGATTTATTATATGTTAAAAACTTACATTAACAATCTGCGGTGTTTATACACGGGGTACTAAGCTATTTAAGATTTTATAGAAAAATAACTAGATTAGTTATCCGTGTGATACACGGGTTGGTTTAAGAAAATAATAAATATTAAACATTAATAAAAGATATTAAACAAATATAAACACGAAAAATATAATAATTTAAAAAGATGATGATAGACGACGTCAAGACATATACCAGCGGTGGAAGCGTCGATGCAAGGTTGAGCACAGAGGTGACGGAAAAATACGATATCATGATATGAAGTGACATGATTGTATATCTTTTACAAACTATAGGTCATCATGTTATAATTAGAGTAACAAGATTAGTTATTTACTCGTTATAATTAAAAAGGGCATATATGAATTTTGTCTAATAATTTTGATTGAACTTTGACTTAGAATTGTTAAAATTAAAATTTCAGTTTTAATCGAATAAATGATCAAAATTAAACAATTAACTTTTTTATTAAATAAAAAGGTAGAATCATTTAATGCATAATAATGCATATAGTCTTTTACTTATATTATATATTATAAATTATAAAAGATTCACCTACTATATTGACCGTATAAAAGTATATAGAAATCTATCGACAGTTTTTATAAAATATATAAACATACAATTTCACATAGATAGTATCTTGAAATATTCATTTTCATAACAAAAATGATATTTTATTATGGATAAAGTATTTATGTTTTTCTCTTTTGTTCTTCAAGATTACCTGAAATGAAGTTAATTTATTTCAATTGATTTTTTATACTATCACTCAATTTTGACTATAATTGTTTTTTGTAATATAATTTATTAGTAATATTCAAAATAATTAAATAAACACAAAATATAGAAGAAACTTTTGATTTTTTTCCTGCTAATTTTTTCTACGCTAACGTGCTATACACTAAATGATGATATGGAATTACTAATTATCTGTTTTATCTTCTTTCATTTTCTTGATACATTCTTGATCTAGTGAACTGAAACATAATTATGAGAACATAAAAATAAAACCTTTCATCTAAAATATAAGAAGAACAAGTTATTTGATTCAAGTCTTTCGGTAACAATGTCGATTCACGTGTACGATGTCATAGGGGTTTCCAAGTACTTCTGATTTCAAGTTTGAAAACCTTGAATAAGTGTTGGGTAAATTACCGAGAAAAGTAACATATATACCAAAATTTGCCACTAAAGGTAACATGTAATTTTTTGGCCAATTGGATTCTCACCCTGATTGAGATTACACTTGAATCGCAATTCACAATTGACTTTGGTCACAGTTTGCGATTTAGTGTGTCTTTCAGAGATTTCTATTCCCAATTTCCTTTTCTAAGTTTTCGATTCCTTATGCCAGTTTCTGATTCTTCACGTTTTCGATTGTCGATTTACGATCCGTACCCAACCGTGATTTATGATCTAAGGGAAATCTCACGAGGAGACTCAACCCCTTACATTATTTTATTAATATATGCATTGGCCTAGTTTAGTAGTTTTGATTCATCCTATTTCAGTTTATGATTCAAGTCATTATCTTATTTTATATTAGCACTGCTTTCAATTGCGTCTTAGCACTAAATTAACGATTCCTTCTTAAGCAACACTTTTCAATTCGTTCAACAAGAAGATTTACGATTGATAAGTTTCGGTTGACCTAACTCGATCCAAAAAATTAACCTAAAACTTTGCTTTCAATTGTATTTAATCCCTAACCCCATGGAAACAAACCTTTAATGAGTAATTGAAATTCAAACAAGATGAAGGGTCGAAATCTCATTTTGGTTCTCGGATCATACAAACTATTCGACAGTCTGCAAATTGGCCCAAAACCTCATTATAAACAGAATTATTGGTCATGAAATCAATATATATTGATTTACAAAGATCTAAGGCGGCTACAAGAGTGGTTACCTAGGATGTGTGCCATAATCAACTTATATACCTTACTAGTTTCTCTTAATACCATTATTAGACCTTGTACTTAAGTTAACAACAAATGTATTTTACCCCTTTAACAAACTTTTGACATCCTACTGCACAAAAGTTTATTATTATATTAAATGAAAAGAAATTGTATTACAGGTTCCGAGTTAACTTCTTAGTTCGGTACTTGGAATACTGCTAAATCGTACGCGAGATTCGTTATTCGGGACTAGTATCGAAGTGACTTGGTAAAATAGGTATCCGGTACTGGTACCGTATATGAATACTCGGTACGGTATTCGGTACCGCCTTTGAACCAAATTTGGTACGCGGCAAAATCACTACCATTCTGGCACTATGTTAACTCCTATATAGGAGGGTTCATTTGAGAACCGCGAGAACCAATTTTAACCATTGATTAAATTAAATTAATGCATGAAGGCCAAGATTAATGGGAGTATTTTTAGTCATTTATATATGAGCCCAACCGTGATGAATTGCGTTCGGATGGACTGTCATTAATTAGCAAGACTTGATTTTCTTAAAATAACCCTCATTAATGAGCCACCAAAAATTATTAGCAATTGATTAATTTTAATCAAAGGCTAAGATTGATTCTCTCGGTTTTTGCTTGAACCCTCCTCCCCCCCCCCCTCCCCCCCCACACGCACACACATATAATATATATAAGTTTATTTGAGAACCATTATTAATAAGAGTACTGCGAGTACCATTTATAATCACCATAAATAACTCCTTAACAAGAGTATTTTGTTTTTTTTATATACTTTTCAGCCGTGAATTGCGTCTAGTGGACCGTCATTAAAGAGCGAGGCTAATTTTTTCAAAATCCCCCTCATAATGAGGCGTCATTTTTTTTATTGGTCATTGATTTATTTTAATCAATGGCCAAGATTAGTTCTCACGAAACTCGCATTAAGAGTGGTTCTTAAATAAACCATCCCTATTTTATATATATGTATGTATATAACAAGGATCAATATTTTCCTTAAATCGAACATGCAGTTTCCGACATAATATGTAGTTGACATGAATCAAATATGTTGTGATCTCAACCATTGATCATCCAAATTTAAAGGCTGATATTGGTTCTTTAGATTCTATATATAAGGTTGATTATGTATTGATCTTTGTTGTGTGTGTGTATATATATATGGGAGAGTTATTGTGAGAATACATTTTTAGTTAAGAATAAAAGAACAAATCCTAGCCATCAATAAGATGTTGATCTATTAGATCTAATGGTCGCAATTCACCAGTCGCAATTCACGGTTGGGTAATCAATAAAATGAAGAGTTAAATGTAGACCATCCAATATATATATATATATATATATATATATATATATATATATATATATATATATATATTATCTTATATCTTATATTCTAATTAAAAGAAAAGGGTTTTCCCCTCTTCCTAAAAATTCTCCACCAATCACAACCCTTGATTTAAAAAAAATTAAAAAAAATCGAAAAATGCATGATACCAAAAGTCCTTAAACCTTGGAAGAGGTCATTGTGAAAATTCTTAGGGGGTTTTATAAAATATGTTAGGGGCTTTTATGAAAATGTGAGGGGGTTTTATAAAAATTATATATTAATATAATTAATTATAGGTTGTTTATAAAATATGTTTAATAACTTATTATATAATTTGTTTAGAAAAATAATAATTATATATTTGCAACCATCTCATTTTTATCTACGTATTGGTATAAATTTTATTGTAATATGACACTTTTTTTTTAAAGTAGTATATTTTGTAATTGTTTGTTATCCATTAATAGTAGTGGGTAGGTTATTCATAAAACATTTTATATCTTTTTTATATTTATTCTATCTACGTATCATAGTCGATATAATAACTGATTCATCGGTCTTTCGATAAAAAGTATTAAAAATTTTTTTTTAAATTTTGTTTTATTTAAGATAAATTTATATAAAAATAGATAAAATTTAAAACAGACAAAGGTGCATCAATCAATATAAAAAATTAAAGAATCATATATATATATATATAATATACATATACATACATATACATATATATATATATATATATATATATATATATATATATATATATATATATATATATATATATATATATATATATATATAGGGTAAGGTTATATAAAGAACCTCCCTTAAACATAGAACCTAAAGAATCATATATATATATATATATATAGGGTACCGGTTTTCCCATGAGTCTCGGTAAGTAGCGTTGTCTGTTGTTTGTTGAAATATGTTGTCGATGTCGCACATGTGCGTATATGAGGTATGTTATGCCATGTTGTTAGATATTGTTGCCATGCTAAGTTGCTTTACACGTTGGTTATGAATCGCATGCGTATAGTTGGACCCGTTACGGGTCGTTGTTGCTTATTGTTGGTCCGGACTGTTGATGGCATGGTTAAGGTCAGCTTTCTTCCCGAAGGCTGGATCCCTTTGATGGAATAACGGGGATCAACGGTACTCGGTGTGCAGCACGCCGGGGTGGTCTTGCAAACCGCCGCTCCTTAACGTGAGTTGGGATCTTAACTTTCGTTGAGATCCGAGTTGATGAGCTTCGAGCTTTGTAACGCGTTTGGTGGACTGCTCTTCGCTCCGCCACCATTGCGGATAGTTGTAGCTGATGGTCCCCAGTTTGAATCGTTGAGCGGGGCTTCCCACCCGGCGAGATATGATTCCTACTGACTCGTTGGCGCGACGCTATGTGTTAGGATAGCCTTATGTGCTGTCCCGTAGTTGGGATAACTTGCTTATTGATGCTTATGTGTAAATCTATGCTCACTAGCTAGTTGTAGCTAACGGTGCCTGATTTTCCCTTTTTGCAGATGCGAGGTAGTTGGCCTATGTGAGGCGGGACTTGTTGGTAGATGTTGTATATATCTTTTGCGGAACACTGCTCGTTGTAAATATATGTGATCCGATGGTCGGTAGTTTGTCGGTTAGTTGGTAACACCTGGATGTTGAACTTGGCGTAATTTTGTTGTATTTTAACTGCCGAGTCAGTTAACACTTAATATTTTGTTAATGGCGTTTACTTCCGCTTTGAGTTTGTTTTAAAAAGCTTAAATTCTCTCTAATTTTAAGCTCGTAAAAAACCGGTGTTACAGTTCTCAAATGAACCACCCACTATATATATATATATATGATTCTTTAATTTTTTATATTGATTGATGCACCTTTGTCTGTTTTAAATGTTATCTATATTTATATAAATTTATCTTAAATAAAACAAAATTAAAAAAAAAAATTTAATACTTTTTATCAAAAGACCGATGAATCAGTTATTATATCGACTATGATACGTATATAGAATAAATATAAAAAAGATATAAATTGTTTTATGAATAACCTACCCACTACTATTAATGGATAACAAACAATTAAAAATATACTACTTTAAAAAAACATCATCAACTCTCTTCCAAAAAAATCTCCACCAATCACAACCCTTTATTTAAAAAATTTTGAAAATTCCAAGATGATTAAGTCATAATTGCTTCAAATCCTTAAGGGAATTGTTATGGTTTAAATGTAAATTGTTAGGGGTTTAAATGTAATTGGAAGGGTTTAAATGTAAATTGTTAAGGGTGGTATATGAAATATGTGATGGGTTGTTAAGAAATTTGTATATTAATGTAATTAATTATAAGTTTCTTGAAAATTATGTTTAATAACTTGTAATATATTTTGTTTGGAGAAAAACTAATTTTATATTTGTAATTGGCTCATTTTTATCTACTCGTTGATATAAATCGGAATATCAGTTTTTTCTAAAAATCAGTATATTTTAAATGTTTTATCCATCGAGAGCAACGTATAGGTAATTATTGTACATTTTATTCGTCTTTTATATTTATTTCCTCTACATAATATAATCACTGATTTATTGGTTTGTCGATAAAAAGAATTAAAAATATACTATAACCAGCAGTTAGTGGCATAAAGTTGTTTATAAAACTACCACTTAGAGCTTTTTAAAATTGATTGTTAGTTATGACTAAATAACCATACAGAAACTATACTTCTACATAATTACTGGGTAGTGAAACAACTATCATGTTAATGTGTTTTGTAACTACACATACAACTTGAAATTATATATAAAAATTTAATTGTCTTATTTTTAACTAATAACTTGCTACATAAAAATAAAAGTTATTACATGGATATTTGAAATTCAGTGATATCTTGTGTTTTTAATTATATTTAATTAAAAAATAAATTACACTTAAACGATTTACATATGTATAGACATAATCTATTCTATGTTAAAATCTTATTATATGTGATCTGATTTGCGTATACTTAAATAGATGCCATCATGATTTAACTTTAAATGAATTTAGCTTATAATTTCAAAGATTTAAATATATAATCGTGTAATAAAAATGTCTTTACAACACTTGATATTATAACATCAACAATAATATTATAGTTATGGTTTACAATATCGGGATAAAGCTCTATCACGATAAACACATTAATATTATACTAAAACTTTTAGACGTGTAATGTAACTTTATATTTCTTAAAAAGAGTATTTATAAGAAGTACTAAAAAGACACGTTTTCACTCATTATATGTGACCGTTTCTTGGGTGAAGAGTAAAGAGATGTTAAAAGTTTTAATTTCCGATGATTAAGGAAACCCTACTAATAAAACTATTTATGTTGTTTATAAAGAGATTTTAAAGAAAATCTAATGATAATCTTATGTATGAATTTCAAAATTCTGTAATGATTATTCATTACTTACGACATTTTATATTCATAACTATGCTTTGTAATTATTTTGACTATACGTCTTAATAGTCTTTAAAACTATATAAATTTAAAATGACTTATATCATCCCTTGTTGATACACGGGTAGCTTAGCTAATATATATATATATATGAGAAGGTTCAAACGAAAACTGTTTTTCATACGAGAACTGCGATAACTAATTATAGCAATTGATAAAAAAGATGGAGGGTCCAGATTAAAGAATTGTTAATGGATAACCTTAAACTAATCAAACTTATCCTTAATAAATTAAGGGCAATTTGAACATTTTTATATTACCCCCACATTTTTTAAACTAAAATATACATCAAAGGGAAATGTGTTAAATTATAAAAATTATACTCTTTAATTTGAGACGATCTTGCTATATTTTTTCATTTTTTATTTGCGTTTGCTAGGTGTTTTTCAGTACAACTCGATATGTGCACATGGCATATGCACATATTCACCTAGTTTTTTCAGCACGGATGTAAATATGCATATGTGCATAATATGCACATGCGCACATGTCGAGCTATTCTAAAAAACCAACAAACGCGAATTTTTTCTTCTAAAAAATATAGCAAGATCGGTCTCAAATTAAAGAGCATAAGTTTATGATAATTTCGTACATTTTTCGTAATTTAACACATTTTCGTTTGATGAATATATTAGTTTGAAAAAAAGTAGGGGTAATATAAAAATGTTCATACTACAATTTCCTCTTTAAAATAAATAAAAAAGACAGAAAATTAAATGATTGACCAGAAATAGTTCTCGCATATCTCGTTCGAAAAGCAGTTCTCGTTTGAACCGCTTCTTACATATATACATACATACATATACGTATATATATATATCTGTGTGTGCGCGCACGCACGCACACACACACACACACACACATATATATATATATATATATATATATATATATATATATATATATATATATATATATATATATATGTAAAAGTTCAAACGAGAACTTTTTTTTATACGAAACTGTGAAAACTATTATTAACACCATTAATGACTCATTAATAGGGTATTTTGGTCATTTATATATTTACCCAACTGTAAATTGCGTCCGGATGAGCCGTTATTAATTTACGAGGCTTGATTTTCTGAAATAACTCTCATTAATGCTTTATTAATGAGCCATTAATGAACCGTTAAAAAATATTAGCTATTGATTAATATTAATCAAGAGCTAAGATTGGTTATCGTAATTTTCGTTTGAACCCTTACACACACACATATATATGTATATATATATAATGTGCATATATATATATATATATATATATATATATATATCTCTAACACTACAAAAAGAACGAAAAGAGGGTAAATGCCTAAATGGTGGTGATGAGCATGTAGCGTTTGGTTTTGTTAGGGTGTGTTTGGAAGGATGCAAGTAGTTGAGAGAATAAAAGCAAAAGGTGTTTTGGCCACCTCTCTTTGATTCCCCTTCCACCTTAAGACATGACAAAAACTATTTCAAAATTCTTTTTGGAACAACTTTTATCTTCTCAAATATTCCAAATTTTTTAAAACAAAAACAAAAACATGCCTACTTTTTTTGTTAGATTGTAAATGTACAACCTTTTAATGCACGTTTGGGTATTTCTAAAGCCAATTTACCACAAATTTTCTAAAGGGTTAAAGTCACTGAAAACAAAAAGGTTTTCCCCAATGTTCTGATATAACACATTAACTTTTTTTTACACATATGGCAATTTAACTTGTAAGAAACCTGTTATTATAGCTATTTTGGTGATTTTGACCTGCAATAGCAGGTCACCTTCTTCCCCAATTTCCTTCACTTCGAATACAAACTTTGAAGCCAAAATTCTCCTTGTACACTTAACGAAAATCAATAATTCTTGACTCTATGGAAAGGTAATCGAGTTGTCTATCAAGTAGTACAAAAAAAAGAATAAAAACGAGTTTAAAATGTGTCAATTCATCGAAATACCGTAAGGGTGTCGATTGGTATTTACCGACTTTAATTAGCAATAACTTGGCCTACACTTGATGGTTTTTCATCAATTTGGTGTCCATTGAAAGGTAAAAAGATTATCTACGACAATCTATAAAAAGAATGACGTAAAACGATCAAGAATCGAGCAAAAAAACAATCTTTTTTCTGCCTTGTTTTCGAAAAAAAAAACGAAAAAAAGGAGACTTTGAGCTCGAAATTCTCTCTCAATACTTGACGAAAATTCATGAATTTGGTGTTATTTGAAAGGTATAATGATAAATTACAAGATTCTACAAAAAAAAAATCACAAAAAAGACCAAAAATAGACCCAAAAATCGCAAAAAATGGGTTGAAACCGACTTGGCAGGTTGCAGGTCGCGTTTTGGCCATATCGACACAGTTTTGGTAAGTTAAATGACCATATGTGTAAAAAAAGTTAATGTGTCATATCAAAACATTGAAAAAAGTCTGTTTATGTTAAGTAACTTTAACCCTTTTCTAAACTTCAAATAAACTTAAACAAAATATGTTGTAGAATGTCTTAGTGAAAGTCTGGCCCCTAGGCATGGCCATGTGGCAATTTATGAGCAGTTGCCCACAATCCTTTTTTCCCAACAATATTTTATCAAAACCAACATATATAGCTAGAGAAGGTTATTATCCTTTTATTTTATATTTATAGTAATCTATATCTATATTAATATATAAATTATTTATCCTTTTTATTCTTTAAAGTTTTAAACTCTTAATTTTATGTGTAAATTTACTTATTTACATTTTATTTAAATCTAAATAGAAACCATTGGTCGGAGTTTATTAGCGCTTCTAATATCATTTTAGTAACTTAATTTTACATATAAATAACATTCAAAAATGTCAAGTCAATGTAAAATAATTTCCAAACTATAAATTATTAAATAAAAAATTAAATAAAAACATCTCCATAAAACAACATTTTAAAAATTCTGTCATATACTAAATATTTATATTGAAGTATTAGAAAATACGTATAACTAAAATTCATAAACATGATAAAATGTAATCCGAATTTATAATCATTTCAGATTTTTATAAATGACTCGTATGATTAAAATAAAAGGTATAGTTTATAATATATTTAACATTCTCCCTTTTCTATTATAACTCTTAGAATTAAGTAATGAAATGACCAACAAACTCTTAAAAAATGTTATACTTTTTTTTTCAGAAATCACTAACCCTCCAATACACTCTTTCCTATCAACATTATTTCTCAAGTTATGATATGTTTTTACCATCTTATTTTAGATTTTTTCTTTTTTTTAAAGTTATTATAAAAATTAATAAAAGAGTTGATTAATATATAAGAGAAATAAAGAAATTGAAAAAAAGGAGAAATGCAATTCATATTTTATGAATAGATAATATTCGATGTTACCATAGTGCGTGTATATAATACCCCAAACGTTATCGAAAGCGAACATGTTATCGAGTGATTGCCATAGTGCGTGAATTATTTGTCGCCATCACATTTCGAATGCATGCTATAAGATTATGATAAGTAATAAAATCAAGAGAAAAGATAAAGAAAAAGAATTAATAGATTACACATAATTATCTACCGAGTAAAAGAATGAACTAGAAAAATTTACTAAGAAAAAGTAAAGTTTTTAATATAATTATTTCATTCTAGTATCATTTTAACAAAGTTCTAATGGATATTATATTAATGCCACAATTATTTAATAATATTTAAAAGGTGTTTCTGTAGCATGTACTATTTATATAGAGTAATGTAATTATGTAAACTAGCTAAGCGACCCGTGTATCAACACGGGGATGATACTAAATTTTTTAATTTATACATATTTAAAAAGTACTAACACGTTAAAGAAAATTTGAAAACATAGATAGGAATATAAAAGCTCGTAATAAATGATAAACATTACAGAAGTTTGAAATTCATACATAAGACTATATGTAAATTTTGTGTAGAACCTCCTTCTAAACAACATTGATTGTTTTATTAGTAGGTTGCCTTCATCATCGCATATTAAAACTTTTAACCATTTCTTACTCTTCACTCGAGAAACCGCCACATATAGTTGCCCATGAGTGAAAACGGGTCGTCTAAAAAACAATCCAACATTCTATAAAGATTGACCTTGGCTTTCTAATTATTAAGAATTGAAATACATTAAGCTTAATCTTCATCGTTCTAATTATTAAGAATTGAAATACATTAAGGCTGAAACCTCAACAATCGAGGTATAGATAGGATTAAACTTTAGAGAACTATGCAACTTATGTCTTTATCCTTGAGATAAGGGTCTAATTCATTGCTTGGATAGAATGTGTCCCCAAGCCCGGAACCAAACATGTCAACGGCTATCGGCTAATGACCACAGAAAAAAAAGGCATGGAGCTTAAAATCATAATAAACCAACAGAACATGTTGCACAAGCCAACGATGTGAAGGTACCTTCAACAAAAGTGATAAAAAAGCGCTGTATTGATGTGCATTTAAACTGCTTATTTAGACTTGAAGTTGCAATAAGCAGCTTCAAGTCTTTGGGTAAAAGTGAAAATTTATCATAAGAATATTATAGTGTATCCACAGCTTCAATCAACTAATAATCCCATCTTGATTCTTTATTTTATTGAACAATCACTCACAAAGCACATATCCAAAACCTCAATATAATATCTTATAGTTAAGCTTTACATGTTCCGAAGCTAGTGTGTTTAACATAACTAAATGAGTTTTAAGTTATAGTTTATGATTAATAGAGCGAACTTATGAACAATCTACACTACAAAATACATAAAACTTTCCAAGATGGTTTATTTCTTCTTATTAACACTCAATGAATTTTCAACTTGAAGCTCATCTTCTATCTAATATGAAACTAAATTAACACTTTTAGATCCAAAAGTGAACCAACTAACAACTGTTGTGGACATCCGCCAACAACACAAGAAGTTTACAACTAACCTTGTAACCTAAAAAACATAAAGTTATGAAACTTGTAAATTTTTAAACACAAAATGCAGATGCACTTTAACTATTTACATACCAATAGCAATCCATAATTTGAAATAAACACAATGCAAATCAAGCATGTTCACAAGTAAATGAGTCAAATTTTCCATTGTTGATTCCAACAATCCTGAAATTTTTTAATTCTATTAAAGTAATATGCTTTACCTCATCAATCAACAGAAGTGATGGCAGATCAACTTACATGAATTTAGTAGCCACTGGACCTCTGCATCAGAGTTAATGTCTTCCCTCTTAATGTTCATAATAGGAACAGTGCAAAGATCAGACATCTAAATCAGAGTCGATCTCCTTTCCTTTCATAGGTGGGAACCAATTTCCAAATAGATTTCATGTTCGGTTCTTTGAAAAAGATAAAAAAAACAACCCAAGATCAGACATCTAAATCAGCTAGTTATCTCAAAGAGAAATGCAGATTCTCCTTGATGCTAGCTGCATCATAACAAAATCTTACACTTTTGAGATAGAGTATGTACCTTATCCTTGCAATTCCAAGTTTGCTTCTCAGCTTTCATTTGAATAAAAAGATGTTGACTTATATAATTACCAATCCTTATCTGCTTATCATTTATTGGATTGTCTTTTGTCGTATGAAAGGACTTTGTACCATCGTTCCTCAATAGTCAAAGAAGCCTTTTATACCACCATTCTTTGGTGGTTGAAATGGAATCTGAAAGAAGGTAATATGTGCACTAATTAAATAATGTAAAACCAAGTCGTGTATTTCACCAGCTTTCTAAACAAATTATAATTAATTTGATGAATTATTAACCAATGGTCATCACAATAGATTAGAACTTTTAATATTTTGAAACTTGATGAAAGGATATGCTTTAATTAAATTATTGCTATAATCAGTGATTTTGTAATGGAAACAGGTGCAGGATTTAGGATTAGAGCTTAGAGCTTATTATATTATTATTAGAAGCTGACCAAAGTAGTGCTTTTAGATTAAACTGGAAGAACTATAATCTTATAGTTAGATTATTAGTATATACTTTACACTTATCTCAACAATCAATTTTCTTAGAGCAATTTCTTATGACTGTTTTGCTCATCAATTATTAGATAATCCTAATCATTATCACTTTCAACCACATAATTAGAACTGATTATTGCGACTTTACATCTCAAATATCAGTTTAAACACACGTCCAAACACAACCTTTAAAAGAACTTGACGGTTATATCTGCTAAGCGCTAACACAACAACTCTACTTTCATTGTAGAGTTAGTCATGATCTTAGAGTTACTATCTTCGTTCCAAAGCTGCGTTTGCAGCTTTAATAAGATATAAATATACTTAATTGGGGGATATCAAGAGGTTTTAATCACGTCTAAAAACCGAGGTAGAACATAGAATTTGATTCCGGTTATAATACTTCTGAACCCAATGTCCCGAATACATGTAAAAAGATATTAACAATGGAGATTCAGTTACTTACATCCCCTTACACTGATATTTGGGTAGCTATAACTTCAGAAGCTTACATTGACGACTGGAGATCAGAGGCAGGTTATAGATGTTGATTACTAAAATAAAAATAGACAAATTTAGCATATGAATCTCAACACAAACCTTACATCTTGATATGAACTCAAATTGTTAAGTATAACACAATATTGGGAACCCGAGCAACGCATGGATGAGTTTGAAACACTCGATTTTGATAAAACAGGAACGTTATCTGCCTCTGATCTTTTGTTTTCCCGGTCGTCAATGTAAGCTTCTGAAGTTATAGCTAACCAAATATCAGTGTAAGGGGATGTAAGTAACTAAATCTCCATTGTTAACTTTTGAGCAAAAATTAAGTACTTTTGTTCTCATATACTTTGCCTGTTCTTAACTTCACAGTAGAAAATCCATTTACAAATACAAATCATCTAAATGAACCAACAATGTCTTCACTTTTGACATCAAAGTTCAAAAACATTTCTCCGTTGTTTCTTTAGAAATTAAAAAAGAGGGAAGATGATTAAAATATTTCGTTTTTTAGAATTTCCTTCAACAGTGCAACCTAGAGCATATGAACATTCTAACCGTATGATACTATGATTGGATGACTGAACCAACATATCAAAGTCGGAACACAATCGCTCATATCGAGAATAAGTCGCATAAGATTTCAGAATATAATCAACCAATCGAACAAATAAAAACGACAAACAGATGTGATCTAACAACAGAATGCTGAGAAAACAGAATTTAAGGAAGACTTACATCAGATGAATTACTGATAAGCTCACGGAGAAAGATCTCCTTGTTATTGTAAAAAGTGTTGATGATGAGACTCAACAGCTGGTTGTTCTATCAAACAAAAAGCTGAAATCGATCAAGATTTAGAATCAAGAAATACTGGAATAGGAGATGCATTTTGAAAATTATAATTACTAATAGCATTACAAAACTAAAATTATTTTGCAAATCAAATACTGGAACAGGACATACCAGCACAAATATGCCAAGACCAAGGCCGATAACTGAAGACTGGCTTATATAACTGAACTAATCTGCAAGCATAAATAAAGTTCAATGTTTAGTTTAGTTGTAAATAAGTGATATATGACATGAAAACAAATAAGATAGAAAACAAACCTTGATTCAAATGTATGGTGTATACAGAGTGGACCTTGTCAATTAATAAATCAGACAAATACCTATGACAAACATCTGCAACAAAGAAACCTAATTAAAATCAAAACCTATATAAATATTGTAGCGAACAGATACAAAAAACATACATAAAATTTAGCTATAATCTTGACACATTGTAAATTAAATTGCTACACATAATTGTAATATATGAAATAAGAATACCAAATATAATCAAATCGGAACTGACATAAATCTTCCTATCAGGAGTGAAATAAAAGGTTAATGTGGGTTAATCCAAATCGTGCTAAATGAGAAGAACTGATGATTTGCAAATGCTACCTGATTCAAGCTTATGAGCATAATAAGATGGTCTTTAAATTACAAAAGAAACACGTTATGAAATGATTATGTGCCAATGATGACATTCTGATAGATTCATAAACCCCAAATGATAGTTGTAGAAATCAAGTAAATAAACCCCAAATGTTTATATAGTAAATAAACCCCAAATGTTTATCAAAGAAAAAAAATCCAGAACAAAGATTGTTACAAAACAAAGCTACCTAATGATAGTTGTAGAAATCGTATACCTGGGATGGAGATTGTTACAGACGAAGCCATATGCAGTAGCAATCGATTAAAGATTGCTACAGAAAAACTCGATTAAGCCTGCGATGGAGGAGAGTCCTGATTTACAGAAAAACTCGATTAGCCTTCGATGGAGGAGAACCCGGAATGGGGAAGCGTCTACAGAAGAAATCAAGGTTGCCCTAGAATTTTTTTTAAGGAAACGATGCGGTTTCCCGTTTACGTATAGCCCTTTGAAGAATCGATGGGACTTAAAGCCTTTGAAGCCCTATATGACGTCAT
The DNA here is from genome assembly GCA_947179395.2 of Pulicaria dysenterica. Classification (NCBI taxonomy): domain Eukaryota; kingdom Viridiplantae; phylum Streptophyta; class Magnoliopsida; order Asterales; family Asteraceae; genus Pulicaria; species Pulicaria dysenterica. The sequence goes on from OX359295.1 coordinate 35,351,166, forward strand.
AATCCTTTTATTTTCCATTTTTTTAATTCTTTTTTTTTAAATAAAGGGGTGTGATTGGTGGAGATTTTTTAGGGAAGGCAAATGATGAGGTAAGCATCCTTTTCTTTTAATAAGGATATAAGATTATACACTTGTTGGAGGATCTATGTATAACCTAAAAAGATATAATGAATAACGTTTACTAACCGGATGTACATACTCCATTTCAGTTGACATTTGCTGTAATGAGATATTAAAAACATATTAGGCATATAGGTTAATAAGCTTACATACTAATTTAATTAGATGTAGTAATTTGATAATCAATTAGGCAGTTCTATTAGGCTAATCTGTTGTATTTAAAACAGTGTCAGAAATGTCTAAGATTAAATTTAACTTAAGGAATTAACATAATGGAAATCAAAATAGTCGAACCATAGTGTTGAGGACAGATTCTACATTAAGAAGGGAAATACTAACCTTAATGGCTTGGGTGAAGTTTTGAACTTCCTGCAAATAATCGATCAGTGAACTTGCAAATCTATTACCTGCAGCATATGTTTTTTTACCAAATAAGTCAGAAATGCAAAACAATAAGAAACATCAAAAGAGTATATGATCCCAAACCGTGAAGCAAACAATAAGAAACAGAAGCAATTGTATATCAATCATTTGTTAATAACAAATAAGCTTTAAACAGGAAAATATAAATCAGAAACACCAAATCTGTATTAGCAATCAAATGAACACCAATCAATTAGTCCAAACCCACAAATCTTTTCCATTTAGTTTGGGCATATATCTGCTCCTAAACACTTGTTCAGATCTTCAATATAGCATGTAACAGATTGGAGCATGTACAATTGTCTCATAGTTCCATATTTCAAAACAGGCAAGGATAAAAAATACGGCAGAACTGCTACTTTCATTTAAGCACCGTGAGGCTTTAAATGTTTACCTATTTATTCTAACAGTACTAATTGTATTCAAAAAGTCATAATTGTTTCATTTCACAATGTGTAATCTTTCCATTCAGAGGAAAAGTAACCTTTGCATTTTATTAATCATAATATTTTTCCAGTTACAAATCAAATTATTGCAGTCTGACGAAGAAAACAATGCCTCATGTCCTAGACTTGAACATGGTGCATTCACAATGTCTATTCGAACTGATTATTCAAAATGCAAAGGTCAAAGCCTTTAAGGGAATCTGTTCTCCCACAGTACTACATCCAAAAAAAAAACTACAACATTTGCCAGGTTGGACTATTGATCAAATGTCTCAATAAGAAAACTTGTGGACCAAAAAGAAATTTATTAAAGGAGTGTTTGAAATTGCTTACGAAACTGCTTATCTGCTTATTGTGTTCTGATACAACATTCAGCGAAGTAAACATAAAGATATTAAAAAGCAATCCCAAACACCCCTATTCGTGATACAACATTACGCACTTATCCAAACTAATTGTCTGTGAGTGAGATAAGTTGTTTTGATTAGGTGATTAGATAATCTGCAATAAGTACATAAGAAATTTTTAAAAAGCAATCCCAAACACCCCTATTCGTGTATCACCACTTTGGTTCGACTGTTCTGATTTCCAAAACAAATGGAGATTGTTGCAATCGATTAAAGATACATGGGATGGAGAATGTTTATTAAAGCTACCTAATGATAGTTGTAGAAATCGTATACCTGCGATGGAGATTGTTGCAGAGAAGAAGAAGTCTTCGTGTTTGCCTTGGATGGAGGAGAGCTTGAATGGCGGAAGCAGGTACAGAAGAAGAAGTCGAGAAATCCCTAGACCTGCGATGGAGATTGTGGCAGAGAAGAAGTCGTCTTCGTGTTTGCCTTGGATGGAGAAGAGGTTGAATGGCGGAAGGGGCTGCAGAAGAACTCGACATTAGCCCTAGATTTTTTTTAAGGAAACGTTTCCTGTTTCAGTTTTTGTTTCCATTTTTGTATACATTGGTCGAGACTTAAGCATTTGAAGGCTAATGTGACGTCATTATTTATTAAATTTCCATTTTTTTATTTTTTATTTTTAAAATAAAGGACTGTGATTGGTGGAGATTTTTTAGGGAAGCTAAAAGATGATGTAAGCAGTCTTTTCTTTTAATAAGAATATAAGATATGTTTTCTTAAAATACTGTCAAATGGTAGGTATTTTTCTTAACCATTTGAATCAATTTATGGGGATTAAATAAGATATAAAAAGAGTCATGGATCAAAAAACATTATAATAGATTTATAGGTCAAAAATACTAAAGGATACATTACAACACACATATACATATAAACACACATTTGTAATTTGAGGTACAAGGTGAACACGGATATTAAAACTGTCATAGAACTCAAGAAACAAGGACGAGAGCAAACCATTTGTGAAGATATTTACATACTAATATGATGATGGAACATGTAGAACCCAAACGTCTCCATTAGCCACTTTTTTCTGGACAAAATGCAAATCAATCTCGATACGTTTGATGTGCTAGTGTTAGAGGACCTCAACGGTAAGTTGGAGCCTAAGAAGACATAATAACCCGATCTAGATGTATGGACTATGGATGGTAGTACGACCCCCTTAGTTGACATCAACATATGCAGTGGCTGATCCAGAAAAAAAATTTAGGGGGTTCACCACTGAGCTCGGGCCTTTCCCGCATCTGTCAATTATTTTTCCATTAGAACATAATTTTAACCCTGGATTTGTGGGTTCACAATCTCATGCCAATAGATTTGTGGCTTCATATCTAAAATTTAGTTGATTTTCATATAAATTTTTTAAAATTTTACATATATAATTGATTTTTTTTAAATGGTGGGTTCACCGCCGCCCGGTGTGGCATAAGTGGATCCGCCCCTGAACATTGTAGTTAGCCAAGAGGTAGATGAGACATCCAACTGTGGATCAAGGGTGAGGTTAGCACAATGATATCTAAGGATTTGTTTCTTAGGAGTAAAGTGGGTTCAAATGGATCATGCGTTTATAGAAAAATCTGCTAAAGAACATAAGTAATGTCTGGTCAAGAGAATGAAAGATAACATGTGTGTGATAACTTAGCTATTTTTCTTACATAATTAGTTTCGAAATTTCTCTTGAATAATCTTATCCTTATCCGAGTACTACATATCTAGATCGAATACTCGCCATACCCAATCAAGTAACATCAAATAAATTTTACAACATTGGAACTTGAGTTTTTAACAAATTCTCATTAGCTCTAATTCCAAAGATGTAATCCATCTTCTACCAAAAGTTAAAAAACCAAAAAGTAAGATTTATTTATCTATCTATCTATACATACATGTATAATATAAAAGACTAGAAAAAGTTATATAATAACAAAAACCTGCCATGAGGTTTCCTCTTTGTATACTTGATTCCCTATCCATCTCAAGTGAAGACAAATGTTTGCAAAAAGCAGTTTTGGTTTAGAGGGAGAAAGACAAAGTAGTTTTCTTTTTTTCAAATTGGGGGTGGCCACCAAATTCACATATTCTCCTGCAACACAAAATCAGTGAGGATAAAAACAAATCTCTCCCCATTTGTCATCTCTCTTTTATAGTTTTATTCACACTACTCCTACTACTAATTAATACTCTTTCTTTCTTTCTATCAATCACCAAACCGACTATCTTTCTAATTCCCAATTCTTGCTGTCTTCTTGTTAATTTTGTTCTTATATATGCATCTCTAATTTCAATTCTGAGATTTGAGTTTAATCTAGCGTTTCTTCGTTTAATTGTTGTAGGTTTCACTCAATTCCATCCCCAATTGCTGCTTCTTTCTAGAAACCCCTAATTTGATTGATTTCTAATAAGAAGGTAGGGTTTTCTTGAAATTTCGAATTGGGTTTTTGATTAATTTCAAAACCCAGTAAGCAATTGCTCGTGTGTTCTTGTTTCGTTGATGAATTCCAAAACCCAGTAAGGAAGTACTTCAATTTCTCTGTTTTTTTTTACTGATTCCCCAAAATTCTGTTTGTTATCTGTAATCTAATTCAATCTGTTCATCTGGGTTTGAAATCCAATGTTTCAAGATGATGGATCGTCATCATCTGTGACTTCAATTCCAGTTCAAATCTTTCCATCAATGTCTGTTTCACCATATCCCTGGCTTAAAGACCTCAAATCTGAAGAAAGGGGTTTATGTTTGATTCATCTATTGCTTACCTGTGCAAAACATGTAGCTTCTGGGAATTTTGAGCATGCTAATATAGCCCTTGATCAAATCTCCCATCTTTCATCACCTGAAGGAGATACAATGCAGAGAATAGCTTCATATTTTGCTCAAGCACTTGCTAACAGAATCCTCAAATCATGGCCTGGTATCTACAAAGCTCTTCATTCCACTAAGATATCATTTGCATCTGATAACATTTTGGTTAAAAAGTTGTTCTTTGATTACTTTCCTTATTTGAAGATATCATTTGTGATAACTAATCAAGTAATAATCGAAGCTATGGAAGGTGAGAAGATAGTTCATGTTGTTGATCTTAATGCGGCTGAGCCTACTCAGTGGCGTGCGCTTTTTCGCGATTTAAGCGCACGCCCTGAAGGCCCGCCGCATTTAAGGATCACAGGTGTTCATCAACATAAAGAGGTTTTAGATCAAATGGCTCGAATTTTGATTGAAGAAGCCGAGAAGTTAGATATCCCTTTTCAGTTTAATCCAATTGTGAGCAAACTTGAGAATCTTGATGTTGAGAAGTTGAATGTGAAAACAGGGGAGGCTTTAGCGATTAGTTCGGTTTTACAGTTTCATTCATTGTTGGCACCTGATGATGAAGAGGTTGTTAAACTAAAAAAGAACTCAAATTTGCAAAGAGTTCTTCAGGTGAATAATAAGGATTTAGTCAATGGGTATAGCCCGAGTCAAGATACGGCATCTAGCACCATAAGTTCAACAAAAATAGATGGATTTCTCAACGCGTTGAGGGGTTTATCACCGAAGGTGATGGTGGTAGCCGAACAAGATTCTGATCATAACAAATCTTCATTAATGGAAAGACTTTCAGAATCTTTATACTTCTATGCTGCCTTGTTTGACTGTTTGGAATCAACATTACCACGAACATCAATCGAGAGACTTAAGGTGGAAAAGATGTTGTTTGGAGAGGAGATCAAGAACATCATTTCTTGTGAAGGTAGTGAGAGAAAAGAAAGACATGAGAAACTTGATAAGTGGGTTCAGAGACTCGAGTTTGCTGGATTTGGGTGTGTTCCATTGAGTTATTATGCTCTTTTGCAAGCAAGGAGATTGCTTCAAGGGTATACTAGTGATGGGTGTAGGATCAAAGAAGAGAATGGTTGTGTTGTTATGTGTTGGCAGGATCGGCCCCTTTTCTCCGTTTCTGCGTGGAAGTGTCGAAGGTGAAACGATGGTCGGGTTCATGTTATGCTAATTTTATAGGCTCGGGTTTGTACTTTTTGTGTTTTTTTAACGTTTTTTTCGGTGTATGAGGGATAATTTAGATATGAATAGTTGGTGGTTTTATGTAGTGAATCTATTTCTTGCTACTAGCCTACTACTTTACATACCAACATGAATGTGACAGAAGCTTGGTTCATGATCCTTGGGTGAATGATATCGAGTATGAGCATAGTATAACAATCAAATTAGGGTTCTTTTTCTTTTTAGAAATTTAATGCACCATCAAACATTTATAGCTTGTAGGATTTTTAGTTAGATAAATTTGTAATTGCTTAAATCTATCATGTCTTGAAGATAACATGAAATAACTGTTGAACAATTGTGAAGTTTGTGTTTGGTATATTTTGTTACTATTTCTGGTTAGATTTGCCCTCGTTTATGTCTTTTTATGTCATTTTATCGCGTGTTTTTAATGTCATTTTATCGCGTTGATATATGGTAAGTTCTTTTGGTCTATGTTTTGAGAAAGGGTTCATGATTTTATTGTCTATTTCCTGTTCATTTGAGTGCTATAAGACTGTTAATGGTACGACTCTCTACATTTTATCTTTATTTTACTTATTCATATCCCGTTTAGATGGATCGAGTGAAGTGGTTGTGGTAGTTGTTGAATGTTATTAGCAGTTGAAAGCTAAAATGTGACATTTTGTTCTGAACCAACTATAAAAGTGATTTATCACTTGTGTTGGACGCGGTTGATATGTTTTAATGGAATATATAATGGAGGTTGAAGGATCAAATCCCGACACTTGTCTTTTAGTCGTGGATTATGTGACTTACTGCCTTGTGAGAACGGTAGTCATTGAGGAAATAAGTAAATGAGTTCTCTTATTCAAGCTCAGTATGTTGAGTAACTATTAGAGTTAGGCCATCCTTATGGCTTCCCCTTTCCTTTCCCTTTCCATCTTGTCACATCACCTTCTTCTTTCTTTAGTATAATCTTTTTCAATTTTACTCCTACTTTTTATTTTATTTTATAATATATATTTAAGAGAGATAAAGAGAGAAAAGGGAAGAGGGAGATAGAGAGAGTGGGGTGAGGTGAGCGAGATCGGGTTGTGGGAGCCGAAAATCTCGGATAAAGCGGGTCAAAGGGTTAAACTGGTGTTCCCATCTTACCACTACTACAACATCATTGTCTTTTTAATAGACCTCATATTAGGCTACATAAGCTTTGTAAATAGAAGAGTATGTATTGAGACAGTTTAGGCATGAAACATGACTTGGGTTTAAAAAAAAAACCAAAATTATTTAGTCTAGGTTTTCTAATGACACATTTTCCTGTCTTTCCTCCTTGATTTGGTTCTTGGTTTGACCAATATGCCGGTAAAATCTTAACATGGCCCCAACAAAAACATGATTTTTTTCATCTCCGTGACGGTAGCGTAGCAGTTGGGGGAATATAATCTGTAGTGGAGGTCTAGGGATCAAACGTTAATACATGCGTCGTAACCCTGAGTTACGCGATTTACCTTCTTTATGTTAACCGTAAGACCGGTTGGTAAAGTCCCTCAAAGGTGGGGATGATTTTGTTTTTCTTCTTTTGTGTATCACTTTATTTTACGTAAAAAAACAACCAAATTGCAATGTCACGGAGTGTGATGTCACTCGTGTTTGAACGATGAGCTAAATATGTTGATGTGACAATCAGTTATTCGATTATTACTTCTTTTTATATATGATTGAGGGAAATGGTGTAATGAATTGCCCTTGAGAGTTGGTGGAAATAGGGTTCATTCGAATGTTATAAGTCATTGAAATGCAAGTTTTCTTGAACCAATTTTAACAGGAAAAAATTAATTAAATGGCATAAATCCATTGTTTGGCCACAACTATCTCAATTCTCACCAACTCGCATATTTCTTTCCTATACATTTTTTTCATCCTAGTTACACTTTTTTTCCTCCTAAACCTATCACAAGTTTTCTCTACTCTATATTAGCTACGAACTTATTGTAACTAAGACTGTTTACTCATAGAAAAATCTACCTTTTTTTAAAAATGTTATTTTAGAAAACTTCTCTAAGAAAACCGATAACAATTTTCCATAATGTGAGTGTTGCTTGAAAGTTTGAATGTTTGCAGTTCGGATTTGTAGGTTTATGTCAAAAATTGATAACCGAACCGAAAATCTCAGTTTCAATACATATTTAACCAAACTTAATTATTAAGCTAGTCAAATTAAACCGGCTACACCACCACAAAAAGGTTCAGTGTGGATTGGTTTTACACTTTTACGATTTTTGACTTTTATTTGTATTCAAAAACCAAATCGTAATATTATTGTTAATATATATAGATAAACTAATAAATTAGCAACATATTGAGTTACAAAACTGGAAAATAGGGAAAAAAACTAGATTTACCAAACTCACAACCTCAAGAAGATACCGCTATCAAAAACTGAGTAGGTTTGCGATTTGGGTTAGGTTTATGTGAGATAGAGGACTAAAACTTAAAAAAGGGTATAGGGTTTATACAAAAAATTGAAAGATAAAATATTTCAATTTTAGTAAAGTGTTTATACCGATGTCTGAAAATTGAAAGATAAAATCTTTTTAGTAATTTAAAAATCATTCAATTAAAATGGCGAATCACAGAACCAGTACTCACCCGCCTGTTATCTACTATCTCACATAGTCACACAAATTAGTGTTACTCTATATATAGACACACATACGGTATCGTTTGGTTTATACAAAAAATTAAGCAAAAACGACAAACCGATCTTTACTCAAAATGGTCTCGAATGATCAGTTGCAAATTTAGTTTTTTTTCTTTCAAAATGGTCTTAGTCAAGACCAGTCCGATTAGAATCAGTGTCTTAGTCAAGCCCAATCCGATCCAAACTGCCATCTTGGTCAAGACCAATCTGATCCGAACCGGTCTCGAGACGGTTCAGTCTTATTTTTTTTCTTTAACAAGGCGTAAACCGGTCTTAATATTCGGCAAAACCAAATCCCAATACTAAAAGAAAGCCCAAAAAGTACCAAGTATAAAAAAAAGTAAGATATAATAAAAGGTGTTATTTGTAAAATGTCTTTTTTTAACAGCAGAACACACCCTAAATCTACTTATAATTATACACTTTTTCTAAAAATTGTCGTTCGAACATTACTTTATACAAATCTTCAAAGAAGTCTTTGGTGATTAACTTTTTCTAAAAATATATATTATTAAATTAATGATCACTAATCCATCAGGTTTTTCCTTCAGCATTGTAAAATGTGAGCAAGATTTCATCAACTGCTATATAGAAATAGTAAATATAATACCATATGATTATTGTAACAGTCTACCTAATACAACGTAATACATAATACTGCTTGATTATTGAAGAAAATTTGAAGTCCAGCTCTGTTTTGTCATTACATTGAAATATGAAGTCCATTGGTCGTTTAATAAAAATGAAGAAAAATCAAAAGCATTAGTAAAATAGTGCATGTAACTTGCCTCCAAAAAATCATATAATCATAAGGCCGTGCCTCTCCCAAATGCTTCGGGTTAACCATCGGGTGAGCTGGGTAGATTCGGAACACCACTACACCTACCCCTTCGGGTGTGGCTTCGGTTTCCCAAAGCCGAGCATACCCATGCTTTCTTTTTTTGTTTTGTAGGGAGAGTAAGAAGAGGGAAAATATCTGGACTATTTGGATTAGGTGTTACTTGGGTTTTTGGTAAGAGATATATAAAAAAAAAAAAAGTAATATGACTGCTGATGTGTCGTATAGGTTGAGAACGGTTTAGGATGGGTGCTACTTATTATCTGAATTATTTTAGAAAATTTTAAGTCTAGATCTATTTATCAGTACATATTTACATGAAATTAAAGTCTTTGGGCTGCTTAGTAGAAGTAAAACACTTCAATAAAATTAGTAAACAAACATGCAGGGACTCTGCCTCCCCAAACAAACATGAAGTTTAATTGTTTAAAAAACTTTAAATCCAAATATGTTTTGTCACTAAATGAAGTTTAATTGTTTAAAGTTCTTGAACTGTTTAAAAGACTAAAAAACTTCCCCAAAAAAAAAAAGAAAAAAGAAAAAAAAAAGGAAAACAAAGACAGTAAAAAAAACAGTGCAGGGACTGTCACTCTGCCTCCCCAAACAACAACACAGTACTGCTTAACAACACAGTACATTAGTACTGTTTGATTATATTGGGAAACTTTGAATCCATATCAGATTTGCCCTTACATGAAATCTAAAGTCTATGGACTCTTTAGTGAAATGTAAATTGAGAGGTTTTCCCTGTTCAGGTTACTGGGGTGGTACACGGCCTAACCGGGGTATCCCTGTGACCGTTTCCATACCCTTCCCTGGCCACCTTCAAGATGTATACTTAGGGAGGTTCGAACCCGTGACCTCTTTGAGGACCGGACGCCATATCAAGGGTGGTTTATAAAAACTTAAAAGAGAAAGTTAGTAAAGATAACATGCAGGGACCTGCTCCTCAAACTTAAGAGCCCTAGTGGAGACTCTTTAAACTACTGCACCAAACTAATTTTGTATTACAAATACTGCTAAGTGCTGTAATTTAGATGGTGTTGTACTTAATTGTTAAACACTGTAATGACATAAACACCACTCATTTAAGTGGTCCATGAGTACAAGTGTACTAGAACACCTAAGTTAGCACAGTACAAATAACCCTTGCCAACAACAACAGTACTCAATCCCGCTACAACGAGATATGGGGGAGGTATAGTATAGACAATCATACCTCTACCTGTAGGTAGAGATATTGCTTCCTGAAAAAGACCAACAACAACAGATAACCCTTGACAAACATTAACTATAAATTATTTAATATAGTAAACAAAAGGTTTAATTCACTAGCACCTTGATTTTGAAAATTTATACAAATATTTAGCCCAAAACATTCCAATCTTATTATACCAAATCCTTTTCAGCCTTTTCTACTATATCACAAAGTTCATCAAAAATAAAAAGTATAAAAACTTAAACAGTTATGTATAATACGCGAATGTGACATCTTACTTTTTGACACACTGGTTGAAGAATTATCCAGGTGAATTAACGTAACAGCATTAGGAGTCACCCGCTCCAGAACCAGATCCCGATCCTGATCCTGATCCAGTTCCAGCACATGCCAAAACAAAATTGTTAGATTTAATCTCTCAATAATTTTCTGTATACAAAAAACCATGTGTGAAACATCCCATACACCAGTAATGACCAAGTCAAGGAGATTTTCAACATATATACTTATGAGCAGCTTTTCATCTTTAAACTAGTTAGATGAGTAAAGTTTTAAAAAGAATAGCTAGAAAGGAAAACAGGTCAGATTTCCCAAAGTGCATTTTTTACTGCATAAAACCACCTACCATTTATTCGAAAAGTTAGATTACTTTATTCGGGGAAAATAAACATGTGTTTGCTTATTTGTAGTAAGGTAAGAACATATTGGACAAAGTGTTCTAGGTCAACCCAGCTTGTAGCAAAAAATATGTGTTTTCACCATTTTGTCATCTATAACATTGTAGCAAGTTATCTCGCTTAAGTGAACCCCACATGATATCAGAATTCTATAAATGAAACGAAAGGTAAACACTAACCACCTTTATGATGACCATGGTCTTGTATCTGAGCAAGGGAAACAGCAATCTGAGCACCGAGAACAGCATTGTTCTTCACAAGAGCAATGTCTATATGTTGGTTAAGATCATTATTCTACCAAAAGGCCAGGTTTTATGAACACTTTCAGATAAAAGTAAAAACTACTTGAATAACATATCTCAGTTGAGCTTTTACATTTGTTCCTGTAATCAAGTCAAATGGGTTGTTGAGATTAAGCATAAAGGAAAACCCTCAAGCATAGAGATGCAAGTTTTCAACTTTCAAGTGGTTTAATCATAAACGGGTTGATTTACAACTATATCAGAACTGGGTCGCATACAAAAATTTGAAGGACAGAGGGAAACGTGACAAAAGGTTCAAACGTGTTGCGCCAACTGGAACCTGCCTATTTGACCCGTATTGAATCGTTTCAACACACACCGACCCGTTACCCAACCGCCTTCCCAGCCCATCAACCCATTTACTGATAGATTAAAAGGATACTTGACTCGAGAGAAGCTCCACCCGTAAGTTCATTCACTCTAGAAAGTAAGTAAGGAGTTTCAGCACTGCCTGATATGCCCTTATCACTGGAATTACAGCTCAAAATTACATAAATTAGACATACATGTGATTATATGGAAATGCTGCAAATATTTTAACCATCGGTAAAAAGAATATTATAACGATGTTCATCAGACAAAGTTCATACCTAGCTTCTCTCAGTGCTGTTTGTATAGCAGACTCTATAATGTTACCCGAAACAGAATGTTCTTTTGGTATAGGAATTGCTATCAAGATACCCGATTTAAGATCAAGTTTCCTGTTCACCTCTGTGGTCATTAAATACAAATAATTAGTAAGCATATCTAATCAATAGCTCGACTAAAGAATGCGAATAAAGTTTGATGGTACTTGCCAATTAGTCGAGCACAATCTTCGGGTGAATCTAGTTGGCATGGTGCCTGGTTTGTCATTCACAAATTAAGGTTCTTAGGGAAGGGTACAATTAAGTAAAAATCTTTTGCAAGGATAACCATACATATCAATTTTGTTGGCTACGTAAGCATATAGATTAATGTCAGTTAAACTTGGTAATCAAGAATTGTGTTTGTATTATTGTATCAAAACCGTAGAGACTACAAAGATATATATAATGTACATATTAACACTCTAATCCCTCTAGAACATAATAATGTAACTAACGTCTAATATTTTCCCTCAAGCTAAGGCCGGGGAGTGAGCTATAGCTTGGACCTTATTTGAAGAAATCATTGTGAGGGTAAAGGCTTGGTAAACACAACTGCAATCTGATCATTTGTTGAGATAAACTGAACAGAGAGTTGTCCTTGAGCAATCTTTTCCCTCGCAAAGTGAAAGTGAAAGTCAACGTCAACATGTTTAGTGTGTGCATGGAAGACGGGATTAGCTATAAATACATGGCGCCTAGATTGTCACACCACGGAGTTGGGACGGACCGAGTAGAGACCCGAAGTTCGTGCAAAAGTTTTTGGAGTCAAGTGAGTTCAAAAACTGTGTCAGCTTAGGCTTTGTATTCAGACTCTGTCGATGACCGCGAGACGGTCTTTTGTTTACAGGCAGACCAAGAGACAAGGTTCGAACCAGATATATGGCATATCCCCTGGTGGATTGACGGTCGTCCGGGCAACCAGCCCAATAGGAATCAGAGAAGGCATTGATGGAAGATGAGTGCATCTGTGTAAGCAAGTAAAAGTGTGCCAGATTCTTGTTTAATCAGAAGACCATATGTAGTTGTGCCTTGTAAGTAGCGCATTGTTTGTCTGACTGCAGACCAGTGATTTTGAGTCGAGGGAGTCGGGGAATGCATGAACTGGCAGACCTTGTTAACTACAAAGGTGATATCTTGCGTGAAAGAGTCACGTACCGAGGGGCACCCATTGTTTGGCGATACTTGACCGGGTTTTCAAATTGTGGGCTATCACACAAAATTAGGACTGTATGAGGTCAACTATAGTGTGAAGAAAGGGCGGATCTTGCAGTCTGTAACAATTTAAAACGAGAAAATTTTTGAGGCGGATATATTAAAATGATTATATATCAAAACGGTTTACAAGGCTACAAACCACTTGATTAAGTCATGAGCCACTACCCCACTCAACCCATTTGACTCGTTCTCCTTTTAGTCCAATTATCAAAATTTACCAATCCGAACCCTTTAGCATGAATACAGCCGAAATGAACATGTTTTCTGATAGGAAAAGGTACTAAACAGAAATGGAAATTAGGGATATAAGGCATAAGGGACGTAATTGCATTAATGAAAGAAAAGATAACAAAATGGACCAGGGAGAGTCCCTCTCTCAATGTAACATGCAAAGAGCCAATACAATTGTAAAAAGGAAACAACATTACAACTACATAATCTATCCTCCCCCTTTAAAAGAGATTCTCTCTAACTAACTTCCTAGCCACTTTCTATATTTACCCTTTTTCCCCTTCTAGAATAAATTCCACACTTTTTGGTTCATTGTCATTAAAGAAAACGACCACCGACTTCCGTAGTAATGAACCAAAATTGTCATTCATGACGGCCTGAAAAGTTGAAGGTGGATTCATTAACCCGAAGGGCATGAAAAGTACTCATAATGTCCATCATGAGTACAAAAAGCCGTCTTCTTGATGTTGTCAGCTCGCATACGAATCTGATTGTATCCCGAGTCCCAACTTTAAAATGCAATGTAGAAAAATAATGAGCCCATGCAACTCAACCAAAAGCTGATAGAAATAGAAAACTTATATTGTAGCCTTGTTAAGGGCACGATAATCAACACACATACGCCAAGAATTGTCTTTTTTGTGAACAAGAATCACCGGACTCGAAAAAGCACTCTTAGTTAGTCGTATCATTCCCAAGGACAATAACGCCTGGATTTGCTTTTCAATCTGATTGATTTATGGGGATCAATTAAAGAGATGGCGTGATCATGAACATGAGAACGGGGAAGACCCATGGAAGCCTTAAAAACAGGTACAAAGGAGTCTAGGACCGACTGTAAGGTAGCTAATTGAACATCTCAGACCACAGCAGTAGCGGATAAAGGACAAAAGGAAAACCCAAGGAGATCGGAAACTATTGGCATATAAGTTAGCCAATTTTGAAGTGACTCTAGTGAGGAACATGCCGAAAGAACACCCTGAAGGTGGACCTAGGTACCCTGATGAACAAATCTCATCCAAGCTTTGTCCTAATTGTGAGTGACTTCACTTAGGGATTTAGCCATTCCATTCCCGCAACCATATCCAAATGTCCAGTATCAAACACCAAAGCATTCACCACAAAAAAGCAAGTACCCAAGGTAATCGGTAAATTAAGACAACTTTAACTAATGTGAACCTAATGGCCATCCCTCAACTGATTATTAATACATCAAATTGAGTAGAAGAAATTCACAATGAGATGACTAACCGTCGAGAGAGAAAATTATGAGTAACTCCACTCTACCAACACTACCAGTGGAATATCTCAAATAGCTCCCTCCAATTTCAGGGTCTTTCCCCGATGGGGTAGAGAATGATCCAATAGATTCCAACGATCCACATAGACCATGATAGAAGTTTTCGTAGGCAAATCTCTTCGAACTGAAAATGATCACCATTGCCCTCGCCATATTCATCTTCCCCACCACCAACAAACGTAACTTCCCTTCGAGCATTTAAGCGCGGGACCAAATTGCTGACCACAACGAAAACATAAACCCTTCTTCGTCATTCTTCTCATTCCATCCTTGTCAACAAACGTATCCCAGTGTAATACTTGAGTAATCTCTGGCGACGTTGAAACAAGTGATCGTGAAACAAGCGAAAGGGGAAGATCGGAACGTATTTGTGAGCACTTATAACCTGACTTAAGAAGAATGGGCCCACGAGTGTTGTATTGACCCAATTATGAAAACCTGTCCGATCGGAAGCTATCCCCAAGGCCACTATGATGATGATAACGAAAACAGAGCCGAGAAGTTTTCCGAGGGGACGCGCGGAGCATCTCCTCGACGTCTTTGGCCAAATACATCGCATCCAAGCGAGACTAAGGACAATGAAGGCGAACCCATCGCGTAACCTCATCATACAAACCAGCAACAAAATACCCCAATGCCCGAGACTCCGATGGGACCTAACGATATAAGGTACTCAAAAACATCAATATAATCATGAATAGAAGCAGACTGTTCAATAGTGGCTAACTATTCAAACGGATTATGGATTTCCAATCCACTAAATCGTGTAATAGCTCAATTTGAAATTGATCCCAAGTAAGAGATTCATAGACCTGTTTGACAAATGTGAACCAATGTTGAGTGACTCCCACCATGCTTAGTTGTGGCAATCGAGAGCAAAGATGAGGGGTACCGTTGATATCGAAATACATAGTCGCTTTTTGGATCCATCCTTAAGGATCGAAACCATAGAATTCCTGAAGTTTTTGTTTTAACTGCCAAAGGTAATCCATCGGCTGCCTTGGAAGGAGTTCAATCACCCTCAGCAAACCTATAGCCCCCACTGAGATTGAAAAAAACAAAAGAAGCTTGGTCTATCACTCCCGATCCACCGCCCAGAGATTGATGTTGTTTTCCCTGTTTCATCCAGCCCAACATAACTTTCCGAAATTCCCCAAATTCAACCCAATCAGCTTCCAAAGATTGGAAAGATATTTGATCAATGCCACTTATGATTGAGGAAATTGAATCTGCTCCTCATGATGTTCAATTAAATTTTGGACAAAACAAGAATACAAGATTAGAAGAACTATGACAGGTCTATGGCAGGTCGGACCAATGATAGGAAAAGGTACTAAACAGAAATGGAAATTAGGGATTTAAGGCAGAAGGGAGGGGACTGCATTAATGAAGGAAAAGATAACAAGATGAACCACGGAAATAACATGCAAAGAGCCAATACAATTGTAAAAAATGGAAATAACATGACAAGCACGTAATCTATCCTCCCCCTTTGAAAGAGATTCTCTCTAGCTAACTTTCTACCCACTTTCTACATTTACCCTTTCCCCCCTTCTAGAATAAACCTTCCACACTTTTGGTTCATTGTCATTAGCCCTTATTAGTTCTGAATTTGCGTCATTTTCACATAAACAGGTTAAAAATGCCACCTAAGTAAAACAGACTTAAAAGTATATACCTTGCAGCCACTTTTTTCAGTATAAAAAGCAGGAAAGTCATCAGTCTTGTAAGAAACAACTGAAACTCCTTGAGTTTCCTGTAGCATTGCAAATTAGCAGTTAACTCTCACTATCACCCTACATTTATGTTTGTTTCTTATTATTATTGATGGAAAAATGAACATACCAAATATTCTAAGGTTCTGGGAATATCTAATATGGACTTTACACCAGCTGATACTACTGTTATAGGAGTTCTTCCAAGCTCAGTAAGGTCAGATGATATATCCATAGCTGAAACAATATAAGAATTTGTGAGAAGCCACCTAATTAACAATCATTGTAAAAAAATGAAAACCCTGTAGCCATATTTGTAGTATTAGAGTATTTTTAATAGAGTACAAGTTACATCAGAAACCTAAAGTGCCAGTCTATACGATAGGGCCAAACCCACTACGTTAAATACAATTAGCCCACCAAGGCCCATTTTTTAATTTTATAAATATTTAGTGTCTTAGTATGATACTATGATTACAGAAATTATTACTACACTAATGATTGAAGCATCCTGTTTTTGTAATAAAATAATTCGGGAGGTTTAGGTGGTGTTTGTGTTTAAAGATGTAAAATGTCTTCACTTTTTCCACCTCTTCCAAGAAGGGGTGAGATAAAAGTACTTTTTACAATCAGAGAAGATAAATTATGCCTAAGCAGAGTTAGGGTTTATGCATCAGCGAAGAAGCTTCTAACAATATTAATTATGCCCTTGACGAAAACTTAATCGAACTGTCAATGGAAACACAAACTGAAACAGAAAACAAATCGAGACCGTTAACACTGTCAGTGAAAACATGAATCAAACCAAAAGGAAATCAATACAAAAATCAAGCGACCTTGAGAGAAATCAAAACAAAAATAAGCTACCTTGAAAGAAATTATAATAAAAGACACACTTTGATGAAATCGAACCATAAATAGAATGATGGTGAAAGAAATTGAGTGACAAAATCATGCCCTTGACGAAATCGAACGAACTGACTTCAATGAAACCGATGTTGCCCTCAATGATCGTGACTCCAATGAAATCATTGTTGATGTTGACTTTGGTGAGATCTTAGATCATTAGGAAGGGGTCGGCATAAACCGACGAGAAGTGTTGGAAAGTGGTGGTTTCTAAAACTTCTGCCAAAAATTGAAGGCTTTTGTACCACTTCTCAAATAAGAGGTTTGAAGCGGTTGGAAACATTTATCTGCTTGTAAAAGACAAATGGACTTGTTCACTTATGTCTGCCCGCCCGCAAACATAAGTTGTTAGAAGTGCTTATATGCAACAACCACAACAACAACAACAACACCTTAATGCATCCCAATACACTGTGGATGACTTTAGACCATTGTTGACTATTTTGAGACCTGTTTCTTTTAAGTTAAATATATAAGCTTAACTTGTTTGATATAGCCGACATCGATCCATTTGTAGGTAAACTCGGTTGCATTTGCCACATATAACAAGATATTCAACAAATAACTATACGACTCATTACTTAATACCTGATAAGAGTGAGGTTCGTGGTGTAGATTAAGAAGTATATAAATTATCTTTAAATAGCTTTGTATGCATTTGGAAACAATTTGGATAAAGAGGCCTTCTCAATAGACAGGTGTCCCAAGAAGTTTCAACTTGAAATTGGAAATGTATCGTTTCTAATGTTAGATTCATATAATTTTACAATTTGATTTGTCAGTTTGTTCCCAAAATGGAAAAAAGTCCACTCCTTTTTTAAAGAATGGATAATACTTAATTTGCTTAATTATTTAATCAATTGTAAATTAGTCAATTTTTATCTCTAATTTTAAGTGCACTTAGCTTTTGGGAATGAAGGAGTTCATCACATCAGCAATCAATCATAATAAAAAACACAAAATTAAATCAAATGTAGAAAGCACAAAATCGAAAGTCACCTAAAGGACACTTTTAATAAATTGAACCCCCTAAATCAGTTTATCAATTAGATTATTATTGAAATTATACAAATATCAATCATGTTTGGCACAAGTAATTTAAGAGGATGAAAACAGTTTGACAAAACGTTTTGGGTCAGCCCTGCCCATACCCAGAAAACTATCCTGTATTTCCATAAAGGCAATTAAAGTAAAATACAAATAAAATATCCAGCATAATATGTTTATATCAAAATGCTTACAGCTTTCGCCGTTTTTGTGAACTCCTCCAATACCTCCCGTTACAAATACAGATATGCCAACCTGAAAAAAAAACAAAGCAGTTGGATAACGCAAGCACACATGCAGGCCATGACAACTACACAAACTTTATACCTAACTATTTGTGGTGTATATATAATTATCATTACTATGAAGCATGTTGTGCTCGTCATGTTTTGGTTTTCAGTATTATACCACAACTATCCCAAGAAAAATTTAACCTTTACCTATTTAAGTGTTTCTGGTCAACCCAATTTGACACAGTTATAAAAAGTTGCCTGTTTCGACCCATTACCCAACCCGCCCCCACTTATATAAGAAAAGTGCTTTAGCCTAGAAGAGAGAACCAGCAAGAGAGCACACACCATTGAAGCAAAGATCATGGTTGCAGACACAGTAGTTCCACCACTACTTCTTGTAGCCACCTGCACATATTGACAAGTCAAGTTAAATAGCTACAAGAATGGAATCAATCAGATTAAAAGCAAATCTGAACCGAACTAAATGTACTTGAGTAGATTACTTATAATGTCGAGTAAACTGATCCACACAACGCTCTGTATAGCTTCTATGCAAACTTTAATTAAAAGTAATTAAAAGATTCAGCCACGTAAAGGAACAAAATAGAGTAATGACGTGAGCTTCTATGCAAGCTTTAGTTAATCAAATTTGTGCCATGGTTGGGATGACCCCAAACACTTTTGTTCAAAACCTTTAAATTTCTATAGATAAATAATGTGACAAACCTGATTACAGAATTATATTAGTTTAATGCTGATTTATAACTAATGATCTGAGGTTTTTATGCATCTAAAATCTATTTTGTCGGCCTTTCGACCTAAAACCTTCAAATATATTGTTTTATTTTACTTGTTTGACGCGTTACATATAAAAGATACCCAATAAACAAGATTCAAGGCATACTCACAACGTATGCAATGTCCCTCCGAGCTATCTTTCGAGCATTGGTTCCTAGCTTAGCTAATCTCTCCAATTCTTCAGTGCTAAGACCTACAAGTAAAAGAAGTTTTGCAGAACAAAAGAACTGAAAAAAGTAACTAGCTAAAACTTTAAACACAGAGATTAAAAAATATCTTAAAATCTTTTTGAAAAACTACATGAAGATTAAGAAGTCTAACAATAAAAAGAGACAAGAAAACAGGCAAGATAATAATAGTAGGAGATACAGAAGTAGACTTTGAAACTAATTTATATTCATGTCAGTAGGAATATGAAGATATAGCAAGCTCAAGCAAGTAACCTTGAAATAAGGAAACTCAAATATAATATCAGTGACATCCCTTTCACACAAAATTGTTTGAAGACACTGCGTTTCAACTTGAGCCTCATAAGCTATTTAAAGACATGCAAATAGAAGCCAAGAGATTCACTTAACAGCAAGAAAACATTGTTAAGACCCTAAATGACACATTGAAATCACTAGAGCAACTTTTATGTTTCCCTTCTAATAGACATAAATACATACGTATACATAGGGGAAGGTTCATTTGAGATCCGTTCTTATTGCGAGTACCGCATAACCAATCTTGACCCTTAATTAAATTAGATCAATGGCTATAATGCTAATGCCTCCTTAATGAGCCCTCATTAGCGACTCGTTAATGGCTTATTAATGACTCATTAATGAGGGGTAATTTGGGAAAATTAAGTCAATCTAATAACGTAATTCACGGTTGGGTAAATATATAAATGACCATAATACCCCTTTTAATGAGTCATTGTTGAGCATTAATGGTGGTTACAAATAAGATGCAAGAAATGAGTTTGATGGCTGATAGATCATTCTTGAAAAATCCGTCTCTGATGAAATTTTCAACTTTTGTGGACAAAATAAATAAATATATAAATAACATGACAAGAAAAAAAAAGAATTATGGCATAGCATAAGCACCTATGCATGGTATGCCCTCTAAAATAGCAATGGTAGCAGGAACAGCTCCATTTTCCCTCACAATGGCCTCCACCTCTTTTGCAGTCTCCAAATTTTGAGGATAGGGCATGCCTAACAAACAGGAATTAAAGCACAAATCTCAATTACAGAAGCACCTGTCCTATTGACCTGGAAAATCATGTAAATATCTAGTCTACATGATAAACAAAATCATACCATGAGATATTATAGTTGACTCCAAAGCAACAACAGCTTTCCCGTTTGATAAAGCTGTAGAAACATCATGAGAGATCTTAATAGTCCCAACATTGTTATTGTCATTGTCATTGCCACCCTAAATAATCAACCAAATCGCAAAGGAAAAAAATATCGTAAATCATTCAATAGTTTATCAGGAGAACGATAAATTAACAGAGATTTTTACGGAATACGAATCTCGTAGGTCGTCAGAACTATAGATAAGTTTAATTTAGGGTTAGAATACGATCATACATGTTTTGAGGGTTGGCGGGACTTCTTTACCTTGGTGCTTGATTTTGTAATGTGGAAATGACGATGGAGGTTGGCGAGTCTTGAGAGAGCGTTAGAAGCCATTGCCGGAGCTTGAATCGCCGACGTGATTGTGAAAATTTGCAGTTGCAGTTGCCGTTGCTGCCACCGCTACTTTGGCGTACGATGTTTTGATGTTTTCTTCTGAAATTCAATTCAATGGACGTCCGATAATAAAGGGAAAATAATGGTCACAGAGTAAGAAAATTTTAAAGAAAAATAGTAAGATGTGTGTGTCTCGAAAGGATTATTGTGAGAAACAGGGTTGGATGGTATTAGCGTTAAAAGAGGATCAAATGATGATACAAAAGGATGATAAATTATTAAATCATATATCATTTCGATTATTTGTTTCTTATTAAAGATCATATAAAGAAATAGTATGTTACACATATCATATAATGATGTATGTACCTGACTAGTCTTCGAATAAGAGGTTGGTCCAGACTAGAGAAAGAAGCATCGAAGAAGGCTTTGGATCATGTTTAGTAATCACGGTTGGTTACATAGTACAAGATTCTAGAATAATGCATTAATAGTATCTGCGGAAGATACGACAGTGCATTTAATGATGTACCAGAACTGTCAGGGGAATACCTGCTTGGTAGGATAGCTAGTTGGACCAAGCAACCAACCACTACACAAAGACCCTACTTTGAGACACTATAAATACCCTCATTTACCATAAGCTCAAGTATCATATTCTCCCTCTATTCTCTCTATATTTATCATCCTCTTACTGAGATGAATATTTATACTTGCGTCCGAGCTTGAAACTCGTGATGAGACTAACTGTTTGTTGTCTTTCAGATCAAGTAGACGGCCAAAATAATAATAAGGTTGCTTCAACCTTCCGTTGTTGACACACTTGTTTCAACGTCAAACATTGAGCAGAGGCGGATCTATATATTCCGGCAATGGCACGGGCCACCACTCAATTTAACAGACGAAGTGTAAAATTTCAACGTTTTCGAGCTTGTGCCACCAATCAAATTTGAGGTACCATCAATGATTTTTGATCCCGCCAAAATCTAATGAAAAATGTTTTTTTTAGAAAGAAAATAAGATATAGTTTAATCTTCGATTTATATCTTTACAATACTTTAGTTTACTTTAAGAATAACAATTTAATTAACAGGGCTTCATATAAATTGTGTTTTATTTTAAATTTTGGCTCTAAAATATGGGAACAACAACTAAAACCTCATTAATCCGACTCAATTAATTGAAAACCAGAAAAAGAAACCGAGGACTACCCTCAATTTTGATTAATTTAATCGTTGTCATTATCTAGTGTCACCAGTCAACAAAAATTCTGAATTGCCCCTAAGTAGATAGGAGGATGAAGCATGAACACATAGTATGTAGGATATATCATTTCTCTAAAAGGATTGTCAAAAGTAAGGAAAAATTGATGCATAATGGTGTATGTTCGCTATGTGAGATTTTCGAGGATGATTAAAAGCTTTTACACACTGTCGTTTTAAATTTATAAAAACGATATTACAAAGCAGATACTACACACAACTCAGGCAAGTATGACCTGATCGGTAGTAGTATAGACTAGTAGAGATGGGCAAAATCGGTCCTGGACCGGTCCTGGACCACAGCCGGTCCGGTCCGGTCCGGACCTAGTCGGTCCCGGGCCGGTCCGGTCCTCGGCGGACCGGTCTTCGCGTAAGACCATTTCGATAACTTCGGTCTTCGGGCGGTCCTAGACCACTTCCGGACCGGTCCAAGTCCGGACCGGTCCGACTTCGGTCCTGGACCTGTCCGTTTTTCGTTCGGGTATTTTCCGGTTCGGTTTAGACATTTCCGGATTTTTTTTAGTTTCGGTTTAAAATTTTCCGGTTTTCGATTCGTTTTTTTTGTTTGAAAAAAAAAGTGACTTGTTAATTTAAAAAAATGGGGTATTTATAGGGAAATTTTCGGTAAAAAAAAAAAAATTTGAAAAACTAGCCGTTGGGACCGGTTCGGACCAGTTTTTTACCCTTTTTTTCAAAAAATACCCGTTGAACTCTTGGACCGGTTTGGACCGCGTTTGGACCGGTTCGGTCCTGGACCGGTCTTGGACCGTTTTGGACCGGTTCGGGTTCTGGACCGGTCTTGGACCGGTTCGGTCCGTTTCTCTCACTTTCGGTCTTGGACCGGCTCGACTCTTGTGGTCTTCGTTGGACCGGTCCGGTCGGTCCTCGGGGCCCATGTCTATAGACTAGGTAAGACCGGATATCGTTCCACCAGGACAGGAAGCTACCAATACTTAAGTATAATTTTTGTTTGATCGACAGAAAATTGGCGGATTATTTAAAATTTAAATAAACTAAGATACCTATTATATAAATAAACAGAAGGACCGAGCAGGGAGATAATAAGCAGAAAAGAAGATGCTCACTCGAATCTTAAATCAACCCATATAGTCATAGTATAGTTATACATATGCCTTTATAACAATGATTAAGTGGATTTCTTTAAACATGGTGAATTAGCCAGATCAACATATAAAGAGTTATGAATGAAGATAATACAACCCGTATTCTTACAAATCATAAGTTTATAAAGACTCAAGATTCAAAAACCTTTGTAACCCGAAATCTTTACTTACAGAATGGTTTATTTGAACGCGCCAAGTTTTATGAGCATAACCTCTCAACCGCTTGGAAATACAAAAAGATGCATAAATCAAGATTCCAAACCATCCCCCATTAACCTAATTTGAAGCCCCAAAATTACATACCAAGCATGACCAAATCAAAAACCACCAAACCTAGCATGAATTTGACAAAACCAAACTTGTTTGGATATATGAAATTTTAGAGATAGATTGAACAATGATGCAGACAAACCTATCATACATTACTAGACAATCCACACGGACCGGAATCATTAATAAACTTATCTGATCATACCTTCATTGGATCATCATCATTAATAAGCATCTAGAAATTCATATGGTCAAGGAATAAAAACATAAATATAACCAAGAACTATATTGGTATCATTTTGATTCAAGTGAGCAAATGAGTTTAGAATTCCATTATAATAATATCAATCATACAAACCAATGATTTTATACCTACCATTATGGAAATTAGTTTAGAGATTACCCATAATGAAGAACAATAACAATAGTGATGAAAGAAATGAAAATGGAACTTCTCTAAGCTTGAAAGATCGTCTCCTATGCTTCTCCCCTACTCCAAGGGTTCCCCCAAGGAATTTAGAACCAAAAACTATACATAAAATATTTAAAAAGTGATATGGGTGTGAGGAGCGTAATTTTGATGCCCCTAGATGTGTGTTTCTGCTGAAGGTTGGGGCTGCTATTTATAGAGGATCAGGGCAGCCTTCACGGGCGTGAAGAACGTTCACGGGTCGTGAAGAAAAGGGCTTCACGACCCTATACGGGCCGTGAAGATCGTCGTGAAGTGCTGAAGAAGCAACTTGATCAAATGGCCATGTGCACCGTTAGAAAAGCTTCTCACGACCTTCTCACGGGCCGTGAGAGGTCGTGAAGGGAGAAAGGAATCATGGCTCGTGAAGTTCTATCCGGCTCGTGGAGCATAAATGGCCTTCACGTCTCGTAAGGGGTCGTGAAGGACCGTGAATAATTATGTTCTTTATTTTTCATCTTCTTTTGCTGGAAATCAACCGGGAACCGTATGTTTGTTGCTGAAATGCCAATAAATGCCTGCATGGTGAATAATAAGTGATTTAGATGCTAAATTAAGGATTATCACCGCAAATCTAGGCATTACGCAGGGAAATATGCTTATGAAATATGTATAAATTAAAGTATATCAAACTTCCCCACACTTAAACGTTGCTTGTCCTCAAGCAAACTCTGATGTAGCAATTAATTCAAAAACATCAAATGACTTCAATTAGTGCAGAAAAGTATCCTTCCGACAAAGTAAAGATCTAAAAGCTTAACAGATATCTAAGCAAAGTACCGAGGACACGCTTTCATGTTTTATTATAGACAAAGTCTATTCAAACCTAACACGCACACAAGAATTCTGATAAGTATCTGACTTCAAACTTTACCAGTGGTCTCTCAACTCTCAATCTGTATGTAGGGAAAGTGTATACGTGCAGTAGTGCTTAATTGAAGCAAAGAATAACATAAGCTTGATCAAACATCAAATCTCCACCAAATAACATAAGCGTATGCAAATATCAAGAGGTCTTTGCTTGGGTTGTAACGGGGCTAAGGCTTAAGGGAAGGAATGGGAATATATAAAAGTGGCTAAATTAGAATCCAGAAATCAAGTTTAAAATCGTATAAGCTGCTATTATTAAAGGGAAATAGGAATAACTCAATATTTTTGTTGAGAGAACAATTCATTGAGAAGAATGGAATCAGAACCATCCAAATGATGGACGACATTTAGAAGAAACTGACAAAAAATCTCAACTCAATGTATGACATGCTAAAAAAAACGTCCAAGGAAAAGCATGTCAAGCAACTGAAGTTTCAAATGTTTTTTTTGTGTGTATTTTCTAAGATAACTCAGCTGTATACAGCATAAACAGAACAAGCAAAGGGACATCTGTATTTTCATATCCCGCTAATTGGTGCATGAACAACTGAATGGCAGAAGATAACCGAATGGAACTTAGCAGCATAACACTTGGTCAAACTGATTCTGGAATCTTAAAAATTAATTTAGAATAAAACAGGAGAAATATGGGTAATGAAATGAAAGGCTTAGGCTCAAAGTGGTTAACTAGGGGTAATATATATAAAAAATGGCTAAAAAGAAAAGTATTTAGGCTAAATTGGGGTTTCCTAGTGCCTCTGTCATGTAAATGCAAACATTTAGTTCATGGTCTTGAAATATATGTAATGAGCAAGTTCTATTATCAAAGCAACAATTAGCATATAAATGAGATATTCCATGAGCTAATTGAATAAAGAAACGAAGTGTTGTGGCTCGAATGCTCAGGAATGCAAGTGTAGGTGTGGATGTGCAATAGAAGTCAGATAATCAACAAAACTCAAGTGATTTGTGATAAGGCAGTTTCATGAAAGTTACGCGTGGTGCAATCCTCTTAGTGTTACTTTACTTAATGCTCTATTATGCGAGGTTTGTACAATCAAAAATACTATCTAAAATGTACAACCAACCAAAAGTACACGAGTTCTAAAAGATAAAAACACTAAAATCTATAACTCGTCTGTACTGCTGCTAGAGTCCCTACCACCTGCCTCACCGGCATCATCGCCTCCGGCGTTGCCGGTATCATGTGGTGTAATATCAGGTATATCTGGTGGAAAGTCAGGGGCGGGAGCAAGTGGAACCTGGAGGTGCTGGGCGATAGTGATAAGGGACTGCGTCTGCCACCTGACCCACTGCCATAGCATACGACGATCAGTGAATGGATCAGGTGCATCAGCCGTGCCAGATGTGCTCGGGGTATCAGGATGCGCAGAGGTATTATAAAGCAGCTAGGTTTGTACAATCAAAAATACTATCTAAAATGTACAACCAACCAAAAGTACACGAGTTCTAAAAGATAAAAACACTAAAATCTATGACTCGTCTGTACTGCTGCTAGAGTCCCTACCACCTGCCTCACCGGCATCATCGCCTCCGGCGTTATCGGTATCATGTGGTGTAATATCAGGTATATCTGGTGGAAAGTCAGGGGCGGGAGCAAGTGGAACCTGGAGGTGCTGGGCAATAGTGATAAGGGACTGTGTCTGCCACCTGACCCACTGCCATAGCATATGAAGATCAGTGAATGGATCAGGTGCATCAGTCGTGCCAGATGTGCTCGGGGTATCAGGTACATCAAGGGGCATCAAAATTACGCTCCTCACACCCATGCCCTAGACCTCCGAACGTAAATTCGTCTGTGTGGTGGAGATGGTGGTGGTTGATGCTGCTGCTCAGGCTCGTGCTGCCAGTGCTCTGGGTCATGCTGTTGCTCTGGTGCTGCCCCAGGAGGGAACCATGGCTCACCCTGGCCATTCAGAAGTACAAACCCTCCACCAGTCCTCCTGACAACGCCCATATTGAGGAGCGTGTCAATATCGATGGCAACTATAGGGCCCTCATCATGTAACTGGGTCAGAATATCCGGAGTGAGGAGGCTGATATATGCGTTTATATGCATGTTTTACATGCTAGAATACCCCGTACTTAGCCCAAATACAAGGTGAATACTTCTAATATGGATCTAATATGCTTAACATTCACCATGCAGGTTACAAAGAGTTTTAAGCAAGATAAATGGGCAAAACAAGGAAAGAAGTGAATAAAATAGAAGAATAGTGAAAAAATGATAACTACGGCCGTAGGATATAATCCCTACGGCCGTAGGAGGCTATCTTCTAGAATCCATCATTGCCTGCCAGATCTTGCGTATCCCGGACAAGTGGTTTAACGTTGCGTGTGTAGAAAATCCAATCATGATTTCCTACGGCCGTAGTAGCTTATTCCTACGGCCGTAGGAAGTCCACTTACAGCAGATTAAATTCAGAATTCTGCCATTTTGCAAGGAGTTACCATTTTCACCTCCACTCCGAAAAAACACATCCATATACCCTCTCTAAATATCCTAACACTCCAGGGGACTTCTCTTGGTGATTCTAAGGAGGAGATCTTGGATCTTGAAGGCTTGGAACAACATTTGGAGCTTGGATTCATTAGTTATATCATTGCTAGCTTGGGTATACTCTTTCCATTTATTATATCAATCATGTACCCATGTGTTCCAGATGTTGTAATGCTACTATTATTGTATATGGATAACTAAACTCATTTCACGTGGGCCAAGATGATTCTTGGCTAAGTTATGGCAATATATTTGACTTTTATGATGACTTGATTCAAATATGCATGTTTTGATCTTGAATACAAATGTGTTTTATCAACTTAGTATGTTTACTCTTACCATGTTCATGTGTGATAATATGTATAGGATAACTCCTTCATGTTTAAGCATGTGGATATTCAAGAATGATGGTTGATTTTACTAATTCCATGTTGAGTTTGTTATTAGAAATGATACATCTTGCATGGTTGTCTATAGATATCATTATTGGAATATGTTTTGAATCCTTGTAGGTTCATCCATTATTGGTCATTTTACTCATATGTTGGTTTTATGCATGCCTTGTGATTGTAGATGAAAATCTTGTCATTTGGTGTATTCATTGGTCTAACATGCTACAAATAATTAAAGGGTTCACAAAGATGTTTGTTGGTATGATTAGATGGTGAAATGAACTCACATGTATGCCTTTGTTATGCTTGTCTTAGTGTTCAATGTGCATATCACATGATTCATGTTTTAAGAAGTGTTGGCTATACTAGAAATGGTAGGTTTAACATGTTCATATCTTTAGTAATCATGTGGCTAATCATTAAAACCCCTTAATTGTGTGGTTTGAGTTTAGAGGAGTTTGTGACCCCATTGTACCAGTTTACATGTGTTTATGATCTGAGATTAAAGTCTAGATTGTAATTTGTTGTTGAATGCCTTTATGTTAGATTTGACTGTTCTGTCGTATTGGTTCCTACGGCCGCAGTGAGAAATCCATACGGCCGTAGGACATGTACAATTTACTACGGCCGTAGTAATAAATCCTTACGGTCGTAGTAAGGTATTTTCACAACAGTTTGCTGTTTTTGCTTGTTTTAACTTATTTAACCACTTTAACACCTTTTTGGGTTCTGAGGACTACTGGATATGTCATTTGAAAAGATGTATGTCTTTGTAGTCTGATTTGGACGTGATCTGGTGGATCTGTAGTTAAATCATTATATGACGTTGCTTGCCTGATTATGTTTAATTGCTAAGTCTGAGTCTTGATAACTCGAGTGATGATTTCTGCATGATAATGTAGTCTTGTGAGTATTAGAACAGCATGCTATGCGCTTAATATATTCAAGTCTTCATATTATGTTTTGTATTGTGTCATTGCCATGACTAGTCTCGATGATTCGAAAGCCTGAGTGAATCTGTTATCTTGTCTGTTTGCCTTTAGTGTTAATCTGTTTTAGTTGCTGTATTTCCTGTTTAATTTAGTTAATTTGGTTACTTGCTTTAATTAATCCTGCTGATCAAACAACAATGAGACTTAAGTATTGGTAGCTTCCTCACCTGGTGGAACGACATCCGGTCTTACCGAGTCTATACTACTATTGACCAGGTTATACTTGCCTGAGTCGTGTGTAGTATCTGCTTAGTAACATCGTTTTTATAAATTTAAAACGAGATTGTGTCCCAAGATTTTATAAATAAAAACCAGCAGTTTTGTGCACAACATAGGCCAAAGGAGTGGGCCAGGCGTGTGATGTACGCCCCACCCATCATCGGTGATGTAGATCGGGCCCCCGCAGCTCTCGTCAGGTAATCAGCTAAACAGTATGCCACATTGGCATTGTGGCCGCCAATGATACAATATAGAAAGAATAAATCCCGCTGAATAACAGTCCCAGGGTCCCCAGTGCGTGCAGAAATCGTTTCAGCAGACTGACGGGGAAGGTCTTTATGATGCCTGGGAGAGATACAAGGATCTCATGAGGAGATGTCCTTCACACGGATATGAGCTATGGAATCAAATTTTCATATTTTATAATGGCTTATCCGTTGTCACTCGGCAGATGATAGATGCTGCCGCAGGAGGTGCATTGGGTAGCAAAGACCCACAAGCGTGCTATGATCTTATCAAAGATATGGCAACCAACAGCTACCAATGGAACCCCTCCACGAGACTGAAACCGCCAAAGAACGGTGGAGTGTTCAATGTGGACGCTTTATCTGATCTTTCTGCTCAGGTAGAGAAGTTGACAAAGAAAATGGATCAGATGTGTGCTCCTAAACAGACTACTTGTAATTTCTGCTCAGGGCCACATCCTAGTGATCAATGCCAGGAGGAAACTCCTGCTCACGAGGAGGTCGATTTCATTACTAATCAGCCGAGATCTCAGTATAATCCCAATGCAACCAACTATAATCATGCATGGAGGGATCACGCGAACTTCAGTTATCATAACCAAACCACTAAACCCCCTCCAGGGATTCCATACCCACAGAGACCACGTCTGCCTCAGCAGTACGATCGTCAGCCTCAGCAGTTTAATCGACAACCGCAACCATATGAGCAGCCACGTCAATATAACACTCAACCACCGCTTCCCAATCAATCTGCATCATCATCATCTTCTTTAGTATCTTCCAATCTGGAGGATCTTGTGAAACAATATCTGTCACAATCCGAGTTGCGATTCAACCAAACAGATGTTAGACTCAATCAAACGGAATCAACTCTGAAAAATCAACAAGCTTCATTGCAAAATCTAGAAAATCAAGTTGGCCAGATATCTAAGCTCTTGTCAGAGCGACCACCGGGAGGTCTCCCAAGCAATACGGATGCAAATCCGAGGGCACACGTGAAGGCAATCACTTTGCGTAGTGGGACGACCACGGTACCACCACCGTTTCCCTCTCAATCCAAAGAAACTGAAAAACAGGTCCAATCGGAGGATTCTGACGAGGCGCATAACAGGTTAGACCCAGCAAGTACCGCGCAAGTCGAACCTCCGGTCAAAATATTTCAGCCTACCATTCTTTGAAATGCGTCTTGTACTCGTGCAGGTGGCTTAGAGGTGCGGCTTAGTGAGGCGGGTTACCCATGGGTAGTTAGTTAGTAGTCAGTTGATACCAATGAGCAACTTGATAATTCATTTACAGTTTAAATTGTGTAACGGTTTTTCAACGGTTTGAACACGGTGTGACACCGTGGTACTATCGGTTTACTTTCGGTATATTTATGGTTTGAGACTTCCGTTGCTATTAGTTATTAAAGATTGAAAATTTCTAGTTAAACGGTATTTTTGAAAATCACGGTGTTACACTAGGAGAACCAAAACCGACTCGTATGTCACTTCAGCTAGCCGATCGTTCAGTCAAATATCCACGAGGGATAGTCGAAAACATCTTGGTCAAGGTTGACAAATTTGTGTTTCCTGCAGATTTTGTCATCCTAGACATGGACGAGGACAAAAACGTCCCACTCATTCTTGGTCATCCATTTTTAGCTACTGCTCGAGCATTGATTGACGTTTGCAACGGAAAGCTTACGCTTCGAATAGATAAGGATGAAGTGACTTTTGACATCCAAAAGTCAATGAAACACTCAGCTAGCCAGGATGACACTCTTTATTTCGTTGATATCTTTCATCGTTATCCCGTGGATCACATTATTCCAACTCTAAAGAAGGATGCGTTTGACACGCAAATCCTGGATGAGGATGTCTTGGATGTAGAGCAGGTAAAGCTTGTCTCTGATGAGCTAACCAGCACTATTCCACCTGACGAGACACCTATCTCAGATGTTTTCGAGGTCCTTGAAAAATCCGAGAGCTCAGCTTCTCGACCATCTATTGATGACCCACCTTCTCTTGAACTCAAAGAACTTCCTCCTCATCTTGAATATGCATTCTTGGAGGAAGATTCGAAGCTGCCTGTGATAATAGCTTCTAACCTTACTGTTGAAGAGAAAAGTAAGCTATTACAGGTTCTGAAAAATCACAAGACTGCCCTTGCATGGAAAATTTCTGATATCAAGGGGATTAGTCCATCCTTCTGCACGCATAAGATTCTCATGGAAGATAATTATAAGCCGTGTGTGCAACATCAGAGACGTTTAAATCCTAACATGCAAGAGGTAGTCAAGAAAGAGGTAATAAAGCGGCTGGATGCCGGCTTGATCTACCATATCTCTGATAGTCCGTGGGTCAGTCTAGTCCAGGTTGTTCCTAAAAAGGGAGGAATGACCGTCATTATGAATGATAAAAATGAG
This sequence comes from Pulicaria dysenterica, assembly GCA_947179395.2. Classification (NCBI taxonomy): domain Eukaryota; kingdom Viridiplantae; phylum Streptophyta; class Magnoliopsida; order Asterales; family Asteraceae; genus Pulicaria; species Pulicaria dysenterica. Next base: position 35,382,820 of record OX359295.1, read on the forward strand.
ATAGTCCCAACTCGTACGGTCACGGGGTGGCGTGTGTGCATTGATTATCGCAAACTCAATGATGCCACACGTAAGGATCACTTCCCCCTTCCTTTCATCGACCAAATGTTGGAGCGTTTGGCTGGAAACGCCTTTTATTGTTTCCTTGATGGATTCTCCGGATACTTTCAAATTCCTATCCAACCGGAGGACCAAGAGAAGACAACTTTCACATGCCCCTACGGTACTTTTGCCTACCGGCGTATGCCTTTTGGGTTATGTAACACTCCTGCAACATTTCAACGATGCATGACGGCTATATTTCATGACATGATTGAGGATTGTGTCGAGGTATTCATGGATGACTTTTCAGTTTTTGGAAACTCCTTTGATACATGCCTCCACAACTTAGAAAAATGTTGTCTCGCTGTGAATAAACTAACCTTGTGCTTAATTGGGAAAAATGTCATTTTATGGTACGCGAAGGTATAGTTTTAGGTTATAAAATCTCTAGCGATGGGATTGAGGTAGACAAAGCCAAAATCGATGTTATTGCAAAACTACCTCCACCCTCAAATGTCAAAGCCATTAGGAGCTTTCTCGGACACGCAGGGTTTTACCGGCGCTTCATAAAGGATTTTTCGAAAATCACCCGGCCGTTAACCCATCTCCTTGAGAACGACGCTCCTTTCATTTTTTCTCCTGAGTGCGATCATGCGTTTAATCTTTTAAAGGAGAAATTAACCAATGCTCCTATCCTGACGAGCCCAGATTAGTCGCAACCATTTGAGCTTATGTGTGATGCTAGTGATTTTGCGGTTGGTGCTGTTTTGGGCCAACGCATTAATAATCACTTTCAGCCGATCTACTACGCCAGCAAGACGCTGACTGACGCTCAAGAAAATTATACAGTCACTATGAAGGAGTTGTTAGCAGTAGTCTTTGCGTTCGACAAATTTAGATCCTATCTGGTGTTATCAAAAACTGTGGTCTACACTGACCACTCTGCTCTTCGTTACCACTCTGCCTCCAGGAGCTTTCGAGTCTTCCAAATGGATGTCCAAACAGCCTTTCTCAACGGGGTACTCAAAGAAGAATTCTACGTTTCACAACCTGAGGGCTTCATCAATTCTTCATACCCTAATCATGTTTATATTTTAGATAAGGCTCTGTACGGCTTAAAACAAGCTCCACGTGCATGGTACGATGTCTTATCTGAATATCTGATAGGGGAAGGCTACTCCAAAGGAAAGACAGACACCACTCTGTTCACAAAGACAAAAGGTAGGGACAAAATCCTTGTCCAAATTTATGTGGATGACATCATCTTTGGATCTACAAATCCAAAGAACAGTGAAGAGTTTGCACAGACAATGTCAAACAGGTTCCAAATGAGTATGATGGGTGAGATGTCGTTCTTTCTAGGACTTCAAGTTAAACTGTTGAGTCATGGCACTTTCATCTGCCAATCCAAGTACATTAAAGATCTTCTCACGAAGTATGATATGCTCAACTGCAACCCTATCTCAACTCCAATGGCGGCCAAATCACAACTATCGGCAGATCCTGATGGTTCTCCGGTGGATCTCAAGACATACCGTGGGATGATTGGATCATTACTATATCTCACTGCAAGTCGTCCAGACATCATGTTCTCTACGTGTCTCTGTGCTAGGTTTCAGGCCAATCCCAAGGAGTCACATCTGCTAGCTGTTAAGCAAATTTTCAGATATCTCAAAGGGTCCATGAATCTAGGACTGTGGTATCCCAAAGACTCCAATCTAGATCTTCATGCTTATTCAGATGCTGACTATGCCGGTTGCAAGATTGATAGGAAAAGCACCTCTTGTAGTGCACACTTTCTGGGAGATCGTTTAGTCTGCTGGGCTTCAAAGAAACAAAATTGTGTATCCACTTCTACAGCAGAAGCTGAGTATGTTGCTGCTGCAATGTGCTGTTCCCAAAGCCTATGGATACGTACACAACTCTCAGACTTTGGCCTCAGGTATGACAAAATACCATTGTTATGCGACTCTCAATCTGCCATTGCCATCTCCTGCAATCCGGTACACCACTCTAAAACCAAACATATCGACATTCGCTATCACTTCATAAAAGATAACGTTGAGAAAGGATTAATTGAGCTACAGTATGTGCCTACTGAAAATCAGCTGGCTGACCTGTTTACCAAACCTTTAGACGAAAGTCGATTTACTAAGTTGGTATCCAAGTTAGGCATGCTCAATCTACAAATCTAGCATACTGTTACCTCCTTTTTTTTCTTCCTTTTCTTTTGTTTAGAGTTGGTGTTACACTGTTTGTTCTCTATGCAGCTAACAACTGCATTCTTCAAGAGGGAGAAAGATCATGCACATACTACAGAGAAAAGACACTTTGTGTAGGGGGTTTGACTTCATAATGCTACACCTGTGTCATATGTGTAGGGGGGGAATTTCATACACATACACATGTGTAGGGGGAGAAATTTGACAACAGACACTTTCTCTAAAACATTCGAAAAATTCCTCATATAGAGATGCAAAAGTCTAGGGGGAGTGTGTCAAACAAACACTCACATCAACCATATCTGAAAATTTAACTTTCATAATCTCAAAATTCAGATATCTCAAATTTTTCCAAGTAATAGCTCAATCGCATGCGATTAAGCTATGTGAGTGAATCGCATGCAAATGTTAAAGGTTTTAATTGCATGTGAAAAGGTTGTGAGAAACAAGTGTGAATCGAATGCAATGTTGTCTAAGGTTGAATCGCACGCGATTAAGCTAAGATAGTGTGAATCGCATACGATTTGGACAAAGGTTGAATCGCACGCGATTCAGCTACGTTAGTGTGAATCGCATGCTATTCAGTCTAAGGTTGAATCGCACACGATTAAGCTCAGATAGTGTGAATCGCATGCGATTCGGATGCCATGGTTCTAACACCCAAGCCGATTCGCATGCGATTAACACACCACAGTGTGAATCGCATGCGATTGAAAACTCTTATCAGCCGCATCCAAACTTCTATCAGCCGCGTTTTTTAACCGTTGCACCAGCCAATCAGAGCTCGACATGTGTCTTTTTACACTGCTACAAGTTACCCCCAACAGTTGTCATTCTTCATTTACGCTTTTCAAAATTTACAAAGTGTTCTCTCAAGTTCTTGATTACGTTAACATACAAATCATCTCGTTACTCTGCCAAAATTTGCAATTTTAGTATCAAAATACTTCTAATCTAAAAGGTAACAACTTGTATGGTTTACATTTTGAAGATTTTGAGTTAGAAGGGTACTTTTTGGTCTTAGAACACTGATATGCGAATGAGAATATCGAGACTTTAAGTGGACTTTTGGTACTCGAAACTAACTTGTTTGATGAAACAATGTTTGCGATGGGTATTTTGATCACATGGGGAACACTTTGATGTAAAATATTTCAAAAATCTCAAAACGTGTTCTTCGTGTTCTTGGAAAGTATGAACATACACATACAATTTGGTACTTGGCTAAAAAGAGGTGTTTAGGCTGAGTTTTGGAACATGTTCAAGTACTACAAAGTTGTTCAGTACTAACTAATTGACACTTTTGCAGTATCAAAACAACTTTTTTATGCTGAAAATCATCCTGTACATAGTGAGGGTTCAACACTTAGGGTGTTTGAACATTTATTCAACATTGGTCAACGTTGGGTCAATTTGGTCAAATTTTACTCACTTATCAAAAGTTTGACCAAATATTCAAAACTGAATGTTGTTTTCTTGCATATCTCTTAATTTTAAATTTAACTATTTTATCTCTTTGACAGATAAGATGGCACAAGTTGAACGTGACCCAGAGGAGATCATGCCCAGATCCGAGTTTCTTAACACTGGCTCCCATGAAAACAACCATTATGTTGACCTAACCAAACTCAAAAACCCAACCTACCCCATTGTCACTGAGATTCTCAAAATTCATCCCCTAAACCATCTACTGACCTATAACCCAGCCACAATAGGCATACATGTTCCTGAATTATATGTGCAACAATTTTGGAAAACATGTGATGTGAGGGAAAATAACAGAGGTTATGAGGTAATTCATGCAGAGGTCGACGAATTTCAAGTCAATATATCTCTTAGTCGCCTCAGAACAATCTTTGCTCTACCCAAAGCAGACAGCAGACCTCCAGCAACAGACTTTGAGGACATCCCCGATGAGGATGCATGTCTTACAACAATAAGGGAGATGGGATATGACGGTGAGCTCATCAGGAAAGGTCAATTCAAACGCACCGGCTTGCACCCAAAATATAATACATTCATGACGGTGCTTCAAAGATGTCTCACTCCAAAGCACTCAGGCTACGAATTCCCAACGGAACATCAACTTAAAATCTTTGTAGCAGCTGCGACGCATATGCATGTGGACTATGCATTCCTTCTCTTCCAGGACATCAAAGCTACTATGCTCAGGAAGAATTCCCAAAAGAAGAGGGATTCGAACATGCTGCCTTACCATCGCTTCATACCAATGATCATCCAGTATGTAATGGAGCGGAATGCTGATATCCCTCGTCGGACAGGTTTACCTTCTGTTTCTCCAAAACTCTTTTTTCATATTAAACCTGCTAAACCGACGAATCTGCCTATTCCAAGACCCTTCCATGTATCTCTCTTAAATCTTTGTGAGCAAAATGATATTGTTAAGAGTTATAGGGAGAGTGTAGGAATACCTCCTATGGTTGTGCCAGAGCCGGCCATACCTATCCAAGGAGGAGTAGCACCGAGTGAGGATATAGCAAATAGGCCTCAGTCATCTGTGAGAGATGCTGAGAGGGAAGTGGAGAGAGAAAATGTTGAGAGGGGTGGAGAAGAGGGTGAAGGTGTTGAGAGTAGAGAGGGAGGGAATACATATGATCCCGCGACCATTCAAGCCATTATACAAACTCTTTCTCAATCCACCCGCACCCAAGCTATACTAACTGAACTTGGTCTTGACATGTCTGAGTCATCCAGTTCATCTGATGAGTCTGCATCTCATCCAGGAGGTGCCCCTGCCTTTCAAACTGTTATATCTCCCATGGGCACCCCTGAGCACCCCATTGACCAACCAGCAGAAAGTACCCCCTCTTTCATGAAACTTACTGATCCACATACTACCTCTCCCGACCAGACTCACCCCGTTCAACCTACTCAGGTCATTCCGCAACCTGGTGGTCTGGTCATTCCTTTGACTTCAACTGCCCCAGCAACCACCATTCCTATCATTCGCAGGGCCATAGTTGCTCCTGAAAATGACATTCCAGTAACTTCGTCAAGTCATTCTTTATCTATTGAATCTGGTTATGTCACTCCTGACTCTCTTATTCACCCTGATCAATATGCGGGGTATGGTGCTGGTAGCGGTGATGATGAAGATAGTTTTGTAGTTAGGAGTGCGAGTGATAGAGAGGAGGTAAGAAAAGAAAATGTGAGTGCTGAGGGACCCCTCAACCAAGAAAGCCGGGAAGCCACATCTAATATGAGTCCTAGCACTGCTGGGGCTCGTATTGAACAAGCCGCGGTTATCCCACCCGTGCAAGTTTCTGCCCCACCAAGCTACTACGGTGTCTCTCAACAGGCACCGTCTTTATTGCACAGGGTTATAGCACACAATCTAGGCCAACCCCAATTGGGTGTTGGACCTATTGAAAACAGAGGACTGCCTCCCTCGTCCTCGACTCCTCTTCGTGCACGATTTGATTTGCCGCGGATATCCGCATATCTTGAACAACACAAGGTAACTATAGATTCACTGAGCTTGTTGACTCAACAAGTCTCCGCAACTTCCGTAGGTGGTACCTCTCAAGGTGTCATTCGAGGATCGGAAGGAAATCCTGCTGGAGCCAACATCCCTGCTGCTCCAGTAGGTGGTCCTGCTTCTGTGGTAGGTACCTCAACCGGAAATCTTAGTGATTCCGGGTTTGTTACACGTGCAGATCTTAACAATGCTATCAACCAAGCCGTGTCTCCAATCCACCAACAACTGCAGAAGACAAATCTAAAGTTAGATCGGATCGAAAGGGATTCCAGGGAACAGACTGAGCAGCTGTCGCGTATTGAAAATCTACTTGCAGCTCGTCTTCCAGCAACGGGCCCTCAATCTCAACCAGATGTCACTTCACTATCGGTCGACGCCTTAAAAAGCATCCTCTATGCTAAACTGATTGAACAAAGGCCAGACACTGCTTATGATCAAGACCTTCTGACTACTCTTCGCAACGAACAGCGTCCATCGGGAATCTCCATGGATGACTTTCAAGAGTTTCATGAAGATGTAAACAGAAAGATTGATGGGATCACTAAAGGTTTCTACACCTCCCTATCAAAACTCACAGACCGGCTTACTACCCTAGAAACAACCTGTCAGGCTCAGGCTCAGGGGAGTAAGCGGAGACGGGATGATCAGGATCCGGATGATCAACCCGAGGGGGAGAAAAGGAGAAAATACATGTCTGCTCCCTCAGTTGTTACTACTGTGCCTGTCCCACTCGTTACTTCATACTTATCTGCAGGTACAAGTTCAACTGGGTCCGGAAGTCAACACAAACAACAACAAATGGCCGATGAAGTTCATGAACGACAGCAAAAGGAAAATGCTGACAAACAAATTGTACTTTACGTACCTCAGCAACAATCTGAACCGAGGCCAAGTAATCTTGAAGAAGGTGAAATACCTTATAAGCAGCCCCATGCCGAGATGTCTGACTGATCTAGTGACTCAGAGGAACAAGTGGAAGATTTATATAAGTTTATTCATACATCACCTGCAAGGCATGTGGGGGAAGGTAGTTCTGCTCTGCCAGAGGAGGAAGCTGAGGATCCTGAGATGGAAAGTCTATTCAAGGGTATTGATGATTACGTCGAGGCTGCTACAACACCAGATTCTCCTAGAATTGTGGACAGATTTGATGATATCCCTAGTGAAAGGGAGCTTGCTCTCAGAAGAAAAGAAAGGGAAGCAATTTCTAGAAGGGAAGCTAGGAGAAAGCCTAAACAAAAGAAACCTATCTTCGACGTGTCCAGGGTTCTCAGTGGGATTAATGTTGAAGTTCATGAAACTTTCCCTCCTCCTCCTGGTCGGTTTCAAGAATCAGCTTCCGACGTACTTGAAAGAAACAAACAAAGAGAGGCAGCTGAAAAGTTCAGACAAGAGTCTGAATGACCCATGCCACCACACTTCATAGTACCTCCTGCTCCACCAGTGTATCGGGGAGACCCTGGTCTTGATACCGGGAATATGTTTACAAGAAACGCTGCAGAAAATCTGATATGGAAACCATTCTTTGTCAATGCTGCCAATCTTGAAGAAAGAATATCAGAGATCTTCAGCAGTCAGTTGATAGAGGTTATCTCGCCCGAGCTGAGAAACATGAACGATAGACAAAGAAGAAGATATGATCATATTCTTACTCGTTCCAAAACCAAACCAGAAGATATCAAATCAAAGTATCCCATAAGTGACCTTCTCAGTGTTTATACCGAAACCAACTTCAACATAAAATATGCCATCTTTCATGTCAAGAGAGCTAACAACCTCACATACTTTCTTACTGAAGCAGATTTGAGGTATGTGAACATCGAAGACATCAGCTTCATATTTGACATCCTTTCCCAGAAAAAGGGAAAATGGCCTGATGAAGAATTTGGTAGAGTTGCGTTAATGAGGTACATGAGAAATCTTATGGAGTTCTTTGAGGAACATGATATCCAGCTCGGGGCTGAGAATAACTATCGGAAGGTCAATCTTCTTAAGCCTAATCAGAATCATCCAGATCTAGAAAAGCTTGAAGAGTTAACTGTTATCTATGATGGTCATCCCAACTTTAAAGGTGCTCGAGGGGTTGTCTCCAAGAATACAAAAGGCGAAAAGATCTTCATCAGACTAGATAAACTCAACGGGTATTCTGATGGCACCTTGAAAATCCTTCATCACAAGATTCATCAAAAGGTTTGGGATAACCGAGTAGCGTACATGGATGAAGAACATTCCCAGGTATACAATGCAATAGAAAAGATCAAGAAAGCACTGGCAAGCAGGAGAGAAATCAGAAAGTGGCAAGTGGCATTCGCAACAAATCTGCTTATGAATAGTTTTATGTATTAATTTGTTGTGAATGATTACACACCTCACTTAGGGGGAGATTGTTAGAAATATTAAAGTGAGGGGTGTAATATGTAAATACACCAAAGTTGGGAAATGCTATAAAAGGCATTTCCCAACTCATTATCAATTAAGCTTTGCATTTTACAACATATCTTGTGTTTGTGTTTCTCTACATTACTCTCGGCTCTCTCTCTCTAACCGAACACACACACAAACACACACTAGAAGAACTATCTTCTAAGCATTGCTTCATCCGTATTGTATTACGGGACCTTCAGTATTCCTTCAATAATAGCAGCTTTGACGATTTTGAACTTGATTTCTGGATTCTATTTCAGCCACTTTTATATTTTCCCATTCCTACCCTTAGCCCTAGCCACGTCACAACCCGACAAAGTCTTCTTGATAATTGCATATGATTATGTTGATTGATGGAGATGTGATACGTGATCAAGCTAATGCTAGTCTTTGCTTCAATCTAGCACACGAGCACTTATATACTTAACCCAAATACACATTGAGTGCTAGAGTGATCTCCGGTGAGGTAAAAAGTCAGATACTTGTCATAACTCATTGTATGCGCGCTGAATCTGCTTTACTTTATCTCAATACATGAAAGCAACTCTTAATTTTGCGTTTAAAATGTTTGTCATGCTTTTAGATCTCTTCTATGTCGGAATGATACATGTTTGTGCTAATGTGCTGCCTTTAGAAATTCTTTGGTTTTAGCTATTGCATTAGAGTTTGCTTGAGGACAAGCAAAGCTTAAGTGTGGGGAGTTTGATATATGCGTTTATATGCATGTTTTACATGCTAGAATACCCCGTACTTAGCCCAAATACAAGGTGAATACTTCTAATATGGATCTAATATGCTTAACATTCACCATGCAGGTTACAAAGAGCTTTAAGCAAGATAAATGGGCAAAACAAGGAAAGAATTGAAGAAAATAGAAGAACAGTGAAAAAATGATCACTACGGCCGTAGGATATAATCCCTACGGCCGTAGGAGGCTATCTTCTAGAATCCATCATTGCCTGCCAGATCTTGCGTATCCCGGACAAGTGGTTTAACGTTGCGTATGTAGAAAATCCAGTCATGATTTCCTACGGCCGTAGTAGCTTATTCTTACGGCCGTAGGAAGTCCACTTACAGCAGATTAAATTCAAAATTCTGCCATTTTGCAAGGAGTTACCATTTTCACCTCCACTCCGGAAAAACACATCCATATACCCTCTCTAAATATCCTAACACTCCAGGGGACTTCTCTTGGTGATTCTAAGGAGGAGATCTTGGATCTTGAAGGCTTGGAACAACATTTGGAGCTTGGATTCATTAGTTATATCATTGCTAGCTTGGGTATACTCTTTCCATTTATTATATCAATCATGTACCCATGTGTTCCAGATGTTGTAATGCTACTATTATTGTATATGGATAACTAAACTCATTTCACGTGGGCCAAGATGATTCTTGGCTAAGTTATGGCAATATATTTGACTTTTATGATGACTTGATTCAAATATGCATGTTTTGATCTTGAATACAAATGTGTTTTATCAACTTAGTATGTTTAATCTTACCATGTTCATGTGTGATAATATGTATAGGATAACTCCTTCATGTTTAAGCATGTGGATATTCAAGAATGATGGTTGATTTTACTAATTCCATGTTGAGTTTGTTATTAGAAATGATACATCTTGCATGGTTGTCTTTAGATATCATTATTGGAATATGTTTTGAATCCTTGTAGGTTCATCCATTATTGGTCATTTTACTCATATGTTGGTTTTATGCATGCCTTGTGATTGTAGATGAAAATCTTGTCATTTGGTGTATTCATTGGTCTAACATGCTACAAATAATTAAAGGGTTCACAAAGATGTTTGTTGGTATGATTAGATGGTGAAATGAACTCACATGTATGCCTTTGTTATGCTTGTCTTAGTGTTCAATGTGCATATCACATGATTCATGTTTTAAGAAGTGTTGGCTATACTAGAAATGGTAGGTTTAACATGTTCATATCTTTAGTAATCATGTGGCTAATCATTAAAACCCCTTAATTGTGTGGTTTGAGTTTAGAGGAGTTTGTGACCCCATTGTACCAGTTTACATGTGTTTATGATCTGAGATTAAAGTCTAGATTGTAATTTGTTGTTGAATGCCTTTATGTTAGATTTGACTGTTCTGTCGTATTGGTTCCTACGGCCGCAGTGAGAAATCCATACGGCCGTAGGACATGTACAATTTACTACGGCCGTAGTAATAAATCCTTACGGTCGTAGTAAGGTATTTTCACAACAGTTTGCTGTTTTTGCTTGTTTTAACTTATTTAACCACTTTAACACCTTTTTGGGTTCTGAGGACTACTGGATATGTCATTTGAAAAGATGTATGTCTTTGTAGTCTGATTTGGACGTGATCTGGTGGATCTGTAGTTAAATCATTATATGACGTTGCTTGCCTGATTATGTTTAATTGCTAAGTCTGAGTCTTGATAACTCGAGTGATGATTTCTGCATGATAATGTAGTCTTGTGAGTATTAGAACAGCATGCTATGCGCTTAATATATTCAAGTCTTCATATTATGTTTTGTATTGTGTCATTGCCATGACTAGTCTCGATGATTCGAAAGCCTGAGTGAATCTGTTATCTTGTCTGTTTGCCTTCAGTGTTAATCTGTTTTAGTTGCTGTATTTCCTGTTTAATTTAGTTAATTTGTTTACTTGCTTTAATTAATCCTGCTGATCAAACAACAATGAGACTTAAGTATTGGTAGCTTCCTGTCTTGGTGGAACGACATCCGGTCTTACCGAGTCTATACTACTATTGACCAGGTTATACTTGCCTGAGTCGTGTGTAGTATCTGCTTAGTAAAATCGTTTTTATAAATTTAAAACGAGATTGTGTCCCAAGATTTTATAAATAAAAACCAGCAGTTTTGTGCACAACAGAGGCCAAAGGAGTGGGCCAGGCGTGTGATGTACGCCCCACCCATCATCGGTGATGTAGATCGGGCCCCCGCAGCTCTCGTCAAGGAATCAGCTAAACAGTATGCCACATTGGCATTGTGGCCGCCAATGATACAATATAGAAAGAATAAATCCCGCTGAATAACAGTCCCAGGGTCCCCCGTGCGTGCAGAAATCGTAAGGGCGATGGCCCGGTGTATAACTCTGAAAAATGGCTCATGAAGAGCCGTGGCTTTGGGCTACGCGCCCACATACTGCCCCTGGCCAATCTCAGGCCAGTACTCGTAAAAACGGACCCTCGCAGGGAAATCCCAAAGGCCATCAGTAAAGATAGGAAGTTGTACCTCCTCCTGGGTATATAAACCCATGCGTACGGTGAACTCGCGCACAGACTAGGTGCGCTCACGTCCTCCGAGCCGGAACTGTATGGCTCATGCATAATCCATATCCTGAACCTCAGGTAGGAAGTAGTAGGTCGTCAGGAACTCCTGTGTGAGCTCTCTGTAGGTAGGCTCTGAAATGGAGAAGAAACGGGTCCAGATGGGGTTGCAGAGCTCCTCGGCTCTGTCTCTGAGTCCTATGCGTCCGAGGGCCTCCCAATCGATACGGCGCTGAACCTCAATGTGCCTCCTACTGATATCCGCGAAACGATCCCTATCGCCGGGGTTCTGGAATACCAACCACTGGGCAAGATTTGCGTCACCCCATGGTGCTAATGGTGCAGCAGGATCCTCTGCTGGTGGCGGAGTACGAGCACGTGAACGACACGGTGGCATAGCTGCAGGTTTCAAAAAGATATGTCAGTAATCACTAAAACTCGCTTGTAATCGTTAATTCAGGGTTCTAGGTCTGAAATGGTCGAAGCTTCAGGATACAAAACGTAACAGATCGAAAAATGAAGATTTTTGCAGAAAACACTGTTCACGGTCGTGGAACACGGTTTCACGAGCCTGGGGTCGTGAACAATAGAAAATTGTGAAGCAGAGGGTCTTCACGGGCGACAGGTCGTGAAGAGACAATGCTCCACGACCATCAGGTCGTGAAGACCGTCGCGAACAGAAAAACTAGGGCTTGCCATTTTCGATTGATAAGAAGCTAGATTTCGACCTAAAACAGACCTATATGCTTTAAAATAACATCCCTAACAAGATGGGAGTGAATAAGATACCTGAAAACGCCTGAAAAAGATCGAGATAACCGAAGCCCTAAATCGCCCGTAGGAGGTCGTGAACGTCGCTCGTAAAGAGTCGTGAAGGTGAGTGGAGGTGGTAAGTGGTTGTGAAGAGTGACTCATAAGAGTTTATATAGGGAAACAGCTTCACGGCTGTGAAGATTAAAGCTTCATGGTCGTGAAGACTTGCAGACTGCAAATCTTTTGATTTTAAGGTAGATTTTGCATTAGATCTTCACAAACTCATATTCCTCAAAGATAAGAGTCACAACCAACTTCAAACAATTTAGAAAGGTGCACGGAATTGAATGAATTGCTAGAATCGCGCCGGTGCATCAAAACAGAAACATAAATAAACAAACCTAACTCACTTTCGTAGGAATCACGGTTGCATTTAGCGTATGCAACAAGCCTTTAAACCTCTCGGTAGCCCGAGTGGACGAGTTATAGTCTCGTGAGGGTTTCTAGACAACATACCCACAAAGTTGTAACAGAAAGGGAAAGAAAGAAAAACCTAAACTAAGCACGGGTTGCCTCCCGAGAAGCGCTTGTTTTTGTCCGAGTCTTTAGCTTGACTCCGAATTTATGCATTATGAACTTTAACGAACGACCCTACACTTGCAATAAAGTGCGGGTGGTAATATTTATACTTACCAGGATACATGCACGAGTTACCTACTCTCAAGGCTGCATTGATCCTGTTTCGCTTACCCTTTTTGATTTCAAAAGACTCCAACCGGCCCCCGATGCCTTTTAAATTTCTGATCGCCTGATCATTCTCCCAACACAACAAGTTCCAAAAGGCCTCTTGTGCCGGAGGAATTTCATACCCCAACTCTAACTTCTCACAAGATTCCGCGGGTTTTGGTTCTAAACCTAACATGGGTATTGGTTCAACGTTGGTCGATGGTTCTTCTTCCGGCTCCTCAAGCAGGTTAACGAGGCACTCCAGAATATCTCCATCAAACTGCGTATCTTCTCTCGATTTCACCTCCGCATCAGGCTCAAAACACAAACTCTCGTCAGAATAAGAGTCGTCTAAATAGTATGGTTCAGGACTAAATGGTGGTTCCTCGGGTAGACAAATCGGGTGGTCATCCTTTTCATTTTTAACAATGAAGTCAAAATCATCCCGCTCAATGTCATCATCATAAAACTCGTTCAACAAATCTTTAAGGAGAGATTCCCATTGGATCGGCTCGGAACGGATCGGTTCTGACCTATAAGGTGGTGGTGGTGGTTTTTCAGCCATGTTTGGATTGTTTTGAACATATTATCTTTGACGTTGGCGTTGACGGCGTCTGTGTCTTCTGAACTCACGAAAGGGCTCAATTTGTTCAGAAAAGAACAAACTGACAGAGGGTGCGAGAAACAGGTAGAAAAATTTAGAAATACCTAATCAGGCACACCTAATTTCTAGTAACAGGAAAAGATCAAATCAAAAATTAGACTTTTTCTTAGTATTGCCTGTCCCCGGCAACGGCGCCAAAAACTTGGTGTGTGTTCGCTATGTGAGATTTTCGAGGATGATTAAAACATTTTACACACTGTCGTTTTAAATTTATAAAAACGATATTACAAAGCAGATACTACACACAACTCAGGCAAGTATGACCTGATCGGTAGTAGTATAGACTAGGTAAGACCGGATATCGTTCCACCAGGACAGGAAGCTACCAATACTTAAGTATAATTTTTGTTTGATCGACAGAAAATTGGAGGATTATTTAAAATTTAAATAAACTAAGATACCTATTATATAAATAAACAGATGGATCGAGCAGGGAGATAATAAGCAGAAAAGAAGATGCTCACTCGAATCTTAAATCAACCCATATAGTCATAGTATAGTTATACATATGCCTTTATAACAATGATTAAGTGGATTTCTTTAAACATGGTGAATTAGCCAAATAAACATATAAAGAGTTATGAATGAAGATAATACAACCCATATTCTTACAAATCATAAGTTTATAAAGACTCAAGATTCAAAAACCTTTGTAACCCGAAATCTTTACTTACAGAATGGTTTATTTGAACGCGCCAAGTTTTATGAGCATAACCTCTCAACCGCTTGGAAATACAAAAAGATGCATAAATCAAGATTCCAAACAATCCCCCATTAACCTAATTTGAAGCCCCAAAATTACATACCAAGCATGATCAAATCAAAAACCACCAAACCTAGCATGAATTTGACAAAACCAAACTTGTTTGGATATATGAAATTTTAGAGATAGATTGAACAATGATGCAGACAAACCTATCATACATTACTAGACAATCCACACGGACCGGAATCATTAATTAAACTTATCTGATCATACCTTCATTGGATCATCATCATTAATAAGCATCTAGAAATTCATATGGTCAAGGAATAAAAACATAAATATAACCAAGGACTATATTGGTATCATTTTGATTCAAGTGAGCAAATGAGTTTAGAATTCCATTATAATAATATCAATCATACAAACCAATGATTTTATACCTACCATTATGGAAATTAGTTTAGAGATTACCCATAATGAAGAACAATAACAATAGTGATAAAAGAAATGAAAATGGAACTTCTCTAAGCTTGAAAGATCGTCTCCTATGCTTCTCCCCTACTCCAAGGGTTTCCCCAAGGAATTTAGAACCAAAAACTATACATAAAATATTTAAAAAGTGATATGGGTGTGAGGAGTGTAATTTTGATGCCCATAGATGTGTGTTTCTGCTGAAGGTTGGGGCTGCTATTTATAGAGGATCAGGGCAGCCTTCACGGGCGTGAAGAACGTTCACGGGTCGTGAAGAAAAGGGCTTCACGACCCTATACGGGCCGTGAAGATCGTCGTGAAGTGCTGAAGAAGCAACTTGATCAAATGGCCATGTGCACCGTTAGAAAAGCTTTTCACGACCTTCTCACGGGCCGTGAGAGGTCGTGAAGGGAGAAAGGAATCATGGCTCGTGAAGTTCTATCCGGCTCGTGGAGCATAAATGGCCTTCACATCTCGTAAGGGGTCGTGAAGGACCGTGAATAATTCTATTCTTTATTTTCCATCTTCTTTTGCTGGAAATCAACCGGGAACCGTATGTTTGTTGCTGAAATGCCAATAAATGCCTGCATGGTGAATAATAAGTGATTTAGATGCTAAATTAAGGATTATCACAGCAAATCTAGGCATTACGCAGGGAAATATGCTTATGAAATATGTATAAATTAGAGTATATCACATAATGTTACATTCGTGCTTCTTAATTGCACTTATGGTGAGTGTTGTACTTACAAATATTTAAATGAGTATGTGTTAAAACCATCAACATACTTCTTATTTAAATACGTTCGTAAATATGACGATACTAACTATTGGTGTTGCAAAAAGCATACATAATATCTTTCTAAATGAAAGGTTAATATAAAGTTACTAGGGGCTTTTTGTTAAAACAGAATGATTAAACACTGAATGATTATGTGGTCTGAATTATTCAAAGGTTCTGAATGAATCTGCCTCTGAATGTGACATGCTATTTGATTAAGGTTCTGAATGAATATCTAAATGATGCATATTACCATTTTAACCTTAATAATGATATATTATATTATAAGATATGGTTGTGTAACAAGGCAACATGTGAAAAAATGAGTATTATGGTAAAATACGTAGTGCTTAATGATTCAGCATGAACTTTAAGGTAAAATGATTCTGCAAAGTTCTTCTGATTTATTCAGTACAGTCTTTATTCAGAGACAGTAATCAAACACGTTGAATGTTGAATGATTCAGCATTCAGCGTTGAATGGTTCCATTAAGCAGCAAACAAACAGCCCCTAAGTGTAACAATATTTTCTTTATGTATTAATGTGGTACGTGATGTTTATTTCAACATATATGGTCATTAACGTTTCAGTTCACCGACCAATATGGTACACAGGTACTAGTGCGACGTACCACCTCAAATCATCTTCTTCGATGAGTGTTCAAGCAAGCAACATCGAGTAATTAATACTTAAAAGTAGTTGTGGTAAAACTCACCCATAAACTATAATTTGGGTCTATTGGGACCTTTGAAGTAAAAAGTATGGGTTGTATTGGGCTTATTAAAAAAACTTAACGGGTCATTTGGGTGGAGAAGAAATAACGTAACTGGTTGTACGGGTCATTTGGGTGGAGACGAAATACAGCTTTACAAGTTTACAGGTGTACCGGTCCCTTTCTCTATCGACGGCAACCTCCTCTGTTGCCGGCCCTTCCTCTCTCGGCGAAATCGAAATCTACGGCAACCTCCTTTGTTATCAAAACCTCTCGACTGTTGTATGTTCGTTAACCATCAATAATTTTGAGCGTCGTATGTTCATTGTTGGCCTCGGTTAGTTGTACTGTTGATGGTAAGAATCCGAAGTCTATTTGTTTTAATGAGTGACCCGTTTTGACCTGAGCCCGTTTTGACCCGAACCCGTTATGACCCGCTACCCAATCCGACCCAACCCGTCCATTTTGCCACCACTACTTAAAAGGATCACAAAGGACTAAACATAGTATGAAGCTAATAAATTCTAGATAGCCAAAAAAGAAACCACATATGAAGAACCAGCATTATTTTTACTTAGGTCAAAAAGATTAATAGCAAAAACCAAAGACTAAATCAAAGAATATTTGAAGTTAATAAAATGTATCATGAAAGTTTAGAGATAAACCATGGCACATGCTCTTAACTGTTTGTTACATACTCCAAAGTGGTCGTAGAACCGGTCGACAATAGAACCCCTCGATCACACAGCTAGGGCTGTAAACGAACCGAACGTTGAAATTGTTTGGCAGGAAGTTCGTTTATTTTCGTTTGTTTAATAAACGAACAAACATGAACAAAATTTTCCTTCCGTTTAATTAAACGAACGAACATGAACAAAGATCTCGTTCGTTCATTTATGTCCGTGAATTTTAAATACAGATAATGTAACAACTAGAGATTAGAATAAAGAATTGTTGGAAACTTGGAATTCAATCTATACTCTCTGTTTAACAATTTAAAATTAGATTTCAAACATTTGAGAACATGTTGTGCGACTCAGGTATGATCCATCAGTCAACTTCTGTATATATAGAAACTTTATGAAGTCTGGAGTGCGACCCGGTTGGCACACTTAACTCTTTTAGGGTTTGCGTAGCGCCTTAAGGTAAAGGCTTCAGCTGCTTCGGTTGCCCGGGAACACTCCTACGGGGGTTCCGGTTCCCTCCGAAATTCTCCATTTCGGGTCCGCCAAACCAAGAGCATATGTAGCTTTTTCGTTTTCATTTTTTTTCATTTTCTTTTTGGTTTTGTAGAGAGAGTAAGGAAAGAGAAAAATATTTGAGTTGATTGGGTTGATTGTTACTTGGGTTTTCGTTGATTTGGATTGAAAAGGAAAAAATAAAAAAAGTTGATGTGACATTTGAGTTAAGGGGAGTGCTACTCATGACCTTAAAAGTCTGTTTTATAAGAACTATTTGAAAAGTTGATGTGACATTTGAGTTAAGGGGAGTGCTAGTCACGTGGGATTGCAATTTACATAGGAGTAATCTATTTCACTATTTGGGTTTAGAATATTAAATTTTAAAATATATTATAACGAAGAACATTTTGTTATTGAAATTGTGAGTCATGTTTATTGAGTTTGTAATGAACATTTTTTTTTGTTATTGAATATTGAATCACCAATCATTAGTCAACGTCATCGAATTAAGTTGTTATTATTTTATTTTAAAGATCCGAAATATTATTTTAGTCGGTACATTGTTGTCAAAACGATTTATTTTAGCAAAGCTTGAGGAATATTTTATTCATAATATCTTGTCTTTAAAAAAACTTTCATTATTTGTTTATCTTACAAATAATCAAACTTCTTTAAGTCACTTGTATATTATAAATAGTTTTTATAAAAGAAGCCCTCCTTATACAAAAATCCTCGCCCCTGTGACAAAGTATTATTGAGCAACAAACCTACAACAACTCAAAGAAGGTGATGTTTTCATACATGTCAAAGCGACTAGACTTGGGGCGATCGGTCAATACTTTTCGTCTAATCTTTCGAATTTTAAATACAGATAATGTAACAACTAGAGATTAGAACAAAGAATTGTTGGAAACTTGGAATTCAATCTATACTCTCTGTTTAACAATTTAAAATTAGATTTCAAACATTTGAGAACATGTTGTGCGACTCAGGTATGATCCATCAGTCAACTTCTGTATATATAGAAACTATATGAAGTCTGGAGTGTGACCCGGTTGGCACACTTAACTCTTTTAGGGTTTGCGTAGCGCCTTAGGGTAAAGGCTCCAGCTGCTTCGGTTGCCCGGGAACACTCCTACGGGGGTTCCGGTTCCCTCCGAAATTCTCCATTTCGGGTCCGCCAAACCAAGAGCATATGTAGCTTTTTCGTTTTCATTTTTTTTTCATTTTCTTTTTGGTTTTGTAGAGAGAGTAAGGAAAGAGAAAATATTTGAGTTGATTGGGTTGATTGTTACTTGGGTTTTCGTTGATTTGGATGAAAAGGAAAAAATAAAAAAAGTTGATGTGACATTTAAGTTAAGGGGAGTGCTACTCATGACCTTAAAAGTCTGTTTTATAATAACTATTTAGTCAACTTTTGACTAGAAATGGGGATGGGGGCGGGGATGGGGATACCCTTCGGTTCCCCGACCCCGTACCCGACCCCGCACATAATATATATATAATTTTCAAAGTCAAATTTCTCATATAAGTATGCATCTGAATTTAACTTTCTTACATAATATACATATCAATTAGATTGTTTTTTCTTCGAACATACATGATAGTTTTGTAAGATTTATTAAACAAATAGAACGAAAAAAACTAATGCGATGAAGTTACTAGTATAGTTTTTGTAGATTTATCGTGAAAGTATTATAAGCGTCTTTCATGGACATATATGTTAGAGAATTCATCTATTCGATTGATAATGTTATGTGTATTATCGTTCGTTTATCCGTGAATGTTCGTTTATCGTTCGTTTATTTTCGTTTATATTTTATATAATTATTCATTTAAACGTGTGTTATAGTGTTTATTTGAGTTTAATAATACTGATTTGTATTATAGCACGTGTTCCTTTACTTACGTTTGTTTATCATTTAAATGAACAAACAAAAATGTACACGAACTAGCAATATCTTATATGCAATCGAACACACATGCATGTTGGTGTTCATTTATTTGTTCGGTTAAAGTTAAACGAACGAACACGAACACAGAAATCTGTTCGTTTATCCGTTCGTGTTCGTTTATTTGTTCGGCTAAAGTTAAACCAACGAACACAAACAAGTCTCGTTCGTATTCGTTCAGTTCGTTTAGCCCTACACACAGCAAAACACCTCAATTAAAAAAAATTATTAAGAAAGGACTAAATGTTAGGATCGAGACACCTAAAACCAGCGTTAGAATAATGCGGAAACAGAAAATAAACGAACACGAGATATAACGTGGTTCGGTCCAAACACGACCTACGTCCACGGGCAGGAACAGAGACTTCTTTATTATGATTCCAGAGATATTTCGATGTACATATGACTTACCCTAGCCTTGATATTTATAGACTACAAACTAGAAATCCAAGTATATATCTAATACCAATTAACGGCCGTACATGATAAACATACACAAGATAAGGATAATCCACATTTGAATTTCAAACTCAATCCATGACATATTCAAAGTCCTCCACGTGCACATACACTTTAATTAAATCCAAGGCACTTTAATTAATTCCATCATGACAGAAACATTCCGTGCATACTATCCATGCAAATCATTAATTCAATTCATGCCGGCAATTTACGCTCACGTCGAGCTTCCGATTAATTCTAGTTTCAAATACCAATCCGCTAATCAAGTCACACCCAACAATCTCCCCCTTGACTTGAGAACCCTCCACCAGTCAACCGAGATCCGACAATCTTCCATGACTCGAGTCCTCAACCGTCATCACCAAAGAACCGCCTCTCATCTGCCAACCTCCCATAAGTAGTCACCTCCTTGTCCGAGCCACGAAATCCGACACCGCGTCGCGCGACTTAACCGGAGACCAACTACACCCGTGTCGTCTCGACTTCGTCAGGTCAATTTTCCGCTCCAAGTTCGGTACAGCCGTCGTTCCACTCGCAGAACTGCCCTCCAGAACGTAAATACCACGTCGCAGCCTGCCCTGCATTATCACTCGAGCATCCCGAGAAACCTTCAGTCCATCCCCTTTACCAGAATATTCATATCCATTCCTGGCCAAAGTACCAAGAGAAATCAGATTCTTCCGAAGATCCGGGACATACCAGCAATTCAACCGCTTGACCACTCCATCATGCAACTTTATCTGCACCGTACCACTACCTTTAACACACCGAATCCCATCGTCCCCCAGCTTCACCTTACCGTTCCACTTCTTAAAGGAAGTAAACAGATCACGTGAGAACGCCATGTGATGAGATGCACCCGTATCAAAGATCCAAGTATCAGCAGGACTACTATCCGTGCATACAGTCAAAGCATCGCCTATGTCTTCATCTTCCTGAACCACAAACCATCTCCATTCCTCTTAGGACAGTCTCTCCTGATGTGACCAAACTCCTTACAGTAATAACACATTACCTTTCTCGTCGATTTTGTTTTCGAACGCGACTCCCCCAGTCCACCCATTCCACCATGTGTCCTTCCCCTACCCACGTATAAACCTAAACCGGACTCCCCCTCATTACAAGAAACCCTAAGCTTGAGTTCCTTTGACAACAAGGCATCATTTACTTCAGCAACAGAAATTGTTGACCTACCATACATCATGGTATCAACAAAGTTCTCATACGAATGCGGTAGTGAACACATCAAAATCAGGGCAAGATCTTCATCATCAATTTTAACACCCACAGCCTTCAAATCAAGGGTAATACGGTTAAAATTATCCATATGATCTTTTACATGGGTACCTTCTGACATCCGGAGGGTATACAACCTCTGCTTCTGATAAAGCCTATTCGTGAGGGTACTTTTCTGATACTTCTCACACAGCTTCTCCCACAGACCTGCAGCCGTTGTTTCATCCACCACCTCCCTCAATACCTCATCAGCCAAACACAACAAAATCGCCGAATACGCTTTTGCTAGAACGTCTCTCTTAACATCCTCCTTCATCTCTTTCGGAAGTTTATCTTCTCCTTCTAACGCCACCGCGCAACCCTGCTAAACCAGAAGAGCCTTCATCTTTACCTTCCATAGCGTGAAATCATCTGAGCCATTGAATTTCTCCAAATCAAACTTCAAAGATGACATCTTCACAATCAACAAATACGCGAGCCCGGTGAACAGAACCGTGGCTCTGATACCACTTGTTAGGATCGAGACACCTAAAACCAGCGTTAGAATAATGCGGAAACAGAAAATAAACGAACACGAGATATAACGTGGTTCGGTCCAAACACGACCTACGTCCACGGGCAGGAACAGAAACTTCTTTATTCTGACTCCAGAGATATTTCAATGTACATATGACTTACCCTAGCCTTGGTATTTATAGACTACAAACTAGAAATCCAAGTATATATCTAATACCAATTAACGCGGTACATGATGAACATACACAAGATAAGGATAATCCACATTTGAATTTCAAACTCAATCCATGACATATTCAAAGTCCTCCACGTGCACATACACTTGAATTAAATCCAAGGCACTTTAATTAATTCTATCATGGCAAAAACATTCCGTGCATACTATCCATGCAAATCATTAATTCAATTCATGGCGGCAATTTACGCTCACGTCGAGCTTCCGATTAATTCTAGTTTCAAATACCAATCCGCTAATCAAGTCACACCCAACACTAAATTCAATGACAAAGTGAAACAAGAGCTTTTCTGCATTCATTTTGGATGCCAACATACACAACCAGAATAGTGGCCACTTTAAGTAGCAAAACAAACCGAATCACATTAGATTTACAAGTGGCAAAGAAAGAACAGTCGGCATTTTTCATTCATGAGGCTTGACGATGGTCGATACAGTTTTAAAGAACATACGACACATGCTCTTACTAAATAACATCACATCCCGCATCCATTCTGGTGCTACTCTTTCAAATGTTCCCAATGATGACACACGGTATAATAACTCCTCTTCTCCTGCCATGTTCTTCACCCATCCCAAATTAAAAGAGTATCCTGTCAAAACCCATCACCAAAAAATATATAATTTATCATAAAAAAT
The DNA here is from genome assembly GCA_947179395.2 of Pulicaria dysenterica. Taxonomy (NCBI): domain Eukaryota; kingdom Viridiplantae; phylum Streptophyta; class Magnoliopsida; order Asterales; family Asteraceae; genus Pulicaria; species Pulicaria dysenterica. The sequence continues at coordinate 35,405,321 of OX359295.1, forward strand.
TAAAAACTAGAGGTGACAATTGCCACCAATTACATAAGTTTATTTGGTTATCTTAATGCCAAGCTGAAATTTTTGGCAAGTGGGATTCAATGAAGATGGAACCTAAAATGTGGCGTGAAATAAGATAAGAGTGTGACCATGGGTTTCTTACAAAAGGGTAAAATTTGGTGTAAACTAAGAGGGTATTAAAGAAAAGGGTTTAGGCCAAAGAATAGCATCATACTTTTTCAAAAGTGTCAATGTATGTAATTTACTTTTTTATTTACCCAAATAGGTAACATACTTTGTGGTAAACTTTTAAACTAAGTAATGACTTGGATTTTTCGATTAGGGTTTTGAGCTTAACCAGAGTTGGCATCGTTTGATCATCACTAAAACTTTCGTGACATAACCGGAATTCCTTCCTAGAGGTTATTGTGGAGTTTGATTGGCGTCATGTCGAACGTCGTTGTGGGATTTAAAGAAAGTTGCTTTATTGCTATATTCTTTAAACAAGGCAACCACGGCAATTGAAAAAGGCCGGTCAGACTCCACCATCACTAGCACCAAAGAATTCCGATCAGAGCACCAAGGTTTGGCAGTGATCAAACGGTGGGAGTAATCCGAAAATTCAGGTCCTCACTTATTTTAACAGGTGACCACAAAGTATATTACCTATTTGGGTAATAAAAAAGTAAATTACCTACATTGACATTTTTAGAAAAGTAGGGATGCTATTCAGTGACCTAAACCCCAAAGAAAACTGAAAACTGAAACCAAAGCCTTCCCTGATTTAAAAATCTATTTAATTCTAATAATAATTGCTTTCAAATACCAAGTACTTATTGAGATTCACATATTGTCGTCCAAGTGCGGTTGCACCTGACACATGTTGATATTTAGGCAATACCCGAGTTCAGATATGTGAAGCTCGAGATGATGAATAAAATGCAACAACTTTGTATAACATGATAAATGAAGAAGAGAGTTACCACTTGATTCATGCACTGCAGTTATTTGGACATTATCATCAGTTTGGGTTGCAACTGAAAATTTCAGATCAAGTAGACACTCGACAAGCTCTTGAAACATGCAGATGCTAGAATCAGAGGCATTTTCTACACCACAATAAACTCAGTCAGGAAAATCTTTTATGCGTCGGGTCAATAAACCAACAACACTTAGTCTAAAAAAATTACTTTTTTTTAAAATAAATTAGTGTATTAAATATGATTACAAACATTATATTACCTCGAATAAGAATTTTTAAATAAAATGGATTTTAGGAGGTTTATGCTTTTGGCTTTCAACCTGTTTTACCCCTTTCCTTTTTAGTCAACACTTTTACTTGTTTGAGCGGTTAAAAATAAAACCAACCCATGAAGGATTATTAGCTTTCAAACATACCTGGACCGTCAAGCCTTCTACGACAGCATTTTGGCTGCAAATTATCATTAATATGGTCAATAATAAAACTGTCCACCAAAACTAGAAGAATTGAAAACTAGGAGCCGCACAAGATATACCTGATTAGCAAGGTTATAAGCACCAGAAAACATGTTTTCTTTATCTAACAGGTTTTCTGATTCTGCCTGCAAGATATGTTCACTGTGACCATTTTGACCACTAACACCCAGAGCAACCTCAACATCCTTTTCATGCATGGAATTCCTGGGTCTCTTTCTTCTTGTTGAGTTGCTAGTTCCTCCTGAAGGAAGTGGTGAACCAGACACTTGCTTAATTGCAAACATGTCACTGGAAGAAAATTCTTTTCTATGCAACTTCTCGATTTCTTCCGAAAGTTCTTTGTCTGCAAAGTTAGGTGTGAAAACATGTAAATCTGGTATGAAACACTTTGTCCTAAAATTGAGTTTTTCAGTAAGTTTTAGATATGAAAACTTAAGTGATATCATTTCCATAATAATCTAATTGTTTGAATAAAATGTTTTAGAAGGTTTTATGCATTAATAATACACTTTGAACAACTTCCAACCCATTTGATCCTTTTGACCCATTACCTTTCGATCTAAAGTTTTGCATTACCCATTCAATACAAAAAGCCGAAAAATGGCGCTTTTACAAGTATATGGGGCGAAATATCCATCTCTATTAACTCATGTTATCAAATTGATAAATTTAACCAATCACTGACTTATTGGAATAGCATCAGTTGATAACAAGAAGTATAAAGTATCTCAGAATTCAATAAAAGACCTTGAGTATATATTGACGTTTTCTCATGCTAGAGAATCATTGCTCCAAGTCAGGAATAACAAAAATTATTGAAAGATTGTCCTAGATCCTGTAACTAGGGTGTGCATTCTATAAGAAAACAGGACAGAAGAAAAATACTTATTTAGACAAATGGTAGCACAACATAATCTTCCTCAATAAGGCTATTTGCATCTTAAATGGCTTTTGAATTGCACCAATGTTAATTATCATAGTCTAGAACAAGAAAACAATATTTTAGGCTTTTAGCCTTTAATAAGTAAAATGTACCTATCATTTTTGAACTGGTAAAGTTCTTTCTTGGCAAAGTTATCAAAGGCTCAAAGCGCACCGAGGCGCGAAGCGCAGGAAAAGCGCGGGCTTCATGAAGGCGAGGCGCATGATATGCAAATAAATTTTAATATAGGTATATAGTAATATAATCAAACTCCAAAAACTTAACAGAACTTGAAATATGAAATAATATACTATTTTATATTATATCATGATATCATAAAATTCTTGCTCAAAATTAAACTTCAAAAGAGTTCATTTTCTAAGTTAAATACCAACTAATGTCATAAAAGTCATCAACAAACCTAATCAAATACTGGTTGTTGTCCAGATTACCCCCATAATGAAAAAAAAACAGATTACAAGGGTATAATAACTTAGATTACCACAATCAAGAAAACAATCAACTACACAAATAATAAAGAAAACAAAATAAGTAGAGCTAGGTATATAATTTAACTCCGGAGCAGAAACAAGGTCGGTCAAACGGTCAAAGTAAATCATGGCTAAAACAGAAAAGTAGAAACAAGTGCATGTTTTTCCTGAACACAAGGCTTGATTCAAGTAAATATTATTTCTTGCCAAAAAATGTTCACAAAACTGCAAAAAGAAGTAGAATTTGCACAGGTCAATGTATAAAAAAAATTCAAAATTGGGCAACATTCATGAAGCGCGCCTCGGAAGCGCCTCAGAGCCTCGGCGCCTTGGTGCGCCTCGGTGCGCCTTGGTGATGTGCCTCGCTTCGACCTCAAAAAAGCCCAGCCCTTTGAGCTTCTGCGCTTCAGCGCCTTAGGCGCGCCTCAGGCGCGCTTTTCACAACTATGTTTCTTGGTTAGTTTAACTGATACTCCCTTTACATATTACAATTACAAAAGTAGTCAAAACATATGTCGTGTGAAATATGAGTTGGAGACTAATAAAGATCATAATCATATATCATATTCGGATGTAATTTGTAGTTCTAGATTCATAATAAAACCTTTCAAAGTTCATGACATAAAAGAATTGGAATCAACTGTTTAACAACTGGATGTAATTTATAGAAATTAGTTTTTTATAAAATCCATTATCGAGGGAAACAACAAAAACAGGATTACTTACCGTGTGAAAAGAGTTTGTACTCACAAATTATATTTAGAAAATGTAATCCTATTTTAAGTGATAACGCAGATAGACTTGACAATACACCCTACCGACATGAATAACTTTCATTACATTACAATTGTGGTCTTTATTAATCAATTAGTTCCCAAGAAGATAAAAGTATGCCTTACTTCTTTGCTTCTCTTCCATTAGCATCTTTTCGTACTTTTCTTGCTCTTCATCCTTGGCCGATCTGCAAATGAAAGAATAAAAAATGTGTTAACTTATTGGCAAGGAATATCAAGAAAATATGTTAGTACCCAAGGCAAAGTCTTTGCCTGATCGATGCAACTTCCTGTGTCAAATCACTGATTTGTGCTATTAACGTATCCTTTTCGCTTGTTAAATAGGCAACCAGTTCATCCGCAGCTGCATTAAAAAGATTTAAAAACTCATGTTGCGCTAACATTTATCATTAACCATCAGTAATAGTCTTTTGGAAATAGAATAATGAAGAAACTAGAAAGTGTCTGCAAATATTAATGCATGGAAATGACTCGGGACATAAATTTCAAATGATTTTCTCTTGTTTGTGTTTTAAAGTGCTTGTCTATAAACATGCCTGCTGTTTTCTATTTTTATTACTTCTCTAATAACACTAATTGTACATAAAATGCAATATCTAAGGCCAATTTATCTTTTCTGCAAGACTCATAAATTCATAACTACTTCATGTGTGTTTTATTCCGTTTTTTTTAATCTTTTTTGGATTTTGTGAATCATAATAACCCCACTATGAGCATGTTCTAAAGACATGTCCGCCACATCATGCAATTAGTTCAACAACATAGTGTGATAGTATCTAAAATAAAACTAGAGGTGATTAATACACAACTAATTTTGATATGTACACCACTTAAATACAATACCAAAAGCATAAAATACAACTCCACATTACAACTCTCACAGTGTATAAAAAGTAAGAGGTGGCGAATAGCAACAAGAGTTTTATGTTTGCCACCATATGGCCAAACGATAGGTTTCATACATACACCAGCAAAAGTTACGAGCACATCTATATGAACTAGCAGAGTGAAATAAATTGTTCATTATTTGTTCTTATGTGTTCAATGCTGACAAAAGTAACAAGCAATCACAGAACCGTGTGACATAAGAATAGCCCAAGCTCAAAACAGACTTGTGCAATCCAAATCATAAAACAATAAGAAAGAGGCTGGTTATTGAGCGAAGAGTGAAAACTCTGAATAAAATGGAAGCTTTGAGGCCATCTATCTGGTCTTGCTTCATTTCTTTATTTTAATCATTTTTTCCAGCGACTCACTTTGTGAGGACTGAGGCACCCCTTCTCCCGAAGTTACCGGGTTTTAACAAAAGGAAATATTCTTCAATGTTTAATTGACATTAGTCTTTCACCATCATGCCCACAAATCCAAAATAGAGCTTCTCAAACTCTATTTTGGTTACAGAATAGCAACTATCATGAACCCTAGAGCTAGATTTGGACTTAAAAACAATAAATCTTACTTTAAAAGTTCAAAATTGTAATTATTACTGAAAATGCAATCTAAACAATCATTTAAAAACGCTGTGAGCATAACTACAAATCAAATACCATATCAGATGTGTAAAACGGCAAATGATGTACAGGAAAATACATACCAGTCACGTAGGTCTTAAATTTTTCTTCTTGATCGTAATTGAGCTGCTCAATTTCAGAAGCCTTTTTCGTCTGTACAGAAATTAAACATGAAACCAAGAATCACAAATTCCTGATCAACATAATTACTGATAAATTTAGAGGAAGAAGAAATAGAAAGGGGAAATGAGGAACCTTGAGTTTAGTGTACTTATCATACAGCTTGGAATAGAGTGCCTCCATTTTGAGACTGGAAAATTGAACAACTTTATCGATTGATCTTTATCACTGAACATATACAACGTATAATCGAGTGTACCCAAACTCAAATTCAACAGTTAACAGAAATGCTTCCAACAGAGAACACAACAACAAAAATGGGGTTTTTCGAGTGTCGGCTGTTCGAAGAAGGAAGAAGAAGAAAAGATGAAGGTGGTTGTGACCGGCGGAGGGGTCGTATCGGCTGCTTTAGTTGTTTTGGTGGTTCGACCACGTCCGGGGAGACGTGTTCACCGGAAATTCACAAAAACCCTAGAAGAGATTCAGAAATGTTTTGGAAGGGCGGGGTGTTTTTAGAAAGTTAGGATTTGAAAAAAAGAATAAAAAGAACAAGTGAAATACGAAAATGGGCACCATTTCACAACGAATTTTCATTATAATAGTAACAAGGATTTGTTGCCCGCGCGTTGCGGCGGGCATTTAGACGAACATTTTTTTTTATAATCAACTTCAAGGTGTAATCTTAGGAATATATATCTCATCCCCTTCTAAGATTTGTTCTCGTTATTAAGATCCAAAAACGTTAACATAAGGTAATATGTTTTTTTCAACGAAGCATGTTATAATCTAGTTTTTAATAACCAAATAACTATATAATTCAAAAGTTTTTAATCTACAAAATAGCAAAACTCAAAACTCAAATTCACCACCTAAACCCTTTTAACAATATCACCCCGCATATTAATTGGCTAGAAAATATAACTCAACTTGGTAGTAAATGGTACAATAGTTTTAAAATTAAAAAAAAAGATGTATTTGATTTTCCATTTATTAAAAAAATATTATGTTTTTACTAAAAGGTCGCTTTTTCTATTATGATTTACTTTTTGTTTATATATTTTATAGTTGTTCTATATCCAAAATAATTGTATAAATTGAACTTTTTTAATTAGAAATTTTGGTCTAGAACCCTAATTCTATCTTTTGAAACAAAATGGTTATAAAGTTGCGAAGAACCTATATTTTTTTTGAAAAGCAAATTGTATTGATATAATATAGATTCCAACTGTACAATCCGAACTCCGAAAGGATCTACCCACAAAGATATACACGTTATTTATTTACATATTTTTTTAAAAATTATTTTTAATTGACACTAAAAGTCAAAGAGTAGTGTAGTCTACCTCTACTTGAGTAATTAAGTACTACCATCACCTCACCTCCTTGTCAATCTAAATATTTTGTTGTTGCTTGTAAACTTGTACAATCAACCCTTTTTTAGGGAGATGATTTGTGGATATTGTTTTTTTTTCTTTTTTCTTTCTGACATAAGTAATAAAAAATGTATATTTATATCACAATACATTTAAATATCTAATAGAAAAACATAGTTAACAAATTTGTAAAATAATAATAATAATAATAATTGTTATATCTGCCTTCTCCTACTTGTGAGCCTAGTTGCTTGTAAACTTGTACAATCAACCCATTTTTAGGTGAGATGATTTGTGGATATTGTTTTTTTTCTTTTTTCTTTCTGACATATGTAATAAAAAATATATATTTACATCACAATACATTTAAATATGTAATAGAAAAACATAGTTAACAAATTTGTAAAATAATAATAATAATAATTGTTAAATCTGCCTTCTCCTACTTGTGAGCCTACTTTAACGAAATTTAATGATTCAAAATAGATTAATTGAATATGAAAAATAGGATTAAATATATGAAAACGAAATCACATCTGGATTAATGGTCTTACATATAACATATATTTCTAGTTTTATAATATCAACTCTAAGAAATCAATATAAAATTTTAATTTAAATTATAAAACTAACTTTCATGTTATATGTGAAGCTCAGGAAGAGTTGATTTCTTAGTCTTTTTCTCCTCTCTTTTTCTCTATATTTAGATATAGAGATGTAACACCATATATTAATAAGTCTTTGGTATTTTTGAAAAAGATTTGAAACTTATTTGCATTCTGATTCTTTTGTATCTCCCCTCTTCCTTTACCTCTTTTTTTCTCTTCCATTTTTTAGAACCAGTAAACCACAGCAAAAAAAGTGTGGGTTATTTCAGTTTACCTTGATCTTCTTTTGACTTTTTCTATCTTTTAAACCAAACATTTATCATTTGGAAGATGCAAGTATTTATGTATTGTGGCTTTTACCGTTTGCTTAACACCTATTTCTTTGGTGATCAAATCAACCTTTTTTGTTTTCATGGTTATTTAGTAACCACCTCTAACTTCACATTTTTATGATTCTTTTCTATTTTGAATTAAAAGTTTTGACCTTTAGAGACTCGATTTGGGTATTTACCGCCTCCGAAGAAATGGAAACGAAGAAAGAGAAATATGGTGTTTTGTTATATGAACAAAGAAGCAGGGAGAGGATAACGGGATGAAGTAATATAGAATGACACAAACACATACTCATGTCTGTAAAATAAAAGCAAAAGATAATGATATGAATAAAGAAAAAAAGTTACAGGTAGTAGAAGGAAGAGAGATGCGTCGACAGTGTGTGGCCATCGGAGGCCATGACCGGAAAATGTTGAAGGCAGCAGCAGCAGCAGCAGAGGCCGGAGACGAAGTTGCTATGGGGAGAGAGATAGAGAGGCGTGAGTCTGTGATCATTAATATCTGTTTTGTTGGAAAAGGAGTGAAAGAAGGTGATATTTATAGGGCCAATACTGTTCATCCACAGTAACATTTTGCCTTGCAAAATGTTACTTATAGAATTTCTAATAATAAACGAGTCGAAATGAGTCAAGCTTTAACAAACTCGAGATTAGATTAAAGCTTATATTATGAACGAGCTGAGCTTGCATTTCAAAGAATGGGTTCCTTTAAACTTGCGAGCTTAAACGAGCTCCATATATAAATAATTTATATTTCATATGTTTAATTTTTATTATTTATATATGTCATTTTAATAAAAATTAATACTCGAGTATAAACGACCTAGCTTAAATGAGCCGAGCCTGGACTTCATAAAAATCTTAAACGAGCCAACTCAAGCTCAACATCATGAGCTCAAGCTTAAAAAGCCTAAACAAACCCGGTTTGATAAGTGTCTGATTCGGCTTAACTCGTTTACATCCCTAATTCCTATTCTTGCTACCTCATGAAACTAGTTTAATATGCATGTATTCCTCGGATTTTATTGTTCTACAATGAGTGTAAGAAACCCACGCTTCACCGCGGATCATGTATATTCGGTTTTCTAGTTAATTATTTTTAGTTGTTATAATCAAAAGTTTATATAATAATTTATTTATTTTTAAAACATATATAATTATAAAATTTAGTTAGTACAATGTTTTGAATTTTATTCATACATACTATCCGATCATGATATATAAAGAAATATAAATTATATAAAAATATAATGAACTTTGTCTTACCGTTGTATATTAAAACAAAGTTCATTTTCATACAAAGTTCATATTTTAAGAAATCTAAATCATAAAGCTTGTTGTATTTTCATACAAAGTTCGTATCTGAATCAAATTTCCTTGTATTTTTATACAAAGTTCCTTTTATTTTCATACAAAGTTTATTGTTTCATACAAAGTTCACATTTAATTAGATTTAAAGAAACCTAAATAACAAATTCATACACATATATTAAAGACCAGAATATGTTTTATGGATAAGTGTTATAAATAAGACAAATTTTTTTTTATTAAAGTATCAAATATATTTTTTGAATTGCACATGCTTAGTATTTTTGAAAGAGTAAAAATAAAACTAAGCTTGTTGTGATTGAAAATAAATGTAAAATGTTTTTTTAAAAGACAAAATAAGACGCATATATCTTTATCTTTAATATATAACTAAAAAATAGAATTATGATGTCATCATCTTATTTATAATATTTTTCACTATTTATGTCCATTTATTTTCTTATATGTCTTTGAATTAATAGTTTTTACGTCAAAAACCTTAAGCATTGCATATTGTTTAAGAGTTTTATTTAAAAACAATGTTCACGACGTTTATTATTTGTAATACTTTTTGTATGATTTACAATTATTTTACTATATATGTTAGTATTGTTTAATATGAAAAACATTCAAACTTTATTTTAATCATCATCCGTGTTTATACACAGAGTGTCAAGCTAGTGTTGTTATAAAACAATTGTTAAAAAAATTATACCCAAATGTTGTTATAAAAATTAAATAAAGCGTGAAAATAAAGTATGTTATTATATATAAAAAAGTTAGATCCTTTTTTCAAAGTAATTTTATTACAAAATAAAAAATAAAAACTAAATACGTTCTTATAAAACAATAATCAAGGGAAAAAAAGGTAAAAAGCTAAATTTTGTTACTAACAAAGTAGAAGTTATAAAAAAATTAATTAAATTAAAAAAAGAAAAAAAAAGAAAAGTGAATGAAAAGTTGAGCAAAGGAAAAGGAATTAGGGATGGGAACGGGGTCGGGGTCGGGGGTACCGGGGATTGCTTTTCTCATCCCCATCCCCGTTCATCACCCCCAGTCCCCATCCCCGTCCGTCCCCGTCCCCGCCGGGGAATTGACTTGCCTCCCCATCCCCGTCCCCATCGGCTATCGGGGATCCCCGTGGGGAATCGGGGATTTTTTTTCGTGTACAAAATCTATTTATATATATATATATATATATATGTGTGTGTGTGTGTGTGTGTGTGTGTGTGTATAAATTTTCATACAAAACTAGAATTACGAATCTAACTTAAACTTTTCAATCTGTACATATCAAAATGTAATCAATCAAATATTTTAATAGTTTAATAAGATAAATAATAATGTTCTTAATAAAAGACACAATATATTTACTAAATCGTTCTATAATACACATAACATTATCAATCGAATAGATGAATTCTCTAACATATATGTCCATGAAAGACGCTTATAATACTTTCACGATAATTCTACAAAAACTATACTAGTAACTTCATTGCATTAGTTTTTTTCGTTCTATTTGTTTAATAAATCTTACAAAACTATCATGTATGTTCGAAGAAAAAACAATCTAATTGATATGTATATCATGTAAGAAAGTTAAATTAAGATGCATACTTATATGAGAAATTTGACTTTGAAAATTATATATATATTATGTGCGGGGTCGGGTACGGGGTCGGGGAACCGAAAGGTATCCCCATCCCCATTTCTAAGGTCGGGGATTCCCCATCCCCGTCCCCATCCCCAGTCAACTCGGGGATTCCCCATTCCCGGTCAACTCGGGGATTCCCCGGTCAAATTGGGGTCGGAGAACGGGTTCCCCATCGGGTGCGGGGTTTTTTGCCATCCCTATAAGGAATGCAGCGGGGCAAGTTCTAACCCATGACATTTGCTAGTAAAACCCTTGTTGATATCCACTCCAGCTATGAGCTATTTTGTTTCACCTTTTGAAAACTTAATATATGATATAAAGCAGGCGCATTTTAAAAAAGCCCTAGTAATATGCGCACGATAAGCTTGCCATAATTGTTATATATTTATAATATAATTTCAAAATTAAATGATTTTCTTTAACATACTCTAAACTAATGTATCAATGGAAAAAAAACTAATGGATCATACTAGTCAAAAGTTGACTAAATAGTTCTTATAAAACAGACTTTTAAGGTCATGAGTAGCACTCCCCTCAACTCAAATGGAAAAAAACAGACTAGTCAAAAGTTGACTAATTGTTATATATTTATAATATAATTTCAAAATTAAATGCTTTTCTTTAACATACTCCAAACTAATGCATGTATTAATGGAAAAAAAACTAATGGATCATACTAGTCAAAAGTTGACTAAATAGTTCTTATAAAACAGACTTTTAAGGTCATGAGTAGCACTCTCCTTAACTCAAATGTCACATCAACTTTTTTTATTTTTTCCTTTTCAATCCAAATCAACGAAAACCCAAGTAACAATCAACCCAATCAACTCAAATATTTTTCTCTTTTCTTACTCTCTCTACAAAACCAAAAAGAAAATGAAAAAAAATGAAAACGAAAAAGCTACATATGCTCTTGGTTTGGCGGACCCGAAATGGAGAATTTCGGAGGGAATCGGAACCCCCGTAGGAGTGTTCCCGGACAACCGAAGCAGCTGAAGCCTTTACCCTAAGGCGCTACGCAAACCCTAAAAGAGTTAAGTGTGCCAACCGGGTCGCACTCCAAACTTCATATAGTTTCTATATATACAGAAGTTGACTGATGGATCATACCTGAGTCGCACAACATGTTCTCAAATGTTTGAAATCTAATTTTAAATTGTTAAACAGAGAGTATAGATTGAATTCCAAGTTTCCAACAATTCTTTATTCTAATCTCTAGTTGTTACATTATCTGTATTTAAAATTCGAAAGATTAGACAAAAAGTATTGACCGATCGCCCCAAGTCTAGTCGCTTTGACATGTATGAAAACATCACCTTCTTTGAGTTGTTGTAGGTTTGTTGCTCAATAATACTTTGTCACAGGGGCGAGGATTTTTGTATAAGGAGGGCTTCTTTTATAAAAACTATTTATAATATACAAGTGACTTAAAGAAGTTTGATTATTTGTAAGATAAACAAATAATGAAAGTTTTTTTAAAGACAAGATATTATGTATAAAATATTCCTCAAGCTTTGCTAAAATAAATCGTTTTGCCAACAAAGTACCGACTAAAATAATATTTCGGATCTTTAAAATAAAATAATAACAACTTAATTAGATGGCGTTGACTAATGATTGGTGATTCAATATTCAATAACAAAAAAAAATGTTCATTACAAACTCAATAAACATGACTCACAATTTCAATAACAAAATGTTCTTCGTTATAATATATTTTAAAATTTAATATTCTAAACCCATAAAGTGAAATAGATTATTCCTATGTAAATTGCAATCCCACGTGAATAACCTTCTTCTAGTTTCTAGATTCTTTGGATTGATGCTCTTGTTTTGTGTTTTGATAAACTCAAAAACAACATTTACATTCAAATTAAAACGAAAATGCATGCAGAATAACAAAACAAAGAATAAAATATCAATCATATTGGTAGCGAATTAAAATATCATAAAAAACGTCTCGATAATAAGTGAACAAAATAAGAAACTCTCCAAACCCTCAAAAGCAGTTTGTCGCTTTACCCTTCACGGAATTCATCATTTATTCTGGTGTTATACTGAGCTTTCAATTTTAATTAAGGGATTTAACAAAAGTGGCTGGACCGAGCTTATAATATACATGGACTCTAGGCTAATTAGATGGGCCTAGCATCCTTCAGCACCCTCCGTCTCCGCCTCTGCTTTGTGCACTACACTTGGAACAATTTCAACCTACAAGTACAAATGTTAACACAATGGTAATAAATAACAATAATAAAAAGAAATCATGCCAGTACATGTATATAAATAGTTGAAGTTAATTAAGGTTGGGCATAGATCATCACCAATTAATTTGACCTAATGATTTGATGTATAAAATTAATATACGCTGCTTAGTCGATCGGGTAGTGTATGTTTTCATATGCATGTGAGGATGCTTTTGTGTCTAGTAGCAGTTTAGTTGATATGGAGTGTTGTAATCAACTACTGGCTTATATATATATATCCCCGTCTCATATTAATGAAATTGATCTCACCATGTAGCATCGTTACAAGCAGCATACTTTGGTGATGATTATGGAGTGGAAAATGATGAGGGTGGATTCACATAGGCTTTGGAGTTAGCTCGCGAGTCACACTCTAGAGGAACAATATCTACATTAGTTTGTACTATATATTTACCGTACGTACAAGACAAGCCTCTAAACCGATAAAACTCGGTTCCTTTTATCACATATAGCATGTTAGTAGCTTATAAGCCATGTGAAGGTTACAATTTTGAAAGTGTGCTACTCATTAGCAAGCACTTAGTATATAAAGATATGAGTAAATTACAAATTTTGTCCATGTGATTTGTTTGAAATAACAGTTTTGGTCTCTGGATCTAAAAAGTTACGGGTTTAGTTTCTCCCGACCCGAATTCATTTCACTTTTGGTCTCTGCTCTGTTAACCAAGTGTTAAATATTTGTAAATGACCATTTTGCCCTTCTTTTTTAGTCCTTCATGTTTGTAACTATTTTCAGTTTTGGTCCTTGCTTCATTTTTTATTTTAATCATATTTAATCATTTAATTAACCATTTATTACTAATTATATTTGATTTAGTTATTATTGATACAACTCAACTAAGCTTAATTAAATATATCATTGGCTAATACCATGTTTGCAACATGGATTTGATTTTATCTTTTATCTAATCTAGAGCACTAAACGAACCCAATGTTACAAGTCGTTCTTATGTATATTTATTTTATAAATGAAAAAAATGCACATAAATTTGTGTTCGGTTATTTAAACAAATGAATACGAACTATTGTCTCATTTGTTGATTACTTCGTTTATGTACGTTTTGCATTTAAACAAATGAAAATAAGAAAACGGTAATATCTGTTTTCTTTTATATTTTTATTTAATTAATCAAGAATCTTAGAATAAATTAGCATCTTTATTGGGCTCCTCTAACCACTAATTTTTAAAAAAACATTGTAGAGTAATGGGCTTTCATTGATAAACAATATCTAGCAAGCTATATTTTTTTGAGCTAAGTTAAATTAGTAATAAATAGAAGAGGTTTTGTTATTTGGGCTTGGACTTACTAGGAAAGGGAACAAGCCCTAAAAGGCAACAGTAGCCGTTCAAACATTTGTGCGTATAGTTTGTTCATGTGTGTGCCTGTCGAGAGATTAAGCAAGAAATCGAAGGCCATTTTATCACCATTCTTAGACGAATCGAGTGTTTGAACTTTAGGTATGATATTACTACATTCTACAACTAAATACATGTTAAAGTCTCAAAAGAAACACACGATTAGGATACATGTTATAGTACTAATAACATTTTTTATGTCCGTCCCTTAAATACAAATGAACGTCAACAACAAATGCATATACAAATGTATATGATATATCCATAATTATACATGTTTTACACATCGAAAACCCTCGCATTTTATCCATAATCAAGGTGAATTGTACAAATTATTGTCTTAAATGTTTAATATTCACCATTGCAGGTAAAAAGGACTCAAAGAGAAAATATCAAGTGAAATGAGTGCAGAACTGAAGAAAAATACTCGACTGTTGAAATTCGATGGACCTTGCGATCGCAAAGAACTGCCATGCGATCGCATGGTAGGCGGGGAATCTAGCTTTAAAACCTGGCATCGTCTGCATGTAGAGATGTCTTATCAGCCGCCCAAAGTCACTCCATGCGATCGCATGGACATTGCATGCGATCGCAAAGACGCCCGTTTCAGGTCTATATAAACAGCTCTTCTGCAGTTCATTCGGAGATCACAAACACACCTACAAAGCTTCTCTCTGAAATTCCCTCACTTCCAGATATACACACACACGTTTTTACTCTCTTGTACACACACACAAAACACACTAAGGTGTTTTTACACCTAGTTTGTCATTTGGTGATAGTAAAACATCCCAAAGGTGTAGAAAACAAGTGGAGGTTCTGCTCACGTATACAACTTGGGGATAGCTTGGTATAATCTAAACCTTTCTGTTCTTAATATGTATCCGAGTGTTGATCTCGTTGTTGTACTTGTAATCATGTGTAACTAAACTATTTCACTTGGGCCAAGATGATTCTTGGCCAAGTTATGGCAATATAAACCTTTTCTTGATGATTTGATATAAAAAAGTATGTTTTGATTGTCGTTATAATTGTGTTTAACCATGTTCTTATGTTAAATATGTCCATGTTCATGTTTCATTAAATCTTTTACGTGAAAACATAAAGATTTCATCCCATGCATATTCAAAGGTGATGGTTTTTAATATCAAGATCTTGTGTAGTTATTACTAGAAATGGTATAACAAAGCAAGGTTGTCATTCGAAAAGCATCTTTGGAACTTGTCTTTGATCATTTTGGATCATAACAAGATTGGTCATGTTCATCATATTGAGATTTTACACAAGCTTAACATGTTAACGAAAGTTTAAGTGTTTAAGTTTATCATTCGATCATAACAACTACAAAAAAATAAAAAAGGATTGAAAAGATGTTTTGGAACATGTTAACGTTGAAATGAACTTCTAATGTCATTAAGAATCAGAGATCTACGATTCTATGTGCATACTTATGTGTTCATGCTTTACATGTGTTAAGTACTAGAAATATTACTTAAACATGATGATATCTGAAGGAAATAACGTAAGGCTCGATCTTAAATCCAACACACGCGGTTTGAGTCTTGTTGGGTTCATAACATCATAGTGTTCGTTTCTATCTACTTATAACTTTGAATGACAGTTCAGGTTGTAAGTATTCAATCCTTGGTGCATAAAACGAATTCTGTTGTAAAAAGAGGTCATGCGACCGCATGGTGTGTCCATGCGATCGCATGTACCTATGCGATCACAAGGCTTTTCATGCGATCGCAAGTACCTTTACGACCACATGTCTTTGACATGCGACCATATGCACCTTTATTCCAGTTCAGTTTGTTGTTTCTTTTGTTCTAACCAATGTTTTAATCACTTTAACACATTTCTTATGTTTTGAAGGCTATGAGACATATCATTTGACCAAGAGTGTATGGTTTGTAGCTGGATTTAAACATGGTTAGGTGGATCTGTGATTGTCTTTTGATTCTATACTTACATGTTATATTTGATTGTAAATCTGAGTCTTGATAACTTGAGTGATGATTTACATGATAATATGACTTGTGAGTATTAGATAGAACAACATGATGTGTGCTCTAATGTATTTTACCTAGTCATCAACATCTTAATCAAACTAAATATTGCCATAACTAGCCAATGATGATTCTGAAGCCTAAGTGATCTTTTATCTGATTATCTGCGCGTTTGTTATTACTCTGATAGTGTAACTTGTTTCTTTAATTAGTTTAAAATAAAAAAAAGCTAAAAATCACTTGTTATTTAATTACCAAACAATAACGATGGTTGAATACTAGTAGCTGCCAAAATTGTTCCTGTGGATCGATACTCGTTCTTACTCTTTCTATACTACTACTGACCAGGTCATACTTGCCTGAGTCGTGTGTATTTTTTATTTTGTAATTTCGTTTTATAAATTTAAAACATCCGTGTGAAAAAGCTTTTAATCATCTTAAAAATACCCGTACGCGGGCTGCACACCAGTATAAGTAAAATCATTTATTATTAAACATAAGGAAACATAGTACACAACTACACATATACGCATAATATATATATATATATATATAGGGTAAGGTTACACTTAGAACCAACCTTATACATAGAACCTAAAGAACCAATCTCAGCCAATCATTTTAAAGGGTAAAATAGGGTAAAATAGGAATTTACATTTCTTTCTTTTAACCCACGCGCCTGACATCAGACAACAATTTTTTTTTAAAAATTCACCCCCAATTCTTATATTGATCATAACTCATGCGTTTTTTAGAATTTTAGCAAAAAAATTATATCATTAGATTCAGTTTTTCGTCCTCTTTCAAACAAGACCAGGCTTGGTATATTTCTGAAACTTTTTTTTAAATGCAGATTTCTGGAAAATGCAAAATTTGCTTATATGAACATGCTTAATATGAACACATAACGAAAATGCAAAAAAGTTTGGTTATATGAATATGCTGATGTATGAACACACAGTAAAAATGTAAAAAAATTGGTTATTTGCATTTTCATATATGCATTTTAACCTGTATATATTTTTAACTTTAAATTTGCATTTTCAAAGAACAAAGATGTAGGTCATGCTGATGCTTGCAAAATGCAAATATAAAAATGCAAAATGAAAATTCATTCTAGTAGGTCACTAAATTAGCAAATAAAAATACAAAACCCACAGCTCTCATTTGCATTTTCACAATCTGATTAATGAAATGCAGCCTAAAATGCAAATTACATATTCAAACCCAAAATGCAAAATTCCTTACATAACACTACAATGCAGAATTTTCATACACAACACTACATCACTTAAGTGTTTATGTCATCAAAATGCAATTTCACTCTCTTATTTTGAAAAAAATGCAACTCAAATAAAATGCTAAAATTACACACCTTAGATTCAAAAATACAAATCTCAAACCTAATTTAAAGAACTAGAATTACATATCCAACCCATATTCAACAAGACCAAAAATGCAAAATAACTAATATGCAGCTAACTAAAATAAATAACTCACCTCATATTCATACATAACACTACAATCTGATTCACAGTGAAAATGCAAAAACCTTGATTCCAACATGATATAACAAAACCCAAAAAACTACAATATCTGTTTGTACTTCTACTAAAATGCAAAACCTGATATCTACAATTCACAAATTTATTAACTTATTGTTAAAAAAATGGACATTACAATAACCCAATGCAAAATGATAATACCTTGCAATTGATGAAGAGAATCAATATCAATTTCAATAACCCAATACAAAATACAAAATGCAAAACAACAACTCTCATATACATTTCACAACTGATTCAGATGAAAATGTTGCCTAAAAATACAAATTAGATAGTCAAACCCAAAATGCAAACATAGTCAACCCGAAAATGCAAAATTAACATCTTAAGAAAGAACAATTATCAAGGCCATAAATTGAAATCAACAAAAACCAAAAAAATAAATTAATTTATGGCATTAATGATCTATTGAATGCAAAACCATAACCTTTCTTCTGGAAAAATTGCTTTTCTCGTGGCCTTGAACGACGGTCGGGAAGAACTCACCGACGGCAATGGTCTGGGTTTTTACTTCAGATATCGGTGGCGGTTGCTTTAGATCGGGAAAACATGGACAGCTTCAAAATCGATGACCATCGTTGGCGGCGAAATCAAATGAATTGAAACCCACTTCAAAATCAAATGAATTGAAACCCACTTCAAAATCGCTGACCATCGCTGACCATCGTCTGGGTCTTTACGAGAAGAAGATTCAAATGAATTGAAACCCACTTCCACCTATTAGCATAAAATGGTTCATGGGGAAATGATAGATATTAAAACTAAACCTGCAGGAGAAAAAAAATGGTGTCTGGGGGAATGGGCGTAGGGCATGGGAGGGGATGATAGGTGGCTTTTTTTTGTGTGTGACTAAAATACCCTCACAACTAGTAAATATATATGCTCCACATATTTTAAATAGTCAAAGTGGTTATTTAATCTCAACCTTTCATTAATCTAATCCAATGGTTATTATTGGTTCTTTAGGTTCTATAGTTAAGACTAGGTTCTATGTTGATCCTTGTTCTATATATATATATATATATATATATATATATATATATATATATATATATATATAGGAAGAAGTTCCATTGAGAACTATTTTTAGTGCGAGAACCGCGAGAACCAATCTGAGCCGTCCAATTCCCCCTCTTTCAATGTCATTGCCCACCCATGAATTCCTCACATACAATCTGCCACACTTGATCCCCCCCACGCTCTCCATCCATGAATTCCACTTATCAAATCAACGGCTAAGATTGGTTCTCGCGGTTCTCGCACTAAAATCGGTTCTCAATGGAACCCTCTTATATATATATATATATATATATATATAGAGAGAGAGAGAGAGAGAGAGAGAGACTTAAATTAACGAACAACACCCTTATTCATATTCATTTGTTCAAATAAAAAAATATTTTTTTTCATGTTTATTCGTTTTATTAAACAAGCAAACTCCTTACCAGACATTTTAAGAACAATTTGTGGATATTTTTTGGTTTTGGTATGGAAAGGTATTGCTTCTAAAAAAACCACTAACGTAATATTGACCCATGGTATGTTTAAAAAGTGTTAATTTAGTTGTATCAATAATAATTAAATAAATATTAGCAATAATAAATGAGTAAATATGATTAAAATAAAAAAATCATGCAGTAAATATGATTAAAATAAAAAAATCATGCAGTGACCAAAACTGAAAATACTTAGAAACTTGAAGGAAGGGCAAAATAGTCATTTACAAATATTTAACACTTGACTAACGGAGTATGAACCAAAAGTGAAATGAATTCGGGTAGGGAGGGACTAAATCCGTAACTTTCCGGATCTAGGAACCAAAACTGTTATTTCAAACAAACTACAGGGACCAAATTTGTAATTTACCCTAAAGATATTTATACTTCTTTTTCACATACGTAAATATGGGATTCAGATTAACTCATTAGCCGAGACCCCGAAAAGGTCACTAGTAAAATACCACATTTAGAAGTCCATTAACTTTGAGATTTAGACAAAATGGAATTGTAATGTTGGGTTCTTGGGTGGAAACAGATGATATATTTTGTAGGTAAATTCACACGCCAAATGGTGAAAGAATCATGATATGCCCCCGGAAGATAAACTTTTATGAACCATACTTGGCATACGAGTTTATACTTCAAAAGAAACCTGTCTAAAACTACCTATAGGCAGAAGGGGTCGGGTTATTGATATGAGATGGGTTTAGAATTCTAAGACACGTGAGTTAGAAATTAGCAACACACAAAAGACGTGATTATTCACATATTTCTGTACATCTTCATGTATGTATCAAGGAGCAACTACGTTTAATAACACACGAAAAAAGCACAAGTATGTTTAAAAAAGAACATACTTTTTTCGTTCCATAAAGATGTTCATTAGTGAATAAGGAAGATAAACACATACAAACACGCTCTTGAACATAGAAAATCTGCCTAAGAATGATAAACTTGAAATACCTTGAGCATAAGTGGACAAAATTCTTTTTCCATCATTCAAATGCATGGTGATGTTATTGTTCTTCATCTATAGACATGATCATGCTCTCCATTTAGAGTGACTGTGATTGCTACTGTTCATTATGGTTGAGACATGGTGATGTTCTCCATTCACACAGATAGTGATTGCTTCTTTATTACCTCTACAAGAGAATTTTGATATACAGAGAGAGAAGAGAGAGTGTGTCATTGAAAAGTGTGGCAACATAACTCGAATATATCCGTATCCTCTACTTGTTACTATCTACAAACGCGATCAGATATAAGAAACCTACAACAAATCTAAGTTTTTATTCTTCATAATCGTATGAGGTGAAAGCAGTCGTTTGCCTTAAGATGTGATCTTTGCTTCTTTCAGTAGATTGCTCGTTCGATCTTTGCTTCTTTCATTTGATTGCTTCTGTTGAATCTTGTTGTTTTGGGATTTGTTTCTGCCAGTCTCCTAATTAAACTGCATTTAATTGTTTGTTCTTTTTTCTATTCCTATTCAACTCTGTTAACCAGTTCGATTTGTAAATTGCAGTTCACTACTAAAATGATTTATCTTTATGCTTATGTGCAGTGATCTATCATCCATGATTATAATAACACGGAACAATTTTGTGTTAATTAGGCCATTAACAGTTTTAATGCGTCATTAAAACGGTTGACTTTATGGTCAAAGTCAAAACTGTTTCCTATTATGCATGGGATAAGCAAAATCAAAGCATGAAACTTGATGATTTTATTTTAAGTAGCTTGGATTCTAGTAACTTTGGTTCCTTGATTATAAATTCAATACATAATTGTAAATAAATAAAAAAATGAAAAAGAAAAAAAACTATCTATAAGTTGATGGCTGGATGTATGAATATCTTCAGGAGATCGTTGTATCTGAAATGAAGACGGGCAAATCGGGTTTTCAAAACTTCATAGATAATGATGGTCGAACAGGAGATAGTTCCTCTTGCGGTCCGTCAATAGAAGGTTGTATTACTTTTATGAACACGATGTTATAGACTACAGTGAAGATAACAAGTCCGAAGAAAACATATGGTAGAAACGATGTCGTGTCTTGAACCTCTTTTGTATTATATGGGCTGGGAGCTGCAATAAAGTGTCAACAAATTAACCACGGGCCATATCAAAGCAATATGTATCCAAAATTCTCAAAAGAATAATGGATAAAATAGTATGATTATTGATTACAACAACTACAACAACAACAACAATAACAAATAACTACAACTACTGTATCCAATCCCGTTACAACAGGGTATGGGGAGGTAAAGTGTAGACAATCTTACCTCTATCTGTAGATAGAGAGATTGCTTCCCGAGACAGACTTCCGGTAGCAGATTACAACTAAAACAATGATTCAATTCGTTTAAAAGATTGTAAATACTTTTTGCGTGTTATGGGTTACAATATCTAAGTTAGGTGTTGCTACAATTACAAACCAGTTAAATAAGGGGAGTTTTGATCATTTGCATGTTTTAACAAGTTAAGTGGTATGTGAGTACATCATTTGTTGACAGCATAGATCATTTCCACTTTATTAATGTTAGATTACCATAAGTAACTAACCATCACCAAGGTGGCCTAGTGGTAAGGCGTTCCGTCCTCAGAGAGGTCACGGGTTCAAACCTCACTAGTTAAACATCTTGAGGGTGCCCAGGGAAGGGTTAGAAAACGGTCACGGGGATACCCTGGTTAGGCCGCGTACATCTGAGTCAAAGACTCGTCCTCTCCAGGTAACCTAAATAGGGAAAACCTCTCCGTTTACCAGTTTAGGTTACCATAAGTAACTCATTTCACATACAGATGTATTAAAATCACCCCTTAAACTTAAATTTAGAACTAGAAAATATGACAACAATATAGTATGTGTCACTCATCCCCATATAGCAACAAGTAGCACCAATATTCATAGAGCTAATGGAAGTGGCAAAAATCAGAATTAGAGTTTTACTAATGAACCTCACAGCCCTACAAACTATCACAAGTTATTGCGGCTAAACAAACATAAGATCTATCCACAATATGCAAGTTCGGGTTCGACTTGAGGAGGATGGCAGATTGGGTCAAATTCGACTTGAAAATCTTGATTACTCGTATAGAGTTGTGTTCAATATAGTCCATATAAAAAACATGGTCCTGAAATTTTAATACTCAATCACATGTGATTGTAAAAACATCACATGTGAATCACGAAAATGCCACCCCGCCCAAAATTTTAAATTTGGACCATTGATGGTGCTAATCCAAAGGCTAAAACTAGTCCCTCAGGACTATGGATTAAGTATGGACTGTATTGAACATTTCTCTAGTCGTATAAAATTAGTTTATTAATCTAACTTAAGTGCGATTACACTATAAAGCATTAAATGAAGAGCATTTATGATTCTTTGTGTTAACTTAGTACTACATTGAACCCTCTAAATGTATAAAAATTTAAAATTTATATAATTCCCTATTAGGGTAAAACTTATGTTTTTTGTATTGCACCACAAAACACTTGTATAAAGAGTATTGATGGATCATTTTCTATGTGAATATATATAAAAAGAAAATGATATATGCAACTAGCAGCACTATACTTTCACACTCAAAAACACAAAAACACTTAACATAAAATGAAGGTACGATAGTCATTTCATCATTTACACATTTACGTGTTCATTAGTGTGAAAGCTCCTAATAGATTTTCCCTTATGCGTCTATCATAATGCTGCTAAAAATATATATCTTATCCTTGTTCATAAAAAGGTAAAATTCATATAACTCTTCAATTAGGGTAAAACCAGAATTCGAAGGAATGAAATTGATTTAAATTCCATATGATCTTTCCATTCTCGAAGGAATGTAAACATTCCAGAGAACGAGATTCTATTTGAAAACAAATTTAGCATACGTAATATAGCACAAAATTTGATTTCAGTTCCATTACATTCTTTCGAATTCCAAAATAAAAACAAAACCTGTTTTTATCACAAACATACATCAGAGTTTCTCAATGAATCAGACAGATGGATACCTTTGGTTTTGGGAATAGGGTTTGATTGTTTCTGAGAGATAGATTGAAACTGTTGGTCAAGCTTCTGGAGGGCTTCTCGGGCCTTATCCGGGTCGAATTCAAAATCCGAATCTCTCTCTACTGCTCGGAAATTGTTGTTGCTTCTTTTCTTCAGTTCGCTAGCTTTACAGGATCCGAAACCGGATACCCAAATAGGTAACAGCGGGCTACGCGATACAAGTGCTTCAAGATTACGCATCATCAACCAAAAATCTGCAGTGGATAATGAATTGGATGATGGCGATAACTGACCCGAATAATCACTTCTGCGGCCTATATTTTCTTTGAAATTGTTCTGTTGGAATTCCAAGTTTCCAACGTCCAATAGGCAATAACAGTTTTTTCTTAATTTATTTTTATTAAATATTAATAAAATATATATATTTTATATAAAAAGATATTAAATTATTATAAGTATTTAACATGTTGATAAATAATAAAAAATAACATATTTAAATAGTGTATAAATGTTCAATACTACGCAGTTTAGAAAATGATCATATTATTCGGGTATGTTTGGTTAAAAATAACTAAAGGGTTGTTAAAAATAACTAACGAATCAAATTGTTATAGAACTTTTGTAACGTATGGTTGTTAGAATTAGTGTTCTTTTTTCAGTAGTGGAATAAGCTATACGAACATATATCAAAATTACATATATAAACATTAAATGGACTTTGATCTTATTTGAATTATTTGGGTATTCGTTGTTTAATTTGGTCGATCTATTAAATAAACACATCAAGTTTTGATATTTTAAAATTAAAATATAAGACAATCAAATCTAGCAAGTTATAAATTTGAAATTGACTTTAATTTTGAATAAATGAATGTCTATGATTTGCTCAAGTTATAAAGCATTTAAGCATTTTGTTTAAACTTTTAAATTTTAAGTGTTTTGAAATTACTAAATTGCCTCTTATATAAACTAAATTGAGTAACTATTAAATATAGTTAATAAGTTATATTCTATTTTAATAACTAAACTTTACATATTTAAGAAAATCAAAGTCAATACAAAAATTTTAAAAGTCAAAGCCAATACAAATTAACTTAATTATTAGAAAACTATGTTCATATCCTATTTTTAAAATTATGAAAAACAGAAAAGTAAAAGATATAGAAATAGAAAAAAGATAAGAAAATATATATGTCAGCAGATGAAAATTATTCGCCGTCACCGTATTACATAATACCATACTCCCTACGTCTTGAAAATGAACATATTCAGGAGTAGAAATTATTCGTTGTCACTGTATTACGCGGATATCATGCTAGTCTAATTAAAGTGATTAATTTTTAAAAAAAGAGATGGCTGGATTTGTAATAAAATAGTTGTTTTTAGCTACGCCTTACGATATTTGATATATTTAAAAAGGGTTAGATTGTTATTATTCCATTTTTAGAATTTTCCACCAATCATTATTTTTTATTTTTTAAATTACTTATGAATAAGTTGTTTTCTTGAATTTCATTTTTAATATTATTTAGTTTGTTAACACTTAAATAATTAAAAAAACATTATTTTAAATCATATAGTAGATACATCTATCTTTATTCGTGATTGTTTATGTAAACTCGTATACCAGTTGGATTAAATTAAAAGATACAAATTTGACAATAAAAAGGTTCTACGAAATTTTTTATGAGGATAGTATGTATGAATTTCTAATATATTTACCTCTCTTTTAAATGCTTTTATATCTGTATGTATGTTTTACCATTGTTTTACTATATATGTTAGTACAATTTAACATTATAAATATTTAAATTGTACTTTAACCATTCTCTTATGTTTATACACAAATGTGTTGGATTATGTGCAGAGATAATTAATGGGCATATTGTATCCAATGTTATAAGAGATTAAAGGGTCACACTGCTACACACCCAATACGGAACAGTTGGATTTCACCATAAATCTGTGTGGAAATAATTAATCAGTTAGATTAATTATTAAAGAGAAAAAGAAAATAATTAATCAGTAGAATTAATTATTGAAAAGAGAGATATAAATAATTAATCAGCTTGTATTAACTATTAAGGAAATAAATAATAAATAGTTATTTATTATTTAAAGAGAATTAAATATTAAGTTTTAATATTTAACGGACTAAGTTAATTAATTGTTAATTAATTAATTAGTAAAGTCCACGGGGTCAAAGTGAAGAGGTTGAAAGTTTAATTAAAACCAGTGTGCTTTTAATTAAACGGGCTTAGGTCCATCTAATCCTTATATAAATCCTTAAGCCTTAAGGATTAAGATACATAGAAACAAGGGATTAAGAAAGAAAAACCTAGCCACCATACCAACACTCTCTCTCGATCTCGGCTCCCTCCTCTCTCGTCGACCGATCTCTCTCTCTCGGTTTCTCTCCCTTCGACGAATTCGAAGAACACCACAAAGGGTGTTTGCGGTTTATGTTTATTGACGCAAACACACACACAAGAGGGTTTCACGATTTGAAGCTTTGGTGATCCAGGAGCGGTCTAGCAGCCAGTTTCAAGGAGGTGCAGTAGTGGTGGACTACTTTAGCAATTCCAGTTTTTTGATCAGGTATATTTTCTGTAACCTTATCTGTGGATTGTTTGTTAGAAGCTATGTTTGATTATTAGTATTAAGATCCTAACCCTTTTTGGGGTTTATAGGGTTGTGTTCAATCCAGTTTCGCTTTTAAGATTGAACCAGTGGGATCAAACCCAGGTTTGACCAGTTTGAGTCATATGGTGGTTTGGTCAGGTTAAAAAACCCTTCAGTGGTATCAGAGCCTCGGCTCTATGATCCATAGTTTCTAGTTTTATCTGTTTTGGATTAAGGTTTTATTCTTGATTCTCTACTTGTTCTTGGAATTTTCGAAAATCAAGAAGATAGCAAAACAGTTTGTTTTGTTATCAGGTTTATCCTATTAATCAGGAAATTCAAACAGTTAGTTTGAATGGTTAAAAGGATCATAATTTTTGGAAAAGAATAAGTTTGAATTAAGATTAAATTAAACAGTTTGTTTAATCAATTAAACCTAGTTTATCTAATTAGTTGGTTTGTTTGATAGTTATATGATCTTTCTTCGTCTTGTTTCTTCCACTCTGTTTTTCGAAAACCATAAAAGGATAAAAACAAATTTTTCTGTTTTTATCCAGTTTATAAAAAGTTTGATTTTAACCATTTAGGTTTAAACCAGGTTTGTGTTTAAATGATTAAAAAGGGATAAACTTTTTATCTAAAACTAGATCCTAATCAAGTTTTGAACTTTTTGTTTAAAAGGGATAAGATCAAGTTTTAGGATAATTAGTTATTAATAAAACAAGTGTTGTTAATATTAATAATTATTAATTTTTGGTTTTTGAATTAAATTCATTTTTTAATCAGTATATTAAAACAGTTAGTTTTAATAGGTTAAAAAGGATTTGAAATATTTTATTAATCGGAAAAACGGGAACTAAGATCATCGCCGCGTTAGGTGGTAATCATTAGCGGCGCCAAGGCCAGGCCGACCTAGTTAGCGGCGCTAAGGCCTAAGTGGGCTTCGGCCCAAAGGGGTTTCGGCCCAAGTTTTTCGAGGCTCAATGTGGTTCTCGGCCCAGGTGGCCACGATCCAAGTGGTTTAGGCCCAAGGCGGGTCCTCGGCCCAGTGAGGATCTCGGCCCAAGTGTTTTTCGGCCCAGTAGGTTACTTGGGTTGATGAGAAATGTTGGCCCAAATAGCTTTATCCGGATTAATACAAAATGATTATTAATTTTAAGTTATAAAATTAATATGGTGTTATATAAACTAGTGTTATATATATTTTAATTAGTTTAGTTAAAATATATATATCTTTTAGTTTTTATTTATTATGACTAGTTTAAGTCATTTTGAATAAATTCTAAAAAAGAGGATAAAGTTTATATAATTGTGGAGAAACAAATAAGATAGTTTTTAATTGACCAAAAGTTGTCGGTTTTAAGTTTTTGGAAAACTAGTAAAGAAACGCGACATGAGGATTTCATTCAAGTTTTGAATGAGATCAAGGTTTTAAAGTTTTGTTAAAAACTAGTTTGGTCAAATAAATTAGAAGATCATAATTCTCATTTTTGGTTAATAGGTATTAATCAAAAGGGTAAATGAGAATGTTTGAACAAATCATGTTATGTGCTTAACAACACAGTTTATTGTTTATATATTATAATTGCGTGGTTGTGATATATATATATATATATATATATATATATATATATATATATATATATATATATATATATATATATATATATATATATATATATATATATATATATAGTTTTGCCGACTTAGGACTCGTTTTTCTTTTTTTTTCTTTTTTTTTCTTTTGGTTTTGGGAAGGCCTGCGTGCCAATTACAATCCATTTCTTATTTGTAATATTGTACTGGTTCGGGGAGGTCTGCGTGCCATTTACGACCCCATTCAATAATGTATTTGTAATAGATTAGTAATAGTTTAATCTCTCAACCAAGATGGACTCAAAGAAGGTGATGAAGTAAATGGTGTTCTATACGCGTAGCACGGATACTTCGGGGAGGTGTCAAGGCTAGTGGGAGCAACACATCAAGAAAGGCGAATCCAAGTCATTTTATCCTTAGGTTTGAACTTAGGATTAGTTGGCAAAACTATAGGGCTTTATATGCTTGTTCTTATTATCTGCGTGGTTGTGTTTCTTTTATTTACTGTTTTTCATATAGATATGCGACATTTATATGATGCTAAATAAAAAGGGGGTTTAATAATAGCTAATTATTAAACAGAGAAAAACCACGTTTAATGACAAACTAGAATACGACTACAGATTGTTAGTCGTGTTAGTTAAAGTTTTATAAATTTAAAGTTTTGTCAAGGTTATAAGTTTGGAACTTATAAAGGCCGTTTTGTGCACCTAGTTTAGGTACACATATAAATCGTATTTTTTTTAAACAAATAGTTTTAAAATGTTTTTCAAAACTGGAAAATTGAGTTTTTAACTTAATTATAAAACCCAAGAAAATCTTAGATCAGTATGCTACCCACCTAATGGTACACCCTTGCTGTTAAACGGTACTCGGGTGTCGAAAGTGCCCAAACCTTGGGCATCCGGGTTCAAACCATTGCGGGAAGGGGCATGAAAGATTCTGTGATAATCGGGAGTCCCGGCCAGAATTCATGATGTCTTAGGTGGTGCGATCTATTTTGGTGATAATCGGGAGTCCCGGCCCAAAAAACACTAGAGTAGAGTTAAACATACTAGACTGGGTCTAAGTGCTCTACGAGGTTCTAGGAGTCAAGTATGTGAAATATGGGTCCTAGGTCTAATATATATTATTTATGGGTTTGATGATATATGATTAGAAAGTTTATCTGCAATTACTAATTAAACCAAGGTTTTAATTTGTAGATGACAACCAACGTTACTAGTACTAACAACCTCTCTCTCCGCTCAATCCTTGAGAAGGACAAGCTTGTCGGTCCTAACTTTCTCACGTGGGAGAGAAATCTCCGGATCGTGCTTAGGCACGAGAGAAAGTGGCATGTCCTAGAACAACCTCTAGGAAATCCTCCTGCCAGTAATGCTAGGGCAGACGTCAGGGAGGCTTTTCAGAAGCGCTCCAATGACGCCCTAGATGTTAGCTACCTCATGCTCGCAACTATGAGTCCAGAGTTGCAGTCGAGCATGATGGAGACTCCTGCCAATGACATGATCCACCAGCTGAGGGACATGTTCCAGGAGCAAGCTCGCACAGAGCGTTATGATGCCATCAGGGCATTTAACTCGTGCAAGATGGCTAAGGGGACCTCGGTCAGTAACCACATCATGAAAATGAAAGGTTACATGGACCACCTAGAGAGACTTGGGCACCCAGTACCGTTGCAGCTAGCAACGGACATGATACTCAACTCGTTGTCAGATGACTATAAGCCTTTTATAGTCAACTACAACATGAACAACATGGAGAAATCCGTGGCTGAGTTGCACTCAATGCTCAAGACTGTTGAGCAGAGTATCGGGACCAAGTCCAAGGACATTCTCATGGTGGGTCATGGTGGGCATAAGAAGAGGAAGGGGCGCAACGGAAAGGGAAAGGGCAAGGCCCAGCCCAGCCAGAGTGCACCCAGGGCTAATAACGACAACAAGGGCAAGAAGCCAAAGCCGAACAAAGCAAGAACCGAGAATCGGTGCTTCAAGTGCGGTGAGGTCGGGCACTAGAAAAGAGATTGCTCGAAGGGTCACGAGGCAGGTGGCAAGGCTGGCCCCTCAGGTATCGTGTGAATAGCTTCTTTGTCACTTTCCACTTGTAAAAGTTTTTACGAGTATTCTAATGTCTTGCAATCGTTTATTGCAGGAGGGGATGGAAAGTGATGCGGCCCAGCATGAAGAAATCCCACGTGCAGCTTACGGATATTTTTTAATATTTATATTTCCTAGTCTATTAAACTCTTTTAAGTTTATTTGACCTTTTTTGTTTATGGAAACTTTTGTTTTGAGTTTATGGAAATTTTAATTATTTAGTTCATATCCGTGCACGTGTTTCTTGTATTATGAATCAGGATTAGTCCAGTTGTGACTAAAAGTGTAACACCGGTTTTCACAAGCTTAAAATTAGCGACAATTTAAACTTTTTAATCAAAAGCCAGTAGCGGAATAAACAACATTTACAAAAGATTAGTAAAGTTCAACTGACTCGGCTATTAATTTACATCAAAAGAATATGCCAAGTTCACATCTAACAGGTGTTGCCAACTAGCGACAACCGACCACCGGATCACATAAACAACAACCAGTGTTCCCAAAAGATATTCACAACGACTACCATCAAGTTCCCGCCTCACAAGGCCAACTAATCAGCACCTGCAAAAAGTGAAAAATCCTGCACCGTTAGCTACACTAGTTAGTGAATACAAATTTACACATAAATATCAACAAGCAGGTTATCACAACACAGGAACAGCACACAAGGCTATCCTATCACAACGCGGCGTGCCAACATGTCAGTAAGAGCCACATCTCGCAGGGTGGGAAACCCCGCTCAACAACTCCAACTGGGGGTATCAGCTACAACCAACCGCACGTGTGGGGGAGCGAAGAGCAGTACACCCAGCGCGTTCGTGCCAACTCAGATCTTGATCGTAAGCCAAGATCCCAACTCACGCTAAGGAACGGCGGTCCTGCAGAACCTGAGACACGGGCTGCACCACCGAGCCACCGTTGATCCCGAATTATCCATCTCAAGGGATCCAGCCTTGCGACTGACCTTAACCATGCCAACAACTGTCCGGACAAATACAACAAGCAACAACTTACCCGTATCGGGTTCAACATCACGCATGCGATTTACAATCAACATATAACACAACTATCATGACAACTACATGGCAACTACATGGCAACTGCATGGCAACTGCATGGCAACTGCATGGCAACTACATGGCAACTACATGGCAACTGCATGACAACTACCTGGCAACTACATGTCATATCACATATACGCGCGTGTACAATATCAACAACATATTTCAACTAACCACATACAACTCTACTTACTGAGCCTCATGGGGAAACCGGTACTCACCTGGAGTCCTCACTAAACAGATACGCCACTCGTGTCTTCCGGTCCCACAGATATACCTAACACAATATATACACGCTTTGTTATCACTTACACATCGTACACCTAGGTCGAAACGCAAGTTAAACAAACTGTCAGGGCTGGACCACTGCTTGCGATCGCAAGCACTATCCCTGCGGTCGCAAAGGCCCTCTAACAACATCCCTTACGATCGCAAGGGTACTCCTTGCGATCGCAAGAGGCCTTCTATCACAAACACATGTTTCCGATCGCAAGGGAAGTCCCTTTCAACCTTAAACATGGTTCTAGGGTTGGTTACGATCGTAAGTTACGTATCTACGCTCGCAAACCTTATTTCCATCGCCCGTAGGTGGTAACATCACATAAAAACATATCCTTACGGTCGCAAGGGCCTTACCCTGCGATCGCAAGAATTACTGTCGACCCATGCGACCGCATGCACATGCCATGCGACCGCATGGATACCAGAAACCCCATGCGACCTCATGCACATGCCATGCGACCGCATGTACCCACATGCGACCGCAAAGCCCGTCCATGCGATCGCAAGGACCACAGTTACAGAAGGGTTCTTCCCTGTTCGAACACAGACCTGCAACATCGACGTTTTTGACCTTTTTATCGACTTAAAACATGTTTCTACTGCTTTTACATGTGAAACAACATCACTACAACATATATACGTGATTTCTTTACTTCAAAACACTTTAGGTTTATTAATTCAACCTTCAAACTACCAATTCATACCTAAAACCTTACAAGTGGGTTTCATGTCAAGAACACTTACAAAGACAGCAAGAAGATGATACTAGACCAGCCAATTCAACAGCTATAACTCCAAATCAGATTGTTCCCTTTGATTTCTCTTCAAATCTCCAAAAAGGATCAAGTGTGTGTGTTGTTTTGTACGTATGCATGTATGTGTATAAGTGTGTGTGTAGTGTGTGTTCCCAGGGGATAAGGGAAGCACACAAACCGACCCAAGTAATTCTAATACCCCACGAGGGTATTTTTGTTCTCCTATTCAACTTGCAACGCAACTTAGGTTTATCCGTTTTAACTAACGGAGATATTTTTGGAACCATCATCTAAAACCGTTTAACTATTTATTGACTCTATCTATTTCCAACTTAAACCACAAAACCACATTTAAACGACAGTTAACAACAATAATCAACAAAACACATTGACTAAAGTCAATGTACAGCTATACAAGCATAGGGTACAACCTTTTACAACTAGGCCCTATTTTAGGGTGTTACAAAAAGAGTACCAACAAGTCAAGTCTTGACTTGATTGGTGATTCATAATAATCTTATGCTGTGATTTGTTGTAGTTATATAAATGCTGGCTCCACTATTCGAATGCTTAAATAAACAAGTATTGTTTATAAAATTAGATAGTTTTTCTAACTTTAGCAAAGTGTTAAAGTCTTTTGTGAAAAGTGAAAGTTCAAAGTCTTGAACAAAATAGAAATGATAGTCATTGTTTTTAAGTAGTTTTTGATAAAACATTTAAGATAGTATAAAAGTGATTATGGTAGTTACTATAATCAATGGAGTTTTATACTAAATGTTTTTAATGAAAAGAAAATTAAAATCCCTTCACTAGTGTTTTTGCACTCATGGCAAGTTTAATAAAACCACTTTCTGTAATTAGAAAGATGGATATATGGAGATCCAAGTTCTTGGTTTCATAAAACAAATTTCTTACAAAAACTAAGTTTTAAAACATGTGTTTGGAACACAAGTTTTAGGCATGGTAGTCAAGGATTGACTAAAAGCCTAAAAGGATGTTTTAAAGTAATGCACTTTTCCATAAAAGATAGTGGGAGCATCTGACTAATGTATTTATCAGAGTTAATAAAAGTTTATTTTTAACCAGTGTGATAAATACAAGATTGAACTTTTAGAGTATGCTATTATCGGATGTTTTTAGAAGTTACCTAAAACAGTAAGTTCTTGAGGAATAACTAATCCGAAGAATGCATGACTTATTGAAATGTACTCAATAAAGACATCATTGCAAGATTTTGAGTCAAGTTATGACTTAAATAAAAATTATACTCATTAAGTTCAGTAAGTCAGCTTAATTAAATATTGTTGGCTGGTTAACGTTGGAAATGATAAAATAGGATGTTCTTTAACATTCTTAGTAGTGATATTAGATTAGTGTTGGCATACACAGGGAATCTAATTTCAAGGTTCTTACAAGTAGGTGTAAGAAAGTTTTATCATTCCAAAAGGATAATAAAATCTAGTAAGATTTAATTTGTTTGCAAATGTAGTTTAAGTTTTAATTACAAGAAGGTTATTTTGTAAAATCAGAAACTTTGGAGTTATTTCCAGTTTCTCCAAGTTTAGGGAATTTTATAAAATAAGTAAGCCTAGAATTGTTCTTAGGTTGCAAGAACGATTTTTAGCAAAACCAAGAAAGAGTACTTCAGGGTGCTAGTCTTGAGTTTTAGGTTTATAATCATATTCTTCTTCTTTGTAATCTGTGATAAGTTACAATGCAAAATAATAAGTAATTCAGATATACACCGTGAATCGAGTCAATGAAATGGTAGAAATTATGCGCCTTTATTGCAGGGAGGAATATGGAAGGGTGTAGAAATTAGTTTCATTATTCTTCACAATTTTGTATGTTTTGGTTCATCCAGGAATAAACTAGGTTTATTCAAAACATTATCCGTGACAACTTATCATGGTGGGAACTATGATATGGATATAAAGTCATCGTAATTTTGGGGTAGATTCGAAAAGTATGTCGAATATAGCTGCAAAAGGTTTTTGCAGACCAAAATTGACGGATATTCGTTAGGGTTACGAATATTGGATTGACCCACCGTGAAAAATACTTCGTGGATTCGTGTCAAAAGTATTTATCACATAGGTTATCTTTAAGCCTGAGGTATTTGGTTTGGGATGCGGTAACTGTTGTCTTCTTAGCTCGTTTTAACGCCACGCCGTAACAGGGTGGTCATAAGGAGCGTGTCTAGATTCAGTGGGAGCCGTATTTCCAAATGCAAATATGCAAGATGGTAATTGCAACTTCTTTTTAGAAGAGATATTTCCGGGCCCCTTGACTGATTAAAGAAACTGGTAAGTACACGGCCGTGCCCAAACGAACTGATCTGTTCTTTGTCGTTTATCACGCAGTTTTGAAATCAAGTATGTCATGAACAAATTTTTGAGTCTCTGAGTTGATTTTTCCATGCTCACGCTCAAAATTGAAATATCGCGCTGCAAGGGACAAACCTATATATGTGCAAGTTTGTATATATAAAAACGTACCCATTCATGAACAGGGAGTTTATGATAGTTTAGTTTATAAACAGTTAGTTTATAACGGGATACTTCTAGGCAGGTTGCTTATGAAGTTTTATCACAAGTTACTTTGGGGTATAAAAGTTCTTATAACCTGGTTACCCTAAGTGTCTGGCTAGGGACCTCCTTAGACTAACAATGTGCAGTAACTATTACTTATCTTGCACAAGTGGGAGTCTGTTGGATTATGTGCAGAGATAATTAATGGGCATATTGTATCCAATGTTATAAGAGACTAAATGGTCACACAGCTACACACCCAATACGGAACAGTTGGATTTCACCATAAATCTGTGTGGAAATAATTAATCAGTTAGATTAATTATTAAAGAGAAAAAGGAAATAATTAATCAGTAGAATTAATTATTGAAAAGAGAGATATAAATAATTAATCAGCTTGTATTAATTATTAAGGAAATAAATAATAAATAGTTATTTATTATTTAAAGAGAATTAAATATTAAGTTTTAATATTTAACGGACTAAGTTAATTAATAGTTAATTAATTAATTAGTAAAGTCCAGGGGGTCAAAGTGAAGAGGTTGAAAGTTTAATTAAAACCAGTGTGCTTTTAATTAAACGGGCTTAGGTCCATCTAATCCTTATATATATCCTTAAGCCTTAAGGATTAAGATACATAGAAACAAGGGATTAAGAAAGAAAAACCTAGCCACCATACCAATACTCTCTCTCGATCTCGGCTCCCTCCTCTCTTGTCAACCGATCTCTCTCTCTCGGTTTCTCTCCCTTCGACGAATTCGAAGAACACCACAAAGGGTGTTTGCGGTTTTTGTTGATCGACGCAAACACACACACAAGAGGGTTTCACGATTTGAAGATTTGGTGATCCAGGAGCGGTCTAGCAGCCAGTTTCAAGGAGGTGCAGTAGTGGTGGACTTCTTTAGCAATCCCAGTTTTTTGATCAGGTATATTTTCTGTAACCTTATCTGTGGATTATTTGTTAGAAGCTATGTTTGATCATTAGTATTAAGATCCTAACCCTTTTTGGGGTTTAGAGGGTTGTGTTCAATCCAGTTCTGCTTTTAGGATTGAACAAGTGGGATCAAACCCAGGTTTGACTAGTTTGAGTCATATGGTGGTTTGGTCAGGTTAAAAAACCCTTTAAAAGGGAAGGTTCATTTGAGAATCATTATTATTGCGAGAACCAATCTTAGCCATTCATTTGGTTAGTGGAATTCATGGATAGAGAGAGTGAGAGATAGAGTGTGGCAAGGTGCATGAGATGAATTAATGGGTGGGCGATTCAAATGAAGGGGGGAGAATTTGACGGCTAAGATTGGTTCTCGCGGTTCTCGCAATAAAAGTAGTTCTCAAATGAACTTTTGCCTATATATATGTTCATTTGAGAACCATATTTATTGTGAGTACCGCAAGAACCAACATTGACCATTGATCAAAATAAATCAATGATTAATAAAAATGACGACATGACTCATTAATGATTAATAAGGGTTATTTTGGGAGTAAAGCAATATCAGCTTACGCCTCGTGAATCAACCATAAGGAGCTGTTTGGTTGGCTGATTTTGTTTCAATGGAAAAGGAATCCTTCGACGAATTGGATTTTGAAGGATTTAGAATTGGAACCTAATTCCTTACCTCACGTGTTTGGTAGTGTCAAGATTTGGAAATCCTACCGTCGATGTTGAAGCACTCTGTCGAAAATCTTAGCCCCACCGTCGACGCCGCAAACGCCGGTCGTCGTCGCCGCTTCAAACCCTAGCTCTGTCGAAAATCGCCGTCGCCCTTTGGTCGCAGGTATCCCTAGCTCTGTCAAAATCCGCCGTCGCCCACCATCGTCTCCCTTTGATCGCCGTCGAAGGCCCACCGTCAAAGCCCTTTAGCCGTCGCCCTTTGGTCGGCGTCGAAGGCCCACCGTCGAAGCCCTTTAGTCGTCGCCCTTGGTCGATGTTGTTTATCCAAGAGAAAATGAAGTCGGGAATTTATAATCCATAGGGTAAGGGAATGATTTTAAAATCTATCAAATAGGGGAATGTTTTCTATCTTCCAAAATCCTTTTCCTTTCTTATTTTTGAACCAAACACATGATTTGGTTGGAATTTGATTCCACTTCCCACCAATTCCTAAGGAATCCATCCAAACAAACACTACCTAAGAGTATAAAAAGAACCCAAAACATTCCATAAATAACTAATGGTGATTCAAACAACCATTTCCATCCTATTCAAGTATCTAGCCTCTAAAAAACCCACAAACACATGCATAAATCTCAAACCTTCGATCCCAATACCACCAAACAGAAACTAAGGTTCTGTAACATAAGTTTTACATCTTGGGAAATCATGATCCAATCCAAAACAATCTATTATAGCCTCAACAAGACCTCTTCTATGGTCAAACTTTCTTCAAACCTTCAAATATCCTTTTTAAGCCTTTCAAACTCACAAACCCTAAGTATTAAGGATGAAGGAGCATGCCTCTCAAACTCACAAACCCTAGGTATAAAGGATAAAGAGAGCATGAATGGTAGTATCAAGTGCCCTTATATGGAGATTAGGCTTCATAATTTTCACTTTAGACCGTCATAATAGCCTAATTTTCATTGTAACCAGTCTATTAACTTATAAAGTCTATATTTTCCATATGTTTAAACCCTAAAATCCATCAATCCATCCGTACACATGATCATATAAAAGTATAAGAATTTAAGAGTCATTAATCAAGAAAATAAAGAGAATTTCAGGTCGTCACAGTAATCACTAAACACCAAAAATCATGTACAATTTCAAAGTTCCAAGTATTAAAACTAGTGCACGTACGTTTTAAATTTCTTAGTTTAATACAAAATATAATTTTTTATATAGCAAAATATAATATTTTACTATTAGAAATGAAAATCTTTTTGGGGGGTTTAATTGTTTACAGGACTGTTTTGCTATTACCCATAATCTTTGGGGGGTTTAAAGCAATATAACCATCCGCAGAACTAGGGGTGTTCAATCGGTCGGTTATCGGTTTTATGGATTTAATCGGTTCGGTTTAATTGGATTTTAGAAAAAAAATTAACCGGCCATAATCCAAACCAGAAGTATTATAAACCAAACCAATCCAACCGAATAACCATCGAGTTAATTGGTTCGGGCCCCATAAAACCAAATAAGAAATTTGCTCAAAAAAACACATATAAGAATTACCATTAGTCACACACGCTTAACACTTGACTACAAGATCACTAAATTCAAATAACACATATTAATCTATTAGGTACAAAACAATCTCAAGCAATATGCCAAAAACATTATATTATTATAATTTTAAAAAACATAAATACTTCACTTTTGTTTACCCACAAATGTTTTTAAGAAATTACTATCATATTCAGTAGTTCATAAATAAACTCAAATAAAATAAATTATTACAAGGCAATTATATGATAATATATATATATAGGGGAGGGTTCATGCGAGAACCGTTGTTAGTGCGAGAACCGTGAGAACCAATCTCGGCCGTTCCTTGGATATGGGAAGTATCATGGATGGAGAGCGTGGAGGGATAGGGTGTGACAGGGTGCATGAGAGTAATTCATGGGTGGACAATGACATTGAAGGAGGGGAAATTGGACGGCTTAGATTGGTTCTCGCGCTAACAACGGTTCTCGCATGAACTTTTGTCTATATATATATATATATATATATATATATATATATATATATATATATATATATATATATATATAGGAGAGGGTTCATGCGAGAACCGTTGTTAGTGCGAGAACCGCGAGAACCAATCTCAACCGTTCCTTGGATATGGGAAGTATCATGGATGGAGAGCGTGGAGGGATAGGGTGTGGCAGGGTACATGTGAGGAATTCATGGGTGGGTAATGACATTGAAGGAGGGGGAATTGGATGGCTTAGATTGGTTCTCGCGGTTCTCGCGATAACAGCGGTTCTCGCATGAACTTTTGTCTATATATATATATATATATATATATATATATATATATATATATATATAGGGGAGGGTTCATGCGAGAACAGTTGTTAGTGCGAGAACCGCGAGAACCAATCTCAGCCGTTCCTTGGATATGGGAAGTATCATGGATGGAGAGCGTGGAGGGATATGGTTTGGCGGTTCTCGCGCTAACAACGGTTCTCGCAAAATGAAAGCTATATATATATATATATATATATATATATATATATATATATATATATATAATGCAATCTCTTTGTTTATTCGGGTATTCGGTCGGGTCCCAAAATGAAAGCTTAAAATCCAAAACCAAACCATAATCCGATTAAATATTCGAGTGTATCCAAATAGCCGATCCTAATCCAATTAAACCATAACCAATTAATCCAAACCTATATGGATCAGGTGGATTTTTGGGTGAAACCGATTAATGAACACCCCCACCCCCGCACAATGACCATTTGACCTTTCTCAGAGCAGCAGCTTCTGCAACCCACTTTGAAGCCCTAAACTGCAAAAATGGCCACCGACAACAAACCCAACTCCGGCAACGGCAAGAAGAGGAAGAACCATTACCGTCCAAACAACGTACTCTTTCTCACTCTATTTACCTTTTTTTGATCAATCGATCCTAATGTAAAATATCATTTAACTATCAATTTGCTGGTTATCGTGGTCTTTTTTGAATACGTGCTACAGAAATCAGTTAAGAAAGGTTCATACCCTTTGCGACCAGGAGTTCAAGGATTCTTCATCACCTGTGATGGTGGCAGGGAGCGTCAAGCTTCTCAAGAAGCTGTTCAAGTTATCGATTCTGTATGTGCACTGTTTGTTTTATTTTTTTCGTATTTAATCATACCCATGATCCTTAATTCTGGAAACTTATTTGCAATTCGCTATCTTTTTCATTTGATGTATAAATACCAACTGCTGCTAACTTCCTATTTGGTTATCGTATCTGTTTTCCTGCTTGCTGAGAGTTTTGATCAAAGGGGTGTTTGAGATTGCGATTTGAAAGTATATTAAGTGGTTTTGATAATCAGAATCAGATAATCAGCTGTAAGAAAAGTGCTACTGAATAATAGTGTTTGGATTTGATTATGCTGCTTCATATCGTGATAATCAGATAATCAGTTTTTTGAGTGCTTAGTAAAGTAGATTAATTGATTTTAAAGGGTAAAATCACAATAATCTAATAATCGGTTTGAAAAAGCAACTCAAAAGTAGATACTCAAAACTGCGTTTTGTAGTCTCCAAAACACAAATAATTGATTCTTGAAAACACAACCCCAAACACTTTAAACTAATTATCTGCGATTTCAAATCACAATAATCAGATAATCAATGTTTAAACGCAATCCCAAACCCCCTCTAAGTGGTGTTTGGATTTGCGTTTTCAAGTACCAATAATCAATTGGATTCTGCTTCTTGTTAGATGATTGTTTATAGTTAAGGCTTAGATTATCGGTTGCGTAGACAACAAAACTTGTAATGAAGAGTAAGCTATAATCACCTATTTATCTGTTAGTGTAGCCTAGTTTAAGAATCTGTCAAACACTCAAACTTGTGGCTATTACAACTTCTTGCAGCAAAATCACATCTGGACTTTATCTTGCAGTCAAAATCACATTTGAACACTATCTTCTACGGCTGTTGGGCTTTTGAAATCAAAATAGTATCTTTTTCCATTATAATAAGTGTATTTTTTTTGGTAACAAAGCTGTAACCTTTTAATCTATTTTTGGCCAAGTTCTGCAAGCAGAGTTACTGTGAACTTTGTTTTAGACATTACAAGCTATACGTTACGCTCAGTTTTTGAACTTGATTCATAGACTAAAAATAGGTGAATACATTTATTATGTAAAATGTTAGGCTCAGTTTCTAAGAAAGTAATTTCTTGCTTATGTTATTGCCACATATGTTCCCATTTTTATGTGTAATATTTTTCTTACAGATCTTACATGGATTTAGTTTGTTATTCATAGATCACTTGTTGCTATGATATGAAGTTTGCACATAATAAGTTTGACACGTTTTAAAAAATATATATTTTAATGCTTTTATTTTGTGTATGCCAGTTTCTTGAAGATCTTGTTGAGGGAAAGGAACCAGATGTGAAGCACACTGTTTTAACAAATAAGCCCATAAATAAAAAAATAAAATTCACTTATTCTGATTCTGAAGAGGATGACGACCATGATGATGATGAGGAAGAAGAAAATGACCAAGTTGCAGAAGTTTCAGACAAGCCGAATGATGCAAATCATGAAACTTCTGAGAATCAGACAAAGGATAACGGAGAAAATAATAAAATTGAAATTAAAGATCATGAAAATAAAAATGAAATTGAAGATTTTGATGATGAGAGGCAAGTAGGAAAGAAACAACGTATAGAAACAGACAAATCCAAATGTGAAGAAATCATAAAAAGCAAGGTGGAGGACAAGTCTGTTGATAAGTTAATTGAAGCTGAACTTGAAGAGTTGAAAGATAAAAGCAAGGTAAGTTTTTATTTAATGAAAATTGTTATAATTGTATTATTTCTTCTGGAAATGGCTAGATAGGCATGTTGAGTAGCGGGACATAATGCGATCACTATTTTTATCCATTATTAAATATTTAATAAATAGTTAATAGTCATCTTCAGATGAAAAAGATGAAAGCTTTTTTTTTATAACAAAAAAGCTCTAAAACAAAAAGCTTCTTGAAGTAGTTTTTAAAACTAGCTAGAAGCTTTTTATATACTAAATCGTCTAAATACCCTCTTTAATCGTTTTATAATTCCTCCTATTTTTATAATTTGTCCTTTTTTGTCATTTTACATATTAAGTTCCAGCTACCAACTAATTTTCCAAACAAATATATAACTAGATTTTACAGCTTCCAGCTCCTGCTATCAGCTAACAACTATTTTTGCCTAACATACCCAATGTGACAATGTGTTAATATAATTGCAAAAGCAATTTAAAGCAGTATTATACATTAATGATTCTATGTATTAAGAATGAATTCTAGGTGACTTTCAACCTGTTTGACCGTATCCCCTTTTTTCTTCGTTTTCTGATTTGACCAGTTTGAGATAAAGTACAAATCTTGGACAGTATATTCTTTCACTAGCCATGCTTTAATTTAAAAACAAAATATTTCTTTTTATCACCTAAGTTTTCATCTTCAAATAACTAACCATTCTTGCTATATTCATTTTTACCTCAAACAAAAAATCACAATTATCTCTATAAAAAATTAACACGAATAAATGCTCCATATGTGGCCTATGTGTGTTACATTCATAGATTCTTTTATATTATTAATTATCTATTTATTTTGTGTCACAGAGGCGTTTCAACTACCTTGACTCTGGATGTAATGGGGTAGTCTTTGTTCAAATGTATAAAAGAGATGAAGACCCAACACCTAAAGAAATTGCCCAACGACTGATAACATCTGCTGCTGCAACAAGGCAACACATGTCCAGGTTAAGTTTTAGTATTAAATTTCGAATCAACAATAATTTTATAATTATTTGTATAACATATGATGCGGTCTCTATAATCTTAAGTTTGCTAAAGTTTTAATGGATTCTCAGGTTTATATTAAGAGTGCTACCTATTGAAGTGACATGCTATGCATCAGAAGAAGAGGTTTCAAGGGCAATCAAACCTTTGATTGCTCAATACTTCCCCATGGAAGCAGAAAAACCATTTAAGGCATGTTATGCTTTTCTTTTATTTATATTTTTATTATATATGCTATAAAAAGAACCATCCCAATATGGCCTAGTGGTAGGATGACTGAAAAGCAGAGACCTGAATTCAATCCTTACTGGGTAAACATCTTAGATGGCTAGAGGGAGTATAGGAAACAGTTAGGTCTAGTACATTAGATCATAGCTCGACTCCCTAGGAACATGCTAAAGTGGGAAATCCCTTTAAAAATGTATGTACATTATAATTTATTCTCTCTCTCTCTCTCTCTCTCTCTATATATATATATATATATATATATATATACACACACATACACACACACACGGCTAAGATTGGTTCTCGCGGTACTCACTCTAAAATCGGTTCTCAAATGAACCATTCTTGAGCACGAGAACCAATCTTAGTGCGAGAACCAATCTTGACCGTCCAATTCCCCCTCCTTCATTGTCGTTGCCCACCCATGAATTCCTCACATGCACCTTGCCACACTCGATCACCCCCACGCTCTCCATCCATGAACTTCCCATATTCAAGGAACGACTAAGATTGGTTCTCGCGGTTCTCACACGAACAATGGTTCTCAAATGAACCCTCCCCTATATATTATATATATGGTTGATATATTTTTCTTTAATTCCAGTTTGCAGTGCTATGCGAGGCCCGTGCAAATAGTGGTCTAGACAGAATGAAGTTTATCAACGTGGTTGCAAAATCTGTTCCAGAACCCCACAAAGTCGATCTCACCAGTCCAGATAGGACTATTGTTGTCCAAATTGCCAAGGTAACTCCATCATTCTCTTTTTTTCCCTTCATATTTTGTGTGTTTCAACAAACAATTCGGACAAAATTTTTAACTAGTCGATGCACATTTGAAGGGAATTTCGTTAAATGCAAAATATTTAATCGAAAAGACAGCCTTAAATGTTATAATATCTTCGTAGTATAGATTATTCATGTTCCTATCGTGAAATCAGTTAACTTTTTGCACAAATTGATTAGTACTGCACGTTTATTCGCGTCACTACTATTAAGACCAGAGGCGGACCTACATAGGTCCTAGCGGTGGCACGTGCCACCTTTCAATTTTGCATGCGTAGTGGAAATATTCGACTTTTTTAAGCGGGTGCTACCAGTCAAATTTTTGGATGCTACCAGTGATTTTTTCATGCCACAAAAACTCAATGAATAATGAGTTTTTTTATTACAAAGTGATAAATTATAGTTCAATATTTGATTTATACTTTTAAAATGCTCTAGTTTACTTTAAAAATAACAATTTAATTTAAAAAGTTTCATATAAATTGTGTTTTGTTTTAGATTTTAACCACAATATACCGGAAAAAACAACTGAAACGTCATTAACCCGACATGATTAACCGGAAACCCGGAAAAAAACCCGAACAACACCCGTAATCTTAATTGATTGATCTTATGTTTGCCGTTATGTGGTGCCACCGGTCCCC
This sequence comes from Pulicaria dysenterica, assembly GCA_947179395.2. NCBI lineage: Eukaryota > Viridiplantae > Streptophyta > Magnoliopsida > Asterales > Asteraceae > Pulicaria > Pulicaria dysenterica. The sequence continues at coordinate 35,448,664 of OX359295.1, forward strand.
AAAAATTCTGGGTCCGCCCCTGATTAAGCAGGTCTTATAGATACATTTTCTTTTTCTTTTTTCCTTTTCTTTTCTTTATCGTGTTTGAATGCTAATGGGGAGTGTTTGTCTCTGCAGACTGTGTGTTGCATTGGAGTTGTTGATAAGTACAAGGAATTGGCTAAATACAATTTGAGGCAGCTGACATCATCCAAACAGTAGCTACTTAAAGTTGGCGTAGTATTTACTAATAACCTACTTCTTTCTAGCGATCGACGAGCTTTTTAACGCGTTATGTCCTAAAGACGAACACATTTCTAAGCTGGAATACTGTTTTTTCTTCTTAGTGGTAACTGTTACAAATTTTTGGGAGATGGTTTGTACGGCATTAAATTAGATATGTGCAACACAAGCATGTTCTACTTAGACAGATCTACATCTACTTGTAAAAAGGGTAACCTAAACAACTGTGTGATGTCGAATGTAATGAAATCGGCAGGTTTAGAAAATTATTGAGAATGATAAGCAATATCCCACTTCCCACCTGTCGATCATTTGACCAACATAAGAGAGAAACCGTATCTATGTTTTTATTTCGTTTGAAACACAAATTTGTGTTACTAAACTTGTCTTCAACACAAGAGAGAAACCTCGATAAGGAGGTAGCACAAGCGGTTGTGTGTAGAGGAGGTAGCTTACATATGATTTTCTTTGACAAGATATATATAATCCATCTTCAATTTTAAGAACACAGCTTAAGTAAGCTTCAATTTGAATTTAACAAGGGTTCCTTAATTATTATAGGTCTCTATCTTGTCTTCCTTCAAACATTGATCTTCAAAAACTTCCTAGAATGTAACATTTATCTTGAACTTTGAATCTCCGTCTTTGATCTTCAGGTTATCTTGATCTCCAGGTCACCACATGTTTCCTAATTAGTTAGCACTAGCATTTTACCTGCGTAATGCTGCGGAGGTGAATAGTTTCTACCCAATAAAATGCCGTTTCATTTCCTTTTCATGTTTTTCTATCAACTATTTTCTTTATTTTTAGAACAAAATCTTCAAAAACAACAAATAACCCTTTCTTCTTTTTTTGTAGTTGAGGAAGTGTGTAGTTATAGAAGGAATGCTTATTGGTGAGTGTAAAGTATGAGAGAGATGGAGGTTATTTCTACCTGGTGGCATGCCGTTTCATATCCATCAAAATAACTTTTTCTTTTTAGAACAACTTCTTCAAAAACAACAAAATAACTTTTTTCTTCTTTTTTTTTTGGTTGATAAAGTGTGTAGTTATAGAAGAATGCTTATACCGTGTGTAAAGTAGGAGAAATAGATGGAGGTTATTTGAGGAGTAGTAATTTTCTATTGCTGAAATTTTAAGAGATTGTGTTAAAGGTATTTATAGTATTAGATTACAAATTTTAGTACAAACGTTTAAAGATAAGCAATTTGCGGCTATTAGTTTGTGAACAGATGTTAGAGCACCAATCTCTTCCCCCTACAAGTCCTCTATTACAAGATCGAATGGAAGTTTGAGGCAAGTTGATCAACTCCCAAAATGAATGACATTGTGTTCGGCTGACTTGCATTGATAGACCCCTATTGTATTGGAATTGTTGATGACTGTGGTCAACTAATTAATCTCTTCAATGTTACATTCTACTCTGTTAGATATTAAATGTTTGCGTTACCAACATATCTTGAAGTTTTATCGTTCAATAGCAAAGCAGAGGCAACGAGTCATTTCACGTTACCAACATATCTCCAAAGTCGAATTCTGAGCCAATACCAAGCGTTCATGATGCTATGAGAGGCCACATATGCCACCAAAGTATTATATAAGATTGGCATAAAAGCCAACAATTTGTAACAATAGGCACTCAATTTGAAGAATGTCTAAGCGCCAAATAACGTTTTCTATCCGAAAGCAGTTATCAAACATTCTCTATGGTTCTATGCTTATAAACTTGGTTCCTGATTTAGTCAAATATAGTTAAAGGGCACTCTGTTTTGCACCAAACAAAAGCCAATAAAATTTGCAGTCTTTCCATTTTGTTGGTTTTTTCTTTTCCATTTTCCAAATACTCGCAGAAATTTCTTCCGAAAACTGTTCACACAGCTACACAAGTGAACTCCATTTCAAGAAAAAATATATTGAAATTTCAGTATATAGAAAAATATTGAAGTACACAGAATTGTGATGAGAGACAGCGTGAGAAAGAGACGCAACACATTTCTTATGTCATCAACAACACAACTCTCAATGTATCATCTAAAAGTAAATTAAATGAAATATTCATTTGTTTGGAACAACATTTTACATGAATGAAAACCACCCGTCAGCCGATGATAAACCTTTCAACATCCTATGCAACCGGCTTGTACAGCTTCTCCACCATTTTCCTGTATTCTGCAAAAATTCAGACAAAATCACAATCAAACACAAATTCAAAAGAATCACAAAATCAAAATAACAAATACAAAAACACGAATTCAAGATCATTCCATTGATCAATGATCTTACCTTCTTGATTACCCCAAAGTGCTGCTGCTTGTGTATTCAGAGGTGAACTTGTGTTAGGTTCTGCAATTATTAACAACAAAATGCAAGAAGTAAGTACCCGATAAAGATTTCAAAAGCAACTTAAACCCAAGTGCCTCAATTTCCACTTCGGTTTGTAAATATAAGCCCGTTTTAGCTTATTTACGGCTTATTTTTTTATAAGCTAGTTTTTTTCGGCTTATTTTCTTAAAAAGACAGAAAATAAGCCGGAGTGTTGAAAAAATAAGCCAGAAAAAACGAGGTTATGAAAAATAAGCTTAAAAAGCCCTTCATAAGCTAAAACAAACACCCCTGACAATCGGGTCGAGTATGATACAAAACATCAATCATACCTCCAAGGAGACTTTGGATAGAAATCAGAATAGTTCTCACATCATAAGCAGATGACCATTTATCCTAAAACAGTTCCATTTTCAATCAGCATCAACGGTTTCAAAGAAAAAAATAATAATTATAGAAGATGAAAATGAATATATCATTCACCTGAAGAATATCCAAACATATGTTTCCAAAAACATCCACATTAGGATGAAAGCAACCGGTCTCGAATTTCACCTTTGGAGGCTTGAACGGGTAATCATTCGGGAATGTAAGCGAAAGCTTGTATTCTGTTCCTTCAAAGACAGTATCTTTGCTCCCTGAAATCATTCCTTTCCAACAGAAGATATTATCTTCTTCAGGAAACGCGGATATCCCCGAATCACCACTCATCTAATCACAAATCAAACCATACCCATCAATGATAATAAAAACGATTTGTGTGCCAAAAAAGAATCCAGGTTTTATGTGTTAAAAAGAATAACATAGCTACAAAATGTACCAAGCTTACCATTAGAGCCATCAGTTCAGACTGTAATCTGTAGCAATGAAAGACAACAACAAAGTATTAATAAGCATCAAGGTCAACAACAATGTTTCAAAGAAAAGAAGAAATACTACAGTAATCAATGATTTTGGATGCCCTAAACAGTAATCAAGTAAGGAAATTAGAAACCCTAACTAGACAATAAGCCCTAGACAGAGTAAACTCTGACAAATTGATTAAAGCAACATTATCATGATTAAATCTCTAAAGCATATATAATTTGAAGAGATTTTCAGTCAACAAATGTCAAGACCCCTAAATATATTGTGAAAGATCTAAATAGGACAAAACCCTAAATTCACAAGCCCCATTCAGGCTCATTTCAAAAGAACATTCAAGACGAACCATGAAGAACGATTTTAGCGAATTACTCACTCCGTTTTAGCCAGATTCGTTATCAATTGTTACAGAAAATGACAGATATAAGACAAATTGAATATCGTTACACAAAACCCTAAATTCACACACCCAATTCAACCTGATTTAAAAAAGGTATCCAAGATCAACCGTAAATAACGATTTTAGCAAATTACTCACTCCGATTAAGCCAGATTGACACACAATCAGCATCGACTGTTACAGAAAATGATAGACGTAAAACAGAATTAAGAAAAGAAAAACCTTTTTAGGACAGATTGAGTATCGACAGTCTTGGGCGTTGGAACAGACTGTTTCGAGGCATTCGTGGGTGGACCAGCAGTCACTTGTCTGTTGTTGCTATCTTGATTGTTCATTGTTGCCATAGATTTTCTTGTTTTTTTCGAATTGAGAGACTGTAATTGAAAGTAGAAGCGAATAGAAGACGGATTGGATCTAAAACAGTAAGAATTAGAAGAAGAAAGTGAGTGAAATTAGGGTTTTTTCTTCTTCTAATCTTGAGAGAGGGTTTGAGTGTGGATTGAAATGCTTGGATGAAGGGGGTTTTAAGCGGATTTGCACGCAAAGTTGGCCTTATTTTCGAACGTTGAGTTTTGACGACGGCGTCTTTCTTCTCCAACGGCTAGTTTTCTTTTCTTTAGGGTTTTCTCTTTTCTTTTCTCAATTTTGATTTACTACTAGCGTTTCTTAAAGGGTGCTTAAAGGGTCCTGGTATGTCCTCATATTTATTTTTCTATTTATAAGATCAAGTGTTAAAATAAATGAAGAATATGATGAAAGAGATTTGTTAGATTTCATATTTTTTAAATAGCTAAACACATATTTTCTAAACCTAATTCTATACCATTTTATTACTACAGGACTTGAACCTATAACTTTGCAAGCACCAATAACACCAAATACCGTTGAAGAATGAAGTATGAAAAAAATAGTAAATTGATATATTAATTTTCTTTCTTTAAAGGAAAATATCATAATGTAAACTGTCTTTGTAGTTTGTAGCATTTTAAAAATAATGGAAAAAGTAATTTTTTGGGTATGGTAAATGCATTTTGCAATAAGTATTCTAAATCTATAATTTAAAAAGGGTAGAATGCATGAAAATACAACAAACTATGTCTAAATTACTATTGTATACAATCAACTTCATTATGTATTTAAAAATAAGACCAATTCTATAAAATTAGTCATTGTATGTAATTGATGACTTGCTTAGCAGTTTGCTGGTCACTTTTTTAATTTTATGATTTTTTAACTTATCATTATTCAATGTTCTTGATCTCTTTAGATATATTCATATGTTTAAGAACAAAAGAAGACCACAACAGAAAATGAATAAGATCTAATCTAAACATGAAAATATGAACAACAATGAATATTAATGTGGACAAAATCAGACTTGGACAAATGACTATGAACAAGATCATATGTGTATTTATACATAAAGAATTATGAGCTCTAGATCTGTTGAACAAAAGCATATGTGAGTTGAACTTTGAAGGAGAACGGTGAACAAGATGAAGAACCACGAAACAGATCGAGTTCAAATGGATCTGAAAACGCCGATTTGGAATGGATCTAGCCCAAACAATTGAGCCCCAAATGAAGAAACCTTGAAACGATCAAGTTTCAAATCAACCCATTGAACTAGATCTGTGAACCTTTAACCCTGCGAAGCTAAGGCAACAAACCATAGATGTTGATTTGAATCGATATAGAGAATACGGAACCACAAAACCCAATCGACAGTTGTTTCACACTGTTATATTTCTTGAGTTAGTTAAGGGGTTGTATGTGTAATTCTCTTATAGTTGAAGGTAGTATAGTGTAAGATTGCTTATATACTTATAAGCAGCCGATGTAAGTCAAGTTGATGCAATACTTTTCTTTTGTTCATTTTTCTTTTTACGTATACATAGTGATGGAGAGATTCTTTGTTCTAATGGAAGATCTGTTGTTCTTCTAATTCAATTCTTTCTTGTGTTATTCTTATATTTCAACAAGTGGTATTAGAGCCTTGTGCTATCGAAATTGGGGAAGAAAGAATCAACGAAGGGCTTCTCAAAATTGAATTAGGGCAATCTCTGTTAAGCGACAAGGACTCTTGAATCTGAAAGGGGCAGAAGCTATTTTGAGATAAGATGATTTCGACAGAGTTCAAATTGGAGAAATTTGACGGTAAGAACGATTTTGGTCTCTGGAGAGTAAAGATGAGAGCACTTCTGGTGCATCAGGGCAGCGTAGGAGCTCTAGAAGGTGAAGCTCGTCTGCCAGCGACGTTGTCTGCAAGAGAAAGGGCAGAGATCATGGCTAAGGCTCATAGTGCGATTATCTTGAGTCTTGGTGATCGGGTCTTGAGAGAAGTTGCCAAGGAGATGACAGCGGCTAGGATTTGGACAAAGTTGGAAAGCCTCTACATGACAAAGTCTTTGGCAAATCAATTGTATCTCAAGAAGAGGTTGTATACTTTTCAATTGATATCAGGTAATTCACTGGAAGATCACGTAGATGAGTTCAATAAATTGGTTCTTGATTTGGAAAATATATATGTCGTTTTAGAAGATGAAGATAAGGTAGTCATTTTCTTGACTTCACTTCCACAATCGTATGAGCACTTTGTGGATACGTTGATGTATGGATGTGAAACCCTGTCCATGGAGGAAGTTCTTGCAGCCTTGAACTCAAAAGAGTTGAAAAAAAGGTCAGATCTGAAAGATGAAACAGAGGAAGGGCTTTATGTGAGAGGTCGATCAGAATGCACAGACTTCAAGCAAAAAGGTTCTTCATGATCCAAGTCAAGGTATAAAAAGAAGTGTTTTATATGTCATTCAGAGGGACAACTTAAACGTGATTGTCCCGAAAAGAGGAAAAAGAAAGGTGAAAATCAGTCAAGAAACAAAGATGCACCAAAGTCAGATGTTGCATCTGATGGATATGATAGTGTTGAGGTATTGACTGTGACTGATAGGGAACTGAAAGAAGAATGGGTTCTAGACTTCGGATGTTCGTACCATATGACTCCTCACCGCCAGATTCTTAAAGAGTTCAAAGAATTTAAAGTAGGCACTGTTACGTTAGGAGATGATTCGCAGTGTGAAGTAAGGGGTATGGGTATAGTAACTTTACGAATGTGTGATGTGTCAATTTGTGAACTGAAACAGGTCAGATATGTTTCTAAGTTACGAAGAAACTTGATATCTCTTGGGAATTTAGAGAAGGAGGGATGCACAGTTATCATGAGAGATGGAAAATTACGTTTCATCAAGGGTTCTCGTACTGTATTGCAAGGAACACAGAAGAGAAGTGATATATACATGTTAGATGGATCAATGAAGTCTGATACGGATGCTGTAGGAGAAGACAAACAACAGGTTCACTCTATGATATGGCACCAGCGACTAGGCCATATAATTTGTCAAGGTCTGAGAGAATTGAATAAGAAAGTGGTGTTTGATAAGACGACATTTGGTGAGTTTGGGTTCTGTGAACATTGTGTGTTTGGAAAGGCTCATAGGGTACGTTTCAGTAAACGAACTTAGAATACAGATGTAACATCCTCAAAATGGGCCTAGTTGTACTTTGACTTTAACTGGTGTTTTGTTGTTAATTGTAGTATACATGTGTTAAATGACGCTTTATGTATTAATTGGTGTTATTTGTGGGTAAAAATGGGGTATTATAAAAAGTGTCATAAGTTGATCAAGTAGATAAATAGTTGAACGGTTTTAGATAATGGTTCTAAAAATATCTCCGTTAGTTGAAATGGATAACCCTAAGTTGTGTTTTAAGTTGAATAGGAGAACAAAATACCCGTGTGGGGTGTTTGACCAACCAAGGTCGGTCCTTGGCTTTATCCCTTTTGATTTCACAGTCAAAACACACAAACACAGTTCATACATACATACATACGAGACTACACACATACATATTCAAACCCTTGTTGATTTGAAGAAGAAAACTAAGTTGGATCAAGAGTAGAAGCTAGATTCGAGTTATTAATTTGTTCTTGTTGAGCTTGTTCATCATCTTCTTTGTAAGTTTTCTTGTTTGAACCTAGTTTTGAGTTAAGGTATTGAAAGGATCCATTTTGATGGATTCAAATGAGTTTTGATGTTGGGTTTATGTCAAATACATGTTGCTAAGTTCATATGTCGATTAAAGATGTTGTATAAAAGCTTGAATATGGATTCAAGTCGATTTTGGTGTCAAAATCCCGTAAAACAGCTGATGTGCTCGAACAGAGCAAGATCATACTGTAAATGATGTTTCTACGGGTGTACTAGAATGTTTCTACGGCCGTAGGAGCTTGTCTGTGTTAATACGGTCGTAGGAAATGGTTGCTACGGCCTTAGGGTCATGTCCAAGAGGATTACCACCTATGGGTGATGGAAGCAATACTACAGGCATAGATACATAACCTGCGGCCGTAGTTACCCAAAGGAGACCTACTACGGGCGTAGGGAGTGGTCCCTACGGCCGTAGGACATGGTTTCTTGGGAATACTTTATGCGGGAGTAGTGTGTATCTACTACGGCCGTAGTATGTGTTGGAAAGACATCCTGCGGGCGTAGGAACATGTTCCTGCGGCCGTAGGAGCTGTCAGAAGCCATGTTGACCTTTTGATTAAGATAGTTGTTAGAATAGTCAAATGTAGTTTATACTAAGTGGTGTTTAAATCTATACCTACTGTGTTAGGTGATTCGGACGACTCTAGGGATTCCCAACATTATCTGCCTCCTGTAATCTCGAGGTGAGTACCGGTTTCCCATGAGGTTCAGTAAGTAGTGCTAACCATTGCATGTTTTAGACGTGTATTGGTGACTATAAGTACGTATGCAAAGGTATGTTATGGTATTATGTACCATGTTTATGATGATTAGAATTGCTGTAAAAGTAAGAGAATACTTATGACAGAAATTATGTGGTAAGTGTATGCTATGATAGAATTGTACTCACATGTTTGTTTATCAGCATGAAAGATATTAATTGGTGTGATTATGTAACATCCTGAAAATGGGCCTGGTAGTGCCTAGTTGTACCTTGTGTACAACTGTTTGTACTTTGGTTTTAATTAAGTAATATAAAGTAAAACTATGTTGTTAATTGGTTAAAGAGGATATATGAGGTGTTAGATGAAAGTAGAGATTATTTAGTAAAAGTTATAAAATATTAAATGGTTTTAGATAATGGTTCCAAATATATCATCGTTAGTTGAAACGGGTAAACAAGGAATTAGTTGTAAGTTGAAAAGGGGAACAAGATACCGCGATTTAAATATTTAAACAACTAAAGTCGGTCACCTTTTCTTCCTTATCCCCTGGAGAAACACAATACACACACTGACACACACACTATCATACGAACACACATACCTCTCAAACTCTAGCAAATCCAAAGCAGAAATCAAGAGAGAAGTGTTTAGTTTCTGAAATCAATCACGAACTCGGGTATCAATAATCTGTAATCATCCTCTATTTGTAAGTATTCTGTTTTGATTTTTTGTTCTTGAGTCAAGTGTAAAGGTGATCCAATTTAAAGGTTTAAGGTGGGTTGCAATGGTTGTTATGAGTTAGGTTTATGTTAGAAAGGTTGTATTGATCGTAAATAACACGTAGAAGCATTTGAATCTGTTTTTTGGTCGATTTTTGGTGATTAAAATCGAAGTTGCAGGTGCTGTCGTCGAATAGGGACGAACCCTGCTGTACCAGGGGTCCTTGCGGTCGGAAGGGGGTCAATGGGTCCTTACGGCTGTAGGGGTTGTTCCTTACGACCGTAAGCAATTGAGAAAGTCTCTACGGCCGTAGGACAAGTGCTTTACGGCCGTAGGCATTATTTTTGTCTGTTGCGATCGTAAGATTTGGTATCGCAAGGGGTGTTTCAGTTTGACAGATTGTGCAACATTTGTTTAAAGTTAGGTGCGTTATGTGTATGGTATTGATGCACTTGTATATGATATGTTAGGCATTTCTGAGGAACCAGAAGATACCGAATACTAGATTTGCCTGCTGTAGCTGTTAAGGTGAGTACCGGTTAACCTTAGGTTTCGTGATAAACATGTTATAACAAGCTTAAGGTAAGTTATGGTTTATGTGTTGTTAATTTGCTATGGTATACGCTGCTATGCACTTATGTTAGGCTTAAGTAGGCCAATCATGTTATAAACTTGGTATATGTTGGTATTATGGCTTTTTGTAGGCCAATATGTTATGTTATGGCTTTTTGTAGGCCAATATGATATGTTATGGCTTGAGTAGGCCAATTATGTTATGATGCGGCCAGAGTCGGCCAATACGTATTCGTGCCGGCACTTTGATGTTGTCTGGGGTACGGTGATTTGCGGCCGCAAATCAGGGTTCTGTAGAACCTACGTGCCTCAGCTAGGGGCTCTCAGTTTACTGATCTCCCCGCTCGTTAGGGGCTCTCACCAGACTTCCCCGCTCATTAATGCAATGGTGGACTGCTACCCGCTCCCCCACCGGCGCGATATATTTGATGTATTCGGTTCCCCCAATTTGGATCATTGAGCCGGGCTCGCAACCCTGCAAGATATGACTCCTCCTGGCTATACCGGAACATCGCTAGCTGCTAGGGTAGAATTATTTGTTATTCTGTGATACCCTCTGCATGCTATAATATCTTTGTTATGATGCTTATGTTTAATCATTACTCACTAGCTATTTATAGCTAACCCCTCCTTCCATGTAAACCACCCATGTGCAGGTATATAGTTGATCGTGAGGAAGGGTGCCATCCTATGGTTATTTCATTGGTTATTATGGGGAACACTTCTTACTCTTGCTTTTGTTTACTCTGATGTTTATTAATGGTCGGCCGATATTCGGTAACACCGTTGGGTATTTTGTTAAAATTTATACTACAATTTGTATAATTAGTTAGTTAAATACTTCCGCTGTATTTGTTAAACGATATCTTTTGGTTAAACAATTGGTGTCTTAATTATATTTTACTATTTAAGCTTCTGGAAACCCGTGGCGTTACAAGTTGGTATCAGAGCCTTGGTTTGAGGGAATTGGGTACTTCGAGGAGTATTCAGTCTCAAACCCAGGCCCGACCATTGCTATGTGTTCCCTGGGTGGTATTGGGGTGTGATGAGAGATATACATGAATTTTTATAAGTTAAAATAGTAAGCTATTTGTTAATTGTTAAATTGTATGAGGTATAGTAAAAATATTCCTTTTAGTATAGAGATTGAATCAAATGGCCAGTTCTATGGGTAATGAAGATAAGGATGTATATATACATCAACTAGAAGCACAATTGCAGCACGTTAGTACCAAGCAAGTTGTCAATCACGTGGGAGATGAAGTTTCTTGTTGTCGTTCGGAGGACTCGAGGCGTGAAAAAGAACAGGAGGCTTATGTCAGACATTTAGAAGATGAACTACGATTGACAAAGGAGTTATTATTTCAAGCAACTAAAAGTGAAGTTCGTGAGCACTGTACCTTCCAGAAATTTCTCTCTTGTAAACCCAAAACGTTTAGAGGTAGTAATGACCCTTCTGTTGCGATATGGTGGCTTCAGGATATGGAAAAGACGTTTAAATTATGCGATTGTGAACCGGAATATCGAGTTAAATATGCGGTATGTAAGCTAAAGGGTAGTGTTGTTTCATGGTGGAATGTTGTAAAAGTTTCAGTTAGTAGAAAGGTATTGGATGCGTTAACTTGGGAACAATTCTGTGAGAGAATGATGATGAAATATTGCACTGACTATGATATGGAACGCATGGAGCGTGATTTTAATAAACTCCGTAAGGGTAAATCTATGAAAAGCTTTATCAGTGCTTTTACACGTAAAATGGATTTTGTACCCCGGTTGTTACCCAATGAAAATGCAAAGATACAGAAGTTTGTGGAAATGCTGCCACCAGAGTGTCAAGCTAAAGTGATAACCGTTGTTAGCCTCGACCAAGCTTTTGAAATGGCACTGCAAATGGAAGAGGAGTATCTCCAGCATCAGGGTGACCATACAAGAGGAGAACGAAAATGAAAATTTCAACCGGCTGCTCAACCCGACCCTGTGGAAGGACAATCTTCCCAGACATATTTAAAGAAGTCGAAGTCTGTTGTGCTTAGGTGTCCTGAATGCCGTACTTATCACATTGGAGTTTGTTTTAAAGCTACCACCAGGTGTTTAAGGTGTGGACTTTCAGGACACTATGCTAAGGACTGTTTAGGTAAGTTTTGCTATGAATGTAGTCAATATGGACATGACTCTTCAAACCGTCCTAACTAGTGAAACGTGGTATAAATTATGGAACAACCGCCGGTAGTTTCCTTTTGATTAGGTGTGACGTGTACGAATACGATAAGTACTTTTGTGTAATATAACGTTGTAGTTAGCTGGAATAAATGGAGTTTTGTATTTATAGTTTTAGTGTTAACTACGGTTGTTGCTCAACGTTGGATAAATGTAGTAACATGTAATTAAGAGTGTAATCATGGCTGGATTCCGAGGACGGAATTCTCTTTAAGGAGGGTAGATTTATAACATCTTGAAAATGGGCCTGGTAGTGCCTAGTTGTACCTTGTGTACAATTGTTTGTACTTTGGTTTTAATTAAGTAATATAAAGTAAAACTATGTTGTTAATTGGTTAAAGAGGATATATGAGGTGTTAGATGAAAGTAGAAATTATTTAGTAAAAGTTATAAAATATTAAATGGTTTTAGATAATGGTTCCAAATATATCCTCGTTAGTTAAAACGGGTAAACAAGGAATTAGTTGTAAGTTGAAAAGGGGAACAAGATACCGTGTTTTAAATACTTAAACAACTAAAGTCGGTCACCTTTTCTTCCTTATCCCCTGGAGAAACACAATACACACACTAACACACACACTATCATACGAACACACACATCTCAAACTCTAGCAAATCCAAAGCAGAAATCAAGAGAGAAGTGTTTAGTTTCTGAAATCAATCACGAACTCGGGTAACAATCATCTGTAATCATCCTCTATTTGTAAGTATTCTGTTTTGATTTCTTGTTCTTGAGTCAAGTGTAAAGGTGATCCAATTTAAAGGTTTAAGGTGGGTTGCAATGGTTGTTATGAGTTAGGTTTATGTTAGAAAGGTTGTATTGATCGTAAATAACACGTAGAAGCATTTGAATCTGTTTTTTGGTCGAGTTTTGGTGATTAAAATCGAAGTTGCAAGTGTTGTCATCGAACAGGGACGAACCCTACTGTACCAGGGGTCCTTGCGGTCGCAAGGTATGGTCCTTGCGGTCGCAAGGGGGTCAATGGGTCCTTACGGCCGTAGGGGTTGTTCCTTACGACCGTAAGCAATTGAGAAAGTCTCTACGGCCGTATCGATCCGCAATGACCGATAATGAAAGTCACATCGACATCTAACATCGCATCGATCCTTGGATGCCAGCATCTGGTCAAGTCGCATTGACCGATAATGACCGCCACTTGGGCAGGTTGGCCGTATGTCAATAACCCATCTGCTCAAGTTGCAACCCAAGAGGACAGTCCATCTGTTCAGATAAATATCATGTATACACATATTGCATATAGCCGTATGTCTTAAACATCATCTCTCATATATGTATATATATATCACATACTCTGTCATCTCGCACATAGTTATAAATATCACTTATAGCTACACAGACAATATTTATAACTCTAATTATTATCGTACTATTGATTCATTTAATCATGGCGTAATCATATAACATATATATTATTAAATGTTTACACCCTCTGTGCATTGTCCTTCCATTTCTAAATCGTTTTCTTTCTCTTTTCTCTATTAATGAACATATAGTTCTGTATAGACATAGTCTATCATATTTACTCATATTTGTATATTTATATAATTACATACACTCATACGATTACTCTTATATTTAACACTTTGTTATGTATCCCACAAAGATACCATTCTTATACGTATTTCCACGCATACTCGTTATGTATATAGATATGTATTTATAATATATATATCTGTAAGAACGTTCTATTTAATTATGTAATTATACGGATCAATATCGCTTATTTAACCCATCATATACTCTTTCAATTCGTGAACCATACAACATTAATTATAGTTACACTCTAGTGTGTAGGATTAACTGTTACGTATTAATCCCCAACCTTTTCTCTCTCTTAATTAACTGATTTTCATTTTTTATTTAATCATTCATAATCATCTCTCATCATTTAGTATAATACTAGAATACTCTAACTTTACTCATAAACATGTATCTCCATCTAGCGTCTCATAACTACAATAATACTCATATATGTTAATGTGTATTCATCTCTACACTCTTTAATAATCAGTCAATAGCAATTCTCTAGATATCAATAGATTATAGCAATCATGCAATAATTCTTACTCTAGCATTGTATATGTAAAATTACAGGTAATTAATATCTTCAAGTACAAGGTTAAGGTACTCACTTGAGGCCCGATAAAGCTACAAACTGCTAAATCTGGATCTTCTGAAATCTCGTGGTACCTTAATAAACTACCACAAAGTGTATGAAACTCTTTTAATTATAATACCCTATATGGATATATCAACGTTACATACAATCATATAAAAATGTTCTATACTACCATATTAAAATCCAATATCTCCATTTCAAACAAACTGATAGAGTCATATTAAATATCAATACAACCATATCAAACCAGATGTATACGGCCGTATCAAAATCTAATACGGTCGTATAAGCACTCTAATATAGCCTTATCAAATATCAATACGGCCTTATCAAACTAGTTGTATATGACCATATCAAAATTCAATACAGCCGTATCAACCGCTGCACATACCCAGATCCTTTTGGTAGCGAGCAAAACACCCAAAATTCTCATTTAATCTACTTAAAGTCTACATTATCATCCTAAAATGGTTTCTAAGTGATTGTCTACATATATAATGTTGGGTCCAATAATCAAATCCATCTACTAAAATACGTAGAATTTAGTGATAACAAAAACCACATCTTCAATTTGACTGAGAATGAAGTTAAACATGTATTGTTAAGTTCTGACATAAAAGTTACAAACAATGGAGTATATTCATCTGAAATGAATACAACTTCAGAAGATCATTCACTATAGACTCACATAAGTACTGGGTTTCAGCTAAGACAACTTTAGAAGACCGTCTGAAATGAATACAACTTCAGAAGATAATTCATTGTAGACTTTGAAGCCTTTCAGATGTATGATCCCAAGCATCAGTTGAACCTTCATCTGATAAGCTAAACATCCACAAATCTAAGTATATTCATCTTCACTTCAGTCATCATTCATCACTGAACATCTCAATATTTATCACTAAAGACAAACTTAGTATGTCAGTTTAGTGCGTTTTGTCCAACGAAGTCGTGAAATGTGTCTTAACGATTTATCCGTGACTTTGTTTTATTATCTAATTCATATTAAGTCAAAGGCTAAACATGTGTTATTCTCTTATGCCTTATATATTTTATTTGTAAAAGTATTTGCATTTTTTGTATCTTCAAAGATACAAACAAGATCAAACTTTACCTATTGAAAAGGTTATAGTTACCTATGATGAAAAGATCTCGAAGATTTGCTCGAGTACTAAAGCATGACTGACAACTAGATTTTTGGTAAAAGTTCAATCTGAAAAAGAATGACTAAAGATGAAAGTACTAACATGAATAGAGAAAGTTAGAGTTTCGAGGTAACTAAGATAAGGTAAGTAATATTATTTTATTGCTGATGAGACGAATCTTTACCAAAAAGTGCAAGCACTCTACTTGTACTCAAGTACAGTGATACTGCCACTTGCCCATTTGCTTTCTAATAATATTATTGTCTTTTCTATGCCACCTAATCTCTTAAAAGAATCTTCCAAATCTCTGCCAAGAACTTCTATAAATAGATATGCATCTCCAACATGCATACTACCCCTCTTTACACACTCACTGAATATCTATCTCGAAGAACTAAGCTTCAAGCTTTTAAGCAAAACAAAGTTTTAGAGTTTGCATAAGTGTAAAATAACTTTTTCATGTGTTGGACCTCTTGAACATTAGTTGTTTTAAGAGAAGCTCGTCTATGTGTTAGAATATTAGCTGCCACCTTTTATTGTATTAGGAATTTCCGCTTCCTCATACATGCCATTCTTGATTCATAATCAATAAGAATTATTTTTAAAGTATATGTGTATGAAATTTTTAAAAAGCTTAAGTTTATGACCACTTTATAACTCAAAATACATCATGTACAACATTTTCTTATCCATATTTTTCACAAATCTCTACTTTCTCTTTTTAAACCATATGAACACAAAATTAGAGATACAAACCTTGATTTCTAATGATAGGTGTTATTCTCCCTCCTCTAATCTCTCATCTAAATCTAAGTTCTTCTTTTCAAGAATCAAAAGGGTTGTGTGCGTTTATGTGCTTTAAAGAACCGATAAAGAAGAAACTAGAAAGAAAAGAAACAAGAATAATAAGTTAGCCGACTCAAATGTTGGTTGTAACACCCTGAAAATGGGTCTAGAAGTGTAGGCTTGTACCTTGTGTTCATGTACTTGTACAGTGACCTTAAGTGAGTTTTAATTAAAGTGTTTTAAGTGATTTACGTGTATTAAGTGTTAATTAATGTGGTTGTTAGTGCATACATGGTCACACATTAAGAAATGCACTCCTTATTTTGATGATGATAAAAATATAAACAAGTAATATTATTGCTTATCAAATTTATTCATATGTTCATATGCTACATTCTTTAAAGGTTAACAAACCTAAAATTAATGATCAAGTGAAGAATAAATAATTGAAGACTCAATTCAACAAGAAAAGAAGAAATCAAGATAAAGGAACCTTCACGGTCGATCCCGCGATCGACCGTCAATCAACCGTCGATGCTCAACTCACAACTCTTAAATATTGTTCTTCTTCAAGTCAACCGAACTCGTACTTAACAAGTGAAGATGATATCTTCAAAGCCGATGACGAAGATATCTACAAACAAGAGTTCGAATTATATGAGCTTACAAATAAAATAATTAAATTAGTTTATGTTTTTATAAAATTATTTTTATAAAAACTTTATAAAAATGACAAAGATTTTATAAAACTCAATTGTGTTGGTTGCTTAAATCTAAGACTTCCTATTTTAAGCAAATAACAAACACAATCCTACTTTGAAACAATACACCACCATAATTAGCAAAAGAATCTCCCAAAGGGGTAAAATTCCAACATGCTTTGTGTATTGGTTTCCAAACTTCCATATATGTGTTTAAATTCAAAGTTTAAGAGTATGGGATCAACCAACCTTTTGAACATATACTTTTCAGTTGATTTTTATGGTAAAAATGAGTTGAGTGTGGTTTTAAATAAAGTCCAACGTCTATATTGCAAAGAACAAGAAAGTTCAGGTTCCTCACGGTTTTAGCCACGGTCACCTTTTTCCTTATTTAAACCAACTCAAACCTCATTTTTTAGCATCTCTTGCACCAAAAAAAAAACACATAACATATATTATTATCTTGTGAGCTCATATTCTTTGATAATTCATCTATCATTCAAGATCAAGAATCAAGCAAGAGCAAAGCTTTCAAAGCTTAAACACTACATCATCTTTCTATATATTTTGTAATAGTGTAAGGATCAACTCTATCCTTTCTAATTAGAGTGAAGTGAGGATTATCTCTAGCCTATAGAATTAGAGAGAAGTGAGGATTAACTCTAGCCATCAAATTAGAGTGAAGCTAGGCTCATCTTAGCCTTGTTTGCAAGAGAGAAGAGTATTTCTTGTAAACTAAAGAGAGAAGTGTAAAGGTTTATCTCTACCTTGAAAGAGAGAAGTTTTAGTGGAGCAAACTCTTGGTGGGTGATGCCAAGGAGTGGATGTAGTGCAAGTTTGTTAACACTTGCATGAACCACTATAAATCTCTTGTCTACTACTTGGTGATATCTCTCTATCTCTACTCTCTTTAAATACTTGCAAATGTTTGGTGTGTTGATATAAACTTCTAGATCAATCTTTATAACACCACTTATTAAAATTTGTAAGTGTAAAAAATTGGTAAACTAAGTAAAATAACCTATTCACCCCCCCTCTAGGTTCTAACAGTGGTTATGTGAAAAGTGTCAAATGTGTCTAAAAGTGATAAAGTGTTAAACGGTTTCACGTTATGATTCCGTAGATATCCCCGTTAGTTGAAACGGGATGGCGTGTGTCAAGTTGTGATTTAAAAAGGGGAACAAAATACCCGGGGTTTAATTAATAAGCCCCAAGGTCGGTTCTAGCTCTCCCTTATCCCCTGTCAATTGCAAAACACATACACACACACAAAACATACGATACATACATATACACTCTCTGATCTTGGAGCTATGCAAAGAAATCAAAGGAATTCTTGTGTTTGCTGATTTAAAGCAGAAATCAAGTGTGTAAATCTGTTCTTGTGTAGTCTTCTTCATCAACTAGTAAGTGTTCTTCAAGTTTGGTTTAGTTTTTGAGTTTTGAAAGGGTTAAACCCATTTACAAGGATTTGATTGATCCTTGGTGGTGTTTTTAAGTGATAAAACATGAAGAATCAATATGTGGATGTTAAACAAAGTGTATAAGTGTTTGGAAATGACTTTTGGTCGAATTATAGGTCAAAAACGCGACTTACAGGTCTGATTTGCGAACTGAGATGAAGTCTGCTGTGCAGGAGCTTCCTGCGGGCGTAGACAATGTCCCTACGGTCGTAGGGGCTTGTTTGTATTTCTGCGGCTGTCGGCAGAGGTCTTTGCAGCCGTAGAGGGTTTTTTTGTGTGGTTTACCGCCTACGGGAGAAGAAACAAGGTCTACGGGTGTAGGTACATAACCTACGGCCGTAGGTCACCAAAGAACAGCTTTTGCGGACATAGGGATAAGTTCATGTGGCCGTAGGGCTTGGTTCAATGGAAAGGAACTCTACGGGAGTGGGGAATTATCTCTGCGGCCGTAGGAAGGGTTTGCTATGCCTTCTGCGGCCGTAGGACATATCCTCTGCGGCCGTAGGACCCTGTCCAGTGTGGACAGTTTGTGAATTGTATTTTAAGCCTCAATGTGCTATGTGTAAGTGATAATCAAGCGTGTGTATGATGTGTTAGGTGAACTTGAGGAACCAGAGGACACCGAGCACTATATTTATCTCTTGTGAACCCTAGGTGAGTATCTGTTTCCCATGAGACTCAGTAAGTAGGTTATCCGTTGCTTGTGTGATATATGCTACCATGCTTATACATGTGTACACGCAAGGTATGATGTAATACAGTGATATATGCTATGTCATGTGATATAACTTGTGATTTGTGATACGCATGCGTACTATGGACCCATTACGGGGTAACTGTGTTTGTGATTCTTGTCCGTACAAACGAAGTGGTTGAGGTCAGTTGCTGATGTGGCTGGATCCCTGAGTGTTATTCGGGTTCAACGGTACTCGACGAAGATTTCCGGGTTAAAGGTTTTGCAGGCCATCGTTCCTCGACATTAGTGAGGGTCTTGGTCAATGACATCCGAACGGAGTCCTTGTGGCTCAAATGTGATGGTGGACTACTCTTCGCTCCCCCACCTGTGCGGTTGGTTATGACTGATTCCCCAGCTTGGGTCGTTGAGCCAGACTAGCTATCTCCCGAGATATAACCCTGCTGACATGTCGGCGCACCGTTACGTGATAGCTTAGCTTTGTGTGTCGTACTGTGATGTGATAGCATGCTTTGTTGATGCTTATGTGAAATCTGTGCTCACTAGCTAGTTGTAGCTAACGTTTCCAGATATTTTCCTTTTCGCAGGTTAGTGATGAGATGGCTTAGCGAGGCGGGATGCTTTGGGTAGTTGTTATGTATATATCTTTTGGAACACATGAAGTTCCTACTTTACTCTGATATGATGGTTAGTGCGTAGTTGGTAACACTGGCGTGATTTTTAAGACTTGGTTTGATTAGTTGTTTTTGATTGCCAAGTCAACAAACAATACAAATATATAATCAGTGGTTTGTTCCGCTGCTAATCTTTTGTGTAATATAGTTTAAAAAGTTTTAATTTCCGCTAATTTTAAGCTTGTGAAACCCGGTGTTACATTGGTTGCCTCTTTAGCAAGTATCCCCCTCTCCTATCCGACTTACAATTCATCTATACACTATCCAAAAATCTGAACGAGGATATATTTGGAATCAGTATTTAAAACAATTTAATAATTTATAACTTCTATCCGCTTTCTATAACTTTTACTCAAAACCTCATTTAAATAACATTTATAAAATATGGGGTGTTACATCTCTCTTCTCTCCGCACCGCCACCACCACGTGTAACCCTCTCCCCACGTACCGACGCAAAACTCCTCATCTACCGTCACCACCACATGCGTCCCCTTACCCTAACTATCTTTGTATCATTTAAGGTTTCTTTTCTCGATCAAGGTTTCTTGAATATGGAGGTGGTCATTTACGAAACTGTAAAATGGTGTTAATTACATATCTATAAAAGAGGTGCGAGTGATGACGATGGTTGATGATGAAGTAAGTGATATCGGAAGTGGTAGAGAGGGAGGCAGAGAGATAGGGAAGTAAGAGAGGGAAGGGGGAGGTAATATAGAGAGAGAAAGATGGTGATGGTGGTGGAGCCAAGTCTCCGGTGGTGGTGCATTGACTACGACAGTGGTGGTAGAGTCTATTAGTAGGATAGTAAAGAGAGAATAAAGATGGAGGTGGCCGATAGTGGTGCCATGGTGGTGGGTTGACTATGGCGGCGGTAGGGCTATAAACGAACTAAACAAACTCGAACGGGGTTTGTTCGTTTTTGTTTGTTTTTTAGCTGTATTCATGTTCGTTCGTTTAACTTTAGCCGAAAAATAAACAAACACGAACGATAAACGAACGAGCTCTTGTGTTCGATTAATTAAAAAATTGGTTAGTTTTTGTACTAGTTTTTGTACATTTTTGTTCGTTTATTAATATGATTAACAAACTTAAATGAACACACACTATATTACAAATCCTACATTATTAAAAAAACAAATAAACACTATATAAACACACACACACACACACACACACACACACACACACACACACATATATATATATATATATATATACATATATGGTATGGTTATACATACAACCATTCTTAACCATAGAACCCATAAAACCTTTGTGGTGATCACATGTGGCAATATTAATAAGGCTAAATGGGAATATGTCAAATGGTTAGAGGAATATGTCAATGTTTCAAAATGAAAAAAAGAACAGATCAAGTAGAGTTACAAATAAGACGATAATCAAAATGCAATTTCCTCAACATCTGCATATTATATGAATCGATATGCATATAAAAAATCTAAAAGAAACACAATTGTACAAGCATTTTCATAACAAAAATGCAAAGCAACAACAATCTAAAATACAAGCAACAACATATTCACATAAAAATGCAAGCAACAACAATCTAAAACACAAACCATAACATTTTCACATAAAAATTACAAGCAACAACAATCTAAAATACAATCAACCACATTTTCACATAAAAAAAAATGCAAACAACAACAATCTAAAATGCAAACAATAACATCTTCACATAAAAATGCAAGCAACAGCATCTTCACATATAAATGCAGCAACAACAATCTAAAATGCAATCTAATATGTAAACAACAGTATTTTGATATAAAAAAGTGTTTAGTATCAAAAAGTGTACCGAATTTGTCACTTTTTGCTATTGTGTATACCCATCTTTCGAAACTACCATTTAGTATACCGAAGTTTCAAAAACTACCATTTAATATATCGTTACCTTTTGATAGTAGGTAACATGTGATGTATCAGGTTTATGGGTGATGTGACATATGACTTGGGTGACATGTAATTTTTGTTTTAAAAAATTGAAATAACAATAATAATAATAATAATAAACAAATAAATAAATAAACAAAGAACTAAGTCCAGAGGTTTTGGGGTTTCATCAGTTACCCATCGATTTCATCAGGTTTGGGGTTTGTTCTTCATCATCTGTTATTCTTCATGTGTGTTTCATCTTCGCTACCCAGGTCATCACCGATCTTCATCTTCATCAATTAGTTGCTAAACCCAAGTCATCGCTACCATGGCAGCCACCAGATCTGATTAGGCTTTTGATTATGGACTTTAAATATGTAAACATCTGCGATTACAGATTTGATTTGGAGTTTTCAAGAACAGATCTGATTTGGAGTTTTCAAGAACATCTGCGATTACAGATCTGCGATTATGGCTTTTCGAACACAGATCTGCGAACTAGGTAACTTCAATCGATGATGGGCGACTTCCGGCGTACTGGTTTCAATCGGCGGTGGCGACTTCCGGCGTTCTGGGTTTCAATCAATGGTGGCAACTTTCGGTGAACTGGGTTTCAATCGACGCTTCATCTTGTACCATGACCTGCACATAACGTAAAATAGCTTCAGTGAAATACACCATTAACGATGGTGGCAACTTCCGGCAAACAGTTCAACTCCGATGCAAGTTCGTTAGTGTTTATAGGGCGTGAAATAGCTTCAGTGAAATACACCATTAACGAGCTCGGATCGAAGTAATTTTTTTAGGTTGCAGATGAGAGAGAGAGAAGAAACGTTGGGAGAGAGAGAAGATTTTAATATGTCGTGGTGATTTTAAATATTGTACAAGAAGATCGTTTGATTCTTCCTAAAACTTGAAATATCTTCATCTATACAAATCTGAGTTCTTCATTGTTTTCTTTTATGTTATTGTGTTCTTCATGTGTGTTGAAAATAATGACATGCCATAACAAATAATGACATGGCAGTTATAAATGTTAGTTGGAATTTAGAAATAAATAAAAATTAAAAAAATTATCTGCAGCTTGTTTAGAAGGTTTCTGGATACATAGAATGGTAGTTTTGGTAAGTTTGATACACTAAACGGTAGTTTTTAAAATTGGGTATACACAATAGTAAAAAGTTACAAGTTCGATACACTTTTTGATACTAAACCCTATAAAAAATGCAATCTAAAATGCAAACAATAGTTTTTTACATAAAAAATGCATACAACCCAAATAAAAATGATATAGCATTTTGGTTATCATTTTCATATAGGTCGTATTTTGTTATCATCTTCATTTGGCTTGCATTTTATGGCCAACATTTTCACCTGGGTTGCATTTTGGTCATTATTTTCATATGGGTTGGATTTTCGTTATCATCTCCGGGCTGCATTTTCGTTTGATGTAACAGATATAAGATGAAATCTTCAACTTAAAATGCCTATTGAACTTCATCTGGTTTGCATTATCGTTATCATCTTTATCTGGGTTGCATTTTGAAAAAATAAAATTTTCAGAAATATGGGAAGAGTGATCTTGATTTAAGAAAAATAAAAAAGTAGTTTATTGGTGTATTTTTTGCTTAAATTCTCAAAACTTAATTAGTTATGGCAAATTAAAATTTTGAGGGGTAGCTCTATGCCTATGCCGAAGTCTCTCTCTCTCTCTCTCTCTCTCTATATATATATATATATATATATATATATATATATATAATATAAAGGAACATAAACGAATGGATAACTAAACGTTCACAAACATAAATGAACGAATGGAAGCTATGTTCGTGTTCATTTGTTTAATTAAACGAACGAAAAATCTTGTTTATGTCCGTTCGTTTATTAAACAAACACACATAAACGAACATCACGCCGAATGATTTCAAGAACAGTTTATAATTCATTTAGCGGCGGAGTTAATGGTAGAGAGAGATAAACTAAAATGATGCAAGAAAGCGAGGGGTAGAAGGGGAGAGAGAGAGAGAGAGGTGATGGAGTGTGTTAAAGGGTTTGAAAGAGGAGAGATACATGACTTATTATTTTATTTTTTAAACTAAAATATTACTATAAATTAATATAAAAATTAGAATATATCTAAAAAAAAACAAGGCTGTGACAATTTGCTTTGTTTTTTTTAAGTTTGACCATACACGGAATTCGTAAGAAGTTTATCATGTAGAGACCAAATATAAAAAAAATAAAATAAAGAAACAAACCCGTCAAAATCGACTAAAAAGTAATTAACACTTGAATTAATTTAAAATTCTTGGGCTCCTCCCCTTCCTCTTTTGTCGACGCACAAGAGGGCCTTGGGCCATCGAAGAGAATTTGTCGACAAAAGCTTCAAACTTCCGAATGTCGATAGAAGCTGTTCTCTCTCGCTAGCTGTTCTCGACACTCGGCAAACGCAAATATAAAGTCCTCCCTCCTCCTTGCTGCTTCGATTGACTAATTACTCTCTCTCACATGTTGTTCTCGATATCTCTTAGGTTTCAAATGCTATTATCATTTTCCACTTCCCAAATCCCAAATATTGATTAAATTTCTCCCTAAACTAACATAAGCATATACCATTTCTAAATTTAAATCTTGTCTTTTTGTGTGTTTATGCTAGGGGTGTTCAATATTTGGATATGATTTGTAAAAACCGATATTCGAACCAAACTAAATTCGAATAATCGGATTTGAATTGGTTTGTTTGGTTTTCAAATTAGTTTTAGACTTGATTCGAAAATGTAAACTAGTTTTGAATTGAGTTTCGAATCTACAGAGATACTCGTCACCGGACTCGAAATAATTCGAATATATATATATATATATATATATATGTCTGTGTGTGTTGTTACTCAATTTTTATTTGTAATTTGACTTTTATTATCCATAAATAGTAATATGTTAAATTTTGAGACTATTAAAAACCCTGTAAATATTCTCTTAACTCATCCATAGAAGTTCAAACTCCAGTTATATAATTAAAATAACATAGTTTTTCCGATTAAATTTGGTTTAAACTATAAAAATTGGAACACATTAACTTAGTTAGGTGAATTTGGTTTTATTCGATTTGGAACCGAATTCGAACCGAGTTCAAATTGGTTTAACTACTAGTAATACGAATTCGAATCGAATTTCAAATTGTGGTAGAAAATTATCAAACTTGAACAACCTGATTCAAACAATTCGAAAAACTCAAAAGTCAATTAGATGAACACCCCTAGTTTATGCCCTATTAATGTCAAGTTTTTGCTTGTTACTACTTATTAAATTGATAGATCTAACTATTTTGCCCCCACATTCAATTGAGATTATATTAATATGTGTTGGTCCCTTGGTGAGATAAACAACAAGCAAATAATGTGTAGAAGGGGGGGTTGAATACACTTTCTGCGGAAAATTGAACAAATCAATAAAAAGTGTTACACAAATCAAACCACATGAAATCGAATGCTTTCATTAATAAGAAGATGATTACAACGACTATCAAGTAAGCAACACTTGATATGTAAACACCTAATATAAATCAAATCTCTCAAACCAATTGATCAAACTTGCTATCTATAATCAACTAATTATTATAGACACAGACTAACTCTCTAAACAGGATTTATTCACAGATTGAATACTTACCAACTTCACAACAGACGTGAAGATTGAACACACGAACTATGTTGGTAATCTGTGAATTTCTTGATCACGTTGAACACACAAACAATGTATCAAGATTCGTAACACATACGATGGTGAGGTTAGGTTCCTCTGAACTTATCAAGAGGTTATTATTTATAATCCTGTTCCTACGGATCCTAACAAACTAGAACTTATCCTAATCTGCTAACCAACTAACGGATAACCCGGAATCTTGAAATTTGAATCTTCTATCTTGAGTCTTCAATCTTCAATCTTGATTCTCAAATCTTCTTATCCGCTCCGTAGATATAGAGAATTAAAGAATTTAAAACATATTTAAATTCTCTTAAACTGACTTCTTTAGTCAGGCTGAATTACTCAGCTTGAAACTCATTAAGCTGAGTTCTTCGAGAACAAACTCGAAATCAAATATGTAATAACATGTATAATGACTAACTCATCCGTAGAAGTCATAAGAGTTGGCTAGAACTTACTTAGCAACTCTGTTGAGCTGACTCAGCCTACAGGCTGAGTCACTCAGCTTGAAACACATCAAACTGAATACTCAACCTATACCTTAGGTGACACACACAGCTTATCAAACATATTGATAAAACTAACTAAGATATAGTCTAAGCTGATCAACTATATGCTCAGCTTATGCTCAGTCTGAAACACTATAAGTGCTCAGTCTAATCAAGCTTCATAATTCTGTTTAAGTTGTATATAGAACATATCTTACAAACTTAACTTTGTCTCATCAAATCTTAACTGATAAGTTCATTTGACCAACAATATGTCATTTGATATCTTTGGCATTTAGGCTTGTTTGATTTTTATGATAAGTATTTATTTACTTAAAACATAATTGAGCGGACTGATATTTTAAAACAAGTGTGTTTCTTTTATCATACATAACTAGTTAAATGCCTGTATAATACATGAGATGATTTAGAAAAGTAAACAATGTTAAATATTAATAAACAATATTAAATAATTATTAAACGTAGAAAAATGAGAGTTAAAAAATTGACGACAAACGGGTTCAATTTAAAGACCAGCGATGGAAGCACCACAAAAGGAGAGAGCGGACGTGATTGAAGAAATACCAAATAACGTGACTAAATGTCTTGTACATGTTATCGATCATTATATTTACAATTATAAGCAATAAGGTCAAATACTTATTGTTATAGTAAAAAAGAATTTAAAAATATATTAAATGATAAAACTAAAAATTTGGTCAAAATAACAATATTAATAAATATAAAATATTAACTAAATTAAACAAATATAAATTAAAATAATAAAGGTTGTAAAAAATTTGTAATTCCCATGAATTCGACACTATGGTTCTTTGTTGTTTAATTGTTTATAATATTTTGATATTTATCATTGATTTGATTAAGAGTTATCTTAAACTAATTCACATTAGCTTGACTTTAAAAAGTCAAAATCAAAATTTTAGAATTAAAGGAATTTACAGCTAAGATTAAATCTTTTATTAAATGAAGGGTCGAGATTATCTAATAATTTTTTTCAAATTAGTCTTTTATATATATATATATATATATATATATATATATATATATATATATATATAGTCCATACTTATTGCATAGTCCTGAGGGATTAATCTTATCTCTTGGATCAGCCCCATCAATGGTCCAGATTGAATTTTAAAAATTTGGGCGGAGTGACATTTTCGTAATTAACACGTAATGATTTTACCATCACATGTGATTGTATAGTGAATCACATGTGATTTTATATTGAAT
This sequence comes from Pulicaria dysenterica, assembly GCA_947179395.2. Classification (NCBI taxonomy): domain Eukaryota; kingdom Viridiplantae; phylum Streptophyta; class Magnoliopsida; order Asterales; family Asteraceae; genus Pulicaria; species Pulicaria dysenterica. The sequence continues at coordinate 35,475,683 of OX359295.1, forward strand.
CACATGTGATTAAATATTAAAATTTAAGACTATGTTTTTTATATTGACTATATTGAACACAACTTTTATATATATATATATATATATATTAGAAGATTGCTTATAATAACTTTCATATTACTTATTTTAAGAAGCGACTAGCTTAACAACCCATGTATAAAAATAGGATTGAATAAAATAAATTTTAAAAATCTAAATAAAATACAAATGAAAATCTTAAACTATGCAATGCTTAAGTTTTTTGGTGTAAAAATAACTAACTACAAATATAATCGAGAAAATAAAAAAATATAATTGACAGAAAAATATAAAAATACGGTGATAATAGTATATTCATAATTTTTTAATATATATTATTAAAAATTAAAGATTAAATGTTAAGTGGGTGTTTGTTTTAGCTTATTATGGGCTTTATCTTGCGGGCTTATTTTTTATAAGCTCTTTTTTTGATTTATTTTTTACTTGTCCGACTTATTTTCTTATTGTGACTCATAATAAACTCAAAATTTTAAAAATAAGCCAAAAAAAACTAGCTTATTCTTAAATAAGCTAAAACAATCACCCCTAAAATGGTTTTCATTTTCAAGTACGCTGTTAACCCTGGAAGCCCCGGGTACTGAGGCTGCACTCTATCGATTGCAAATAAGCAAAATCGGAGCTTCTTCTCGCCGGCACTGAACATAACGTCTCCACTCCGACCCCGTCGATCCATGCACCATCTCGTCGGAGGCGACCCCAACCATATCTATCGTCGGACCTGCGTCTCAAATTGCGGTTGGAACTTCATCAGCGAATTTAACAATTGTTCTTCGAATTGACCATATCAGGTTTGATGCTCTTCATTAGTTCATCTTCGGTTACCATTAGTTCATCATGGTTCCAGATGACTTGTTTGTACTCTGTGATTTGTTTATTGCGCAGCAGATTGGGCAATAACTCTTTCATTGTTTTGATTTTTGGTTCAATCAGCCGCTTGAGTGTTATCGCAAATACCATTTGAACTCAATTTGGTTCTTTACGGTAGCCTAAGTGGATTCAAGTATTTAACACTCTTGCAATTCTTATAGGCGTCTTTTTTCCCTATTTGCTTCTCCATTTCTCCATGGATGCTTCATGTCCTTCTACCCCTCAGTGGAACGTCGATAGACCGTTCCTCACTGGCAATTTTCACCAGGTTTTTCTTCTTTCCTTTCTCTCATGCTTACACACAGATTTATATCGATAATGCAAGACCGAATCATCTATATTTTTGTGTGAATATAGCATATAGCCTTATATGATTGAAAATATTGAATTTTGTTGGAAACTAACATATAAATTTATGCTTTTTCTTGAAAATTTGGTGCAGGAAGTAAAATTGACATCCGCCTTCTCTGAATCGAAGGGAGATTCAGTGGAATTTTGGTACTTTTACCTTTTTCCATGGACTGATATTGAAGTTATTCATGCTGTCGGGTCTTCTTTTAATGTATTTAATTGCTTTATCAAAATGAAATTGCTTATTCTTTTACATTTTGTGTATACAGCTTGGAATCTGAGAAGCCTATAGGTTGTTACAATGCTTCAGTACAGGTATATTCTGTAGTGAAATATTTATACCCTTTTCTGTTAAGATCGTTGATGAGGATATCTACCATTTCTTTGTGATACTAGAGATCTCTAGATGTATTACAGCTGCAAAATCTGATTTGTTATGGTTGTTGATCTGTGATCAGAGTTCGTAGACATCGATACCCGCTCAAATATTTGTTAAAAGGTTTCCTATGGCTCTTAATTGAAGCTGTATGAGTTTTAAGATCTTTCTTAGATGTTAATGTATGTGTAGTTAACAAGCAGATTGGCTTTTGTAGTTCCTGTTTATTGGGAGAAACATAGATATAACATTGATAAGGAAGAGTACATTTTATATAGGCATGACCAATTTAACTTGTGAGCTTGTGTTTGAAAGCATATCATTTACAAGAGTTCAGGTTTTTCATTATCTATTATGTGTCTTCTTGTTGTGCAACAGGTAGGTTACACGGGCCTTTTGTGAATTAAAATGCACTTAAGGAAACCGTAGCATATTTGTAAGGGGGGGGGGGGGGGGCATATGGGATGTAGCCAGTAGCCACTTCTTTAATCTGGGACTATTGACCGAGGTAGACTACTTTCTAAGCAATCTGGAAGATTTATGAACCAATTGCCCACCCAATTAAAAAAATAAAGAAAACTAGAAATTAGAAAATCATTGAACTCCTTATGTAGCTTGAGAATTTCTATGATCAGATAGGAACTACCTCAACAAGTTGTATGTTGGACCATGTGATTAGAATATAGGAGAGCTTAGTTACTAATATGATGACATTGATTAGGGTCTTTTTTTATGTTAAACTAGGACACCTAAGTGCTTAAAAGAAGTAATATTGTAAAGGTTCAGGTATGTGAAGTAGAAGGTTGCATCAATTTTATGTTATCTTGCCTATCAAGAAAGCAATAACTATCTTCAAATGGAAAAAGATTCTAGTTGATGTGTACACGTATAAGAAGTTCACTTGATCCATAAGATTCTTAGAAGAACTAAGATTTATCATCTTTGAAAAAAGAAGACAGAAAGTAGGGAATAAATTTACGGAGACTTACATGTCAACAAGTCAATACATTGATTCCACTTCAAAGTGACAGGGTCTTTTCAACTTCCAACACACTTGAGAGTTACAAGGTCTAAAAGAATATATGCATATCAAATTCATGATATATGGTCATAGACTTGTGTTTTTTTCTTGTAAGTTTCTTTTGACTTTAGTGTAAAAGCCATTATAGGTCACTAAGGTGCCATTTGTTTATTAAGAGGTACGGTCTGAATACCATGTCTGAACAATAAGAGGTGGTTCTAATGTCCAAATCTTGTTTGACTGTTTGTTTTATAGATTTTGGATGTTTGTCAACATCTGAGCTGTCATGTTTGATATTTATCAAAGTTTAAATTTAATCAACATCTCAATCTTTTAATGCAATTAAAATTAGAAAACAACCATGGCAAGCAGGGCTCGAAATACTTAGTGTAGTGTAGAGGCGACGACCATTAGTAGAACGATGTAGGTTGGAGAGTGTGAGTATGGCGGCGAGTGTTGATGATTGTAAGTTAGGCGGTGATAGTTTAGGAGTGTGAGAACAGCGAAAACAGGTTAAAGAGTGTGAGTAGGGCAACAACGTTCAAGGAGTTTGAATCGGCGATGGTCAATGAGTTTGAGGTCGACTGTGGCATTTAATTCTTAGTGGATATAGATAGTTTAAGGCTCTTGAAGATTGAGGTTTAGCCGATAGTTTCATAATGTTTGGCATTATATAACTTTATGAGGTTTTAGAGGTAAATCTATCTCTTATAAATTTAGAGTTTTTAAGATCTTAACGGAAAAAAACAAACACCTTTTACATCTTAAAAACTCTTAACGAATTAGATTAAGATTTATTAAGTGGTTTCTTGTGATTGTTAACGAATCAGATAAATGTATAATGTTATAAATTAAATTTAAATAGTAATGATACAGGAAACTTGCGAGGTCTAATTGCTGAGTTTGGGTTTCTTGTGATTGTTATATAATCAAAGGGTATTTCCACTATCCTAAAGACTCTTTGCCAACTGAATTTTTTAACAGAGTGGTGAATTTGAGATGTGCATTTTATCTTCTAGTTAAAGTGTTCATGTGAAAATGTGAAAGTTTGTTCATATATAGTCTTAGGGATGTTTTTAGTAAAGTTGGCAACTAAATGATTTTTATGGTCAACAGAGAGTCAAAGAGTGTTTTTATTACTGAAGTTTTGATGACTTTTTATCATATACCTGTAGGAACCACTATGTGCTATTAGATTGCTTAAACATGTTTGACCATTACAATTGGAGACATTTGTGCAATGTTAGTGTCAACTAACGATGCCTAACCAAGTCAAACATCTAATACTTGTGAACCATTTTTTATGATGTTGGCAGGAACCATTAGACATCACCGAGGGATTCTTTGGTTGTGTTATGAAACTAATTATCTACTTATTTGACTTGCACTTCTAAAAATCAGATTTACTATTTGCTAAACGTGATTTTGGTTCTTATTATGTAGTTAGGGGCTTATATAATCTCTTTTGGATTACTTATTCCCATACGGCCATACCAGAGGCCATAAAACTGATTATTAAAGGAAAATCTACAATTACTTATTTGTCCCTCTTATTACCTTATATATGTGGATCATTGTCAACATTAAAGTTAAGAACAATGTTAACATTCTGAATTATAGATAAGCGCATTTTAAGAAATTTTTTACTATATAGTTAATTAAAAATATTATTCTTTAACTTTCAAAAATACTATAATTGCTGATAGGAAATAAACCATCATATTCTGAATTTAAATACTTTGACAGTTTATCCATGTCTTTTTGGTTGGTATGGAAGAACTGCTGCGCCGCGGGAAATCGTTTGGTAGTTTATCGATTGTTTACTTAAGTACTCAAAACTCACTGAAAGGATGAAAGCATAAACAATTGATTGTTTGATTATTACAACTTCAAACGACATAAGCACATCTTAACACTATTGCCTATATAGCATTTCAGTACAGATAGTTATTTGATTATTAAAATATCATATAATTAGTTTCAACATGCATATCCAAACATCCTCTGAGTCAGAAATGTGAGCTCTGCCTGTAATCTCAGACTTAATTGATCATTAGTTGGGTTCATCTTGTGGTGCGATTAGGTGCGGGGAACTGAGCTAATATTGTGATCAAACTGACAAGTATGCATTTATTAACGTAATGTTCTGATACATGCAGGAATTGATTGTAATTGACGATCTTTTGTCTGCTTTAATTGGTATTGAGGGCCGATATATTTCGATCAACAAAGTTAGAGGGAAGGAGGACTCTTTTAGGTTTCATGTTGACGGATCTATGGATTTGGCACTCCAGGCAAGAATCTAAACATATGTGGTCTTTTGAAACTTTGATACTTGTGCATCTTTTAATGCTAAATAATATCGCCAAACACACTCATATGCATGCTTACAGTATACACCTATATAATATTATCTATACATGCATACATACGTACATGCATTAAGACATACATACAAACAAACACACACACATATGCTATGTGACATACATATGTATGGACATACACATAGTTACATACGTGCTTACGTGCCAATAAACGGCAAACCATACAATTATTGTTGTTTAATGTGTTCCTGCAAGCTAAGGATGGGAAAGAGATTGCAGGTTAGACCTTAGCTCAATAATTGTTGTTGGAGAAGTCAAAGTTAGGTGTGACAGTAACAACCTCTGACAGCTGTCTTCCGGTGATGATGACTGGATTAGGGAACTGTAGTGTGGAAGCTGAAGCCAAAATGGTGGCTAAAGACCGGACAGCATGACAGTATAACAAGCAATTGGTGTCTCAACAAGCTTGGTGCATATTTGATGACAACATTGGAGTTTGACGATTTGTTGTGGCAGTTAAGGTTGCTAGCAGATTAGTCGTTTTTTCGGGTGATCTGCTGTGATGGCGTCCTTGAAAAGGTGGCAGCTGCTTGTTTTTGCAGGACAACAATAAACAGTAGCTGTATGGTGGTGGCTGGTGGATGTTGATTATTTATAGTAATGATAAAGCCAGGGTTTGGTCTTTGGGATTGAGCGACAGTGGCTAGGGTTTTGAGGGTGATCTGCTACTGCTAGGTGATTGATGACAGTGGAAGCTTCTTTGGCAATGAACAATTGCTAGGGCTTTCTGTTTTAGGTTCGTCAGTTATAAGAACATTGACAGCGGCGGGGTTTTGGATTTGCAGGGTGGCTATGGTTTTAGTATTCACAGCGGTGGATTGATGTTGGTCGACAACACATGGGGTTAGCTCTTCATAATAAACCTCAGAAGGTAGATTGAAAAAATTGTTGTTATTAATTAGGGTTATAAGAGTCCATATATACTAAAATACTATTACATATTTACATGTGCTGTATGATAATTATGTCACCAAAATTCATGATTAATGATAGACCTTAAGTAGATGAAAATCAAAATTCAGAACTAGGGTCCAAACAGATGAGGACTGTAGAATTTAATATCATAAAGAGAGCAGATGTTTCTCATACATCATATTGATATATACTATCTGACTACACAAGGTACAGACACCCTTGCTTGCTCTAACAGAACTTGAAAAAGTGAGAAGAGGATTCTCATACATCATGTCATTGGATACTAGATGGTTCTTGTTGTATGTATGATATTTATGATCTAGTCTCCCTTGGGGTTTGGGTGTTGCAAATTCATCCTCGGAAGAGTCTCAGAGTGCTCTAAGCCCGTCCTGTTTTCTTGCATTTGTAGCCAAGTATATCTAAGCTCTCCAGTTGAATGGTCCGTAACTGGTTGTGGCAAGAACTTGTGTGAAGTTAAACACACCAGCCTGCCCTTGTTCCGAAACTAGTTCCCCCTAACTCTCCTTTTGGATTGCTGCCCAAACAGCCAAGTAACTTTACTAACTGCCCTTCCCACTAGAGATAAATGGCTGATATTACATTTGATTTTGATAACCATTGAAGACTCAAGAGCATACCATATCTATCTACGGGCTGGCATCACAAAGAAACTAAAAGCTCCATTGTACACACCTGTGTACATGAACTGACTGGAATCTTAAACCTGTGCATCAGCTATCAGCAACTTGATTGGCGACTTGGCGTGAGTTTCAACTTTCAACCCAAAACGTTTAGTAAGCAAAGCATGAGATCAATTAAATTATGCCTACTCCCACCGTCCACCAACATGGATGGTTACCCATTGTCTTTTCAGTAGACCACTTCATTTGATCCTAACAAGACAATGCATGAACGGAAAGAGTTTTGTTTTCTTCTTCACGAGTATACATCAGGAGACGATAGCATATAAAGCTTGTTAGTTGTGCATATATGACCTCACCCGGAGAGTATTTTTCTTTCATTACAGAAGAAACATAAATTGTTCTTTCTCCTTTTCTTCATATTTTTACTTGGTAATTGTTTGTTTGACATGCATGTTCCTGGTTTGGGAGTTTTGGCCTCTTGGCAGTTGACTTTTGTTACTATTTAAAACCAGTTTCTTGTAAGTAGACCCAATCTTGGTATTGGATTGGGTTGTGACAGAGAGTTGGGGCAGGGGAGATATTTCTTTTTATACTAAATCCATGGTTAGGGATGTAGTTGCTAGTGGTTTAGGGGGAAGAGGGGGGGGGGGGGGGGGGGGTTCAAATCTCCACCCCGCATAGAGAGTAATAAGGAATTTTTGCTAGTTTCATAGCTTGATTGAGGTTTTTTGAACGGTAGGTAGTATTTCATTTGGAAGGCTGACCACCCCAATACAGATTTAATAATAATTCTACTTGAAGGTACTTGTACTTTGATTCCTCAAACTAAAGTTATAATCACTCACTCACATTACTTACCATTCTCAAGTTACGAAGCTTTTTTAAACGTTTTAGCATTTTCTTTGAAACTGGTTTTTCAATTCCATGTCCTTCATAAACCCACCCTTGGTGTGCTCTCTGTTTCAAATACAACCAACCGAGTTTTCATATCTCTAGGCGTCTTGAAAAATTGATTGCACTAGTTATTGTGCCAGTCTTTGTGTAGGGTAGGGGATTAATCCGAGCTTCTCTTCCGTATCCCTTTTCTTCTTCGCGTCCACCGATCCGATATGATGTGGTCGAACTCCTCTCCATAGGGTTTCTTCTGTGTTCGTTTCTGATTGGCTGTTACCACTAGATCCGACATGCGCTTTACGCTCCCCTTCACCTCTACTGTGCATGCTGGCTGCTAACAGTTTTTGCAGATTAGCAACTGCTGTGCTCTGCTCGGCTCATCACAGTTATGCACTTGTACATTCTTCACCATTCTTCAGAGTAACAACAACATAAATATAAATTATAGAAGATGATTTTCATACGTCATAGAGCTCATCTACATACACGTGAGCTACTCTAACAGACTAACACAATATCCAAAAGCTAAATACCAAGTGACAAAATGATACTAACTTATGGAAAAGTAAAAACTCATTACTTTCAGTTAAAAGACAATGTATCAACTAATAATTTCTCATATATGCATACAAGTATGTATGTATCATGACTCATATGTGTGCATGTTTGATTCTCATTGAACTAGTTTAATTTTTGAAATCATATATGCCAAGCAAATGCAGGAATCAGCAAAGAGGATATTCCCTTTGTGCAAGAGCTATTTGCTCATCAACCAGTTTATTGAGTCCAAATCCCAGTTCAAATCTGGATTGGTTAATCATGCCTTTGCTGCTGCACTGAGGGCCCTCCTTCTAGTAAGTTATTATTTTTAATGCTATTAGTCTATTAGCTAATCATTTTTACTGCATATGTTGTGGCACATATAACCGTCATTTTAGTGCTGTAGTGGATTTTTTTAAAAGTGGACCCTCTCTTTCATTGTAAATAATATTGTCCAGTTATAAAATAAATTTGGCTCAAAAAGTTCATTTTGGTTAGTATTAAACAATCAATAAAATAATTTGGCTCAAAAATTATTTTGGCCAATATTAACAATAAATGTTTTTTCTGTCTGGATATTTTAGTTGCAAATTATTCTTTTTGTTAACTTTTTTAAGTTGCATTTATTTGACTATACTTAAAGGTGTTATAATTTAGTTTGTTTTGGTTTTATGTGGTTTTTCAGACTTTTTAATCCCCAAATAACTATCTTTGTCAGGATTACCAGGCTATGGTGGCACAGCTTGAACATCAATTTCGATTAGGAAGACTCTCAATTCAAGGATTATGGTTCTATTGTCAGGTACTTCTCTATTAGTTGAAGTGATTTTTTTTAATTATATGGCACTTTAATGTCATTCAGGTAGAATCAAAGGATTCTTAATGAATCCATTAAGTCCAAATTTATGCCAATCTTTGAATTTGCACACAAAATGATCCAAACTGATCCCAATTGACTCACAATCCCTTTTGCGACCACAAATAATTGTACATTTGCTTTCTGTTATGTTTGTAGCCAATGATGGGATCAATGCAAGCATTGTCAATAGTAATAAGGAAGGCTTCAGCATGCAATTTTGTTGGTTCAGCAGTTCTTAACCTTCTACAGAGTCAGGTAGATGTGTTAATTTCTGAACACTTGGTTGTCTGTCCTCCAGGTTTCTTTTTTCCACTTTTTTCAATCTATTATGTGCATATTTTACCTTTTTTTTGTTTTTAAATTCAAACAGGCCAAGGTAATGGCTGGTAACTATTTGGTCAGGTCATTGCTTGAGAAGATGATAGAATCTGCAAACTCTGCTTATCTTGGCATTCTAGAAAGGTATAAGGTTGGGAACTCCCCATATAATTCAATGTTATTTAAAATTTTCTACTAAACCTAATATTGATTGGAATGCACCTTTAACAATTGAATGTCCACTATGTTTTCAATCTAGATTTTTTGACTCAAGTAGTGAACTATAACATGTGCAGGTGGGTGTATGAAGGTGTTATTGATGATCCTCATGATGAGTTCTTCATTGCTGAGAACAAATCTCTTCAAAAGGTACCATTTTTCCTAATGCTATGTTGGATTTTACTTTCCATATCATTATGATTTTTATGACTATCCTATTTTACACATAATAACTATGGTTTAGTTAATGATTAAATAACCAGACTTTGGGATCGTATTTCTATGCCTATATATTTACTTTTGTTTTGTCATTAATCATTAGAATGTGATTATATTTTTCCCTCAAACTTTCGCATGAAATGCTTGAATTTCTGACTCTATATATTTTGCAGGAAAGTCTCACCCAAGATTACGATGCTATGTATTGGAGACAACGATACAGTCTAAAAGATGATATTCCGTCCTTCCTTGCAAATTCGGCTGAAACCATCTTAACAACCGGGAAATATTTAAATGTCATGAGAGAATGTGGTCACCCTGTTCAGGTGTGCCTATTACTTCCAATTCGGTCTCTCTTTTTTTCTTATTTCTTGACAAGCAAAGCAAATTATTTAAATTCGAACAGGGATATCACCTTCAATTGTTGTTGTGAACCAAAATAATTAAAATATTTTAATGTTAGCTGAAAATGACATGGGTCAAATGGATTGAGCTGGGCAAAAGTCAATCCCGAAAGTGTATTTCTAATGGATAAAATCTTCTAAATCATTATTTTTATTAGGTTATTTTCTTATTGAAAGAACGGTTGTACATAACTTATACTAGCTTGTGTATAGGTCCCTGCATTGGAGAACTCAAAGTTGATGAACTTTGGCTCAAATGATCATTATCTTGAATGTATAAAATCTGCGTATGATTTTGCCAGTGGCGAGTTACTAAATCTCATGAAGGATAAGGTGCGGTTATTTTCAGAAGTATTTTTAATATTATTCCTGATTGCTGTATTTATTAGTACTTTTTTGCTTGCATTTTACTGATCAATAATTTTTTTCTAACATTGATAGTATGACCTCATTGGAAAGCTACGTTCTATTAAGCACTATCTTCTTCTAGATCAGGTATTTGCTAGCGCCAAAATTGTGGTGTAATAATTCTTCGAGGAAGTTTATATAATCATATTAATTTTGTAACCCATTATGATGACTATTATGTAAGAGTTGTGCGTTGACTACTTGACTTACAGGGTGATTTCTTGGTTCACTTTATGGATATTGCATGTGATGAACTTGCTAAAACACCAAATGAGATCTCCGTTGAGAAACTTCAGGTGTTTTATCTTACAACTATCACCCACATTCTGAATTGAAAAAGTTCATATGTATCTTTATTGATTCTACAAATATTTTTTTTCATGAATAACATTTTTCAATTTCTCTGCATAATATCATATTATCTACATTTGCAAAACAGCAGAACTTTCATGGACTGAAAATTATCTTTATTTGGCTTTAATTTTCAGTCACTATTGGATCTTGCATTGCGTTCTACAGCAGCTGCAGCAGATCCTTTACATGAGGATGTTACATGTTCTGTGGTCAGTAAGATTTATAGTCTTGGAGTAAAATAATTGCGGAAACATTAGTTAATATTTTTTCATTGAGATATGATGTTTTCGTTTCAGGATACGTGTTCTTTGCTAAAGAGATTGAGCACTCTAAAAGATCTTCAAACAGGCGAGACAGTGGCAGAGACCGATCTTTTAGACGAGCCATTGAATATTACTGGTGTGGAAACTTTTTTTGTTAGTTTCAAGGTAATTATCACCTTTTCTTTCTTGTCTATTACGAAAGCTGAGCTGTATACATTTTTTCTTAATAAAATGCTTTAGAAGTTTGCATGCATAAAAATACACTTCGAGACACTTTCAACTCATTTGACCTGTTTGCTAAGGGAGGTTGCATGCATATAAGGAAGAAATGAAGGTCAGAAAATATATGTTTAACACACCATGGAAACTTGTTAACAAATACACTCTGATGTTGTATATAAATCACAGGGCAAGTTTCATTAACAAGTAACCTAAGTTACAAAATTTCCTATTCGAGGTAATGTATATATATGTTATGTAAAGAGGTAATGTAAGGATAAAAACTTTTACAAGAAAGGATTTCATATTTCAAAACCTTAAAACTTAAGGTAACATAACAACTTATTAAGTCAATCTAAGGTAACCAAAGAAACAGTGCTGTGACCTGCTAAAAAGCCACCAGATTTCTTTTTGATTTTTTTAATCTTTCGGTACATTTATATTCATGATTACTTTTCGTTGTATTACTTTTCCGCTAACTTCTAAGGCGGAAGTCTCTTTAGAAGCAGTCTCTTTGCCCTCGGTAGAGGCATGATTATCTACAATTCTACATCTTACCTCCCACATATCTCACCATCGCGGAATTGGTGTATTGTTGTTATATACACGATTAATTTTACAATAGGAAATTATATAACTTATCTTACCTTGTAATGCAATGTCCCTTAAATTATATTGCCTTAAACAATTCATCCATTAGAGTAGTTATTTTATAATCTTTAGTATGCTTGGATATATACTATTCTCTTTGCATCCATTTAACAGGTGATCTACTTTCATCAAAATTAACGCCAATTTTCTCTTGCAATTTTGCACTACTTTGTTTACCTGAACACTTGGAACAAATATCCTATTTCAAATAAAATTAAAGATAATGTTATTCTCCTTACCATCACTCACAACCTTTTTTGATCAATGTTTTTGTTATTATTATTAATTTTTTTTATGTTTTTTGTTTAAGGTTCAATGGCCGTTATCGCTTGTGATATCAAGAAAAGCCTTGACAAAATATCAGTTAATTTTTCGGTTTCTGTTTCACTGTAAACACGTGCATCGACAACTTTGTGCAGCATGGCAAGTACATCAAGTATGAAACTAGATAACCATGAATTATTATCAAAATACTCCCTTTTCAATGGTTTTTGTTGTAAGTTATACTTTATTGTGTAGGGTGCACGCACACGTGATATGCATGGTACCGCAATCTCGACATCTTCGATATTGTGCCGTAATATGCTTAAGTTTATAAACAGCCTTCTACATTATCTAACATTTGAGGTAAGATAATGTTAATTGTCTATGATCTTTCACATTTTTAAAAACGCGTACTCTTTCAAAACTTCTTTTTCTTTTGTCGTAAGTTTGAGAAGTACCAACTATAAATGGGAACTTGGATCCATTTACATATGAATTGGGCAATTAGGGTTATGCTTTATCTCTAATGGCTCAAAGGGTAAAACAGTAGCTAAATAGGAAATGGGTCAAATGGGTTGAATGTCACCTGAAGTCTATTTTAAATCCATAAAACCTCCCAAGTGATTTTATTCATAGTTTTTTTAAAGAAATTAGGAATTTTGGGCAAAAACTGTTTCAGGTCAATGCGACCTGTCCCATATGACAATTATTAACCTTTTTGACCCGTTATCCAAGCAGCCAATTTGCCATCTCAATTATAAACCCATGAATTTGTAGTCGTGTTATGATTAAAGAACGGATTTGTATCTTGTTTTCAGGTTCTTGAACCAAATTGGCATGTTATGCATAACAAACTCGAGAATGCAAAGAGCATAGATGAGGTATATGTTAAATACTCTTTACTCTTGAAAACATGTATGAAATGCGTAGAAATTAACAAATCTTTACTTTTTTATATTTTTCTTGGTTTTTACTATCTGTACATTTAGCTCCTTCCAATTAAATTTCTAATTACTTATCCTTTTTTTGCATGTGCTTTTTTTCTTTTTAGTTTTTTTCCTAACCACTTCTTTCTTTGAAAAAAGGTAATCCAATATCATGACTTTTTCATGGAGAAATGTCTCAAGGAATGCTCTCTTCTTTCACCCGTCCTCCTCAAGGTTGGCCAGATTCCTTATTCATAATGAGCTCCATTTTTTATTTATCAATTAAATCAATGTTTTATTTAACAAGGTTTTCACTTTTGCAGAAATTTGAGAAATTGAAACTTGTATGCCTTCAGTATGCGTCGGCGACTCAGTGGCTAATGAACTCCATTGAAGATCCTGACACAAACAAGTCTTTTGATGATTCTTCCTCTTTAAAAAATTCAAGGGTTTTAAAGCTAAGGAAGCCTTCCAAGAAGCCCAATTCACCCACCCAGGAGTCCTCGGTCATTGAATGTGTCCTGTAAGATTTCTGTTATGCTTTATTACCGGGTCAAACGGGTCAATAGTCACCCAAAGGTTTTTTCTTTTGCTTCTTTTTTTCGAATTCGTAATACAAAAAATCATTTTTTAGGTATAATGCATACATTTTTTAGGTATCTTCATAGTCACCCAAGTATTGAAAAGTTTTTACGAACGCCACTCAACTATTAAATATTTTTTAGAGGCCACCTAATTATCTTTTTAGTTCCATTAACACCGTTTCCTTGATAAAACTTGCCGAAAATTAGTAAAATGATAAAACATCCTTAAATATGAAGATTTTGTCACATCTAGAGTTACGAAGATGGCAAAACGTGTAATCTACGGCCAAGAATCAACTTTAAGTAAATTTTCATATCATATATTATTATAGTTTTCTCATTTTCCAGTTCCAAGTGTGACAAATAATCTACATTTAGTCTTGTTTTGTCATATTATACACTTTTCACAAAATTTTCGCCGAAACTCAGTATAACGAATAAATTCATACTTGGATAGCCCCTCACATAATTTTAATAGTCGGGTGGCCTTAGTGGAAACTTTTCAATACTTGTGTGGCCTATATGTACATCGTGTCGCATATTGTTCCAAAGTTAGATTAGTAAGTAAAATTAAATAATTAACTAGTCATATTTGGTGCCCTAATTACATATAAATTTTAGAACTTCGAACAGTGTTTTGGGCCTGACTTAGACTGTTTCAACCGGTCCGTTTAGCCACCAGTAACCGTCACCATCTTTCTTCTAATTGAGTAATTTGCAGGAAATTTGAAAGGGATTTTACTGCAGAGCTTCAGAGTTTAAGGCCGATTTTAAGCAGCAGGGCCCAGGCAGAGCCATATTTGACCCATCTTGCACAGTTGATTCTTGGTGATGGTATGGATCAACAGAAGTAGGCTTTGTCTTCTTTTTGAGTGTGTGTGTGTGTGTGTGTGTGTGTTAGTATTATTGTGCTGTTGTGTCTATTTCTGATTGGCATTGATTCGGCCAAAGCCACATGGTCCTTACTAATATTCGATCAATGAGCAAAACGAGGTTTTTTGTTGTTTGTACACAACATTTTGAGGGATGGTAGTCGGTTATCTTTTTCAGTTTCAGGTTTAACGAGTCGGGTTTTCTATCTCCCTAGGAAAATATACCTAATCACCAAACCGCAGATGGTAAACCACCACCAAGGTGGCTTAGTGGTAAGACGTCTCGTTCTCAAAGAGGTCACAGGTTCAAACCTTACTAGGTAAACATCTTGAGGGTGACTAGGGAAGGGTAAAGAAACCGTCACGGGGATACCCCGGTTAGGGCGCGTACATCTGAGTCAAAAGACTCGCCCTTCCCGGGTACTTGAGTTGGGAAAATCTCTCCGTTTACCTGTTTACCCGTTTACCAACCGTTTACCAAACCACTGAGGATATCTGGTATTCGGTTATTGAGTCAGGGTTCGGGTATCATATACATACACAAACATTTTAAAGCATCTAAAAGCTGATAGTTATAGTAATTATCCATATGATTAACGAGTTTTCCAAGCTAAACAAGCCAACAAACTCTGCTTACATAACCACATGATGCGAATGTTACAACGAAACTCTCTTGAAGAAAACGCGGTTAATATAGAAACAAACATTGCATCATCTACTAAGAAAAGCAGAAACATTTGAACATTGAACATCAAAAAGCACCAGATTGCATCAGATTATCGATACTAGATGAAGATAGTAAAACATTCTAGGAAACAAGCAAATTAGCTCTCAAAAGTCGATTGTTTCTGCTCCGAGGTCTTTGAGGGTTTATGACAATCAAGGGTTCTGCAAAATCTTTGAGATATTGATTTTTGCTATGTTCTAGGGCGATCTCATTAATCATTGATGGTTTTTTTTTTCGAGTTTGTTTGAGGGTGTAGCTGCTTTTACATTTTGGACGTTTTATACCTCTACATATTGTTGCTTGCAAGTCTTTTAAAACTCTCAATTAGGGATGTAAACAAACCACGTTTACCTTTAGCCGAAAGTTTTTATGTTCAATTGTTTAAAAGATTGGTTAATTTGTATACACTTTTATTCGTTCCTTTAAATGAAGAAATGAACGTAAATGAAAAAACACATACTATAGTATAAATCCAACGTAGCACATTTATATATAATTCTTTTATTATTATTTTTAAAATTAATTATTTTTTTATTATTGTTTGGAAAAAAAGTTCCCCACCATGGCCCCAATCACCACCAAACACTTTTTCCAATCACAACTCTCTCTCTCTCTCTCTCTCTCTCTCACAACCACCGGCATGTCCGCTGGTCATCATGAACTCCGCCCACCATCATCCTTCCAAAGAATATCACGAAAACACGTAATCGATGAAGAACCATAAATGTGATAGCCAATTAGGGGTTTCATCGAGTGAAACCCTAATTCTAATTAGTGGAACCCTAACAAAAATCGATTGAACAAATTAGGGGTTTCATCGAATAGTGAAACCTCCATCGCCGCCACCTCTGTTGTCTACAGCCACATCCACAGCTGCCACCTTCTTCGATAATTGCACATTAAGTGAGATGAATGTGTTCTTGATCCGTTCAAAAGCATTTATGGTTTTGTATTTGTATCCCATTTAGGGTTTCCACCATCGAACAACAATCGGTTTCATCTTAAAGTTTTTATAATGTCGATTTCATTTCAAACATATTTTTAGGGTTAGGGTTTTTCGAGCCTAACTTCATGGAACAACCGAGAAAAGAATTGCTTGTGAGGAAAGAGGGCTATGAGGTGAGAGAGGGTGCTTGTAACCATAGTGGCGATTGTTGTGGTAGTGGTGTGAGAGAGCTTCACCGGAAATTTAAGAGGGTGGTAGTTTGTGGGGAATCGATGAGGTAGTGGAGAGAAAGAGAGATAGTGAGAGAGACAGAAGAGACAGAGAAAGGTTGGAGATGGTGATGGGGGTTGGGGCTGGAGATAGCGGTGGTAGATAGAGAGAGAGAGAGAGTTATGAAAATAATTAAAAATTATAATATATAAATGGGTTATTAAATAATTAAAAATGAAAATAAAATAGT
Source organism: Pulicaria dysenterica (assembly GCA_947179395.2). Lineage (NCBI taxonomy): Eukaryota > Viridiplantae > Streptophyta > Magnoliopsida > Asterales > Asteraceae > Pulicaria > Pulicaria dysenterica. Next base: position 35,492,410 of record OX359295.1, read on the forward strand.
AAAAATCAAAGGGTGGCCTCCTAACCTACAATTGCTGGTCATATTATGCACAATGTTACCATTGAGAGACTTTGATGTATACATCGCATAAATAATGTGACTTTAGTTTATTAATATTAACAAAATATAGTTCGTTACACATAATATCAAAACGGAAATACTTCTTAAATTTCAGTGCACTTAACCATATATATATATATATATATATATAGGAAGAAGTTCCATTGAGAACCATTTTTAGTGCGAGAACCGCGAGAACCAATCTGAGCCGTCCAATTCCCCATCTTTCAATGTCATTGCCCACCCATGGATTCCTCACATACACCCTGCCACACTTGATCTCCTCACGCTCCTCATCCATGAATTCCACTTATCAAATCAACGGCTAAGATTGGTTCTCACGGTTCTCGCACTAATATCGGTTCTCAATGGAACCCTCCCCTATATATATATATATATATATATATATATATATATATATATATATATATGGGAGAGGTCATGCGGGAAGTCTTTTTTTTTTAAGAGAAGTGCGAGAAGTAACCTAGCTTTTCATTTATATTAATCAAAAGATTTAGATTAATCATATTTTTTTTATTTTAATTTATTCAAAAGGGCAGAAATTTAAACTAAATTTTTTTCTCTTTCTCTCTCCAATTCTTCTCTCTCCCAAATTTTAAATTAAAAATTATTTAGTAGTATTTATTAATTTACTGTGTTCACTAGTGATTTACTAGTTGTTAATTAGGTGACTTAATATTTCATTCGTGAACACCTTACAAAATTTTCAATTTGTTACTCTAATATCATATGTTCGCTACTAAACATCTTATAATGTTTATATGTTAATAATTATATTCCTTAAAATCCATCAACCTTAATATGTTCGCTACTGGCTAATGTAAACAAAATACAATAATTATTGTCATTTGTATGTTTCCTTCACAGTAAATAACCTAAACATGAATATTGATATAAAATATTTGTTCATTACTAAACGTGTCAAAATTCAAAGTAATACATGTTGTTCATCCGTGAACACATGGATAAACAAGAAATAATTACGGTAATATAACGCATTACATTACTCTTACTTACTTAACACATGATTCCACATGTTTTTAACACGGCCTAAAATCCGCATCTATATTCTTTCTTCACTAGTTAATTAAAAAGTAACAAAACGACAATAAATTACATATGGACATATGCTTCTATTGCAACCCATTTTGTATTTTGAATAAGAAACCCACAAAAAAAAAAAATCAATAATTGATCCCATTTTGTACATTAGACCATTTATATTATTCTGCCAAACACCGGTGGCCACCACCTTTCAAGTTGGTTGTTTTGATCGTTCTCAATAAATTGGTGTATCAAATAGGTCTTGACTGTATCTTTTTCCGGCTACGATGGCCATGGAACGACGATGGTGGTGGGGTTCCTTCCGCTGACGTTGAATCTAGAAAAAAGAGGAAAAGAAACAAGGATAAGTTTGCAAGATACACATCTAACTCCTGAAAGACACTGGCTGAGGGATGGTGGTGTGCTGGTGGTAGCAGCACCACTGCAGATCCATTTGAAAGAGGAAATGGTGATAATTGGAATCGAAGGTTATAGGGAGAAAGTCACGAGGTACAGATCTGTTAGGGTGAAAGTTTCCAATTAGGGGATATAATGACATATTTTTCCTTTTTGATTATATTTTAACATCCTCGTAGTTTAACTTATTTACTAAATTGCCATGACTCATCTTAACCATCAATTAAATCACCTAATGGATAGGAAAACTATTCATACATCTCGAATAAACCATATATATATATATATATATATATATATATATATATATATATATATATATATATATATATATATATATATATATATATATATATATATATATATATTGGGAGGTTCAAATGAGAAACTTAAATTAATTGAGAATGAGAGATTCAATCTCAGCCGTCCAATTCCCCTCCTTTAATGTCATTGTCCACCCATGAATTCATCACATGCACCCTGCCACACTCGATTCCCCCATGCTCTCCATCCATGAGTTCCACTTACAAAATGAACGGCTAAGATTTAGCCTCCCATTCTCAATTGATTTCTCATTCTCATTATATATATATATATATATATAGGGGAGGGTTCCATTGAGAACCAATTTTAATGCGAGAACCGCGAGAACCAATCTTAGCCGTTGATTTGATAAGTAGAATTCATGGATGGAGAGCGTGAAGGGATCAAGTGTTGCAGGGTGTATATGAGGAATTCATGAGTGGACAATGACATTGAAAGAGGGGGAATTGGACGGCTCAGATTGGTTCTCGCGGTTCTCGTACTAAAAATGGTTCTTAATGGAACTTCTTTCTATATATATATATATATATATATATATATATATATATATATATATATATATAGAATCAGGATCAAATAAAAAGAGTTTTAAGGTAAAAAGGGTAAGGTGAATTGAGAGACTGACACGTGACATATATGTTAAAAGGTTAAATTAGGAATGACATATTATTTCTCTCTCCTATACCCCACTTCCCACCCCCACGTTTATCAAATATATCAGACGTCCCCTCTCCTTCTCCTCCCCTAAAACCGAGAAACCCTACCCCTGCCCTCATAAAACCGAGAAACCCTAATCGGCCGCCTCCTATCCGCCTCCTCTCCGGCAGCATCAAGGTCTGAATAACCACCGCAAACCCTTCTTCGCCGATGAGTTACCGTCACGAAACCCTAGTTACCGTCACGAAACCCTAGTTACCGTCCGTCGCCTGCATCTACGCATCATTCCCCTCACGAAATCCTAGTCATCCCCGTCGCCGGCCTACTGTCGCTGCTCCCATCACCGCCCTACGTCACTCTGCTTTCTCCATCCCTCGCGAACCCTAATCTTCCGCCCCCATCCACCATTCATGCGATTGCAGCAATCGAAACCCCGATGCCCATCGCCGCCACAACTGATGACGTCGCTGACTATCACCGGCACATATGAAGTCGTCGCCGCCTCTGCAACCACCATCTCACGTCGCCACCGACACCTAATCTTCCGCCCTTATCCACTCATGCGATTGCAGCAATCGGAACCCTGATGTCTGTCGCCGTTTTCCTTGTGCGACTGTGAAGACGCCGCCGACCACCAACGCTGAAGCAATCAAAACCATGATGGCCGTCGCCGTTTTACCCGTACAATTGTGCATCTAGATGATTTGCAGATCTGGTCAAGATTTTTTCGAAGGTGGTCAAGTTATTTGTGCATCTGGTGATGTTCATCTTATGTATTTGGTATGTATCAGTTGAAATCTGGATTGTACCTTAGTTTATAAATTTAATTTTGAGTAAGAGGATGTGCATCAATTTTTTTTGAACTAAATTGTTGATTCACTTTTTCTCATTCGTGAATCAACTGTTAATTGATGATTCTCATTTGTGTGCATCAAAAAGAGTTCTAGAAATCATTTTGTTAAAAAAATCCGTATTTTGATGTATTTGTTTCTATTCATTGTTAGTTGTGCATCAGATGAGTTGTGCATCAATAATGATTTCTTGATGTCAATTTTATTATTAATGATTCTGCATCAAATAATCTTGATGTTTTTTAGTTGAATTTTTTAAATTTTATTTTATGCATCTGGTGGAGAACAATGTCTATCAATGTAGTTCTGGAAATTTTTTTTTGTGCATCTGGTGAAGAACAGTGTGCATCAAAACAGTTCTGGAAAAATATCGATCAGAAAATAGGAGAGAGAAAAAGAAAAAAACCATATACAAAAAGACTATTATACCCTTTATGTAATTTTTTTTAATTAAAACAAAAGGAAAAAAGCCAATTTTATATGAGCAGTTATAGGAAAAATGAATGGTTGAGATTTCTCCTTACTCTTTGTACCTTAATTCTCTTTTTACAGGATCCCTACTCTATATATAGGATCAAGATCAAATAAAGAGTTTTAGGGTAAAAAGAATAAGGAGAAACTTGGTGTTGCCACGTGTCATTTTTATTCAAAAAATTAAAAAGGGTATAATAGGTATAAGATATTTTTTTTATCTCTCCAAGACCCCCACGTTACCCTTTTTCTCTCTCTCTCTATTCAGTTTTTGTCCGCCTCCCTCCCCTCTCCCAGTTTGAGAAGCTAACGCCCCATAAAGCCTCCACCATCGTCGTCCCCTCCGGTGAAGACACCAACGAAACAAACCGCACCCATGAGTCCCCGTAACCCTCTGCAACATCCGCCCCTTGAAACCTCCGCCTCCGTAACCCTCTGCAACCTCCGCCTCCGTAACCCTCTGCAACCTCCGCCTAGGGTTTCTTCTTGCCGCCGCCTAGGGTTTCAGCGTGCTTCTTGCCGCCGCCTAGGGTTTCGGCGTGCTTCTTGCCGTCCCTAGGGTTTCAAATTCAGATCTGCTATGTCGTTGTGCACCAACTATGGAGGTCGCCATTATATCAACTTTGCAGGTCTCCGTCGTTCACCAAACCAACACCGCCGCTGCCATTCATCTTTCGTCACCGCTGTGAACAAACCACCACTACGGCAGAACAAAAAGGTAACCGCCCCTGCTCTAACACCGCCACTGCTCCATCTCTGATTCTTCTCCACCGCCGCCGCACCACAACCGCCGACGCCGTTCCAGTTAAAATCCTATTTAATTTCATCTGTAACTTTTATCTTATCTGCTATATATGTGTTAATATTACTTGTACATCATTTTTAGCAACAATTTTGATCTTCATCTTCATTGTGTATTCATTTTGTGATGTATGTATATAGTTGCGCATCAGCAACTTTTTTTGACGAATTTTTACTGGTTTGATGAATGTAATTCATCCAAAATTTCTATATATGTATTTATTCAGATAATTTAGACGTGTGGTGCATCATTTTAGAGAAAATAGTTTTAAAGAATGTGAATCAATTTGGCGGATAGCAGAAAGTTTTTGATGATTATGTTTTGTACATCTGGTGAATAGGTGCATCAATGTAGTTCTGGAAAATTTTATTTGTGCATCTGGTGAATAACTATGTGCATCAAAATAATTCTGGAGAAACAATAAAATATGTGTCCTAAATATGAGGGAATTAATTTTTTGAAAAGGTCAATAATGCCTTTTGTGTATTTTTTTATAATTAATAAAAAAAGAAAAAAACCATTTTTATAGGAGCGGTTATAGGAAATTGAATGACTGAGATTTCTCCTTACTTTTTGTACCTTAATTCTTTTTTTACAATATCCCTACCCTATATATATATATATATATAATCAGGTTCAAATAAAAAGAAAGTTAAAGTAAAAAATGTAGGGAGAATTCTTAGACTGACACGTGTACTTAGGTGGTTAAGGGTAAAACTGGAACTTTTAAAAAATATATATTTTTATCTATTTCTCTGCACAAAGTTACAGACCACATTCTCAAAAGTAGGTTTCACAGACGTCACCCCCATCCCCACGCAAACCCTAACCCCTGCGCCGTCCCTTTGTGACCTCCGTCGCCCCCATCCCCACAGATCTGCCATCGCCAGTTCCCCACGCATCTACGACGACCACCTTCGTCGCATACATCGCCGTCGTTCCCAGTCGTCAGCTTTCAGATCCGCCATCACCGTCGCTAGATGCACAACAGCCTTCGAGTCCGACTCAGTCTTCCTCCCTGCGATTGCTTCCCGTGCGATGCACCATCACTCGCAACCTTTTGCGATGCACCGTTGTCGACTTACAGATCTACACTTCATCGCTCGCCCCTCGCAACCTTTTGCGATGCACAGACGCCGATTGTCTCATGACCGACATCAGAGATGCACAGAGCATCAAAACCCTAATTCTTCTTCAGTGGAGGTCTGCGAATCAGATCGACCATCAAGGGTTCCCGAGTTTTTGTCAGTCGATGACGACGATGACGACCGGTCCACTACCTCCGCTGCATCAGTTTTGTCGAAGCAACCCTCCTATCGCGGTTCTTCAAGGTTTATGGTAATCCCCTACTTGAAATTTTTGGATACTACACACATCAGGAATCAATTCTTTGATCAAGAGTCCGAATATTTGACGATTGTAGTTTGATTTCACCAATTTTTCAGTCATCAGGTTGTGAAATGCTCAAATCGGTTGTGCAACATTTGCTTTCTTTTGTCCTACTGTAACGCCAATAGCATGTTACAATTGCTTTTCTTTTTGTAAAATTATTGTGCAAATCTTTGTTGCATCTATTGTTGTTTGAGTAGGTGGATTCTGTGCTTCTGGTTATTTGTAAATTTCGTGCATCTGTTAGTGTGTTATGGGTATCCTTGAATCTTGGCAAAAAACAGAACGAAAAGAAAGTGACGATGGTTTTTTTTCATTTCTAGAATTACCCTTAATTGGCAGTTACGAAGATGTAGTTGTGGTTTACTTTTGTTGACTTTTGATTTAAATCGTGTGGCCCATATTTCTTCTTAGATTTTGTAGCTTAACTAATTTTTTAGCATATCCCTACCCTATATATATATATATATATATATATATATATATATATATATATATATATATATATATATATATAGAATCATGATCAAATAAAAAGAGTTTTAAGGTAAAAAGGGTAAGGAGGATTATGAGATTGACACGTATCCTTTTAATCAGGAGGGTAAAACAGGAACTTTCTAAAAAGACAAAAAAAATTATCTCTCCTCTACATCACCCGCTAACCCACGACACACACACAAGAACCCTAATCGCGCCTCTCCTCTCCAATTTTCCGCAGCCCCTCTTCTGCGCCGTTTCTTTACCCGGCCGCCGCTCCCCCGACTCATCAAGAATCTGCCATCGATGCACCATAGTCCGCCGTTGAAAACCCTCGGGACGCCAACCTCCTCAAACAAATCATCCAGATCTGTTCTTCCCCTTCACCAAATCGCCGCCTCCAAAACATGTCGTCGCCTCCTGCTTTGCAAATCTAGGGTTACGAGATCTTCATTCGCCGTCGATCCCGTCTCCGTCCCCGTCGCCTTCGGCTTCTTCTACGAGATCATCGCTGGTCTGCGTGGAGGCCTTCGCTGCCATTGGTCTGCGTCCAAAACCGTTTCCGCCTCTGACCTGCGTTGATATCGTCGCCGCCTCTTGCCTTTGCCGCCGCCCAGATCCGCCGCTTGATTCAAAATCACTGTTGGGTTCCGGTTTAAAAAAACGCTTGCCTTCAACCGCTGTGTATGAAAGTACATAATTTCTCCTTCACCGTTCATCGCTGCTTTGTAGATGCACAATCGGTTTTCGATTACTAGGGTTTATGTTCGCCGACGATTTTTGTAAGAAACGATTTAAGATTTGTATCATGTATTTTTTTGTTTTTGTAGAACATGGACCTGTTCCAGTATATTTGTGCATCTGTTCCAGTATTTTTGTGCATCTGATTTTTCTGTTATTGCTTATGCATCATGAGAATATCAGATGATTTATTTGTGCATCTGATTATCCTGTGCATCGAATGCAATCTGTGAATCGGAAGCTTGTTTAATGTGCATCAACGTTGATGGTGAGTCTGATTTTGGCCGGCGGTAACTGGGTAGTCAATGGGAAGTGTAAGGTTGCCGAAAATGTATGCTGGCCAGAAGCAGTTAACAGGGAACGTGACTTTTCTGTAACTGTAAACATGTATATGAATTTACATGTATACCCTTTTTAATTTTTTAAAATTCCGATTTTTCATGATCTTTTTTGACTTTTTGATCTTGACTTTGCCTTGATCTAATGGTCCATATCTCTCCTTACTCTTTTTACTCTAAAATCATTTTTACAATATCCCTACCCTATATATATATATATATATATATATATATATATATATATATATATATATATATATATATATATATATATGAGTTTATTTAAGAAGTGTTCTTATTACGACCACTATTTGTAACCACCATCAATGCTTATTAATATGGATATTTTGGTCATTTATATATTTATCTAACCATGACTTATTTTCTGGTGGATGATTCGTTATAAGATTGACTTAATATTCCCAAAATACCCCTCATAGTGGTATTTTTTGTAATTTCTAAGATAATTATAAGATTTAGTTATGTATCCAAGGATAATATAGGAATTTTAGTACTAAATCCCCAACCTCCACATAAACAACGTTCATTCTGTCTCTAACTTACCAATTCCTTTCTCTGTTCTCTCTCTTCGGTGCCTATGTAAACCTCCGGCAAAACCCTTTCCACCACATGTAGTAACAGTAAGGCATGTTTCTGGATCAACCACTATAAAAGATGACAGATCCGCAGTATTGAATCATCCCATTTCTAATTGGTGTTTGTTCAATTGTGGTTTGCGGTTCTAAAAGTGCAAGCAACAACCATTGTTTCTTCCTTCCTTTTTTTATTACTAGTTTTAATTACACGTTTTAGGAGTTTTCTGGTTTAAGTTTTGTTCTGATAAACTTACCTAATGGATTTTGGATATATAAGAATGTGTTATACGATTTCAAATATCAAATGCATTTTAGTTTTATGCTGCATTTTGGATTTTAATTCTTGTGTTTTGGATTTAGAAAATAACAGCCTTTCGATATATGAAAATGAAGGGCAGATAGAATGTAATTGAAAACCATATTTAATGTATGAAATATTTAGCTTTCAGGGGGTATTATTGGAAATGATATATCTAACCAACCACACCCCCATCAAACACGTATCCTCCCTCCCTTAAACTTCTCAATAAAAAACTCATTTCCCACACTCCGAACATCCGTCTCCATTCACTGGACTCCCGTTCTATAATCGCTGGACACTCTTCGGCGTTCTAACTGATTGCACATCCCATATGAATCGAACCAGATCTCGCTGGAGTCTACGATGAGTTTCTCTTATGACTTCATAACTAACAAAAAATAACAGAATTTAAGTAAATAGATATATTAAAGGAAGATTGTTACAAGAGAACCTACAATTGAAGAGTGAAAAAAGTTCACCTTTTAGGAATAAAACAGAAGAGCTAATGGGCACATGTGAATGTTCGTAGCATCATTAGTCGAGTCATAAATGACACATTTTTCCTACCAGTTAGTTACAATGTGCTCGTGTTTGGTACAAAATGGGAAAGATGATCATCCCCAAGCGCACATAACAAGTAACATATCCGGAGAGAGAACACATAACATAGTCGATAAAGATGATGAAAATGAAAGATATCGAGGAAAAAGAAGATTCAATAATCACAACCTCTTCCAAGGCGCAAAGAAGAACCTTCCTATATTAACACCAGGGAACATTAGCAGAAAAACGTCACCTTCTCATCGACGCAGGATTTACATCCAACGTTTTGGTAGTAGTTAGTTAGGAGTTGAAAAATCCCTTGTGGCTCCAAGATAAATGTCATTGACGATAATAACCAATTTATGTCGTCATCACAACACGTTATTTCCTCTATACCACCTTCCTTATGCTAAAAGGGCAACAAGAGAGTTATTAAGCCATATAATAGTGAATATCAAATATAAAAACAAAACAAAATTACAAAGACAAATTTGGGTACCTTGTACATGATGAGGACAATTCTTTAGCCAAAAACCATGATGAAATATCCATAAACTTGCAAGGAAGGAAGGATACTAGCATTTCATATTCATCTTGAACCTATAACTTCCGGGTACCGTCATCACTAAGAGTTCACTTTAGCAACCAAAGCTACTTTTCAAAGACGGCAAGTAGTCTCCCTTTGTAAACATTTAAGCACTTAAATAATTATTATGTATTTGCTCATCTATTATCTGCAGCTTCCGATCACAAACGAGCAAAACTAGAATATGGCACAACTTATATTCACTGTCAATAATTTAGGCCATATTTTAGTTGGTTCGTGATCGGAAGCTACGGCTAATATATGAGCAAATACATCATAATTATTTTGAGTGTTAAAATGTTTACAAAGGGAGTCTACTTACCGTCTTTGAAAAATAGCTTTGATTGCTGATGTGGACTCTTAGAGATGACGGTACCCGAAAATTAAAGGTTAAAGATGAATATGAAATGCGAGTATCCTATCCATGCTTGCAAGTTTATGAGGATTTCATCGTAGTTTTTGGCGAAAGGACTGGTCTCATCATGTACAAGGTACCCACGTTTGTCATTGTAATTTTATTTTGTTTTTATTTATGATACTCACTACTACGTGCTTAATAATTCTCCCGTTGCCCCTTTTAGCATAGAAAAGGTGGTATAGAGAAAATAAACTTTAGTGATAACAACATGAGATTAGCTATTATCGTTAATGACATCTATCTTGGAGCCACAAGAGATTTTCGACTTCTTACCAACTACTACCAAAGCGTTTGATGTAAATCCTGCGTCGATGAGAAGCATAAGGTTTTCGCCAAGGTTCCCTATGTTAGTATGGTGTTGTTCTTCTTTGTGCCTTTGAATATGTTATGTTTATTGATTCTCTTTTTCCTCGATATCTGTTTCATCCATTCCCATCAACTTTATTAACTATTTAGTGTGTGCACCTTCTCTCTCCACATATGTTACGTGTTATGTGCGTTTGGAGATGGTAATCTTTCCCATTTTACACGAGCACGTTGTAACCAACTGATTGGAAAAATGTGTTAGTCCTGACTCAACCAACGATGCTACACACATTCACACTAAAGAATAGGACACAATTCTTTGTAGCTTTCGATAGCCCAAAAGTTATATGTAGCAACAACAAGGAATTACGCTACAGTAATGTTAACCGAAAAGTGTCGTACACATGTGCCCATTAAGCTCTTCTGCTTTTCCATACAAGCAAACTTTTTTACCCTTGAATTGTAGATTATCTTGTAACACTCTTCTCTTTGATATATCTATTTATTTAAATTCTGTTTTTTTGTTTGTGGTCAACGGCCTTGTATTTGCATATGAACACAAGTTAACTATTGATGACGATTTCTAGAGGCTTCACATTCGTTCCATATATTCGAATCAACAACCACAATGTATGCATCAACAACAATATTGTATCACACGACAAAAAAGTCAAAGCCGTTGGTGATATGTTGTAACTTGATTGATAAAGTTCGTGGTTACAGCCATATCCATTTGCTAGACGATCACACATTTGAGATAACATCTAGTTATAGACTTGGTAGTGGAGAATCCGGCGATTCCATAGTCAAATTGGAATCGGCAGATTCCCCACAACCAAATCTATAACTAGATATTATCTCAAAAGTCAGATGGTCTAGCAAATGGAAATGGTTGTAAACACGAACTTTATCAATCCAGTTACAACATATCACCAACGGCTTTGAGTTTTTCTGTCACACGATACAATGTGATTGTTGATGCATACATTGTGGTTGGTTATTCAAATATATGAAACAAATGTCAAGCCTCTGGAAACCGTCATCAATAATTCTAATCGTTAACTTGGGTTCATCTGCAAATACAAGACCTATTGACCACAAACCAAAAAACCAGAATTTAAATAAATAGATAGATCAAAGAAATATTGTTACAAGATAACCTAAAATTGAAGGGTAAAAAAAGTCATTTGTCTAGAAAAGGAGAAGAGCTCAATGGGCACATGTGAATGACATTTTCCAGGTTCACAGTAAATTACTATAGTGTAATTCGTTGTTGTTGCTACCTATAATATTTAGGCTATCGGAAGCTAAAAGACACGTGTCATATATTTTAGTGTGAATGTTTGTAGCATCATTGGTTGAGTCATGACTGACACATTTTTCCTATCGGTTGGTTACGGTACAAATTAGAAAAGATGACCATCCCCTAGTACTCATAACACGTAATATATCCGGGGAGAGAGAGAGAGATCACATTAGATAGTCAATAAATAAAATAGAATGGAATGAAATAGACAGAGAAAAAAAAGAAGAATCAATAATCATATCCTCTTTAAAGGCATAAAGAAGAACCGAATGAGGCACACGGAACCTTGGTGGAAAAGTGTCACCTTCTCATCGAGGCAAGATTCACATCCAAATTTGAACATTACTTAATGAGTCACCTGCCTTGTATTATTGAAGCAGATTATAAAAAGTCACTGATTATCAACCACTAAACCAAATTTGAACATTACTTAAAAATTTGTAACCTATATTTTTAATTATTAGGTTTCAAAACGTACTATAGTAGTAATTTTCTATTATACTTATATGTGAATATATAATTATAGATCCTTAATTAATCCACAAGAAAACAACTCTTGAAACTTTAGTTAAAAAACAGCTCATTTGACATGTAAAAGTCAAACGTGAACCTTTTTTCTTCTTAAGGATGATAACATCCAAATTTTAAACAGAAATACAAACTTGCTTTACCAAATCAGTATTTGTGTTAAAGTAACTACTAAAAGATAAAAACGTGAATTGGATTGCTACTGCAATTGACTATATCAACCCTCCCTCTTTCTGTTATAGAACTGGTAAATTCCCATTAGTCGGTGCTAGACAAGCAAGCATCAACCTTTGCAACACATGCCCATTAAAAAAGGTTTTTACTGAATCATTATCAAAATCATAAACCCCAAAATACTTCTTCAATATGGACAGACTTTTGGAATTGAAATACAAGTCAGTTAAAAAAGAAAATAAAAAAGCTTCCTTCACAGAAGTGTGTACTAAAGTAACTAAATTTTTTTGAACTTTTTGACAAAGTTCAAGCAAACCATAGCTAAGAATTTGAGGTTTTTGAGAACAAACCAGCTAATAAGTAAACTGAACAGAAAAGAATCATACCTTTCGATGATGAACAGTACGATTACGGGCTCGAAAAAAGTTCTCTCAGATGAATATACCTTCTTTGAAAGATTAGGGCTTCAAAATACCAAGATTACGGGCTTCAAAACAGATTTCGGTTTTTCCAAGATCTTAAAGAGGAATTGAAAGTGGGTTTATGGTGATGGTTACCGGTGGTTCTGCCACAGTCGGAACCCACACAGGGCTCATCCTAAATTCGAGATTTAATCTTAACAAGATTTCCTTATCACAAAACAGTTCATTCTTCATGATAAGTTGCAAACCGTACACATTTGGCAGCTCACATCGAAACCTAAATCTCGGTTCCTCAATCTACCTCTCAAACGGGGTTGTCTATGAAAAACCCTATCAAATTTGGTTAAAGACGACAGGAAATGTGTGGGTGTGTTCGTGAGAGAGAGAAAGAAGTTGTAACCTGCTGCTTTCTTCGGCTTTCAGTGGTCGACGGCAGAATTCCGGTGACCTCACGGAACAGCGAGAACCTTTTGAAACTGGTTCAAAAGCGGCAGACAGTGCGTTTGTGTTTGAGAGAGAGAAAAACTTCGCCGGCGGTTTCCTCTTCAAATTTCAGCGACGGCGGCGGCGAAGCTCCGGCGGATCTACGGCTGCCGGCGCAGGGAATGGAGAAGGGGGGTCTCGGTTGCTACAGGATTACTCAATCCTTGTGCCCTAATCAATTATTATAATATATATAGAGTTAATTACATCATTCGTCCTTTATGTTTGGCCCAAATCACACTTTTGGTCCTTTACAAAAATTTTGTGCTGTTTTAGTCCTTTATTTTGGAAAGTTGCACTCTTTTGGTCCTTATGACAAACAAACGTCAAATAGGAACGTTGGGTCAGGGGTATACATGTCTTTTCCATCGTGTTATTTATTGAAGGCGCCTACTTAAACTAACTCTGTGGACATAATACAACCGTTGTAGAGGAGGAGATCCAAAGAAGAAGAAGACAATGGTCTTTTGCTCGTGTGGGAGAGTAGCTATTATTCGAACATCGTGGACTCCTCAAAACCCCGGACGAACGTTTTATGCGTGCCCAGACCAGGTATAATCAATTTTTTGTTTTTTATTTTTAGGTATTTTGAGGTTGAACATTCCCTAAATTGAAGCTAATATCTTTGACATGCATGAATCAGGGATCATCATGTAGGTTTATTGGATGGTTTGATCCAGTAATGTGCAACGTGCGATGGACATTATACCAGGTTTGTTGAGGTCCAAGAACACCATTGATGCCAAGTTAAAGGCTAGTGTATCTCAATGTAGGAGGTTAAAAATTTACCTTTTGATTAGCTGGATTTTCTTTGTACTGTATGCAATAATGGTTGTTTGAGTTTGTTAGTTGTAATTTCTGTTGTTGGTTGTAATTTCTGTTGTTGGTAATGACTGTTTGGACATTATACCAGTTTTTAAGATCAATGAATTTGGTGGTAATGACTGTGCTTAATTGAAATGTTATATCAATTTGCTTTTGGTCAGAAAATTGAATGGTTATGTGTTCTTCTTTGCAATCTGAAATGACTAGTCAAGTTGCTTTATGGTAAATGCCAAATAGTGTTGGTCAAAAAATCCATTTCCAAGATTTGGTAGTAAAAGCCTTTGGCTTTAATGTGTGTTGGTTAGTTGGTAGTAAAAACAATATTTGGTTATAAATAGGGACTCTAAGCCATGGCAAGTCACACCAATTTGAGAACCAAACATGGCAGATACGTATTTCTCTCTTCAGTTTGAGAAGCACATCAAGAAAAATGGCAGGATTGTAAGTGTATCTTCAATTTAAGTTTGTATTGAACATCTTAGTAGAAATATACTTATGTTTGTAATGTTTGCAGACTATTCCTTCTGAGTTTGTGAGGATGCATGCTTTGCAAGGATTCACTAGGTGTTTGGTACTGGTTGATGGTTATGCTCACTCAATGGATTTAAACACACATGGAGACAAGAGAAAACCAGGAGAGATAGCAACTCATGTTGTGATCAAGGGTGATTTTCAGTATCTCATGCATTTGCACAAATGGCCTCACAATTGTTGGTTGAGATTCACCCTTGATACTGAAGCAAGATTCCATGAATTTAATGTTATGTTCCGAGTGAGGAGAACTGATGTTTAGGTTGATAGTAGTGTGGTTGTTATTAGGTTGTTATGCATGTGTTTTCTATGTAATCTGTTGAACTACTGAAATTCACATACCATACGCTTCTTGGCAATCCACTTCCTCCTCGTCTTGTCTAATGAAATGCAACTGAGTAACCATGGCTTCAATGGCGGGAAGCAGTTAGGTCAAAGGATGTTCGTGGTTTAAGGTTTGAAGTCGAAGTGTCAATTAAGAACGATAAGGACGGTTCTAGCAAAGGAAAAGACATGTATACCCCTGACCCAACGTTCCTATTTGACGTCCGTTTGCCATAAGGACCAAAAGAGTGCAACTTTCCAAAATAAAGGACTAAAACATCACAAAATTCTTGTAAAGGACCAAAAGTGTGATTTGGGCCAAACATAAAGGACGAATGGTGTAATTAACTCGTATATATATAATAATTATATATACACTAATTCTCATTTCATTTTCTTTTTCTTTTAATTTTCTAACACCACAACTAACCCTAATTCTCTATCTGACTATCATTCTCATAAGCCCAACAAGCTCTTCACCATTTTAAGCCCACAAAATTAATTCTTACTAGCCCACTTCTATAACTTCAGTCCACAACCTCTAAACCCAATATAAGTAATCTAACATGCTCATCAAGGTTAAATTATTCAATCCATCATACACATCTATAACTAACATATATAATTCAAACTTAGTTTATCATATACTTACTTAACCCAACATCTAATATCTCTTAAGTCCAATTTCTACATACCATTTCTAATTTAAATGCAAGCCTAACTATCGTTAACCCTTGTATAATAATGATCACCTATTAAAAGCTCGATCATAATAATTAATCATATTCAATCTTTACTATATACATCACCCTTCTAAACCCATTAAATCTAAATGTATGTACATAGATACATCCCTTAATAATTACTCAAATTCATTCATTAATTAAATAATACCGAATACTAATAACCCTCGTTTTGTTTAAAAATAAAGCCTTAACTCTCGATTAATAATAAAATTCTATGTTTCGAAAACGGGTATTACATAACAAAGTTCTTGTGGCGGGCCTGGCGGCGTATGCGTTTGAGATTAGGGTTTGCGGCGGCGTTTGCGTTTGAGAAAACCGTAAGACCGGTGAGGGGATTCCGACGAGGAGTGGGAAATCTGGTGTGTTGTGTTTACAGATATGGTGTTCTTGTTCTTGTAGTCTTCTTCAACGGGTGGTGAAATAGCCGAGACTCAAGATACGGATACGACGGAGATACGTCAAATATAAAATAAAAAAAATATATATATATATTAAAGAAATTCCAAAATAGATATATATTGATGCAAAGTGTTAGGTATTAACTCCAAAAATACTAAATCTATCAAATCTAATTAATTATCTCCAAAAACTTTTCGCCGTATACACACAAGCGTAAATGTATGTGAGAACTCTTTGTACCTTTGTACCTTTTTGCTAGTTGGTGGATTGCTTGAAGCTCATGGACAAAAAACTCTTACTGTTGTCGTAGCTTATTTTGACCGATCGATCATCAGCTATTCCTTAATTTGGATCGATCTCCAGCTATTCCTTATTTTGACTGATCGACTGAGAATGTAGGGTAGGGATGTACGTCGTACGATAGTCAATACTCGATAGCGATAGGTTTAGCCGTTTAGGAATCGGAGGGATAGGTTTAGGAATCGACAGCCTACATACGTACATGGCATGCGTCGATCATAAAAAAGCCCATTAAAAGCCTTAAAAAATGAAACGTGGCCCGATACCTTACCGATACTTGAAGGATACTTATGAAATACCTAATTAGAAACGTTTCCTGGCGTTTCCCAGGCGTATCCGTATCCCAGCCGTTTCAGATACGGGAACGGCACCCTCAAAGGCGTTTCCGTGCAATATAGGAGGTCACTTTAGAAGCAATCTCTTTGCCATCAGGTAGATGCATGACTGTCTACATCTTATCTCCCACATATTTGACCATCGCTGGATTGGTGTATTCTTGTTGTTATATAGACGATTAATTTTTACATTACTCTAATAGGAAATTATGTAACTTACCTTACCTTTTAATGCAATTTCCCCTAAATTATATTGCCTTATACAATTCATCCATTAGGCTAGTTATTTTATAATCTTCGGTATGCTTGGATAATATACTATTCTCTTTGCCTCCATTTAACAGGTGATGTACTTTCATCAAAATTAACGCCAATTTTCTCATGCAATTTTGCATTACTTTGTTTACCTGAACAAATATCCTATTTCAAATAAAATTAAAGATAATGTTATTCTGTTAGGTTGTGGACTAAAAATAATTTATACACACATATGTATCTATTAGAAAGTGTAGGGACTAAAAGTGTCAATGTGTAGAATTCCTGGTTGTAAACTGCCATTGTGATGGTTCTATGGTAGTTACATACACAAACCTATAAATACAGGGTGTGGTATGGAAATCAAGAGGAACATGTACAATTGGACTGATCACAAAGACCCAAACATGGGAACAAGAACAGGAAATCAACATGAACACAGACATGCTATACTAAACTCATAACTTGAATTCAAATAAGAGTCTGGACAGGCCATTAAAGATATACATGAAATTCTAACAATTGGTATAAGAGCCAAATGTACCAGATTTTGTTTGAAATCAGTATAATCAAGAACACTATCATCAAATCTGTTTTCTGTTTTCTCAAATCTGATTGTAATATATTTTCGAAAATGGTTTTTATAAAGTTTTTAGAACAGATTTTCGATTAACAGAAGATTATCGAAAAATAAGAACATATATTTGATGATTCTGTCTTTAAAGATTAGAATCATGAAAACAGATGTTTGATGATTCTGATTTATAGAAATCATTACTGTAACACCGCAAAATACAAGCCATATTTTTTTTTAAATCACAACGGAAGTATTACGTCATAAATCTAAAAAGGAAATAACATTAAAAGTTAAAACCAACACTGTACAAACATACAGTACCACGTTTAGTGTTACAAAACATTTCATAAAGTATGACTCATCATTTCTAAACCCAAAATATTAGAGTTACGGTCAAACTTTCCCTGTACACAAAAGCTACAACCTACCGTGCTCTCAAAAACCTGCAACAGAGAGTTAGGGTGGGGAATTAGCACAAAGCTAAGTGAATGGAAATCAAGCCACAAACAATTAAAGCAGAACCACAACGATCACAAGAACAATTTATCTCAAATATCAAAGGACCGGCGGCTCTGCCGAGCCTACGACCAATGCTGGCCATAACAATGATCTACCGATAGCCATCTGCTAACTGACACAGTTAAACCCCCTCTGCTACAACAAATGCAACAGAGGATCTAAAACTGCCTAACCAGAAGCAACTGACCCAGCCCAAAACCACGCTTAGCTGACCTCTGCCACAAACATCATGAGCACAATTTCATGCCTTGATACTCATATCTTGAAATCAAACGCAATAATCATCACATAACCAGTCAAACAATCAAATCGGACTAAACAGTCTATCGCATTATTAATCATATAAAATTCAAGTAACCATAACGGTTAAAACTAAAACTGCCAGTGAATTAAAGTCCACTCACCTGTGTCCTCGACACACACCAAGCCCAGTTGTCTAATTTCACTGAGGCTTCAGATTTCCTGAGAACACAACACAACTAGATTAGTGAATCAAATCCCAATTAACTCAATAATTCAAGTAACAACATAATTAGGTCATCACTTAACCGTTACGCAAAACGCACATAATCAATATGGAAAACTTCCAAAACCATTTAAGATATTCATATATGCTACCAACAAGGTGTAGCAATCAACAAAACACATTTAAAGTCCATATATCATAACTTAGCTTACTAACGGGTCAAACCCAACCCGTTTGATTTTTAATACATCAAACCAACTTAACATACATATTCAACACTTTAGGATTACTATATATATTACATAAAACATGAATGAAACACTAGAACACGAATACGGGTCATCTACGTCCAATTCTTGCAATTAAAGTGAGCATTTAAAAACAATTTAGCATACAAAATTCATGACCCTTCTAATCATATTTCATCAACAAAAGACCTACATAATTATCATACTAATACATACTTAACATGTACTAACATCAAATAACAGCATAGGAGAAGAACACGAGTCAAAACAGATTGCAAACGACAAAGTACTGGGCTGTAACAGAGGGGTACGCGCCGCGACCCTAGTGGTACGCGCCGCGTAACCAGCTGCACAGCAGACAGTCGCTGTTCTTGGTTCTGTTCGATTTCCAGCAATACACAGCCCATACAAATCGATTTGCAGCAGTTTCAATCAACCAATATCAGTTCCAAAACACTTATAAAGTACTACAAACATACAAACAACTATCAAACATAATATAATTCATCAAATCATGATTTCAAATTCTCAATTCCAACCTATAACTCCATTAATGGAGTTCTTGAGTTTATATCATCAAAACTCAGATTTTAATCATAAACATAACTCAAAATCAGAACATAGAACATCAAAAACTTGCAGGAACATGAATCAAATTCGGATTGGGTATAAACCCACATAATCTTGAACCCTAAAATTGTCAAACAAGAAACTTTAAGCAAGAACCCATCAAGTTTGGTCAAGAACTAATACATATCATATGAACTTACCTTAAGAATCACTCAAAATCAAGGATAAAAGAGCTGAACTAAGTTTTCTTCACCTCCAGGGAGCAAACACACTCACAAATGGGATAACAATTGACTTCTCAAAGTCAAATAAAGCCTCTAGGTCGGCTGGGAATTTAGTTTAAATACACACAGTATCAAATACAATTATCTGACATACAGGAACATAAATAAAGCGGTCCTAAACAATTAATAAACACGCAACGAGGTATTATTTAGGACCCTCGTGTAAAAACGAATCATGGGGTACCAATATCATATAAAAATATTAAACTACTATTTTTACCTCTTACCTCGCGGTCCAATTAAATACCAAGTAATCAACAAACAAATATATAAATAAATAGCAAATAATTATAAACAATTAAATATACAAATATAAACAATTAAATAAACACTTAGCACCGCCACGAACGACCGGGCCCTAAACGCGGGTATTACAAATCTCCCCCCTAAAGAAGATTCCGTCCCCGGAATCTAATCGCGCTAAAAAAGGTTAGGGTAGCGGGTCCTCATGTCTGCCTCAGTCTCCCATGTCAAATCTGAACCCAAACTGTGCTTCCGTTTAATCAAAACCATAGGAATCTCTTTTCTACGAAGCTTCGTTATTTTACGATCAACTATCTCAACGGGTTCTTCTATTAACCGCTTTTTCGAATCAACTTTCAAATCATGTACCGGAAGAATCTGACTTTCGTCTTCAACTTTACATTTACGCAAATAACAGACATTAAAAGTATCATGAATACCCGCTAACTCCGGTGGAAGATCAAGAGTAACAGTCTGGTCGTTGACTATCTGTCGTATGCGAAACGGACCAATGTATCGTGGAGCTAGTTTCCCGCGTTTCCCAAAGCGAATAACCCCTTTCCACGGAGAAACTTTCAGATAAACCAACTCACCTTCAACAAACGTAACTGGTTGTTAGAAATATTAAAGTGAGGGGTGTAATATGTAATTACTCAAAGTTGGGGAAATGCTATATAAAGGCATTTCCCCCACATTTCAATGTTAAGCTTTGCATTCTAAGTTACTTGTGTTTGTGTTTTGCTCTCAACCTCTCGGCTCTCTCTCTCTAACCGATTACACACACAAACACACACTAAGAAGATAATCATCTAGCATTTCTTCATCCGTATCATAATACGGGACCATCAATTGGTATCAGAGCTAAACTTGTTTTTGGATCTTGATTGTTCGAAAAACATCAAAGAAAATTTCCAAAAAAATTCAAGTTCAAAGTGAAGAACAAGCACTCGGGTCTAACAAAAAGCTTCCAAGAAGAAAAGGCTCTCGGTTTCACAAAGGTTCAAGAACTTCATCTTTCTTCAAGAAAAAACTCAAGCACAAACGATTTCTACAGGTAGAACTCGTTAAAGGTTTGAACTACATTTTCTTGAAACTTTCCTTTGAGTTGTTTCTATATTCTTACAAAGTTTATAAAACATTCTTTAAGGAAAAACACAAACCGTGGGCGTTTTTATACACATTAAGTCAAGAAAGTCATTAAATACCCACCTTTTTCAACATTAAATTTTCTGGGTATTTAAGTATTTATGGTGTTCTTGGTCTGAAAGTACAACTGGAAGAATAAGAAATCGGATTTTGTAATTTATTTAATTATAAATTCTTAATAGTTTAAGTGTTGTACAAGGAAAATCAAGTACTTGCCATACCAATCAGGTACAAGTAGTTAGACACTATTCAGGGTATGGCAATCTGATTTAACAAGGACACATCAGAGTCTATCAGCCGGTTCCTTGGTCAATGCGATTGACTCTTAGGGCGGCTTATAGAATTTTGTCAAGTTGGAACATCTAAGTGTTAATCAAATAGCTATAAGCCGGGTTCAGTGAATCGCATGCGATTGGACTAGGCGGCTTATAGAAGCAGTTGATAAGATAGCCTAAATACCGTGTGAATCGCATTTGATTGAATCGCATACGATTAACACTTACCTTTCATCCTACTATTGGAATCGCATTTGATTGGATCACTATTATACATTCCATATTGGCAATCGCATGCGATTGACAGGACTAACAGTTTATTTTCTAAGTGTTTGATGAAACAGGATTGATTCGCATTCGATTAACCATCAATACTAAGTTCTTATTCTGCTTGTTTTCAAGGACACCTAATCGCATTCGATTGACCTGTATTCACACTCGATAAGACAAATTCCAATCAGTTATTCCTTGTACTTGGACAAGTGATTGACTCTTTGGACTTGAATTAAAGAACTCTAAGACATTTGGACTTAATCAAACAATCTAATTCATAATTGAATTTAATTCAAATCAGATTTAATTCAAAGGTGAATTACATTACCTCAAGTCTATTTAGTTCAAAGTTGAATTTAATCCTTTAAGATCTAATTCAAAATTGAAATTCAAAAGACTTAGTTCTTTAATCAATCATTCAAATCACTTTAAAATCAGGTCAAGTTTTCGAACAATCAAACCATCTTACAAGTGAACGATCATTTCTCACAAACATCACTAATCATGTAAAGTACAAATGAAATGATGTCCATTGGCACCGATACAAAACCTCCTGTTTTGTTTCGGGGGGGATACAATGTCTGGAAAGGAAGGTTCATGGACTTCCTCGAGCATAACGAACTCTTCGGTGACAAGATGATTGAATGCATCAACAAGGGAAACACCAAATTCATGAGGGTAGTTGAAGCAGATCCAAACAACAACCCCGGCATTCCCAGACATGAAAGAGAGAAGACTCATGATGAGATGACCACTACAGAAAGAGAAACAAAGAAAGCTGAGAAACTGGCCAAGTACTACCTCAAGCAGGGCCTCTCATCAGAAATCTATCTCAAAATAGATAGATTGGGCACAGCCAAGGAAATCTGGGATGAGATCAAGAAACAACTTCAAGGCACTGAGCAAGGAGAATACATCAAACGAACTCAGCTAGTCAACAGCTATCATGACTTCAAGGCTCGAGAAAATGAACTGCTCTCTGAAACATATGGAAGATTCTGCAAGCTGCAAAATGAAATGAGATCTAATCAAATTGTCAGAACTGACCTTGATTTGAACTGTGTTTTTCTAAATTCATTAGGTTCTGAGTGGAAAGGCTATGCCAGACTTTACAAACAGATCAATAAAGATCTTACATCGGTCACCTTCCACAACATCTTCGAAGATCTCAATTAGTATCAAGATGAAATCTTGCAATCTCTCCCTAAACAACCAGCACTGACCCTCTTGCCTTGGTGGTGGCTGACAGAATCCATAGGGAAACATCATCAAGATCCTTGAAACTTAAACAAGTGGTTCTCAGTGATTCTGATCATGATAATGATGATGATGATTCAATAGAAGCTGCATTTCAAGCTCTCACAGTGGCCAACAAGAACTTCATGAACCATTTCAGCAAGACTAACAATAGACAACGGTTCACATCAGGTTCAAGGAGACCCGAAAGAGCTGCTCCTGTTGACAAGCCAAGGTACCAGAGGGATGAGAAGAAGGAGGAAAAGAAAACCGACCCCAAGTGCTACAACCGTGGAAGATCAGGGCATCTAATCCGGAACTGCCCCATGAAAAAGACCAAAGATGCAGAATACTATCGGCAGAAGTACCGTCTGTTCAAACAAAGACAGGCTGGGAACGCACTGCTAGTAGAAGAAGATCAGTTCTTGGATGATACAGAATCGGACAGTGATCTGGATGGTGAAGATCTTGCTCAGTTCTGTTTAATGGCTCACAATGGTGGAGGAAGTGGAGAGGATGATAATGGTGATGATCTCTCTGATTCAGATAAGGAAAGCTTGGAAAGCGGGAAGGTATCTTCTAACTCTAACTATAATATGGGTTTTAAACATGAACACATACAAACCATATTAATCTGAGTGGAAGAGTTAGAAAATCAGGTAATAGAGTTAACCACTAGAAATCAAGTTCTAGAAGATGTTTCACGCAACAAGGATAAAGAGGCACAAATAGTAATTAAATAGTTAGACAACGATTTAATTAGCCTTAAGTCTCAATTAGCTGTGAAAGAATCTGAATTCTTAGAATTAACCGATAAGACAAATAACACTATACTAGATCTTAAAGTAGAATGTGTATGTGCTGAAAAGGATTCAGAAATTCTCAAAAATGAACTTAGGAATGAACTAAGTACTCTTTACTCTAGAATCAATGAACTTGAGTATCTTCTGTCCAAACGTGATCAAAGTGAACAGACCATCTCTCAATACAAAGAAAAGGAACGTCCTTTCTCCAGATGGAAATTCGATGGGCTGGGCTTCAAATTGAGAAAGATTACGTCCAAACAATTATATAATGCTAATCTGTTTGGCGAAGGCCTTACCCAACGGATGGTTTTTATTGGTCAAGAAGAGGAACGTATTGAAGAAGATGTCAAACGAACCCTTAATCTCAGAACTGCAATTCCATTTGACTACTCTGATCTCAATGACTCATACCTCACCTGTCTCACGTCATCATCTGATACTGATGTTTCATCTTCTGTCTATTCTGATGAAGAACTCTACTCTCCTGTTTCACCAAAGCCCACTGTTGAATACATTCCCCCACAAGGAATTACAGCAAAGGTTTCAAACCTTACAGGAGTTTTGCTTCACTCATCTAGTTCAAGATGACCTTACCAAAGCCTTCCAATCAGAAACCACATCTGAACCCTCTCCACTAGTTCAAGAAAACGCCATCCTCCACAAGTGTCTCCAAACAGTATTCAATCTTGATGGCAAGATCATTGACGACTTGTGCAAAGAAAATTTTGAATTGCTTGAACGAATCAAAGAGGTCGAAACTGCACTGGAACCACCCACTCCATTTACCTTCTCACCACAGGGAATCATATTAGATGAACGAATTGAAGGTTCCAAACATGTGTCTACATCTTCTCAAAATGTCAAACTAGTAAAATCTGTTAATCATACCGCGGTAACAAATCTTAAACTTAAACAGATATACAAACCAAAGTAACTTTCCACTTCTAATCACAGTTCTCGTGTGCACTTAGACGTACCTGAATCATCACGAGCTGCAGCCAGTCGACCACGACTTCATTCTAATCTTTTATCCTCTGCTGCAGATGTGAAGAAGGCTGGAAACAAGAAGTGTGAAATAAATACATCATGGAAAAGAGCTATTCCTAGATCCACTAGGAGGTGTTTAAATTTGAAACCTGTCTGTGAAAACATTTTGATGTTTGATTCTGTTTGTAATCATTCCAATTCACAAGACAAAACTGCTTCTACCATGTTTTGTATGCGTGATGGTTGTACTCATGGACACTGTGAATTTAATTGTTGTTATGATCAATTGCGACAATCTTTAGGCATTAAGCCATGTGATGATTGGACTGATTTTTATGCTAATCAAGTATGTGTCCCGTTTTTAAACTCAAAAGGATACATCATTCATCAGTGGATCACCACTCGTCAATCACATGCACTTAAACGCTTAAACAAATCCAATCGATTGCTCACGATCAAGGAACTGGAAGTCTACAGACGGCAGGGCTACGAAGCATTTAAAAGGGCTTGGATTGCACAGGAAAAACACTTGCACTCTCAAAAGTATTCTCGCAATTCCCCTTCCAAAATCTCCAAATCTTCTAAACCCAAACCATCATCCATTCAACGAGTAGCAAACCCTACTAATCGAAGTGCTCCAGTTCAGCGAAAGCAAGTTGAGGCATCGAGGCCACAGAGCATTCTTAAGAATTCCTCGCAAACATGGATTCACAAACATGACGCTTCCGCAACTCTACCGAATCCAAAACCTCCGATTCCATCAACTGTCAAACCAACAGGGGTCAAGAAACTTTCTTCTCAACCAATTTCTTCCAAATCTATTCATTCTCGACAAAAGATTCGACCCACATGGGTAATTAAGAATAGATCATCTCAAGTTTCACCACAACAAGTAGACACAATCACTACTCAACCACCTTTAGGAACTAACAATCAAGGACCCATTCATATATAGGGACCTGAACGTGCCTTATTCTCTTATTGCAGGTGCCTTACTTGTGGTACCTTGACTCCGGCTGCACCAAACATATGACTGGCAACAAAAGTCTTCTCAAGAACTATGTTCCTAAGTACTCTGGGAATGTATGCTTTGGGAACGACAATGTTGCACCAATAATGGGGTACGGAGACATAGAGACGAAGCACATTAAAATCAAGAAAGTCTCCTATGTTGAAGGGTTGGGTCATAATTTGTTCAGCATTGGACAGTTCTGCGACAAGGATCTGGTCGTTGTATTCAAAAGGAACAAATGTTTTGTGCTCACAGAAGCTGGCGATGAACTACTTGCAGGCTCTAGGAAATCTAACCTGTATTCCATAGATTTGGAGAAATATGATTCTCCTACATCTGTGTGTCTCCTGTCCGAAGCCTCCAATGATCTTACTTGGCAATGGCTGTCAGGATCGGATATAGATTATATCAAATAACAAGAACTAACTTTAAATAATCAATCAGAGTAAAATAAAAGTTAATTTTTAACTATGATCACAATCAATTAAGAAGTTGCGGAATCACACTTAATTGATTAAAGAAGGTTTTAAACAAAGATTAATTCAATCAAACAGTAGTTTTATTAACCAACCAGAATGATTACAAAAGCAAACTTCACCCCCAATCTAACTTATTCTGTTAGACGAAGAACACAGACTGTTCTTAGGTTTCAACAAGAAACTTAGAGGCTAAAACACTTTTTAAAAAAAAATAACAATAAGAACAAATGCTTTGAATAATGAGATCAAATCGTCGTCGTGCTTAATTGATCATCTAATGAAGTATATATAGACTCTTGATCCTCCTTGAATTGTTGACAGTTAGGTAATCTTCTATCTTCTGAGATAATCTTGATAATCTTCAAAGTATTTCGAGATATCTTCTAAGATAGGATTTTCCAAATATAGCTCAACAGAAACTGTTTAATGAACACAACAGTTCTGTATCCTTCTAACAGTCTTCACTTCAAGGTCTTCAAACCGTTTTTGACTTTGTTAACTAACAGTTCTGAACTTTTGTACTAACAGTTTTAAAGTTCACAACAACTGTTGGTTACAACTGTCTTCACAATTTCAACTAACAGTTCCAAACTGTTTGTCAATATTCTTCTAACAGTTTTGAACTATTTTTCACAAAGTCCATTAACAGTTTTAACTTTGCATCTTCAACAGTCTTAATGCCTTAGCTAATTTCCCAACAATCTCCCCCTAACTTAAAGAATTGATCAAAATCTTTAAGTTCTTTCGATCATAGGGTTCAATCACAGACAAATTAAGCATAAGCAAAGAATGAATTCCATGTATTTATGCAAAGTAAACTGTTAGTAATGAACTCTCCCCCTTTTTGATTGGAACAGTTGAAGGAGGTTTAATAGCAGCTGTCAACTGTTGGAGCACTTGATCATGTAGCTTTATTACCTCATTAGCGTGCTTCAAACTGTTGGTCAAAACCTTGATTTGCTGGTCTTGTTGAAGAATCCTTTTGTTTTGTAAGGCAATCTTCTTTTGAGTTGCACGTATGCAGCAAAGAAAGGTGCAAAGTTTGAATTCGTCAATGCATTATGTTTCATTCTAGCCTCAATGTCATCCAGTGTTGCCACTGTTAACAAATCATTGACAGATAAAACTGGTGGTTCACTTTTAGAAGATCCCTCACCAGTACCCCTCTTTTCTTGGTACTGGGGATTTCCAGAAACTGTTCTACCAGCTTCTGTTGCCGTGGTTGAGGTCTTAAAGATGTTAACACTGTCCTGGTTATCCCTTGCGGATAAAACAGTAGTGTCAGCCTCAAAGACCATATGATCACCCTCTTGAGGAATGATCACCTCCTCATTGTGCCTGGGAGACAGCACCAAAGGTTCCCTTTCGATATTCTACACAGGTGAATGCTCCTGTGCAGGGCTAACAGTTTGGGGTTCACTAACTGTGGTGGAAGGAACACCAACAGTTTTTCTCTTCTTTTTAAATACTTTTAGTGCAGGGGCTTGTGTTGTAGCTTTTTCAAAGGAAGCAGGTTGGAAATTTTGAGTATCTTGGACTGTGGGTTCCAGTGTTGGTGGTGTAGCAATACGATGGGTTTCATGCTCAACACTGGCAGTCCTGTTTCTTGACAGAAACTCCACCATTTCAGAGAGTGGAGGAGTTATGGCACCAGAGAAACTCTTGCCATTAATCAACAGTTTGCTCAAAGTGGAAGCCACATGAGCAGAGGGAATAATGACCCTCTTGTGTGTTTTTAGATTTGGCATCAAAAAGTTTAACAATACTTGCACAAATCGAGGATACATCAAAAAGAGACCATACTTGGTCCCTAGATGTTTTACCATGCCATTGAAAATTAATTTTGAAAAATTGAAGCAACGATTGTTGGCCAAACAGATTAAGGCCAAAGCAATGTTGCTTCCAAACTCGTTCCATCCTGTTCTTTTAGGACTAATGCACTGCTGGAGAGTATGGATTAAATACTTCCAGTGAGCACAAAATTGTCCCTTATAGAATGTACCCTTCCCTGAAGGACCCTCATACCCAAGCTTAACAAGCTCGGCATGCAAAAAATCTAGTGAAACTGAATCAGAATACTCACCCTCACTATCATTGAGTTGTAGAAGGTGGCGAATGGTGTCCTCAGAGATTGAGACGGTCAACTCATCAATGGTAGAATCAATCCATTGCACGTCATCAGTTGTTCGAAGTTGAGCATGTTTCCAAAACTGATCAATGTAAGAAGTGTATATGGTAGGATTGATGGTGAGTGCAGTGTTGAGATCGGACAATGAGAGATAATCAATCATATCATGAAACATGTGAAGATCATCGGGTTTTGAAAGAAAAGCAAGCATGTTATGTTCCTTGACGAATGGAAGGGGAGCCATGGCGATTTGATAGCAGAATTCTAGGGTTTTAGCGTTCAAACGAAGTTCAGTATGCGTAAAGAAACCTCTGAGGAGGGAATGGTTTATATATGTTTCGATTGTTGAACGCAATCCAAAGGCTTCCAAAGGTTCATTAACATATCTGTCAGCTACCTCAGACATTGGAGTTATGTAGTTTTGGTTGTATGGAGGTGGGGTTTGTTTGTATCCTAGGCCAGTTTTCACCTTGTCTCTCACTTAAGATTGTAGCAGAGTCTCAAGCTTAAGGTTTGCAGCCTTGAACATTCCAAGATCAATGTCCACACCCTCCAATTTCTTTGTGAGTTCATCCACCTTGCTTTCTTTTTCAACCAACTTCCTTTTCAGACTATCAATCTCATCTTGAAACTGCTCTTTCTCCCACTTATGATATTTTCTATCATAGTCCATTTGCAGTTCATTAGCCTGATAGTCTTTAATTTTCTTTTCAAAATCTTCTATCACAGCAGTATACTCATACCTTCTCTCCTCCATTTTACTTAGAGCAGCACATACTTTCTTATTGTGCTCTCTAAATCTCTTAACAATAGCTCTACATTCACCAGGACATAGTTTAGAAGATACCTGTATGTCCTCAGATTCTGGAGAATCCATCTTGATGGAGGAGTCAGTCAATGCCATCAAAGCTTTGTTGCTGGTAGCCTCCTCTGCTTGATCACTCCAATCAAATCCATGGCCTTCTTGTGAGACCAATGCTGATGAGGTATGGTTCTGAGTTGGCCTCTGACCTTGATTCTGAACTTGTCCACCAGATCTGCATTCTCTTGCAAAGTGGCCAAGTTGTTGACATTTGAAGCATCTAACCTTTGACTTGTCAAATCCAGCCTTGCCATCAGCTCTGAAATTCATGTTTTGCATTCCAGTCCTTTTAATGAATCGCTTGGCTCTAACAGTAAGCATGGCCATCTGCCATTTGAGATCCATTTCCTCAAGATCATCAGGGTGCACTTGTTCAAGATCCTCATTGGTGAGGGTTGAATGTGCATGGCTGGCAAGAAAAGCTTCAAGAACTGCATCTGGAGTATTCATATCTAGTCCAACAACAGAACTAGTACCTGCACCACAATCAAGAGAGTTAGTTAATGAATGGTTTGATTCCATACCTGAGGAAGACAGGAGAGCAGCATTATGGCTAGGGATAGCAGTTTTTCTTTTTCCCTCTATCTCTCCCTCAAACACTATCAAACTATTATAGAGGTCATCTAACTCTATGTCTTCAAGAGAATCCTTGGTTCTCCATTGTGCAGCAAACACAGTCCATTCATCACCTAGAGACCTAAGAAACTTTCTATTTATCTCATCTTGATCAAGCCTAACCTTAGCACTCTCCAGTTGACTAACCAGTTTGTAAAACCTATCAAAGATTTGGGTGATACTCTCATTCTTCCCACTGGTGAAGTTCTCATAGGCTTGTTTAAGAAGATCTCTTTGGTTTCTCTTAGAACTAGCATTCCCAGCAAACCTCTTTTCCAGAGCATTCCAAAGTTCATGAGCATCATCAAATTTCTTGAATTGATGTTGATACTCATTGGGAATTGCAATCTGAAGGATGCTGAGGGCTTTCATCTCAATCATTCTATTCTTCTTTTCAGCATCTGTCTTTGGTGGTGGTTTCTTCTTTGGTTTTCCATTCTCATCCAGTTCAATGGTATTAGTAGGAACAGTTTCAATGATTTGCCAAACATCATAGTCCATTAGTTGGACATGTTGTTTAATTCTTAGTTTCCACATCTCAAAATCAGATGGTTTGAGCATGGGAACACGAATGTTGGACCCTGATCCACTGTTATCAGAAGAACCTCCCGAATCCATTGAAACAAATTGATTTAAACAAAAAACAGTTTTGAAAAATAAAGCAAGGTAAAGCAAAAACCTTCAACTGGTGATCAAAGGAACCTTAATGATAAGGCTCTGATACCACTTGTCAGGATCGGATATAGATTATATCAAATAACAAGAACTAACTTTAAATAATCAATCAGAGTAAAATAAAAGTTAATTTTTAACTATGATCACAATCAATTAAGAAGTTGCGGAATCACACTTAATTGATTAAAGAAGGTTTTAAACAAAGATTAATTCAATCAAACAGTAGTTTTATTAACCAACCAGAATGATTACAAAAGCAAACTTCACCCCCAATCTAACTTATTCTGTTAGACGAAGAACACAGACTGTTCTTAGGTTTCAACAAGAAACTTAGAGGCTAAAACACTTTAAAAAAAAAAATAACAATAAGAACAAATGCTTTGAATAATGAGATCAAATCGTCGTCGTGCTTAATTGATCATCTAATGAAGTATATATAGACTCTTGATCCTCCTTGAATTGTTGACAGTTAGGTAATCTTCTATCTTCTGAGATAATCTTGATAATCTTCAAAGTATTTCGAGATATCTTCTAAGATAGGATTTTCCAAATATAGCTCAACAGAAACTGTTTAATGAACACAACAGTTCTGTATCCTTCTAACAGTCTTCACTTCAAGGTCTTCAAACCGTTTTTGACTTTGTTAACTAACAGTTCTGAACTTTTGTACTAACAGTTTTAAAGTTCACAACAACTGTTGGTTACAACTGTCTTCACAATTTCAACTAACAGTTCCAAACTGTTTGTCAATATTCTTCTAACAGTTTTGAACTGTTTTTCACAAAGTCCATTAACAGTTTTAACTTTGCATCTTCAACAGTCTTAATGCCTTAGCTAATTTCCCAACAATGGCATCGTAAACTCTCTCATCTGAACTTTCAGAATATTAACAAACTAGTCACTGGTGACTTGGTGAGAGGCATTCCCAAGCTGAGATTCAACAAGGACCATCTGTGTGTAGACTGTGAGAAGGGTAAAATGAAGAAGGCTTCTCATAAATCCAAACAAGTGTTTAGCACTACTAAGGCTTTAGATCTCCTGCACATGGATCTCTGTGGTCCTATGAGAATTCAGTCTAAACATGGGAAGAAGTATATCCTAGTTATGGTGGATGACTATTCCAGGTATACTCGGGTCAAATTCTTGCGTGCTAAAGATGAAGCTACTCCAACAATTATCACATTCATCAAACAGCAGCAGAACAAGTATGGTCAGAGTGTTGTCTCAATCCGTACAGACAATGGAACAGAATTCAAGAACAACGCTCTGAAAAGCTTTTGTGACCTAGTTGAGATCAACCATCAGTTCTCTGCAGCATACACTCCACAACAGAATGGTATGGTCGAACGACGAAACAGGACATTGGTTGAAGCTGCCCGTACCATGCTGTCATACTCTGGGCTCCCACCTTCCTTTTGGGCTGAAGCCATCAACACTGCCTGCTATACGCAGAATCGCTCTTTCATTAATAAACGTTTTAATAAAACTCCCTATGAACTGGCAAATGGCATAGTACCTAATATCAAATACTTTCATGTCTTTGGTAATAGGTGCTTTGTTCTAAATGACAAGGATAATCTAGGAAAGTTTGCTCCTAAAGCTGATGAAGCTATTTTCTTAGGTTATTCAACTGAATCGAAAGCCTACAGAGTTTTTAACAAACGTACAAAGAGCATTGTTGAAAGTCTCAACGTAACATTTGATGATGCTTTGAATGTTACCAATTTTCCAACAAAATCAACAGTAGTTGCTTCTGAACATACCTGTTCAGGACCAGTTATTCAAAATAAAGAATCAAACATTTCTTCCAGTTCAAATTCTAATATTGACTTTATGTCAGGATCGGATATTACTTAATATCAAATAACAAGAATTATCTTTTGAAATAAAGTCAGAGTTGTTAAAAAGACAATCTATAGTTTTGATCACAATCAATTAAGAAGTTGCGGAATCACACTCAATTGATTAAAAAGGTTTTGAACACAAGAGCAATTCAATTAATAAACACAAAGTAATACTGTCAAAACGATGTTTATTGATAACCAATCGATGATTACAATATTCACCTACACCTCCAATCTAACTTCTTATGTTAGACGAAGAACACAATCTGTTCTTAGGTTTCAAAAGAAACTTAGAGGCTAAAACAATTTCTGAAAGCAAATAACAATTACGTACGAATGCAAAAACAATTATATTATGAGATCTATATTCTAATCGAGTATTTATAGACTCTTAATCCTCCTTGATAAGTTGACAGTTAGGTAATCTTCTATCTTCTGAGATAATCTTGAAAATCTTTGAACTTTGTTAAAGATATACTTTAAATCCAAGAAGATAGCATTTTCCATAAATAGCTCAACTGAAACTGTTTGTTGAATGAAACAGTTCTGATCTTCTTCTAACAATCTTCTCTTCAAGGTCTTCTAACAGTTGTAAACTTTGTACTAACAGTTCTGATCTCTTGGACTAACAGTTGTAAAGCTTACAGCAACGGTTAGTTACAACTATCTTCGTATTACAGCTAATAGTCCTCGACTGTTTTATCAGAATCCTTCTAACAGTTTTGAACTTTTTTCACAAAGTCCATTAACAATTTTGACTTTGCATCTTCAACAGTTTCAATGCCTTAGCCAATTCCCAACAATATCCCCCTAACATCAAAGAATTTGAACAATGCCTTTAAGTT
The DNA here is from genome assembly GCA_947179395.2 of Pulicaria dysenterica. NCBI lineage: Eukaryota > Viridiplantae > Streptophyta > Magnoliopsida > Asterales > Asteraceae > Pulicaria > Pulicaria dysenterica. Next base: position 35,525,470 of record OX359295.1, read on the forward strand.
CTTCGATTCACAGGGTTCAACCTTAGATGAATTTAGCATATGCAAAGAATGACTTCCATTATTAAGCATAGTCAACTGTTTCAATCAAAATTGAAAGATAATTACACAAACTTGAAAAATTCCAGTCTTTCTTTTATTCTCTTAAGCAGATCATCCTTTATTCTATCAGATCCATAGAATTTAGCCTTTGACATGTATTGAAGCTTTACTTTACTGTGCTCTACAAACTCTAAATCAAACCATTGAGTCTGAGAATTTGCCATAACCATGTGATACACTCTAGCTTTAGCATACACCTTTATTGAAATTATTGGAAAAGCCTCATCAGTAATCAAAACTGGTATTATCTCTTTTGGACTGCATATACTCGCAAAATGCCTCATCAAAACTCTAATCTCAATCTCCACAGCATCTGCATAATGACTAATTCCATAAACATACATATCCTGTAGATCTCTTCTAGTCAAATTGTTCACCAGTTGAAAGAAATTTGAATAACTCTCTATTGGCTCGATTTCTCTCACAACTGTGACTCCTTGCTTACCAGTATCATACCTTAAAACTTCAAATCTCCATTCTTTTATGTGAGACTTCTGACCCAACTGTTCTTTCTCCAATTTGGCAATCCCTTGTTGAAGTTCTGTTCTCAGTCAATCTTGCACTATCAGTTGAACCATCTCAACTTTCTTTTTCTCAACTGTTTTCTTTGAAGGTGGAGGTGCTTTTCTTTTCACAATCCTTTTCCTCTTTACACCTTTTTGATCTTTTTCCTCTTCATCTATCTGTTTAGTGAACTCATCAGCCAACTTCTTTGCTATCTCAAAATCTGTCTGTTCTTGTTCTTGAAGTTCAGCTGACAACCTCTGAGCTACCTCAAAATCTCTTACTTCTTGCTGTTCTTTGATTAATTTGAGCTTTGGTAGTGCAACAACTATCTCCTTTCCTTTTCCTTGTACAACTTGCAGTTGCTTTTCACCAGCCCTCTCAGAAATACTAATCCCTTTGAATCAAGGCTTTGGCTTAAGTGGCTTAAGCTTTGCAGACTTTCCATCTAGCCAACCATCCTCAATCTTCCGTCTCATCTGATTGACACTGCAGATTAGCATTTCACTTCCCATTTTCACCAGATAGTCTTGTTTAACCTTTGGCCATGATCTATAAACCTCTGTTGAAGGGTAATCACCAGACAAAATCATCGTATTGATCAGCACTCTGTCCACCGCTGATAGTTTCTCCTCAACTGTTGATTCACTAGGTGCAACTGTTAGATCATCCGTTGCAACTGTTTGTTCATCCTCTGCAACTGTTTGTTCTGGCACTTCAGCAACTGTTGGTAATGAACTCTCCCCCTTTTTGATTGGAACAGTTGAAGGGGGTCTTGCAGCAGCTGTCAACTGTTGTAGTACTTGATCGTGTAGCTTTATTACCTCATTAGCGTGCTTCAAACTGTTGGTCAAAACCTGGATTTGATGATCCTGCTAAAGAATCCTTTTATTCTGTAATGAAATCTTCTTCTTCATTTGAATATAGGCCACAAAGAATGGTGCAAAATTTGGATCCGTCAATGCTTTATGTTTCATGCGAGCCTCAATGTCAGACAGTGTTGCCACTGTTAACATGTCATTGACCGATACAACTGGTGGTTTACTCAAAAGAGATTCCACACCAGTACCCCTTTGTTCTTGGTACTGGGGATTTCCAGAAGCTGTTTTACCAGCCTCTGTTGCCGTGGTTGAGGTCTTAGCAATGTTAACACTATCCTGGTCATCCCTTGCGGACGAAACAGTAGTATCAGCCTCATAAACCACATGATCACCCTCTAAGGGAGTGATCACCTCCTCATTGTGCCTGAGAGACAGCACGAATGGTTCCCTTTCGATATTCTGCACAGGTGAATGCACCTGTGCAGGGCTAACAGTTTGGGATTCGAGAACTGTGGTGGAAGGAGCACTAACAGTTCTTTTTCGCTTTTGGAATGTTTTTAGAGGAGTGGCTTGTGTTGTAGCTCTATCAAAGGTAGCAGAGGGGATTATATGAGTATCATGAGCTGTGGGTTCTAGAGTTGGTGGTGTAGCAATGTTGTGGGCTTCATGCTCAACTCTAGCAGCTCTGTTTCTTGAAAGAAACTCCACCATTGCAGAGAGTGGTGGAGTTATGGCACCAGAGAAGCTCTTGCCATTTATCAGCAACTTGCTCAATGTGGAGGCCACATGAGCAGAGGGAATTATGACCCTCTTGTGTTTTTGGAGATTTGGCAACAAAAAGTTTAGCAAAACTTGCACAAATCTGGGGTACATCAAAAAGAGACCATATTTGGTCCCAAGATGCTTTACCATACCATTAAATATCAGTTTAGAAAAGTTAAAGCATCTATTGTTTGCTAGAAAGATGAGTGCAAGAGCAATGTTGCTCCCAAACTCATTCCAGCCTGTTCTCTTAGGGCTAATGCACTGCTGGAGAGTATGGATCATGAACTTCCAGTGTGAGCAGAATTGCCCTTTGTAAAAGGTACCCTTTCCCCTAGGGCCCTCATACCCAAGTTTAACTAACTTGGCATGCAAAAATTCTAAAGAGACAGAGTCAGAATACTCACCATGTCGATCATTAAGTTGTAGATGTTGGCGGATGGTATCCTCAGAGACGGACACATTCATACCATCAACAGTGGAATCAATCCATTGCACACCAGCTTCCTCTCTGACCATCGCATTTTTCCAGAATTGATCAAGATGGGAAGTGTAGATGGTTGGATTTATGGTGAGAGCAGTGTTGAGATTGGACATTGAAAGGTAATCGATCATGTCATAGAAAGCAGTCAGGTTATCAGGTTTAGCAAGATATGCGAGCATGTTGTGTTCTTTCACGAAGGGAAGGGGAGCCATTGCAAGTCGAAAGCAAAATTCTAGGGTTTACGTATAATCGAAGTTCAGAAAGCGTGAATGAACTTGTGAGGAGGGAATGCCTTATATATGTTTCGAATATTAAATTAAATTCAAACATCCTCAGTTTCTGCAAAGACTAAAACACCCTTAAGTAAGTTAACAGTTGATGGATAAAAAAAATGAACGAACAGTTGAGAACAGTTGAGAACTGTTATCAGAAGATAGTACAACTGTTACTTAAAAGAATTTCTCCCCCTTAGAAGAACATGCAGGTTGCCTAACAGTTGTGCACTCCATTCACTAACAGTTGGAAACTGTTAGTTGTAATTTTGAAAAACAGTTAGTTGAACATGTGTAACCGTCAGTCAACAAGCATCAGCTGACAACAATCATTAGCGAATATCAGCTAACACCAACATCATTAAATTATGCATTTAATTCATGTTTAACACAGAGGAACTACAAAGTACATTCATGACTAGTCATCAATTATAATAACTTCATCATCATCAAGTACAATGACTTCATTATCAGCATCATTCCTTTTGACATTGAACCACACAACCGAGTCGTCAGTGACTTCCAGATTCAATTCAAACAATAAGCAGCAGGGGGTAGGTAAATTGTTGCTTTGAATAAATTGTTCAAATTCACCTCTTATTCGAACATGATCAGTCATTTTGTATGGCCTACGTGGGTCTGGATGCTGGGTTAAAGTGAAACCATCACAAACTCTATTCATGTCAAGAATACATGAGGATTACTTCCAAATCTCATGCATCCTAACAAAGGGAGCTGGAATGGTCACATAACTCTGCTTAGCATTGATCTTTTTGAAGGTCAAGATGAAATGGTTAGTAGCCATTTGTAGACAAAATTATGCTCTTTGGAATGCGAATGCAAGCTAATTTATAGACAAAGTTGTAGTTGAAAAAAATGGCCAATAATTAAGCATGCAGTGACCTGTCATGTCCATTCAACACATGACACAGTAAAGTGACAAACCTTGACCAGTTGAAAACTGTTCTTAATAAAGTAACAAACCTTGACCACACTGTTTGTGGGACATGCAGCCAGATACTTCCAAAACTGTTGATGGGAAACACAGTTCTTCTCTTCACTGAACACTTAAACCAACAGTTGTTAGATATCAACACTAACAGTTGCAAACTGTTAGTGAGAAAACATCGAGGGACAAACAACTGTTAGTCCAGGTTAATCATTCCAATGTTTGAGATCAAAAAGTGGAACCTGCTCACATCAAATGCTTTAGTGAACAGATCAGCTAACTGATCATCAGTATGAACTTTCATAACTTGGATTAACCTTTTCTCATTGCAATCTCTAATAAAGTGAAACCGGATTTCAATGTGTTTTGTTTTAGAATGCTTCACTGGATTATTGACAATGCTAATAGCACTTGTGTTATCAACATAAATTGGTGTATGAAAGAAAGACAAACCATAATCCAGAAGCTGATTCTGAATCCACAACACTTGTGAACAGCAGCTTGATACAGCAATATATTCAGCCTCAGCTGTTGAAGTTGAAACTGTTGTTTGTTTCTTGCACTGCCATGAGACTAATCTTGAGCCAAAGAATTGACATCCTCCAGAGGTTGATTTTCTGTCCACATTAGCTCCACCATAGTCACTATCAGAGTATGCCACCAAATCAAAAAGTGAATCCTTAGGATACCAAAGACCCAGTTTTGGTTGGCCTTTGTGATATCTAAAGATTCTCTTTACAGCAAATAAGTGTGACATCTTTAGACAGCATTGAAACCTGGCACAAACACACACAGCAAACATTATATCAGGTCTAGAAGCAGTTAAGTACATTAAAGAACCTATCATAGACCTATACAAATGTATGTCTACTTCCTCCCCCTCAGGATCTGCTCCCAACTGTTTGTGTGTTTCCATTGGAGTACTTGCCAGTTTCACATCTTGATAGCCAAACTTATCCAAAATGTCTTTGACATACTTTGATTGGCTGAGAAATATGCCAGTTGGCTTCTGCTTCACTTGTAATCCCAAGAAAAATGTGAGTTCTCCCATGGAACTCATCTAAAATCTCCTTTTCATTATGCTTTCAAACTCCTTGCACAGACTGTCATCAGTGGATCCAAAGATTATATCATCAACATAGATTTGAACAAGCAAAATTTATGTTTTAACAATCTTTGTAAATAGTGTCTTATCAATAGTGTCTCTCTTAAATCCATTCTCAAGGAGATATGATGATAATATCTCATACCAAGCTCTAGGAGCCTGGTGTAATCCATACAAAGCTTTATCCAACCTATATACCCTATCATGGTACTTTGAGTCTTCAAAACCAGGTGGTTGACACACATATAACTCCTCATCAATAGTTCCATAGAGAAAAGCCGACTTGACATCCATTTGATACACCTTAAATCCTTTATAGCTTGCAAAGGCAAGGAACAGTCTAATTGCTTCTATCCGTGCAACAGGTGCAAAGACATCATCATAGTCTATTCCTTCATCTTGTGTATAACCCTGTGCAACAAGTCTAGCCTTGTTCTTGATTACAATCCCTCTCTCATCCTTCTTATTTCTGAACACCCACTGGTGCCAATTGCTCTTTTGCCTCTTGGAAGTTCAACTAACTTCCAAACTTGCTGAATTTGAAACTGTAAGAGCTCTTCTTGCATTGCTTCCACCCATGAAGGGTATTTTAATGCCTCTACTGCTTTCTTTGGTTCTATCTGAGATAGAAAGCATGCATTTACATCAAATTGTTCAAGATTCACAACACTATTTTCATTCTGCAGCATAGCTCTTGTTCTAACAGGAGTGGTTGGATCACCAATGATCTGTTCTATTGGATGAGTCTTGTGAATTCTTGATGTAGGGATGTTTTCTTCAGTCAGTACATTCCCTAAATTTGACACATCAATCTCAGATTCACTATCATTCCCAGAAGAGTTGCATCCCTGATCTGCACCTGTTTGATGTTCAGAAGCAGTGTTTTGTTGAGGATCATGAGATTCCATGTCCTTTGAAAGTTCAGCATCATTTATTGGACAAATAGCATTGGAAGAGTCCTGTTGTAACAAGGGAATCACTACAAAGTCTTCAGTAACTTTGTTTCCACCAACAATTGTTGGAATTGAGCTAACAGTTTCAAAACTGTTTGAGACAGTTTGTGAATTTGCACTAACAGCTGTAGGAACACTGCAACTGTTTCTGTAGAATACTCAAAAGAAAGAGATTTAGACAATGCATCAATATCAAATAACCAATCAGGACCATTACCTGCAATATTGATCCTATTCTCATTGAAGGAGACATTCATACTCTCTTCTATGATCCTAGTGACATTGTTAAAGACTCTGTATGCTTTACTCTAAGTGGAATATCCTACAAAGAATCCTTCTTCTGCTTTACTCTCAAACTTACCTAATTGTGATTTGGTATTCAGGATAGTGCATGGACAGCCAAATGGTTTGAAGAAGTTGATTAAAGGTTTTCGTTTAAGGAACAACTCATAAGGAGTTTTCCCTTTGAACTTGACAACTTGTACTCTATTCTGAACATAGCAGGCAGTGTTCACTGCTTCTGCCCAGAAAGTCATTGGAAGCCTAGAATCAGCTAACATGGATCTAGCAGCCTCAATCAAAGTCCTATTCCTTCTCTCAGCCACTCCATTCTGTTGAGGAGTCCTAGGAGCACTAAACTGTCTTGAAATTCCTTTTTTCTCACAAAAGCTGTTTAAATCATAGTTCTTAAACTCAAAACCATTATCAGATCTAATGACTTTTACCTTCAAATCAGATTGATTCTCAATCCTAAGAATAAGAGACTTAACTAACTCAGCAGTTTCATCTTTAGTTCTAAGAAATTGAACCCATGTAAATCTGGTGAAATCATCAACTATAACTAAATAGTAGGCTTTCTTACCTATGCTGACCATAGATGTTGGACCAAAAAGATCCATATGCAAAAGTTGTAAAGGTGCAGTAATGGAAGAAACTTCTTTGGGCTTATAAGAAGTTTTGTGTTGCTTGCCTTTGAGACAGGCTACACAATGATCATCACATGAGAATTCCTTTTGTGGCAAACCTCTTACCAGATTGTTTTTAACTAACTTATTCATGGTTTTAAAGTTCATGTGACACATCCTTCTATGCCAAATGGCAGACTCATCATGAGATGCCTTTGAGAGTAGACAACTTAATACATTCTGCTTAGCAATCTTTTGTGTATCCAGACAGTATACATTATCTTTTCTAGGTGTTCTTAAAAGAACATCTTTTTCATCCAATTTTAAATCTTTTGATAGGATAATGCATTCAGTGTCTGTAAACAAGACTTTGTTTCCATTGTCACAGATTTGAGATACACTTAGCAGGTTGTATTTAAGTTGTTCAACAAAGAAAACATCATTAAATGTAAGTGTACCTGCCTCCACAGCTCCTTTACCTGTGATTCTTCCTCCCTTAGCATTTCCTCCAAATGCTACATATCCTCCATTGATTCTTCTGAAATCCTTCAAACAATGTGGATTTCCAGTCATGTGCCTTGAGCATCCACTATCCATATGCCAAATTGATCCATGATCGGCCCTATGAATGCTCTGCACAAATATAAACCAGTTAGTAGCAGGAAGTACCCAGGCCATGCAGGTCTTGGGTACACCATTCAAGTCATAATACTTAAACACAGATTGAGTTTTCTTGATGTCATCCAAATTAGACTTCTCTATTTTGTGTGAAGAGTATTTTGTGATAACATGTGGTTTCCAACTGTTATGATGAACAATTGAGTCTTTTGAACAAACAGTTTTTGGAGTTGGTAAAACAGTTGAAGCATGTTTTAACTCAGATTGGTTTTCAGATTGATTAATAGTTTTACTCTCTTCAGAAACTGTTTGTTTTTGCAATTTCACCCAAGCCAGACCAACAGATTTTGATTTTGGCTTAACAGATGTAGAACTGTTAGCCGGTTTGCATGTAACAGTTGTAGAACTGTTAACCTATTTTGGCTTAACAGTCTTAGAACTGTTAGTCTGTTTTCTGGAACTTGGTTTCTGAGTGCTATAGATTTGTGGGTTATAATAACAATCTTTAGCCAAGTGATTAGTTCTCCCACATATATGCACTTTTTAGTTTTGACAATAGGCAAACCAGTTCTTTGTGACTAGAACTGGTTCCTATTTCTTTGGTTTCCTCTCACTGGTGCTGACTAAGGAAATTTCTGAACACCATGCTGTTTGCATGTGCAGATAGACACTTTAGTATCCCTTTTCACATATTTGGGTTGAGACTTTGCTTTTGAAGCTTCCTTCTTTAGCTTCTTAATCACAACTTCATCAACCTTCACTTTTCCTTTTGACTTACCACGAACAATTGAGCTGTTTGGGTTAGAACTGTTTGGGTTCCTTTTGGGACTGTTAGTATAAAGGTGGGGACTGTTTGTAACAGTTGTGGAACTGCTTATAGAATGAACAGCTTTGGTCGGTTTTGGCTCATTGGTGAAGGGTTCAGTGGATGCTTTTACAAACACCACAGGTTGTAAAGAGGATTTTGTGGCTATGGGTTCACAACAGATGTGATTTTCAAATGGAATGACCTCTTTCTTCTTCACAACTCCTTCATTCTTATTATCACTTACTGTATACACAACTCCTTCCTCTTCACTTTCAAATTGTGGATCAGCTGACTTTAGTTCCTCTGGTAATGATTCATTAACATACCTATCAGCTACATCAGACATAGGAGTTATGTAGTTGTGATTGTATGAAGGTGGGGTCTGTTTGTATCCTAAACCAGTTTTCACCCTGTCTCTGATTTGTGATTGTAACAAGGTTTCAAGTTTAAGATTTGTTGCCTTGAACATGCTCAGATCAATATCAACACCCTCCAACTTCTTGGTTAATTCATCAACCTTACTTTCCTTTTCACTTAGCTTTTTCTTTAAACTATCAATCTCTTCTTGAAGCTGCTCCTTCTCCCACTTGTGATACTTTCTATCATAATCCATTTGCAGTTCATTAGCTTGATAATCTTTGATTTTCTTTTCAAAGCTTTCAATAACAGCACTAGTTTCATACCTTCTCTCCTCCATTCTACTTAGAGCTGCACATACCTTTTTATTGTGCTCTCTAAACCTTTTAACAATGGCTCTACATTCACCAGGATAGAGTTTAGAAGATACCTGAATGTCTTCCGATTCTGGTGAATCCAGTTTGATGGAGGAATCAGTTAATGCCATCAATGCCTTGTTGTTAGTGACTTCCTCTGCTTGATCACTCCAATCAAACCCATGTCCTTCTTGTGATACCAATGCTGAGGAGGTTTGAGTTGGCCGTTGTCCTTGATTATGGCCTTGTCCACCAGATCTGCACTCTCTAGCAAAGTGACCATACTGTTGACATTTAAAACATCTAACATTTGACTTGTCAAAACCAGCTTTGCCATCAGCTCTGAAGTTCATGTTCTGCCTTCCAGTTCTTTTGATAAACCTTTTGGCTCTGACAGTTAACATGGCCATCTGCCATTTGAGATCCATCTCCTCAAGATCATCAGGATGCACTTGTTCAAGATCCTCATTCGTGAGGGTTGAATGTGCATGGCTAGCAAGAAAGGCTTCAAGTATAGCATCAGGAGTGTTTACATCTAGTCCAACAGCAGAACTAGTACCTGCACAACCATCAACAGAGTTAGTTAACGAATGGTTTGAGTCCATACCTGAGGATGAAAGAAGAGAAACATTGTGGCTAGGGGTAACAGACTTTCTTTTTCCCTCTATCTCTCCTTCAAACACAATCAAACTGTTGTAAAGATCATCTAACTCTATATACTCTAGAGAATCTTTGGTTCTCCATTGTGCAGCATAGACTGTCCACTCTTCACCTAAGGACCTAAGAAACTTTCTATTGATCTCATCTTGTTCTAGTCTAACCTTAGCACTCTCCAATTGACTCACCAGCTTATGGAACCTATCAAATATCTGAGTAATACTCTCATTCTTTCCACTAGTAAAGTTCTCATAAGCTTGTTTCAGTAGATCCCTTTGATTCCTTTTGGAACTAGCATTCCCAGCAAACCTCTTCTCTAATGCATTCCACAGTTCATGAGCATCATCAAACTTTTTGAATTGATGCTGATACTCATTGGGGATAGCAATCTGAAGGATGCTGAGTGCTTTCATCTCAATCATCCTTTCTTTCTTTTCAGCATCAGTTTTTGGTGGTGGTTTCTTCTTTGGCTTTCCTGTTTCATCTAAATCAACAGTAGTAATGGGGTCCTTTTCTATGATTTCCCAAATAGCATAGTCCATTAATTGGACATGCTGCTTGATTCTTAGTTTCCACATCTCAAAATCAGTTGGTTTGAGCATGGGAACACGAATGTTGGACCCAGATCCAGTATTGTCAGAAGATCCACCGGACTCCATTGCAGTATGGTGATTGAAAAACACAATTAAACTTTAGAAAAACTCTAAATTAAGAACCACAGCAGATTGTTGCAAAAACCTTCAACTGGTGATCAATGGAACCTTAATGATAAGGCTCTGATACCACTTGTCAGGATCGGATATTACTTAATATCAAATAACAAGAATTATCTTTTGAAATAAAGTCAGAGTTGTTAAAAAGACAATCTATAGTTTTGATCACAATCAATTAAGAAGTTTCGGAATCACACTCAATTGATTAAAAAGGTTTTGAACACAAGAGCAATTCAATTAATAAACACAAAGTAATACTGTCAAAACGATGTTTATTGATAACCAATCGATGATTACAATATTCACCTACACCTCCAATCTAACTTCTTATGTTAGACGAAGAACACAATCTGTTCTTAGGTTTCAAAAGAAACTTAGAGGCTAAAACACTTTCTGAAAGCAAATAACAATTACGTACGAATGCAAAAACAATTATATTATGAGATATATATTCTAATCGAGTATTTATAGACTCTTAATCCTCCTTGATAAGTTGACAGTTAGGTAATCTTCTATCTTCTGAGATAATCTTGAAAATCTTCGAACTTTGTTAAAGATATACTTCAAATCCAAGAAGATAGCATTTTCCATAAATAGCTCAACTGAAACTGTTTGTTGAATGAAACAGTTCTGATCTTCTTCTAATAGTCTTCTCTTCAAGGTCTTCTAACAGTTGTAAACTTTGTACTAACAGTTATGATCTCTTGGACTAACAGTTGTAAAGCTTACAGCAACTGTTAGTTACAACTGTATTCGTATTACAGCTAACAGTCCTCGACTGTTTTATCAGAATCCTTCTAACAGTTTTGAACTGTTTTCACAAAGTCCATTAACAGTTTTGACTTTGCATCTTCAACAGTTTCAATGCCTTAGCCAATTCCCAACACTTTATGTTTGATTACTTTCGTTCTGAATCTTCCTCAGTTGTGACTGAAAACAGGGACAACACAGCTGCACAAACAAGTGTCACTATCACAGCTCCTACGGTCACTGAGACAAACCCATTTGCTGATCTATATGCTGAAGATTCTACATCTGTCTCTGTTACACAGCCCCCTGTGACTGCTTCTATAGCTGACCAAGATAGCTCACCTGTGTTTGATTCAGACCCAAATTTCTCCAGAGAAGATGAAGAAGAAGCACGACACTTACAAGATCTCATTCCTTCATCTTCCACCTCCCATGAAATTAAGTGGACCAGACATCACTCTGAAGAGAACATCATCGGAGATCCTTCAGTTGGCATTCAAACAAGATCCGCAACAGCAAACGAATGCCAATTCTCTGGTTTCTTAAGCATCATTGAACCCACCAAGACTTGTGACGCATTAGATGATCCAGATTGGGTAATTTCCATGCAGGAAGAATTACACCAATTTGATCGTCTTAAAGTCTGGAGATTAGTTCCTCTTCCATATGAAAAATCTGTTGTCGGAACTAAATGGGTATTCAAGAACAAACGGGATTCGGATGGAGTGGTCATCCGTAACAAAGCTAGGTTGGTTGCTAAGGGCTACAATCAACAGGAGGGCATTGACTATGATGAAACTTTTGCCCCTGTTGCTCGAATTGAAGCCATACGGCTATTTCTTGCTTATGCAGCCTCTAGAAGCTTTCGTGTCTTTCAAATGGATGTGCAGACAGCTTTTCTTAATGGTGTACTTAAAGAAGAAGTTTATGTCTCACAGCCTGAGGGTTTCATCAATTCAACACATCCAAATCATGTTTATATCTTAGATAAGGTCTTGTACGGGTCAAAGCAAGCTCCGCGTGCATGGTACGACGTCTTATCTGAATATTTGATTGGTGAAGGCTACTCCAAAGGAAAGACTGATACCACTCTCTTCACAAAGACATAGGGTCGGGATAAGATTTTGGTTCAGATATATGTGGACGATATTATTTTTGGATCTACAAATCCAAAATACAGTGACGAGTTTGCTAAAATCATGGCAAACAGATTCCAAATGAGCATGATGGGGGAGATGTCATTCTTTCTCGGACTCCAGGTGAAGCAGTTAAGTCATGGCAACTTTATTTGCCAATCAAAGTACATCAAAGATCTTCTCACGAAGTATGATATGATTAACTGCTCAATCATATCCACACCCATGGCTGCTAAGGCACAACTCTCAGCAGATCTTGATGGTTCTCCTGTAGATCTGAAAAACTATCGTGGGATGATTGGATTGTTACTGTATCTCACTGCTAGTCGTCCGGATATCATGTTCTCTACCTGTCTCTGTGCCAGATTTCAGGCAAACCCTAAAGAGTCACATCTTCTGGCAGTCAAGCAGATATTCAGATATCTTAAAGGGTCTATGGATTTAGGTCTGTGGTATCCGAAAGATTCAAATCTGGATCTACATGCTTACTCAGATGCTGACTATGCCGGTTGCAGAATTGATAGGAAAAGCACCTCTGGTAGTGCACACTTTCTGGGTGATCGTTTAGTCTGCTGGGCCTCCAAGAAGCAAAACTGTGTATCCACCTCAACAGCAGAGGCTGAGTATGTTGCTGCTGCAATGTGCTGTTCACAAAGTCTTTGGATACGCACACAGTTATCAGACTTTGGCCTCAGGTATGACAAAATTCCACTTTTATGCGACTCTCAGTCTGCCATCGCCATCTCCTGCAATCTGGTACACCACTCTAAAACTAAGCATATTGATATCCGTTATCACTTCATAAAAGATAACGTTGAGAAAGGATTAATTGAGCTCCAGTATGTTCCTACTGAAAATCAGCTAGCTGACTTGTTTACCAAACCATTAGACGAAAGTCGCTTCACTGAATTGGTATCCAAGTTAGGCATGCTCAACTTGAAAATATAACATACTGTTGCTCCATTTTTCATTTCCTTTTTGTTTAGAGTAGGTGTTACACTATTTGTTCTTTGTGCAGCTTCATGATGCAACACTCAAGGGGGAGTGAATTTCTGGTGACACACATGTATCCTATGTGTAGGGGGAGAAAAATTATACACATACTGCACATGTGTAGGGGGAGGAGTATACAACTGATACATTTCCTAAATCTTGAGAATTTTTTCATAAACAGATGCAAAAGTCTAGGGGGAGTGTGTCAAACAAACATTCAAATCAACCATATCTGAAAAACTAAATTTTCAAATCTCAAAATTCAGATATCTTGATTATTCATAAATTTTCTCAAGTATTGGTTCAATCGCATGCGATTCAAACAATTTGATAGCAAAGGGGTGATTCGCATGCGATTGATAAACAGGTTGATTCGCATGCGATTGATAAACAAAGGTTGATTCGCATGCAATGGTTGATTCACATGCGATTGATAAACAAAGTGATTCGCATGCTATTAACCAAAGAGTGATTCGCATGCGATTAACACACCAAACAGTTCATCGCATGCGATTCAAAACTTCTATCAGCCGCATTTTTTTACCGTTTAACCACCCAATCATCAACTGCCATGTGTCATTTTACTTTATAACCGTCCCATCCATCTTTCACTCCATTCAACCGATCAAATTCAAAATCAAACAAGTTTCTCTCGTTTTTTTGGCTACTTGATTATACGAACTCTCTCGTTACTCTGCCAAACTTTGCAAATTTTATCTCAAAATACTCCTAATCACATAGGTAACAACTTCTACGGCTTACATTTTGAAAATTTTGAGTTAAAAGTAGTGATTTTGGCCCTAGAACAGCCACTTGCGATAGGGTCTTTCGGAACTTAAGATGGAGTTTTGGGACACGAAACAAACTTGGTTGCCCAATCCAAGGTTGCGATGGGTGTTTTGAACATATGGGGAACACTATGATGTAAAAATATTTCAAAAATCTTGAAAAGTGTTCTTCGTGTTCTTGGGGGGGTATGAAAATACACATACAATTTGGTTTTTGGCTTGAAAAGAGGTGTTAGGATGATTTTTTGACCATGCTTCAGTAATACAAAGTTGTTTATTACTATCTAATTGATATATTGAAAGTGCCAAAACAACTTTTTTATGCACAAAATCATCGTTCACACAATGGAATTTTCAGACTTAGGGTGTTAGCAAAGTTTTTCCAACTTTATAAGTTTGGTCAAATGTCAGTCAATCTTGACTCTTTCACTTATATTTGACCACATTTCCAATCCTTTCAAAGATAAGTGAGGTCAACTGACATATCTCTTTATCTGAGACTTAAATTTTTACCTATCTGTGCAGATAAGATGACTCAAACTATTGTTGACCCAAAGGACATCATGAGTCGGTCTGAGTTCTTAAATTCAAACTCTCATGAGAACATCCATTACACTGACCTCACCAAACTCAGTAATCCTAACTACCCAATCATCACTGAGATTCTGAAAATCCACCCTTTGAACTACCTTCTAACCTATAATCCTGCCATCACTGGCACACATGTCCCTGAACTCTATGTCCAACAATTCTGGAAAACTTGTGAGGTCCGTACCAATGACAGGGACCAAGAGGTCATATATGCTGAGATTGATGAGTACACTGTTGAAATTACTATCAGTCGCCTAAGAAGCATCTTCAGACTTCCAAGAGCAAACAGTAGGCCACCTGCCACTGCTTTTGATGACATACCAACTGAGGAAGATTGTCTAGCTATCGTGAGGGATATGGGCTATGATGGTGAGCTTGTAAGGAAAAACCAGTTCAAAAGAACCAGCTTACACCCAAAATACAACTCCCTGCTGACTGTGCTTCAAAGGTGCCTCACCCCAAAGCATTCTGGTTATGAATTCCCCACTGAGTATCAACTCAAGATTTTTGTTGCTGCCGCCAACCATATGCATATAGACTATGCATTTCTGCTATTCCAGGATATTAAAGCCACTATGCAAAGGAAGAATTCCCAAAAACAGAAAGATGCTAAAATGCTGCCTTACCATCGCTTCATACCAATGATCATCCAGTATGTGATGGATCGGAATGCTGATATTCCTCGTCGGACAGGTTTACCTTCTGTTTCTCCAAAACTCTTTATTCATATTAAACCTGCTAACCCGACAAATCTGCCTATTCCAAGACCCTTCCCTGTATCTCTCTTAGATCTTTGTGAGTAGAATGATATTGTTAAGAGTTATAGGGAGAGTGTAGGAATACCTCCCATGGTTGTGCCAGAACCGGCCATACCTGCCCAGAGAGGAGTAGCACCTGGTGAGGATATAGAGAATAGGCCTCAGCAATCTACGGGAGATGCTGAGGGGGAAGAGGAGAGAGAAAATTCTGAGAGGGGTGGAGAAGAAGGTGAAGGTGTTGAGAATAGAGAGGGAGGGGATGCATATGATCCCGCTACCATTCAAGCCATAGTTCAATCTCTTTCTCAATCTACCCGAACCCAAGCTGTTCTTACTGAACTTGGTCTTGACGATTCTGAGTCATCCAGTTCTTCTCAAGTTGAGTCTGCTTCCCATCAAGGAGGTGCCCCTTCCTTTGAACTTGATATATCTCCCGTGGGCACCCCTGACCAACAAATCGAACAACCAGCAGAAAGCACACCCTCATTCATGAAACTTACTGACCCACATACTACCTCTCCCGAACAGACTCACCCCGTTCAAACTACTCAGGTCATTCCACAACCTGGTGGTCTGGTCATTCCTTTGACTTCAACTGCCCAAGCAACCACCATTCCTATCATTTGCAGGGCCATAGTTGCTCCTGAACATGACATTCCAGTCACCTCACCGAGTCATTCACTATCTGTTGAATCTGGCTCTGTCACTCCTGATTCTTTACTAGATCCTAATCAATATGCCGGTTATGGAGTTGGCAGTGGTGGAGAAGAAGAAGATAGGAGTATGAGTAAACGAGAGGAGGTGAGAAAAGAAAATATGAGTGCTGAGGGAACACCAAACCCAGAAAGCCGGGAAGCCACATCCACTATGGGGCCTGACATAGTTGGGACTCATATTGAACAAGTCGCGGTGATCCCACACGTGCAAGTTTCTGCCCCACCAAGCCACTACGGTGTCTCTCAACAGACTCCGTCTTTATTGCACAGGGTTATAGCACATACACTGGGTCAACCCCAATTAGGTGTTGGACCTATTGAACAAAGAGGACCGTCTCCCTCGTCCTCGACTCCTTTTGATGCACGATTTGACATACCGCAGATTTCCGCATATCTTGACCAACACAGGGTAACAATCAATGCACTGAGCTTGTTGGCTCAACAAGTTTCCTCAACTTCCAGAGGTGGTACCTTTCAAGGTTCCATTCGAGGATTGGAAGGAAATCCTGCTGGAGCCAACATCACTGCTGCTCCAGCAGGTAGTACTGCCTACGTGGCTGGTACTTCAACCGGAAGTCTTCGTGATTCCGGGTTTGTTACACGTGCAGAACTTCAACAACATATTCAACAAGCCGTGTCACCAATCCACCAACAATTGCAGATGACAAATCAAAAGTTGGATCTGATAGAACAAGCTTCCAAGGCCCAAGCTGAACAACTAAACCGAATTGAAACACTTCTTGCTGCCCGTCCTCCAGTTCTAGAGCCTCAATCACAACTTAATCCTGCCACAATGTCTGTAGATGCTTTAAAGAGCATGCTGTACGTTATACTTCTGGAGCAAAGGCCAGAATCTGCACATGATCAAGACCTTCTGACTACTCTTCGCAACGAACAGCGTCCATCGGGAATCTCCATGGATGACTTTCAAGAGTTTCATGAAGATGTAAATAGAAAGATTGATGGGACCACCAAAGGTTTCTACACCACCCTATCAAAAGTCACAGATCGGCTGACTAGCCTAGAAACAACCTGTTAGGCTCAGGCTCAGGGGAGTAAGAGGAGACGGGATGATCAGGATCCGGATGATCAACCCGAGGGGGAGAAAAGGAGAAAATACATGTCTGCTCCCTCAGTTGTTGCTACTGTACATGTCCCATTCGTTACTTCATACTTATCTGCAGGTACAAGTTCAACTGGGTCCGAAAGTCAACAACAACAACAAATGGTCGATGAAGTTCATGAACGACAACAAAAGGAAGATGCTGAAAAACTAATTCTACTTTATGTACCTCAGCAACAATCTGAACCGAGGCCAAGTGATCTTGAAGAAGGTGAAATACCTTACGAGCAGCCCCATGCCGAGATGTTTGACTGGTCTAGTGACTCAGAGGAACAAGTGGAAGATTTATATGAGTCTATTCACACATCACCGCAAGGCATGTGGGTGAAGGTAGTTCTGCTCAACCGGAGGAGGAGACTGAGGATTCTGAGATGGAAAGACTATTCAAAGGCATTGATGAATATGTCGAGTTTGCTGCACGTCCAGATTCTCCTAGAATTGTCCACAAATTTGATGATATTCCCAGTGAAAAAGAACTTGCACTTAAAATAAAAGAAAGGGAAGCAATTTCTAGAAGGGAAGCTAGGAGAAAGCCTAAACAAAAGAAACCAATCTTCGACGTGTCCAGGGTTCTCAGTGGGATTAATGTTGAAGTTCATGAAACTTTTCCTCCTCCTCCTGGTCAGTTTCAAGAATCAGCTGCCGATGTACTTGAAAGAAACAAACAGAGAGAGGCAGCTGAGAAAACAAGACAAGAGTCTGAATGACCCTTGCCAAGGAGCTTCATTGTGCCACCTGCTCCTCCAGTGTATCGTGGGGATCCAGGACTTGATGCAGGCAACATGTTCACAAGAAGTGCTGCCCAACAACCTATATGGAAACCTTATTTTGTCAATGCTGCTAATCTTGAAGAAAGAATTCTAGACATTTTCAGCAATGAGCTAATACAGGTTATTTTCCCTGAGTTGCGGAACATGGACGACAAACAGAGAAGAAGATATGAACACATCCTCTCTCAGTCCATGACAAAACCCGAAGAGATCAAATCAGAGTATCCTATAGTTGAACTTATCAATATCTATACTCAGACAACCTTCAGAATAAAGTATGCCATCTTTCATGTCAGAAGAGCAAACAACCTGTCATACTTCCTCAACGAAGCAGATTTAAGGTTTGTTAGTATTGAAGACATCAGCTTTATCTTTGACACATTCTCTCAGAAAAGAGGAAAGTGGCCTGAAGAAGAGTTTGGAAGGGGTGCTCTGATGAAATATATGAGAAATTTAATGGAATACTTTGAGGAACATGATCTGCAACTCGGAGCTGAAAACAACAATCTGAAAGTCAATCTCTTAAAGCCTAACCAGAGCCATCCAGATCTAGAAAATCTTGAAGAATTGACAGTTATCTATGATGGGCATCCAAACTTCAAAGGTGATCGAGGGGTCATCTCAAAGAATACAAAAGGCGAAAAGATCTTCATCAGACTTGATGAACTCATGGCGTATTCAGACGGCACTTTGAAAATTCTCCATCATAAGATACATCAGAAAGTGTGGGATAACCGGGCAGCCTATACTGATGAAGAACATGCGGAAGCCTATCGTGCTATAGAAAGGATGAGAACGACACTAGCAAGTAGAAGGCAAATACGCAAGTGGCAAGTGGCATTCGGGATTCGCAACAAATCATCCTATGAATAGATTAATGTATTTATTTGTTGTGAATGTTTACACACCTCACTTAGGGGGAGATTGTTAGAAATATTAAAGTGAGGGGTGTAATATGTAATTACTCAAAGTTGGGGAAATGCTATATAAAGGCATTTCCCCCACATTTCAATGTTAAGCTTTGCATTCTAAGTTACTTGTGTTTGTGTTTTGCTCTCAACCTCTCGGCTCTCTCTCTCTAACCGATTACACACACAAACACACACTAAGAAGATAATCATCTAGCATTGCTTCATCCGTATCATAATACGGGACCATCACTGGTCGGCGGCGTGGATCTGCGTACATCTTTTGTCTGTCTCTGGCAGCTTTCAATTTTTCCCGAGCAATAGTAACTTTCTCGGTTGTCATCTGAACAATATCGGGACCCGCAAACTGTTTCTCACCTGCCTCTAACCAACAAGTAGGAGTACGACAACGACGATCGTATAACATCTCATAAGGTGGCATACTGATACTCGAGTGATAAGAATTATTGTACGCAAATTCAATCAAAGCCAAGTGTGAATCCCAAGACCCACCATACTCTAACACGCAAGCGCGTAGCATATCCTCAAGTGTCTGAATAGTACGCTCAGTCTGACCGTCTGTCTGAGGATGATAAGCTGTACTCAAATTAACACGCGTCCCCAATGCATGATGTAAACTCCTCCAAAAGTTAGAAACAAATCTGGGATCTCGATCAGAAACAATAGAAAGAGGAATACCACACCGTGATACAATCTCTTCGATGTACAACTGACCTAAATTGCTGAGTGAAGCTGTCTCGCTGGTGGCAAGAAAGTGAGCACTTTTCATCAAACGGTCAAAGATCACCCAAATTTTATCATGTTTCTGCTGAGTACAAGGAAGTTTGGATACAAAATCCATCGTGATGTGCTCCCATTTCCACTCTGGTATTTCTAACTGTTTCAAAGACCCGTAAGGTTTCTGGTGCTCTGCTTTGATCTGTGCACAAATATGACACGTTTCCACAAATTTTGCAACATCTGTCTTCATCGTAGGCCACCAATACAACACTTTAAGATCGTTGTACATTTTAGTGCTACCAGGATGAACAGAAAATCTTGACTTGTGAGCCTCTGACAAAATCAAACCCCGAAGCTCCCCAAGCAATGGTACCCAAACACGAGACTGATAAGTCTTTAATCCGCACGAATCATCAATCAAATCACCTTTTCTCTTCATCATAATCTCTAACTTCAGATTTTCATCTTTTAAAGCCTCTAACTGAGCAGATTTAAGTCTATCCACTAAGTCAGAAACGATCTCAACTCGCATAAATCAGATACTGCACCAGCTCCCTTGCGGCTCAAAGCATCTGCTACAACATTTGCTTTCCCCGGGTGATATCGAATCTCACAATCATAGTCTTTAATGAGTTCTAACCACCGTCTCTGCCGCATATTAAGTTCTTTCTGGGAAAATACATACTGCAAACTCTTATGATCAGTACAAATAACACATTTCATACCGTATAAGTAATGCCTCCACAGTTTCAACGCAAAGACTACAGCTGCAAGTTCTAAGGCATGGGTTGGATAATTCTTCTCGTGTGGTTTCAGTTGCCGTGAAGCATAAGCAATAACCCGATCATGCCGCATTAAAACACAACCTAAACCTGCAAAGGAAGCGTCGCAGTACACTACAAATTCATCAGAACCATCAGGTAGTGCAAGAATAGGAGCCTGACATAATAGTTGTTTCAACATCTGAAAAGTTATCTCCTGTTCATCATTCCACTTAAATGGCACATCTTTACGGGTTAATTTCGTTATAGGAATCGCAATTTTCGAAAAATCTTTAATAAATCTGCGATAATAACCCGCCAATCCCAGAAAACTTTTAATCTCAGATGGTGATTTAGGAGCATTCCAGTTCATAACCGCTTCAACTTTAGTCGGATCGACTTTAACCCCATCTTTACAGATTATATGCCCCAAAAACTGAACCTCTCGCATCCAGAACTCGCATTTAGAAAATTTTGCAAAAAGATGCTCCCGTTTTAGAGTTTCTAAAACTTGTCTCAAATGAAGCTCGTGCTCAGACTCAGTTTTAGAATAAAACAATATGTCATCGATAAAAACAATCACAAATTTATCCAAAAACGGCCGATAAATCCGGTTCATTAATTCATGAATACAGCAGGGGCGTTAGTTAAACCGAAAGGCATAACTAAAAACTCATAAGGAACGCGGTTTTAGGAATATCAGCATCAGAAACACGTACCTGGTGATAACTCGAACGCAAATCAATTTTAGAAAAATAAGAAGCACCCTGCAGCTGATCAAACAAGTCATCAATTCTGGGTAAAGGGTATTTATTTTTAACCGTCCTCTTATTCAGTTCCCGGTAGTCAATACACATACGCAAAGTACCGTCTTTCTTTTTCACAAATAAAACCGGTGCACCCCACGGAGAAGAACTAGGACGAATAAAACTCCTGTCTAACAAGTCCTGAATCTGAGTCATCATCTCACAGATTTCAGAAGGAGCTAGCCTGTAAGGAGCTTTAGCTACTGGGCTCGAACCTGGAATTAAATCAATTCTGTATTCTACCTCACGAACCGGAGGCAACCCAGGTAATTCATCGGGAAACACTTCCGGGTATTCCGAAACTACCCAGATACCAGTAACAATCTGTTTCTCCTTTTTGACATCAACCACATGAGCAAGGTAGGATTCACACCCTTTGGCCATAGATTTTCTAGCCTTCATATACGAGATAATAGGAAAAGCAGGTCTGACCCTCTCCCCGCGAGCCACTACGTGTGACCAATCAGGTAAAGGAAATGAAATCAGTTTTCTATGGCATTTAATAACAGCTCGGTTTTGGCTCAACCAATCCATACCCACAACAACATCGAAACCAACTATAGGCATTAACAGAAAAGAAACAGGAAAGCATGTACCATCAATATCAATTTCAGCCCCAGACACAGCCGTTGTGACTGGAACCGTTTTACCATCCGCTATCTCTACTTCTAGTGGAGCAGAAACATTTGAAGTAGGCAATTTCAATTTATCACAAAATGCCACATAAATATATGAACGATTGGCACCAGAATCAAATAACACACGTGCAGGTATAGAATTTATGAGAAACATACCCGTGATGACATCATCAGTAGCAGCAGCATCATCTACTGACATCCGAAATGCTCTACCCTCAGCTGATGGAGGGTTCTTCCTTTTCTGTCCTGAAGCGGACGAAGATCCCACAACCGATCCCGATACCGACCCAGTCCCCGGTCTCTTACCCACACGGCACTAACCTGCTATGTGCCCCTCCTTATGGCAGTTCCAACAAACACTCCTCGGGAATATGCAATTCTTCAATTCGTGCCTAAACTGACCACAACGAACACATCTTGCTGTCTGTAGGGTACAAGGTCCATAATGAAAAGACTTACATTTATTACACCACGGGGCTCTCTGAGTAGACCCATCAGATGTAGGACTACGATTCAGACTACTCTGACTCTGGCCCTGTCCTTGCCCTTGACTTCCCTGACCTCCTTGAACTCCCTGCCGATGTTGAGTATTAAAATGATCAAACCGGGATTTCTGCTGAGAAATTCTATATTTATTCAACTTCTCCTTCGCTTGAGCATCACCCTCAGCTGACTTAGCTAGGGTAAAGGCTTGAGATAAAGTGCTAGCCCACCTGGTAGCACTCCTGTAATATGGGTGCAAAGCTCCCACAAAATGCTGAACTCGTGAAGCTTCGTCTGGAACCCACTGCTGTGCAAACCGTAACTTCTCGTTGAATTGCCTAATCAAATCATCCACAGACATATTATCGGTCATCTGCAAATCCATGAACTCCTTCTTGATTCGTGCCATCTCAAAAGATCCGCAGTACTGCTCACAAACCTTTCCCTGAAATTGCTCCCAAGTAATACTATTCATCTGCTGCTTTGTAAAATGTCCTGTAATCGAATCCCACCATACCATGGCATCTCCTCTAAGACTTTGAGTAGCATACAGCACCCTCATATTCTCCTCGCATTCAAAAGAATCCAAGGCCTTGGTCATCTCCCTAAACCAATTCAAAGTTTTACTAGGGTCCGTGCTACCCTAATACTCTGAGGGTTTACAATCCATGAATTGCCTATATTTATTATGTTGACCAAATCTGGGTAGGGGTAAGCTCCTGGTGCAGCAAATTGATAGATAATCGGCTGTTGTGTCCCTGTGAAGCAACAGTAGAATATGGAACAGAAAATGGTACTGAAAGTGGTGGAGTTGTTGATACTGTAGTAACAACTGCTGTTGGAATCGGTGTTTGGAAATTTTGTGTCAACCTCTGCTGCTCAAAGTTGTGAACTGTTTCTCGAAGCTCCTGTAGTTCACTTTCAAGTTGAAAAATATAATCGTTCTGAGTTGTATCTATATCTGTACCCGAGGTGTTGACTATTACTGGATTCTCTAAAACTGGAGTTGTAGAAGTTCCGGCCTGAGCAAGGGTCACAGGAATCTCGGGTGGGATCTCTTGACTTGCCATATCTGTTACAATTACATCACCTCCAAACTTATTAGACAAACCGTTAGTACACACACACTAACCAAAACACACACAACAAATCCAAACACTCTAATTCCCCTACAGGAAATGTTTGACCAACCTCGAGCCAAGATTTGGGAATTGAAAACTCTAAACGTGCTCGCATACCAAACCAGGGCTCTGATACCAAACTTGTAACACCGCAAAATACAAGCCATATTTTTTTTAAATCACAGCGGAAGTATTAAGTCATAAATCTAAAAAGGAAATAACATTAAAAGTTAAAACCAACACTGTACAAACATACAGTACCTCGTTTAGTGTTACAAAACATTTCATAAAGTATGGCTCATCATTTCTAAACCCAAAATATTAGAGATACGGTCAAACTTTCCCTGTACACAAAAGCTGCAACCTACCGTGCTCTCAAAAACCTGCAACAGAGAGTTAGGGTGGGGAATTAGCACAAAGCTAAGTGAATGGAAATCAAGCCACAAACAATTAAAGCAGAACCACAACGATCACAAGAACAGTTTATCTCAAATATCAAAGGACCGGCGGCTCTGCCGAGCCTACGACCAATGCTGGCCATAGCAATGATCTACCGATAGCCATCTGCTAACTGGCACAGTTAAACCCCCTCTGCTACAACAAATGCAACAGAGGATCTAAAACTGCCTAACCAGAAGCAACTGACCCAGCCCAAAACCACGCTTAGCTTACCTCTGCCACAAACATCATGAGCACAATTTCATACCTTGATACTCATATCTTGAACTCAAACGCAATAATCATCACATAACCAGTCAAACAATCAAATCGGACTAAACAGTCTATCGCATGATTAATCATATAAAATTCAAGTAACCATAACGGTTAAAACTAAAACCGCCAGTGAATTAAAGTCCACTCACCTGTGTCCTCGACACATACCAAGCCCAGTTGTCTAATTTTACTGAGGCTTCAGATTTCCTGAGAACACAACACAACTAGATTAGTGAATCAAATCCCAATTAACTCAATAATTCAAGTAACAACATAATTAGGTCATAACTTAACCGTTAAGAAAAACGCACATAATCAATAAGGAAAACTTCCAAAACCATTTAAGATATTCATATATGTTACCAACAAGGTGTAGCAATCAACAAAACACATTTAAAGTCCATATATCATAACTTAGCTTACTAACGGGTCAAACCCAACCCGTTTGATTTTTAATACATCAAACCAACTTAACATTCATATTCAACACTTTAGTATTACTATATATATTACAGAAAACATGAATGAAACACTAGAACACGAATACGGGTCATCTACGTCCAATTCTTGCAATTAAAGTGAGCATTTAACAACAATTTAGCATACAAAGTTCATGACCCTTCTAATCATATTTCGTCAACAAAAGACCTACATAATTATCATACTAATACATACTTAACATGTACTAACATCAAACAACAGCATACGAGAAGAACACGAGTCAAAACAGATCGCAAACGACGAAGTACTGGGCTGTAACAGAGGGGTACGCGCCGCGACCCTAGTGGTACGCGCCGCGTAACCAGCTGCACAACAGACAATCGCTGTTCTTGGTTCTGTTCGATTTCCAGCAATACACAGCCCATACAAATCGATTTGCAGCAGTTTCAATCAACCAAAATCAGTTCTAAAACACTTATAAAGTACTACAAACATACAAACAACTATCAAACATAATATAATTCATCAAACCATGATTTCAAATTCTCAATTCCAACCTATAACTCCATTAATGGAGTTCTTGGGTTTATATCATCAAAACTCAGATTTTAATCATAAACACAACTCAAAATCAGAACATAGAACATCAAAAACTTGCAGGAACATGAATCAAATTCGGATTGGGTATAAACCCACATAATCTTGAACCCTAAAATTGTCAAACAAGAAACTTTAAGCAAGAACCCATCAAGTTTGGTCAAGAACTGATACATATCATATGAACTTACCTTCATTCCAGTAAGAATCACTCAAAATCAAGGATAAAAGAGCTGAACTAAGTTTTCTTCACCTCCAGGGAGCAAACACACTCACAAATGGGATAACAATTGACTTCTCAAAGTCAAATAAAGCCTCTATGTCGGCTGGGAATTTAGTTTAAATACACACAGTATCAAATACAATTATCTGACATACAGGAACCTAAATAAAGCGGTCCTAAACAATTAATAAACACGCAACGAGATATTATTTGGGACCCTCGTGTAAAAACGAATCATGAGGTACCAATATCATATAAAAATATTAAACTACTATTTTTACCTCTTACCTCGCGGTCCAATTAAATACCAAGTAATCATCAAACAAATATATAAATAAATAGCAAATAATTATAAACAATTAAATATACAAATATAAACAATTAAATAAACACTTACCACCGCCACGAACGACCGGGCCCCAAACGCAGGTGTTACAATTACATACAGATGTTTATATCATCATACATAAATGATATAAGGGATAGATTACACAGTGTATTCGACTAAAATTTTGATATAAGAATTTTGGTATTATATACCAAAGTCACATCATTTATCGATTTTAAATAAAGATTCTAGAACCAACAGTGATAAAGAATCAAGTACGAACACTCATCAGAACATCATTTGGGGTTTTGTTTTCTTTATCAAAAGTGGATACCCGGCGGCGGCTATAATGAAATTACCACCGCCGGCACCCTTAACCAGAAAACATACCGTGGCCGGAACCGGAAAAGACAAACGGAAAAGGAAGTGGTAGTTACATCATAAACAGTAACCCTAACCAGGTTTTCTTTTCATTTTAGTCGCCGGATTTGAACTCCGACGGCGGTTATCACCGCAACTGCCGCGACCACGGTGGTTATTGTTAGTCTTGATTTGTTTACATTCCATCAGCGCTGAATTTTCAAAGAAGATTTCAGCACAAGAAGTTATCTGAAGATTTGACTCATCAACTTTAATAATGCTCATCTGTAGGGCTGAAAGTTTCATCACTGAAACTTTCAGTCAAGGTTTACTGAAGTTTGTCTTCAGCAAATGGTCCCCTCGGTGACGTCATCAACTGTCTCTTTGAAGATGGTTTTGCATGAGGAAATCTGTTACTTATCAGTCTACAAGATTGTGACGTGTGTCACTATTTCAACGGCTAGGATTGATAAGGGAAATGTATAAATATTCTTCTCTTTGTTGAGAAGAGTGGGCTTGCTTAATTCTGTATGTTCAGTTAGCAAGAGATTTGTGCGTCTGTTTTCTCTCAAGTTTGTCCTTGAGTTTTCTTTGAATTTAAGAAGTCTGTTCTTCTTAAATTCTAGTCTGTAAGATTGTTACATCAATATTAACAACCTTAGACATTTCTCACTGTTCTTATAATTACTATTTCCGCACTTATATTTCTTTGAGTTAGTATTATTTCACATTTTGGCAACAACAATTATTCACAACCGCCACCGCTGTAACCTCCGCACCCGCCGTTAAAATCGTATTAAGGATTCAACGGTTTGCGGTATCCAGGCGACGAGCGAACAGAGCTAACCCTCGATGGGTCTGTCGAACGGCACGGGGCGGCGCACGGGGCGGCACGGGTTTGCGGTATCTCGAGAACCTGGATACCATGTCTCTGTCTGTTCTAGAAAATGGTCCTATCATTCCAAAAACCATTTCACTTATGAGTGAAGAAGGTGAACTACTGGAATCTCTTCCAAAACCAAGAAACCTGTGTACTGATGAAGACAGAAGACAAGTAAACTTGGATGCTAAGATTCGAAACAACATTGCAATATCAATTCCCAATGATATCTATCATACCATCTCCAATCTGAAAACTGCAAAGGATATGTGGGAAACCTTGTGCATAGCATACGAAGGAACTGAAGAGGTGAAGGCGAACCAAAGGACGAATGTCATCAGGAAGTACGAAAGTTTTTGTGCTAAAGAATCTGAGACTCTCACTGAAGTTTATACCAGGTTTACCTGTTTGCTGAATGATATGCTAGAGGTTGGTGTTCAGAGAGAGAAGATTCAGATTCTCAACAGATTCCTGGATGCTCTCCCCAGTGAGTGGGACACTATGTGTCTCGTTCTTAGGACCAACAACAAGCTAAAAAAATTGGATATGAGAAAGCTGTATGGCATACTACTGAATGATGAGCAAACTAGAGTTCAGAAACTGGAGCTTAAGAGATCAGCTAAGAAGAGCTTAGCTCTTGTGGCAGAAACTAAAGTACCAGCTCAACAATTCTCTGATGATTCTGACACAGAGACAGAGAATGACTGGGAAGCTGAAAGTGAAGAGGGTCATCCAGATTTCAAGGTTGAACGAGCCTTCATAATGAAGAACTTCAGCAAGTTCTTAAAATTCAAGGCTAAAACTAATGATCAAGGGTCAGGAAGCTTCAAATCCACTGCTGATAGATCAAAGCTGGAATGTTACAAATGTGGTAGACTTGGTTACTTTGTTGCTAATTGTGTTGTCAAAACCTCATCAAAGGGTTATCCATCAAAGGCTGACAAGCACTAGTCTAAGTACAAGGCACTGAAGCTGAAAAATCAAAGTTCAACTAAAAAGAAGAAAGAGAAGGCGATGATAGCTGGAGAACTGAATTGGACTGACTCTGAAACATCTGATGACGATCAAGGGTCTGAAAAAGCGATGTTTGCTGAAGAATTATCAGGGTGTGCTAAGCCCTACATGTGTCTGATGGCTACTGAGAGCCAGTTCAAGAAAGACCTAGCTACTGCTGAACGGTTGAGTTCATCTGAAGGATGGAATTCCTCTATGATGTATAAGGGAGGTCAAGGAAATAACACTTGGTACCTTGACAGTGGATGCTCCCGTCACATGACTGGATGCAAATCGTTACTAACAAAAGTTACTCCAGTCAATGGTCCACAAGTTATGTTTGGTGGAGGTAAATGTGGAAAAACAGATGCCTACGGTCAATTGAAGAAAGGTGTTATTCATATCAAGAATATCGCTCATGTCACCGGACTTGAGCATAATCTGATAAACATAAGTCAGATGTGCGATGCAGATTATTCCGTTCTTTTCAAGAAATACAAGTGTTCTATCAGAAACAAAGAAGGCACTGAAGTCCTTCAAGCCAAGAGAATAGATCACTACTATTCAGCCAAACATTCAGTTGAGTTATCTTCTCTTCCAAACTCTGTCTGGACCAGTACTGACTCTGCTGATCCCATACCACTCACTGAAGCCATGATGGACTATGCACGTATGGATGATTCTCCTGCTATTTCAGTCCGACCATCAACCTCTGCTGAAACTGTTGCACCGCTTTCAGATTCAGAGGCCATTGAACAGCCTGTTGCTCCTTTAGCTGTACCAATTCCTGCTACAAAGAAGAGAAAGCGTCGGCCTCTGAAGTTACCCGCTTCAGTCACTATTACCGACCTTCTGCCTACTTCACACGCTGTTTTTCTTCAGAAGACTTCTTCTGCAAAAGGGGCGTCTGATTCAAGTCCGTCTGATCAATCAAAAAGACTGAAGCGTAACACTCTACCTTCTTCTCCTAATACATCTGAAACAACACCTGCTGACACTACTGTTCAGCCTACATCTTCTACTGAACCTCAACGGAGAACACCTCGAATCCTTCGTCACAAGAGTTCTTCAATTGGACGTTCCTCACCTACTACAACAGCCAAAATGATCATTCTTGATCCAATTTCCACTGTAAGTCCTCTCTCTCCGGCTCACATAACTTCACTCGCTTCACAGACCCTTAGTACTCTAGTCGACCCAACTAGTTTACTGGTCCACACAATTGCTAGTGATGTATCGGCTCAACACCAGACCGAATCTGAAGCACAACCATTTCAACCAGCACAGAGTTCAGCTATACCAACTGAACTTGGGTTTGCCTTTGCAACTCATGATGCATTTGTCAACCAATTTGTTAAAGTTGCTAAATCACACACTACCAATGACGAGTGTAAATCTCCCTCACACTCTGAGGCTCTAAGGACCAGTGATGTTGAGACAATCACAACCTCAACTAAGGTTCTCGCCACTTCAGTTGCAGTTAATCCCCCTGCTTCAGATGCTACCACTACTGTTAATATTTCAGTATCACCAACTGAAATCGTAGTTCAGCCACAATCCCTTGATGGATCAGTAGTCCGAACTGATCCTATGGATTTTGCCAATACATATGATCTCTCAGAACCACAACAATCTGAGCCTGATGTATTTTCCCTCCGTGATGAATCAGCCAAACCATCTGATTCTGAGAGACCCTTGACTCATGACGTTTCAGCTATCCCTGACACTGAAGTCATTCCTTTCTCTACCACCTTGGCCACTGATGGTTCAGCTAACCCAACTGAACCTACGGCTATTTCTTTTGCTCATGAAGATGTAGTTATACACAAAACTACTACTGAAGCACAGACCATTTTAGCCCCTGATGATTCATTAAACCTAAATGTTTCTATGGCTAACTCTGCCCCATCTCCACCCATTAATTTTAAAAATTTAAACAAAGAACAAGGTCTCATTTGGGATCCTGTTTCTGGTTTTGAGTACTCTGTCAATCTTCTTCCTCCCACTGCCATTCAAACTCATCTTGATCAACTGATGGATTATGGGAAGGAAATCTCAACTGAATATAATGTTCAGTTTCCTTCTCTCACACACGTACTCTCTGTAAAATTAGTAACCGATCCTCACGACGGTTCTGAAAAATCTGAAACCTCTTCTTCCTCCACTGATCATGATTTTCTGGCTGACACAACAACCCCTTTGTCTCCTCCCATCTTTCGTTCACCCAATGAGGTTGATGATGACTCCATGTATGTTCTTGAAGCCTACTCAAAGCTTGATGATTCCATTCGTCTTTTTCAGAGTCAAGTCACCAAAGAATTTCATAGGTTCCATGTTCAGCACATGTCTAATGTCAACTTTGCTAATGAAATTAAACTTCTTACTGCGCTTTTGGTTGATTATATCAGTACCTTAAACAAGGAGTTTCAATTTCACAACCAACTTAGGGTCACTCTCTTCAAACAACTTCGTGACTATATTGCCAAAGGTAATAAACGTTACGAGGATGTGTTATCTCAGCTTTCCTCATCTCATTCATCCCTCTCTGAGTCTCTTTCCAAATTTCAAGCCACTTTTCTAAAGTCATTCTCTGACACTATCTCGAAACTCCAAGATTCTCTGAAAGTTTATCCTTCCAAACGCTATCTTCAGTCCTATCACAAAAAGGTAGTTATGAAAGATATGCAACGTATGATGGTCGCCACACTGAACAAACACATTGTTCCAAGATTGCAAAGAATAGAAGCTGCTACAGTCTCCTCCTCAGCTTCTAAGGGGGAGAAAATTTTGAAATCTTCAGTTATGGCTAAAACTATAAGAGCTCAGATCAAGAAAAGGAAAACAGAGTCGTTACGAGATAAGGAATAAATTCATCGGCTGCGACAAACAATTGAGGAATATTCAGTGATTAGAGATCAAAATGAAAAAGAAAGGGAAGAGTTACACAGATTGTTTGAGGAATCTCTTAGTGAACCTGGTGATGAAGGCAATACTAAATTCTCTGAAAGGTCTTCTCCTGAACATGACTTTAATATGATGATTCAATCCTCTCCTCAGAAATTCATTCAACCTGAAACAGCCTTGATAATATATCCCAATGCACCTCATACTGATGGTAGTTCAGTCTCTGCATCTGAGACAAAGATGAATGTTGATGTTCTTAGTCCAAAGAAACTAACCTCCAACATTCCGAAACCATCATACTTAGAGCAGATCCCGCTGATAATTCCCAAAACTGAGTTCACTTCAGTTATCAGTGAGAAAGCTACCTCACCTGTCAGAAATCCAGATAAAGGTAAAGGTGTTGCAGATGACACTGAAATCGTGAAACCCAATTCTATCAACACTGAAAAACTATTGTTTGACAGTATAAAGGCTATCAGAAATCAGGTGTCCAACACAGGGGGAGGAAAGTCTGAACATCAGGTTACTGAAGAAGAAGAAGCTGCTTCTTTTGGGATGACTGTGGAAGAGTTCAGAAGAGAAAAACAGATAGCTGAAGAAAATGCCAGATTACTAAGTCTATATGAAGCTGAAGTATTAAAGACAGCTGAACTTGAAGCTGAACAACAAAAGGCAAAGAACAAAATGTCTCCTCAGTCTCTTCAACTTGCTGTTGAACGAAAAGTTGAGGAGGAAAGAATCAAAAAGGAGAAAGCTAAACTGGTTAGAGAACAAAAGGAAAAAGAATGGTTTGAATCCAAAATGAACAGAGTTTATCCTGATCCAATCACAGCAGTCAGGGTTACCAAAGATAAACGTGGAATCATAGTAGAGATTGCAAGAAATAAAAATCGCCTCAAGGTTCAGTATGTCTCCAATACCAATCTTACAAAATTCAGTCTGTCTGAATGGGTTGAAATTGGAAAGTGTCTGAACAAACTGAAACTAACGGAACTGGTTAGGACAGTTAAAAGAAGACTTTCTTATCTACAAGAGTCCTATGATAATCTGAAGAAACGTTTTCAACCTTCTGAAGGTGACTCTGAAAATCCAGAAAAGGATCAACCATTAAAGAAAAGAAGAAGAAGGTCTTCTAGGAGATCTGAAGAAGAGATCATAAAGCTTATGGCCACTGGTGTTCTTCCAAACTGTAGAAATATGGATTGTTCAATCCCTCCAGGCTTCGTATTCATTGATAAACAGGTTCTTGAAAATCCTAGAGGATTTTTCTTCAAAGATGCTTATGAAAGACCCAGGTTTCAGAGAGTATCTGAACTTGACAATGCTGATTGGATGCATCTGAAAGCCATTTTATCCTACTTTGATTCAAGGGATCCTGAAACGGCAGACATTCGACTGAAGATTGTCAAACTGTTTGAAGCCAAGAAGCCTAGAGATCCTGAAACTGATATATGGGAAGAAAAGGTCAAGGTCCTAGAAAGCACTCAAGCGCACAAGCCTTCAAAAAGCTCTTAATTCTCTGTGTACCTTATATTCTTGTTTTCTTTACCCTTGTAAATCTGAAAAATTCAAAAACATTGAAAAATGAAAAGAATCCAAAAACAGTCAGTATGGATCATATACATATGAGTTCTTTTATGTAAATAGTTCTATTTGTTTATTCTTTGTAAATAATGATGGATTATAAACAAATAGGGGGAGATTGTTAGTCTTGATTTGTATACATTCCATCAGCGCTGAATTTTCAAAGAAGATTTCAGCACAAGAAGCTATCTGAAGATTTGCCTCATCAACTTTAATAATGCTCATCTGTAGGGCTGAAAGTTTCATCACTGAAACTTTCAGTCAAGGTTTACTGAAGTTTGTCTTTAGCAAATGGTCCCCTCGGTGACGTCATCAACTGTCTCTTTGAAGATGGTTTTGCATGAGGAAATCTGTTACTTATCAGTCTACAAGATTGTGACGTGTGTCACTATTTCAACGGCTAGGATTGATATGGGAAATGTATAAATACTATTCTCTTTGTTGAGAAGAGTGGGCTTGCTTAATTCTGTTTGTTCAGTTAGCAAGAGCTTTGTGAGTCTGTTTTCTCTCAAGTTTGTCCTTGAGTTTTCTTTGAATTTAAGAAGTTTGTTCTTCTTAAATTCTAGTCTGTAAGATTGTTACATCAATATTAACAACCTTAGACATTTCTCACTGTTCTTATAATTACTATTTCCGCACTTATATTTCTTTGAGTTAGTATTATTTCACATTTTGGGAACAACAATTATTCACAACCGCCACCGCCATAACCGCCGCACCCGCCGTTAAAATCGTATTAAGGATTCAACGGTTTGCGGTATCCAGGCGACGAGCGAACAGAGCTAACCCTCGATGGGTCTGTCGAACGGCACGGGGCGGCGTACCAGGGTGGTTTAACCCTAGTTTTGAAGAACAGAGCCATGACCACCATCGGTTTTTCTGGACTCAAACCACCGAGGGGAATGTTAAACTAGGGGAAACCCTAGAATGTAAAGGGTATAAACCACCGTAGTTGGCAAGAGGGGATAGAGAGACCAGTCTCCAAGAAACCCTAGAAGGAATGCGTATGGGGAAGCCAAAAGTGACCTCGGTTCTTGAATTTTAAAAATAAAACCACCGAGCCAATAAAGTCTATGGGTTGCATTGGGAACCCACATAAAGGCTGGTTCTTGAATTTAATAAAAGGAAAATATACCCACTGTATATATTTTGAATAAAGGGGGCATAAATACTTGTTATTTAAATTTAATTCTTTGGTGTTATTAAATTCATCTTTAATTTCTAATTTATTTTAAAGGGTCTTTTTTTTATTAATTAAGATTATTATATTGGGTTGATGGGAATACACTGTCTAATCACTCTTAGGTTTTTTAATAATAATTTATATTAATTAATTAACACAAAATGTTACCAAAGTAACCTCTATTGTGCTAATTTTTTATTTGGATTATCATTAAAATTATTTGATTTGGCTATTAGTTAATAATGATCGGCCCAAAGGAAGGTCATTATTGTTATTAGAGAATGATAATCATAAAGAAATCATGCATAATAATTATAAATATCCGTCATTAAATGTAAAAAGTTGGCCCAAAGGAAGACTTAACATTTAATTGGATTATTATAATTATTAGGTTATTATTTAGCTTCTGTGTAAAACTATGGTTGCAATATTGTCTCTTTGTCCAAAGACTAGTTACAATATTGCATTGATTTCTTTTAAATTTGATTATCAATAGTGTACATGTTAGTGAGCTTATTTTTGTTCTATTTATGGATAAAGCCAATGTTCTGAATTCTACTTCGGTTAGGTTTACTATCTATAGCATTCCCGTGCTTAATAGCACAAACTTTAGGACTTGGAAGAATTAAGTGACTGTGGTCTTGGATTGCATGGACTTAGATCTCGCGTTAAGGTTTCCTATTTCCGCTGCTCTTACTTCAGAAATAGGAGAAATGCAATCCCTGAGACCTTTTCGGACGGTTTAAGTGAAGTACATGATGCAAAAGGGTTTCTAAACATCCTTGAAGAACGCTTTGCACAAAGCGAAGGGCTGAGACGAGTTCTACTTTAAGAAAACCTGTCTCTATGAAATACAAGGATAGTGAAAAACATAAGGGAGTACATTCTTCAAATGTCTCATCTAGCGAACAAGTTGAAAACACTAAAGTTGGAACTGTCAACTGACTTACTTGTTCATTTAGTGTTGGTTTTCCTTTCCATCGAAGTTTAGCCAATTTGAGGTAAGTTACAATTGTCAAAAGGACAAATGGACACTCAATGAACTTATCTCACATTTGGTGCAAAAGGAAAAGAGGATGAAACAACACAAAATAGAAAGTGCTCACTTTGCATCAACTTCAAATACCAACAAGAAAAAGGAAAGGCAAATACATTGCAAATTCCGAGTCAAAGAAGATGCGCAAGGGTTATAAGGTTGAGAAGAAAGAAAAGAAGTGTTACTTCTTTAAGGAAGCTTCTCATTTAAAGAAAGGTAAGCCTTTTGCTCTTGTTACTACTGAAGTAAATCTAGTTTCAGTGCCTAGATACACTTGGTGGTTGGATTCTGGTGCAACAACTCACATAAGTGTATCTAAGCAAGGTTGCCTGAATTACCGAAAGCCCAGTGATGATCAAAAGTACATGTACATAGGTGTAGGAAAACCGGTTAAAGTCACACGCATTAGGACTTTTAGATTATTATAACCTACTGGATTGTGTCTTGTTATACTTTTATAATACCTACTTTTAGAAGAAACTGAATTTCTACTGCTGTATTAGACAAAGAAGGATATTCTTTCATAAAGTCTAATAAATGGAAAATGTAGTTTAAATTCTTCTTTTCTGGGTAGGGCTGAATTATCAGATCAACACAATCCCTATTTACTTGATACAATCCATTCAGTCAATGAGTCCCATAACATTGAAACTAAAGGTACGAAGCGTAAGTTTCCAAATGAGAATTCTTTCACATTATGGTATAAGCGTTTGGGTCATATCTCTAAGCAGAGAATTGACAAGCTTGTGTCAGAAGGAATTCTTGGTGCATTTCATGAACATGATGACAATGTATGTGTTGAATGCATCAAGGGGAAATTTACTAACAAGAGAAATTTAAGTACTAAAAGAGTTAGTGACGTTTTAGAACTAATACATACCGATATATGTGGACCATTCTCAAACAACTTCTTGGGATTGTCAACGGTATTTTATTACGTTCATTATTGATTACTCTCGTTATGGATATCTCTATCTCATACACGAGAAGTCACAAGCTCTTGAAGCATTTAAGTCGTTCAATGCCGAAGTTGAGAATCAACTAGGAAAAACTATCAAAGTTGTGAGATCTGATCGTGAAGGTGAATATTATGGTAGATATGATGGATCAGGTGAACAACGTCCCGACCCTTTCGCTAACTTCCTTGACGAGTCTGGTATTGTACCTCAATACACCATGCCTGTTTCTTCAACCATGAATGGTGTAGCTGGGAGACGTAATAGGACTCTAAAAGACATGGTTAGAAGTATGATTTGTCATACTCATTTACCATATTCTCTATGGGGAGATGCTTTAGAAACTGCAATGTATATTCTCAATAGAATTCCTACAAAGCTACTATTAAGACCCCTTATGAATTATGGACGGGTAAGAAACCAATCCTAAAACACTTACGTGTGTGGAGTTGTTCAGCTAAAGCTAGATCTTACAGGTCTAATGACAAGAAGTTGGACGCAAGGACTGTTAGTAGTTATTTCATAGGATATGCCAAAAGGTCAAGAGGATATAAGTTTTATGATCCAAAATCTCGAACCATCTTTGAGACGGGAAATGCTTGATTCTTTGAGGATATTGAATTTGGGGGGAAGATAAGTTAAATGACTTTGTTCTTGAGGAAAATTCAGTAGCTTCTTTTCTTAACACAAGACAATGTCATAATTCCTGCCCAACAAGATGATCATAATGTGCATCAAGATCATCAAGTTGCTCATCAACCCATTTTTGAAGAGCAAAGAAAGTCAAATTCAGCATCCTCAAAATCAAGAGAATCCGGTGCCATTAAGAAGATCCATGAGAGAAAGGAAAAATGCAATTCCTGATGATTATGTTGTATTTTTTCCGAGAACATAGGGAATACGTTGGCTTAGTGGGAAGTGATTATCTCACTTTCGCCAAGAAACAAGAAGTTCTAACTCTCAAAATTGGATAGATGCCATGAATGAGGAAATCAAATTTATGAAAGACAATGACGTTTGGAATCTCGTCCCATTGCCTTCAAATGCAAAACCAATTGATTGTAAATGGGTATACAAGACCAAGCGGGATGCACAAGGCAACGTGGACAGATGTAAGGCTTGTCTTGCTGCTAAAGGATTTACTCAGAAGGAAGGCATTGACTATAAGGAAACCTTTTCTGTAGTATCTTTAGAGGATTCCTTTAGAATTCTTACGGCACTTACAACACATTTCGATCTTGAGCTACATCACATGGATAATAAGACAACTTTTCTCAATGGAGACATTGAGGAAACCTTTTACATGACACAACCTGAGGGGTTTGCTTCCAAAGAAGGAAACCAAGTGGTTTGTAAACTAAAGAAACCCATTTATGGGCTCAAAAAAGCTTCTCGTCAGTAGTACCAAAAGTTTCATCAAGTGGTTCTCTCATTTGGCTTTAAGATGAACCATGTTGAAGACTGTGTGTATCATAAGATAAGCGGGAAGAGATTTATCTTGTTAATTATGTATGTGGATGATATTTTGCTTGCTAGTAGAGATGTTTCGGGAAACCAAGAAATATCTTTCAAAAGCAGTTTGATATGAAAGATCTTGGTGAAGCATCATATGTGCTTGGTATACAGATTCATCATGATCGCTCACGAGGAATCCTGGGATTATCCCAAAAGGCATACATCGAAAAGGTACTAAAAAGGTTTAACATGCAAAATTGTAGGCCACATGATACTCCCGTTTCTAAGGGAGATAAATTTAGCTTAAAGCAATGTCCGAAAAATAAGGTTAATTCCAAGTTTATGAAAGAGATTCCCTATGCATCAGCAAGTGGGAAGTTTGATGTATGCACAAGTCTGTACTCATCCTGACTTGGCCTTCATAGTGGGAATGTTTGGTAGATACCAAAGCAATCCAGGAAGAGAACATTGGGTTGCAGCCAAACGAGTAATGAGGTATCTTTAGAGAACAAAGGACTTTAAGCTCACTTACAGGAAGTCGGAAAAACTTGAGATAATTAGGTATTCTGATTCCGACTTTGCTGGATGCTAAGACAGTTACAAATCGACATCAGGATATATTTGTCTTTTAGCTGAGGGAGCGATATCTTGGAAAATCTCAAAGCAAACACTTATCGCATCCTCAACTATGGAAGTCGAATTTGTTTTATGTTATGAGGCATCAAATCAAGCAGTATGGCTGCATAATTTCATTATGGGACTGCAAATAACTATTTGTGTAGAAAGACCACTAAAGTTGTACTGTGACAACAGTGCTGCAGTCCTCTATTCGAATAACGACAGAAACTCGTTAAAGTCTAAGCACATAGACATAAAGTTTCTTGTTAAGGAAAGAGTTCAAAATGGTTACATAAGTATTGAGCATATAAGGACAAATCTATGTTTGCAGATCTGCTTACTAGGAATTAACACCCATAGTTTTTCAAGAGATGGCCAATCATATAGGTATAAAGTTAATAGATGGTCTTTGACTTCATTATAGATTTGTATACTTATGCTCACAATATTGATATATGATCATATATACGGTTTTAAAGTTTCAAGTTATTTTGAACTCTGATCTCATTTGGTTAAAGTTGGACCAGTTGGAAATAGGTATGTGTATATCATTTGACATGTAATTTCCATGCTACACACCTACACTTAATCTATGTCGTTTAGTTGATATAGCATCAGTAATCATTGTGGGTTTAGTTGCATATTGACAACGAATGCCCCCTTGGTTCTTGTGTTATTATCACTAATGGACGAGATTGTTTTGGATAACTTACTTACACGTGTAATTCAGTTTAGATACAGTGTTGACTATGTGAGTATATGATTGTATAGTCCAAGTGGGAAATTGTTAGGTTGTGGACTAAAAATCATTTATACACACATATGTATCTATTAGAAAGTGTAGGGACTAAAAGTGTCAATGTGTAGAATTCCTGGGTGTAAACTGCCATTGTGATGGTTCTATGGTAGTTACATACACAAACCTATAAATACAGGGTGTGGTCCCTGATTGTACATACTGAGAAACGATTTCTATTGGGATTACTGGTTGTTCAATGCCATCAAAGAACACATACGGAAATCAAGAGGAACATGTACAATTGGACTGATCACAAAGACCCAAACACAGGAACAAGAACAGGAAATCAACATGAACACAGGCATGTTATACTAAACTCATAACTTGAATTCAAACAAGAGTCTGGACAGGCCATTAAAGATATACATGAAATTCTAACGTATTCTCCTTACCATCACTCACAACCTTTTATGATCAATGTTTTAGTTATTATTATTAATTTTTTTTATGTTTTTTGTTTAAGGTTCAATGGCCATTATCGCTTGTGATATCAAGAAAAGCCTTGACAATATACGAGTTAATTTTTCGATTTTTGTTTCACTGTAAACACGTGCATCGACAACTTTGTGCAGCATGGCAAGTACATCAAGTATGAGACTAGATAACCATCAATTATTATCAAAATACTCCCTTTTCAATGGTTTTTGTTGAATTTTATACTTTATTGTGTAGGGTGCACGCACACGTGATATGCATGGTACCGCAATCTTGACATCTTCGATATTGCGTCGTAATACACTAATATGCTTAGGTTTATAAACAGTCTTCTACATTATCTAACATTTGAGGTAAAATAATGTTAATTGTATATGATCTTTCTCATTTTTTTAAACATGGACTCTTTTAAAATCTTCTTTTTCTTTTGTCATAAGTTTGAGAAGTACTAACTATAAGTAGGAACTTGGATCCATTTACATATGAATTAGGCAATTCGGGTTAAGCTGTATCTCTAATGGGTCAAAGGGTAAAACAATAGGTAAATAGGAAATGGGTCAAATGGGTTGAATGTCACCTGAAGTCTATTTTAAATCCATAAAACCTCCCAAGTGATTTTATTCAAAGAACCTTTTTCAAGATGATTTGGAATTTTTGGGCAAAAACTGATTCAGGCCAATGCAACCTGTCCCATATGACAATTGTTAACCTTTTTGACCCGTTATCCAAGCAGCCAATTTGCCATCTCAATTGTCTCGTGTTATGATTGAAAAATGGATTGTATCTTGTTTCCAGGTTCTTGAACCAAATTGGCATGTTATGCATAACAAACTTGAGAATGCAAAGAGCATAGATGAGGTATAAGTTAAATACTCGTTACTCTTGAAATCATGTATGAAATGCGTAGAAAATTAACAAATCTTCACTTTTTTATATTTTTCTTGTTTTTATTAAATATGAAGATGAAGATGAAGATTTTGTCACATCTAGAGTTATGAAGATGTCAAAAACGTGGAATCTATGGCCATGAAAGTGAATTTTAATAACAAATATTATTATAATTTTTTTCATTTTCCAGTTCTAAGTGTGATAAATATTTACATTTAGTCTTGTTTTATCATTTCATACACTTTTCACAAAATTTTCGTCGGAAATCAGTATAAACGAATAAATTCGTACTTGGATAGCCTGTTACAAAAATTTAACAGTTGGGTGACCTTAGTGCAAACTTTTCAATACTCGTGTGGCCTATATCTACATTGTGTCGTTTATTGTTCCTAATTACATATAAATTTTAAAACTTCGAACACTGTTTTGGGCCTTACTTAGACTAATTGGGTAATTTGCAGGAAATTTGAAAGGGATTTTACTGCAGAGCTTCAGAGTTTAAGGCCAATTTTAAGCAGCAGCGTCCAGGCAGAACCATATTTGACCCGTCTTGCACAGTTGATTCTTGGTGATGGTATGGATCAACAGAAGTAGGCTTTATCTTCTTTTTGAGTGTGCTTGTTAGTATATTGTGCTGTTATGTCTATTTCTGATTGGCATTGATTCGGTCAAAGCCACATGGTCCTTACTAATATACGATCAACGAAATGTCGGATTTTGGGTGAAAAGTTCAATCAATGAGCAAAGTGAGGCGATTTGTTGTTTGTACACAGCAATTTAGGGGTGATAGTCGGTTATCTTTTCCAGTTTCAGGTTTAACGAGTCAGGTTTTCTATTTCTCTCTAGGAAAATACCCCCAATCACCAAACCACGGAGGGTAAACGACCACCAAGGTGGTCTAGTGGTCAAAGAGGTCAGGGGTTCAAACCTCAATAGGTAAACATCTTGAGGGAGGGTGGCCAGGGAAGGGTAAGGAAACGGTCACGGGATACCATGGTTAGTCCGCGTATATTCGAGTCAAAAGACTCGCCCTCCCTGGATAACCTGAAGTGAGAAAACCTCTCTGTTTACCAAACCCCTGAGGATATTGGGTATTTGGTTCTTATAGTAATTATCCAGATGTGTTACATAACTCTCTTGAAGAAAACGCGGTTAATATAGAAACAAACATTGCATCATTTACTAAGAAAAGCAAATACATATGAACATTAAACATCAAACAGAACCTGATTGTATCATATTATTGGCATTCGAAGCAGGAAGTAAAACACTCCAGGGTTCTGCTAAGTTTGAGACCTAGGTTTCTGCTATGTTCGAGGGTTATCTCATCAATCATTGATGGGTTATTTTCGAGTTTGATTGAGGATGTATCTGCTCTTACAGTTATTGTACACAATCGAGGGTTTCTAGTTTCTTAATGATTGACGATCGATGGGTGCCTGGGTGACATGGAGTCTATGGTAAGGGGTAAGCACTTCAAGAATAAGCATTGTACACAAAAATACAGCTTCTTATGAACTGATAACAATCCAGGCGATTCTGAATAACCGATTAAACAGACCATGTCGATCGGTTTTTTCGACATGGATAAAGATGAAAATAATAATATCAAACACATTAGTTTGTTAAAACTTGGTATAAAAGTCCAGGTGACTCTCCAATAAAAATGTAATCTTAATTGGATGTTTTATACCTTTACACACAAGGATGAGAAATACGATGATTACTTGGCCACCTACATATTTAGGGATGTAGACGAACCAAATATAAAATAGATTGTTCGTGTTCGTTCGTTTAAACAAACATGAATAGATAAACGAATAGTTTTATTTGTTCGTGTTTGCTTGATTCACTTTAGCTAAACAAATTAACGAATATGAACTATGAACGAGCGAACTTTTGAGTTCCACTATTTTGATTGGTTATTTTGTTTACATTTTTGTTAAACACAATCAAATGAACACACTATAATATAAATCGACCATTATTAAACACAAATAACACACACACTCACACTCATTAATGACGGTCCATCCGGACGTAATTCACGGTAGGGTAAATATATAAATGACCAAAATACCCCTTCATTTGATTTAATCGGATGGTCTACATTTGTCCCATCATTTTATTCATTACCCAACCATAAATTGCGACAACCATAAATTACAATGGGTTAATTGCGATTCTTAGATATAATAAATCTAACATCTAATTGATTGCTATGAGAATTGTTTTTCGTATGAGAACTGCGAGAACAATCTAGCAGGTGGATGTGGCTGTAACTACGACCTTTATCAAATATCAATCTAGTTGCAACATATCATCGTCTTTGACTTTTTTTTTTGTCGTGCGCTAAAATGTGGTTGATTGAAATATATGGAACGAATGTGAAACCTTTAGAAATCGTCATTAAACTTTCAATTGTTAATTTGTGTTCATATGCAATAAAAAGACTCATGACCACAAAACAAAAACAAAAAAAAACATCTAATAAATAAATATATTAAATGAAGATTGTTAGAAGATAACCTAAAATTGAAGGGTGAAAAAGGTCACATGTATGGAAAAGCAAAAGAGATCATGGCACATGTGAATAACACTTGCAAAATTTGTTGTTATTGCTACATATAATAGTTAATAATAAACATAACATCTTCAAAATAACAAAGATAAACTGAATAAGGTAGCATACTAGCACTAGAAAATCTTGGCGGAAAAACTTCACC
Source organism: Pulicaria dysenterica (assembly GCA_947179395.2). Classification (NCBI taxonomy): domain Eukaryota; kingdom Viridiplantae; phylum Streptophyta; class Magnoliopsida; order Asterales; family Asteraceae; genus Pulicaria; species Pulicaria dysenterica. Next base: position 35,568,036 of record OX359295.1, read on the forward strand.
TTCTCATTGACGCAGGATTCATATCTAACGTTTTGGCTATAGTTGGTTAGAAGCAGAAAATCCTTTGTTGCTCCAAGATAAATGTCATTGATGATAATATCCGATGTCATCGTCACAACATACCACCTTTCTTATACTCTACGGGCAACAAGATAATAATTAAGGAGTTTATAATGAACTTCAAAAATAAAAACAAAACAAAACTATACAAAGATAAACTTGGGAATCTTGTACATAATGAGGCGAGTTCTTATGTCAAAAACCATGATGAAATCCCCAAAAACTTGCAAGTAGAGATAGGATTTTGGCTTTTCATATTCATCTTGAACCATTAATTTCCGGGTACCATCATCCCTAAGAGTCCACTTCATCATCACTAAGAGTCCACTTCAGCAACCAAAGCTACCTTTTAAAAAAGGGTTAAGTTCATGAAAGTGTATCCAACTATACACCTTTTGCCATTGTATGTACTAGACTTTCAAACTTACTTTTTAATGTACCGGAGTTTTTAAAACTTACCATTTTGTGTATTGAACGTGCTATAGCAGGTTACAAGCTGATGTGACGTTAGTTTTGCTTATGTGGATGGTGACTTGGCACATGACTTGTATTAGTCATGGTTTAAAATAAACGAAAAAAGAAAATCATAAAGGTTTAAAATAAACAACATGTCGATCTCCTGTCTGGTTCTTCATCTTCATCAATCAATCAATCAGATCTGCTTTTTCTCATCCATCGAGATCTGCCTTTTCTCATTTGGGTTCAAGATCGGTTTCATCTGCTTCGGGAGAACTCATCACGGGTTCAAGATCTGGGGTTTCATTAGTTTCATCTTCTTTTTCTCATCTGGGTTCAAGATCTACGTCGGTTCAAGATTTGCGTCGGTTTCATCTTCTCCATTTGTTTCATCTGCTTCGGGAGAACATTCACATTATGGTTCTATTTGTGATTAATCATCATCTTCATCTGTAAATGATTCATCATCTTCATCTGTAAGTCCGTTCATCTTCATCGATGGGGTTCTTGGACTTAATCGAGGGGGTTTATTTTAGGGTTCTGTTTTACGAATCTGTCGAACATTACGAATCAGATTAGGAATCTGTTTTACGAATTAGTTTAGGGTTTGATTTAGGGTTCTGAGTTTTACATCTGTAACCCAACAATTGAGGGTTCTTAATCAATCATGAGTTTTAGGGTTCTGTTTTACGAATCTGACGAAGATGATATAGGGTTCGATTACGAATCGATGGACTTGTTCTTTTTGATTTTAGGGTTCTTAATCGATCGTGATTAATGTGTTTTAATTTAGGGTTCTTAATTGTTGTAATTAAGATATATTGATTGTGTTTGTATGTCCCAATCTTGAGGTGATTTAGGATTCTTGATTGTTACAAATTGAAGATGAAGATGAATCATGAACATTATGAAGATAGCTTCTTGAAGTTGAAGATGTAGTTGAATAATAATAATAAGAGTTAATTACAATGATGGTCCCTGTGGTTCACGCTGAATTTCACATTTAGTCCTTTAAAATCGAAAATTACACCGATAGTCCTTATTGTTAAGGTTTTGTTTCACTTTTAGTCCTTTAGACTAACTGGTGTTAAAGTTGACCGTTAGTCAAAGGGTAAACTAAGGGTATTCTGGTCATTTTCCATCTTATCCTTGTTACCAAACACCTATTTTCATTATTCATTAATTAAAAATTATAAAAAAAATATATACAAACAGGGTTTCCCTGTGATTCATTGACCGAAATGTTGCGGCATGCCATCGAAAGCAGAGGTTGAAGATGGATATGGTGAATTTGAAGTTGTTCCACTGGTATGCGTACATGGCCATTAACCATATGCTCAAGATCAAACCCACATGCTCTTGAACTTAAACAAGATATCATTTTGATATTTCAAGAGTTCAATTGACACTGAAATTCATCTACACATCTAACAAATAAAAGAGAAAAGAAATCGAAACCTAAAAAGAAATCTGTCAAAAAGATGTAAAATCAGTCGGTCATGACGCCGGTCAACAACAGCAGATGGTAATGGCGACGCAGATGAGAAGCACAAATTCCGTCCTTCGTGCCCTAAACAAACCTTCGATCTCTTCCTTTAATCTAAAAAGCACAAATTCCGTCCTTCGTGCCCATTTACAAACAGATCGTGGTGGTATAGATTTGGAGCGACGCAGATGGTAATGGCGACGGCTATTGTTTAGATCTGTCCGGTGATGGTCGACGTAGATGGAGATGGAGAGCGGCGGCTGTTGTTTAGGGTTTAGATCTGGAACGGCGACGGTGTTTGTGTGTGTGGCGGAGGTTGCACTGTGGTGGTGGCCGGCTGCCCTAGGGTGGCGGTGGTGGTGGCCGAAGTCTAAGGTGAAGGCTGTTGTTGTTTAGAGAGAGAGAGAAGAGAGAAGAGAGACGAGAGAGGAGAGAGAAGGGTGATATAAGGAGGGTGAAAGTAGGTGTTTGGTAACAAGATTTAGGAAAAGGTTGTTTGGAAATTATGTTAAGAGGTAAATTCTGGTTGGTAACAAGGATAATAAGTTAAAAGACCAAAATACCCTTTGACTAACGGTCAACTTTAACACCAGTTAGTCTAAAGGACTAAAAGTGAAACAAAACCTTAACCATAAGGACTATCAGTGTAATTTTTGATTTTAAAGGACTAAATATGAAATTCAGCGCGAACCACAGGGACCATCTTTGTAATTAACTCTAATAATAATAAAGGGTTAAATATGAGATGGTTATAAAAAAATAATGATGTGACAGTTCATGGTTATAAAAAAATAAATAAAAAATGATAAAATTACCTTATGTTTAAAATGTTACCTAATACATAAATTGTTAACTTTCAGAAAATCATATATACAATAGCAAAAGGTATTAAGTTGGATACATTTTCATGTACTAAACCCTTTAAAAAACAATAAGTAGACTCCCTTTGTAAACATATAAGCACTTAACATATTTTTGTCTTTGCTCATTTATTAGCTACAACTTCCGATCACGAACTAGCAAGATCATAATACGGGCCAACTTATATGCAACTTATATTTACCATCAATTCTAGTTCCAACACATTAATACTCATCACATGTGAATGAGGAATTGATTACAAGATCGTAAGATTCCCCACTACCAAGTCTATAACTTGATATCATCTCAAAAGTGTGATCGTCTGGCAAATGGACGTGTTTGTAACCGCAAAGTCGCAAACCTTATCAATCCAATTACAACATATCACCATCTTTGACTTTTTTTGTCGTGTGATACAATGTGATTGTTGATTTAAATATATGGAACGAATGTGAAGCCTCTATAAAACGTCATCAATATTCAATAGTTCCAATAGTTAACCTGTGTTAATATGCAAATACAAGACTCTTGACCACAAACCAATAAAAGAGAATTTAAATACATAGATATCTCAAAGGAAGATTGTTACAAGATAACCTACAAGTGAAGGGTGAAAAAAGAAAAGCTAGTGGGCACATATGAATAACACTTTCTGGGTTCACATCACTATTAATTTTTTTTTTGTTGCTACATAATATTTTTGGGCTATGGAAAGCTACAAAGAATGGTGTCCTATTTCTTAGTGTGAATGTTCATAGCATCATTGACCAGGTCATGAATGACACATTTTTTCTATTAGTTAGTTACAACATGCTCAGTAAAATAGGGAAAGATGATCATCCCTACACATAACACGTAACATATCTAGAAAGAGAGTGAGAGAGCACATAAGATAGTCGATAAAGATGATGGGAATGAAATAGATATAGAAGAAAAAGAAGAAACAATAATCATAACCTCTTCAAATACATAAATAAGAACCGTTGCATACTAACGTTGGGGAAAAAACTCCAGCTTCTCATCGATGCTGGATTTGCATCCAATGTTATGAAGATAGTTGGTTAAAAGTTAAAAATCCCTTGTGGCTCCAAGATAGATTTCATTGACGATAATAGCCGATATCATGTCGTAATGACAAGAAGTTATTTCCTGTATATGTCACACCCCGCCAAGGCGGAATCGCGAAGTATGACGGAGAGGATCGTCATAACACATTGATAACATCATAGAGAAACACTAAATGCAAATCCTCAACGTGTCACGACGTTTCCCAGACACAAGAGGGGACTTGTGCCACGATAAGTCGATATTCACGGCATCATAGTCAAAGTAATAAAATTGAATACGCAAAAGTAAATCCCACAACCCGGGACAGGTGATACAGGCATACAAGCCCAAAACAAAGTATTTCAAATCTAAAGTAGTAATAAATTAAAATGTGTTCAAATGTCTTGAAGTAGGTAAGTCTTGCTAAGTCCATCTAGAATCTTCTAGTCATCCTTAAGTAGTGTTATTAGCGTTACCTGAAAATGAACTCTCTAAAACTTCAACACAAAAGTTGGTGAGCTCGTAGGTTTAAAAGAAAATAATAGTTTACCGTGTGTAGTAGTAAGATATGACAATTGTAGCAATGATAGTAAATCACTTGCATAAATAGCATAGCAAATAACCGAACATCTCGGCTCAATAGCAAATAGTCTTTAGCATGCAAAACCGAACCCCAAAGGTTCAAAAGTGTATAGCCTTCCAACATACTATAGCCGGCCGGGAACATAAGTTGGCTCAATGTTGTCATAATAGAGTATCAATAGTCATCAACTAGGATTCAATAACCCAAAGTTGGATAGCATTCAATAGTCTTCAACTAGGATTCAATAACCCATAGTTGGATGGCATGCAAACAATATGTCTTACATATAGCAACAAGTTTAACACGGCATGAAAAACAAGTTTAAACAGGTTTTGAGTGTCATTTTCCCCCAAAATATATAAGAAAAAGGGGCCACGAAAACTCACCTTAGCTTCTCAATGTAACCTAATCTTGCAAAAGAACTGGCGCGAGATCTACAATAAACATAAGTGTCATAAGTCATGTGTGTAGGTGTTTGAACATCCTAGTATAGCCCAAGGGCATGTGAAGTTGTTATATTAACCTAATTCCACAAATTTCAAGTTTACTGTTTTGTTAGGCTGACTTTAGGAGTTTTTTAAATATACCAAGGGTTCAAATTTGATAACCAAAATTTTACTACAGAAAGTTAAATGTCTCTTCTAATTTTTATAATTTATCCAGAATTATTCAACATGTCCAACTATTTTTTATAAATAATGGAAGTTACTACTGACAGAAAGCTAACTACACATGCGCCTCAAAATATTCTAATTTTATAAAAATACCAAAAGATTTCTAAAAATTATGAAAATTTTACAGAATATCCTAGACTCTATGAACATTCTACCGTAAAAATATTGTTTCAAAATACTAAGTTTTGAATGGGTTTAAAAATCAAAACTTTTACCCTATAATATGTCGAATACACTGGCAGCCTACGCACCTCTACGGAAAAATACTTTTGATGATATGTTGTAACTAGATTGATAAAAACTCCACGTAGAGACCAAAGAATTGATTAAAAACTCCACGTAGAGACTCTGTTATGCCTTCCCAAACACGACCAAACTTTCTGTCCAAAAAACCAGTTTCATGTATATAGACCTTTAAAGTGTAAAACCCTAGTTTTTGGTTGTAAAACTCTTAGATACACCATGAAAACGTTTTTGAGCCTATGTTTGATGATCTTAGACATATTCTTATGGATTCAAGAAGAAGATGAATGAGAGATGAGAAGATGACATAGAGGGATCATAAGATTGAATGCTTACCTTGATGCCAATGATCAAAACCCTAGATTGAAGCTTTGATCTTTTGTTCTTGATGAAGAAATCGACAATGGAGAGGAGTGAGGGAGGCCGAAGTCGACAATGAGGGAGAGAGAGAGAAGGTGCCGTGAAAAACAAAATGGGGGTTAGGGTTTAGTTTAGGTTTGATTTATATATGGTAAGGATTGGGTTGGATTTGAATTAAGGATAAATATGGTGTTTAAATCTTAAGTTTTTAAATAAAATCCTATTCTAATATATAAAATTCGAAATATATATATATATTAACAAATTTATTAATTTCATAAAAACACTATATATTGGTGAAAAAAAAGTGGTGTTCTAGGGCAATTTTCTAAAAGTACACCTAATTAAGCATAAAATGAAATTCTAAGTTAACCTAGGTCCTCTTAATATTCTAGGGCTAGTACTATAATCTAGAAATATTAGAAATTTACCTAAAGTATATACGAGCAATAAAACCGAACCATAATGGTTCTTGAGTAATTAGTTCTCAACGTAGCGTAAAGCCGAACCACAAGGGTTCATGAGCAATTAGTCTTCAACATAGCATATAACCGAACCACAATGGTTCATGAGTAATTTGTTCTTGACATAGCATAAATTAGGGTTTCAATAGATGCGGTTTAAGTGACTAACCGGATTTGGCGACGGGTGTCACAGTATACCACATTCCTTATGCTAAAAGGGCAACAAGAGAATTATTAAGCACGTAGTAGTGAATATCAAAAATAAAAACTAAACAAAATTACAAAGACAAACTTGCGCACCTTGTACGTGACAAGGCTAGTCCATTAGCCAAAAACTATGATGAAATCCCTATAAGCTTGCAAGGATAGGATACTGCCATTTCATATTCATCTTGACCCTTTAACTTCAACGCACCTCGTCATCACTAAGAGTCCACTTCAGCAACCAAAGCTACCTTTCAAAGACGGTAGGTAGACTCCCTTTGTAAACATTTAAGAACTTAAAATAATTATTATGTATTTGCTCATCTATTAGCTGCAGTTTCCAATCACAAACCAACAAAACTAAAATACCGCCAAACTTATATTTACCATTAAAAGTTGGGCCGTATTCTGGTTTTGCTTGTTTATGATCGGAAGATACAGCTAATAGATGAGCAAATACATAATAATTATTTTAAGTGCTTAAATATTTACAAAGGGAGTCAACTTACCGTCTTTGAATGGTAGCTTTGGTTGCTAAAGTGGACTATTAGTGTCGATGGTACCCAGAAGTTATAGGTTCGAGACTTAATATGAAATGCTAGTATCATACCTCTTGCAAGTTTATGGGATTTCATCATGGTTTTTTACAATAGGACTAGCCTCATCATGTACAAGGTATGCAAGTCTATCTTTGTAATTTTGTTTTCTTTATATTCACTACTACATGCTTAATAATTCTCCAACTACCCATTTAGCATAAGGAAGGTGGTATAGAGAAATAAATGTTGTGATAACAACATGAAATCAGCTATTATCGTCAATGACATTTATCTTGGAGCCGCAAGGGATTTTTGACTTATTACCAACTATTGTCAAACCGTTTAATGTGAATCATGTGTCAATACCTTGAAGTTCTTCTTTGTGCCATTGAAGAGGTTATGATTATTAATTCTTCTTTTTCATCTATATCTGTTTCATTCCATTCCCATCAAATTTATTAACACTAATGCACTATCTCTCTCCACATATTTTACTTGTTATGTGCTCTTGAGATGGCAATCTTTCTCATTTTGTACTGAACACGAGCACGTTGTAAATAACTAATATGGAAAATGTGTGAGTCGTAACTCAACCAATGATGCTACGAACATTCACACTAAAAAATAAGACACAATACTTTGTAGGTTTTGATAGCCCAAAAATTATATGTAGCAATAACAACGAATTACACTACAGTAATAACCCAGGAAGGTGTGTGCCCATTAAGCTCTTTTGCTTTTCTACAATTGTAGATTTCTTCAATTGTAAATTATATTGTTATAATCTTCTTTTTGATATATCTATCTATTTAGATTTTGTTTATTTGGTTTGTGGTCAACAATATTGTATCTGTGGATAAACACAAGTTATTTTTGGAACTATTGATAACGATTTTCATAGGCTTTACCTTCGTTCCATATATTTGAAATCAGCAACAACAATGTAGGCATCAACCACCACATTGTATCGCACGACAAAAAAGTCAAAGACATTGGTGATATGTTGTAACTGCATTGATAAAGTTCATGTTTACATCCATTTCCATTTGCTAGAGGATCACACTTTTAAGATAACATCTAGAATTTGGAATCGTCAGATTCTCAGATACCAAGTCTATAACTAGATATTATCTAAAAAATGTGATGGTCTAGCAGCAAATGGACGTGTGTGTAACAGTAACCACGAACTTTATCAATCAAATTACAACATATCACCATCAAAAAGGTGGTTATTGATGCCTACATTGTGTTTGCTAATTCAAATATATGGAACGAATATGAAAACTCTTGAAGTCGTCTATTAATAGTTCCAATTGTTAACTTGTGTTCATATGCAAATATAAGACTATTACCACAAATCAAAAAACAGAATTTAAATAAATAGATATAAAAGAATATTGTTACAAGATAATCTAAAATTGAAGGGTGAAAATAAGGTCCCCTGTTTGGGAAAGGATTAATGGGCACATGTGAATGACACTTTCGAGGTTCATATAACTGTAGTGTAATTCGTTGTTGTTGCTACATATAATTTTTTGGGCTATCGAAAGCTACAAAGACGTGTTGTATATTTTAGTGTGAATGTTCGTAGCATCATTGGTTGAGTCATGATTATCAACTACTAAACCAAATTTGAACATTACTTCAATTTTTTTAACCTATATATTTAATTATTAGGATTCAAAACGTACTATAATAGTAATTTTCAATTATACTTATTAGTGAATATATACTTATAGATCCTTAATAAATAAAAAATAACTTTTGAGCTTTAGTTAAAAAGCAACTCATTTGACATGTAAAAGTCAAATATGAACCTTTTTTCTCCCAAAGGATGTATTTGGACACAAATACAACACTTGCTTTAGTAAATCAGTAATTGTTTCAAAGCAACTACTAAAAGATAAAATTGAGGCTCATACCCTGATGTTTATATATAGACTAGTGAGTGATGACAAAGAATGAGTCAACTAGCCAACCGGTGTCCACAGTTTCTATAGTTCTTGCGAGAAGATCCGGTGTCAAAGCCTAATAAAACACACATTGCATATCATGAACGTTTACCAGCTACATAAGAACTTGACCTATACAACATGAGTTGTGAGCTACCAGTAATACACATATCCCAAAAGTATTTCCAAGAACTTTCTCAGAATCCTTGTACCAACAAAACGTAATTGGTGCAATTTCAAGAAAAAGTGGGAAGGGGGCCCTTTATGAGGATCTATAACCCCGTAACCTCTCAAGACTTTAGCACCTTGGTCTGTTTAATCTTTTGACTCAAAGGGCAACGGGATAATTATTAAGTAGGTAATAGTAAATATCAAATATAAAAACAAAACAAAATTACAAAAACAAAATAAAATTACAAAAACAAACTTGGGTATGTTGTACATGATAAGGCAATTTATTTTGCCAAAAATCGTGATAAAATCCCCAAAAACATGCAAGTAGGGATAGTATTTTGACTTTTCATATTCATCTCTTTCGGGTACCATCTTTACTAAGAGTCCACTATAGCAACCAAAGCTACCTTTTAAAGACAACAAGTAGACTCTCTTTGTATACATTTAAACACCCAAAATAACTATTATGTCTTTGCTCATTTATTAGCTGCAACTTCTACTCACGTACTAGCCAAACCATAATATGACCCAACTGATATTTTCCTTCAATGCTAGTTCCAACACATTTACACTCACCATCGTGAATGAGAAATTGACTATGGAATTGTAAGATTCACCACTATCGAATCTATAATTTGATATAATCTCAAAAGTGTGATGGTCTAACAAATAAACGTGGTTGTAACCGCCAACTTTATCAATCCAATTACAACATATCACCGTTTTTTACTCTTTTTTTGTGTGTGATACAATGTGGTTGTTGATTCAAAGATATGGAACAAATGAGAAGCCTCTACAAAACGTCATCAATAGCTCCAATAGATAGATATGTCAAAGATATGGAACAAATGTTAATATGCATACAAGACTGTTGACCACAAACCAAAAAAACAAAATTTAAATAGATAGATATATGAAAGGAAGATTGTACAAGACAATCTACAATGTGAATAACATTTTCTAGGTTCACATCACTATAGCATAATTCATTGTTGCTACATATAATTTTGGGGCTATCGGAAGCTACAAAGAATTGTCATATTTTTTAGTACGAACGTTCGTAGTATCATAGGTTGAGTCATGAATGACACATTTTTCCTATTAGTTAGTTACAACATGCTTAGTACAAAATGGGAAGATGACCATCCCCAAGATCACATAACACGTAACATATCTCGAAAGATATTGAGAGAGCGCATAAGATAGTCCGATGAAGATGATGAGAATGAAATGAAACTGATATATATATATATATATATATATATATATATATATATATATATATATATATATATATATAAGAAACAATAATCATAACCTCTTCAAAAACACAAATAAGAACCCCGGTACACTAACATCGGGGGAACCTTGGGGGAAAACTTCATATTTTCATCGACGCAATATTCCACATCCAAGTATCCAACGCTTTGAATGTAGTTAGTTAGAAGTCGAAAATCTATTGTGGCTCCAAGATAGATGTCATTGACGATAATAGACAATATGATGTCGTCATGACAAGAGGTTATTTCCTGTATACCACATTCCTTATGCTAAAACGGCAACAAAAGAATTATTAAGCAGGTAGTAGTGAATATCAAAAATAAAAACAAAACAAAATTATAAAGACAATCTGGCATACCTTGTACGTGATGAGGCTATTCCTTCGCCAAAAACCATGATAAAATCCCCATAAACTTGCAAGCAAGGATAGGATATTGGCATTTCATATTCATCTTGACCCTTTTACTTTAACATAACTTGTCATCAGTAAGAGTCCATTTCAGCAACCAAAGTTGTCTTTCAAAGACGGTACAGAGACTCCCCTTGTAAACATTTAAGAACTTAAAATGTATTATGTCTTTGCTCATCTATTGGTTGTAGCTTCTGATCACAGGCCAACAAAACTAGAATACGTCCCAACTTATATTTACCTAAGTTAGGCCGTATTCTGGTTTCATTTGTTCGTGATCATCAAATGCAACTAATAGATGAGCAAATACATAATAATTATTTTAATTTTTAAGTGCTTAAATGTTTTCTACTTACCGTATTTAAAAGATAGTTTTGGTTGCTAAAGTGGACTCTTAGTGATGACAGCATCCCAAAGTTAAAGGTTCAAGATAAATATGAAATGCTAGCATCCCTGCTTGCAGGTTTATGGGATTTCATCATGGTTTACTAGCCTCATCATGTTCAAGGTGCATAAGTTTGTCTTTGTAATTTTTTTTTGGTGTTATTTTGATATTCACTACTACCTGCTTAATAATTCTCGTGTTGCCCTTTTAGCATAAGTAATGTGGTATAGAGAAAATAACCTGTTGTTTGTAATAATGATATCTAATGTGCTCTCTCTCTCTCTCTCCATATATTTTACGTGTTATGTGCTCTTGGGATGACAATCTTTTCCATTTTGTACCGAGCACAAGCACATTGTAACTAACTAGCCGGAAAAATGTGTCGGTCATGACTCAACCAATGATGCTACAAACATTCACACTAAAAAAATAGGATAAATGACTATGTACGTTTTGATAGCCCAAAAACTATATATAGCAACAACAACGAATTATGCTACACTAACGTTAGTCTAAAAAGGGCCATTCACATGTGCCCATTAAGCTCTTTTGCTTTTCTTCAGTCGTAGGTTATCTTGTAACAATCTTCCTTCGATATATCTATGTATTTAAGTTCTGGTTTATTGGTTTGTGGTAAACGATCTTGTATTTGCAGATGAACACAAGTTAACTATTGAAACTATTGATAACAGATTTCAGAGGCTTTACATTCATTCCATATATTTGAAATCATCAACTACAATGTAGTCATCAACAACACATTGTGAATATATGGAACGAATGTGATGCCTCTCTAAAACGTCCTCAATAGTTCCAATAGTTAACTTGTGTTCATATACAAATACAAGACTATTGACCACAAACCAAAAAAAAACAGAATTTAAATAAGTAGATATAATGTAATATTGTTACAAGTTAACTTAAAATAAAGGGTGAAAAAAAGGTCACCTATTTGGAAAAGGAGAAGAGCTCAATGGGCACATGTACGTATAATTTTTGGGCTATCGGAAGCTCCAAAGACATGTGTCGTATATTTTAGTGTGAATGTATGTAGCATCATTGGTTGAGTCATGATTATCAACCACTAAACCAAATTTGAACACTACTTAAAAATTTGTAACCTTTAATTTTAAAAGTTAATTGTTCAAATCGTCTTTTAACTTAGGAAAAACTGCCATTTTGGCCCTTTAAGTTTAAAAGTGGTGTGGATGGTTCACAAAGGACCAAAACTGCTACAAAATGATTCACAAAGGACCATCCACACTACTTTTAAACTTAAAGGATCAAAATGACAATTTTCTCTAAGTTAAAAGATGATTTAGACAATTAACTCTAATTTTAATTATTAGGCTTCAAAACGTACTATAATACTAATCCTCTATCATACTTATAGGTGAATATATAATTATAGTTCCTTAATCCAAATAAAAAACAACTCTTGAAGCTTTAGTTAAAAAGCAGCTCATTTGACATGTAAAAGTCAAATATGAACCTTTTTTCTTTTGAAGGATGTATTTGGACACAAATACATCACTTTCTTTAGGAAATCAGTAAATATGTTAAATCAACTAATAAAATATAAAAACTGAGGTTCATACCCTAATGTTTGTATAGAGACTAATGAGTAAAGACAAAGAACGAGTCAACACAATAACCCAGCCAACCATCATCCATAGTTCTATAGTTCTTGCAAGAAGATCCGGGGTCAAAGCCTTGAAATCCTAAATAAAATACACATTGCATATCATGAGCGTTTACCAGCTACATAAGAACTTGACCTATACAACGTGAATTGTGACCTACCTATAATACACACATCCCAAAAGTATTTCCAATAACTCTCTCAGAATCCTTGTACCAACAAAACGTAATTGGTGCAATTTCAAGAAAAATTGGAAAGATAGGCTCCTTGTGAGGATCTATAGCCCCGTAATGTCTCTAGATTTTAGCACCTTGGCAAGTTTTGTCTTATGACTGCAACATGGTCAATGAACACATATTATTTAGCCAGTAATTATGGTCAATGATAAACATGTCATTATAAGCAACAACAGGACACATTCCATGTAATCACAAAACAAATTCATTTAAATTCTGCCTGTCTCCACATATATGATGTTTGTAATCAATACCGCAAACACTTGTCGACATATTAACATCACTAAAACTAGAACTAAATTAATTGCTCATGCAATTGACGATATTAACCATTTAACCCTCCCTCTTTCTGTTACAGAACTTGGTAAATTTCTATTAGTCAGTGCTAGACAAACACGCATCAACCTTTCCAAGATATGGCCATTAAAAAAAAGGTGTTAGACCGAATCATCATCAAAATAAAAAACCCCAAAATTTTTATCAGTTAGTTGCAACCTCCTCGTGTTCGGTACATAATGGGAAAGATGACGATCTCCAAGCGCATGTCACGTGTAATATATATGGAGAGAGAGAGAGAGAAATAGAGCATTAGATAGTCAATAAGGATGCTAGGAATTGAATGAAATAGATATAGAGGAAAAAGAATAATCAATAATCATAATCTCTTTAAAGGTACAAAGAAGAACCGAATTAGGCAGCATACTAACACATTCCTCCGAGGGAGTGAAAATATCTTTACACTTACAGAGATCCACGTACAAAAAAAAAGCAATGGTGTATTTCACCTACCGGGCTTATGTCAAGGCAAGAAATATGATGCTCCAATTTAGTTTTGTTTTTCTTCTACTAAAAAGCCATGGTGTATTTCAAAATAGTGTAGTTGACCGTCATTAGTAGCCAATAAAACTTGTTACACAGTTATATTAAGATTACTCGATGTATTTCACCACCGGCTCATCACTACCACCACCACATGTCATATTAGGGTTTTGACGCATCATCACCACCACCGATCATCACCACTGCCGTAATCTGTGGTGGCGATTTCAAATTTGCAAATAGTAGCTCCAAGGTCGTTAGCAACTGCAGTGGGTTTAGCGAGTCCAACAGATAGGAGCCAATAAATGGATTTCAGAACGAACGGTTCACAATCCAAACCCTTTAGAACCTCTAAATTGCACGAGCTAGCAAATGCAACAACTTGAACCAAAGCCTTAATATCCTCCTCATCAAACTGCAGGAACAAAATATACAGAAAGCGGGAAGCCCAAACAAAAGAAGTGGTAATCAAGGACCCATTGACCCGACCGAGTTAGCGGTTGAACCGGTCGGTCTGGTGTACATTGACCCGGTTTGCTAACTTTAAAAAAAAAGAAGACTTTTAACCCTAATTAACCTTTCCATATAGTAAGTGATCGTGAGCTTGATGCGTACAATACTCTAGTGTCTAATTATAGTATTAAATTTGGTTTGATTGTGAGCATATAACAATTTTCCTTTTTTTATTTTTGTATGTTGAACTTTTTTTTTTTTTTTTTTTGAACGGCAAGAGTTTTATAACTTGATGTATGTTGAACTTAATTACTGTGTTTTGATTGATGATATTGTAGGTTTATGTTTTATGTTTTATAGTTTATATATATATGTATAAACACATATATACATATATATAAAATAAAAAATAAAAAAAATTATAAACCGGGTTGACCCACTAGTCGAACCGGTTGACCTGTGATCCGGTGAGGAGACCGGGTCAACTAAAAAACCGTTTTTTAAAACATTGTCATTTTGGCATTTCATATATATCATGAACCTTTAACTTTCGGGTACGGTCATCATGAAAACTCTACCTTAACAACCAAAGCTACCTTTCAAAGACGTTAAGTAAACTCGCTTTGTAAATATTTATGCATTTTAAATAACTATTATGTCTATGTGCATTGATAATCAATACCAATCTATGTGTGTGTGCTCTTTTTCCTTGCTAGTGGATCGGGATCCTCCACCATATTTATGGGTAAATAAGATCCATGATTTTAACTAATCACTTTTTGTATATACATATAATAGATATTGTAATACACCATATAGTGCTAAAGACATGGTTATAGAAAATGATATTAAGTGAACACAGACACTAGCGACCCGTGAACTTGTATTTGAAAGATCTGATGTTCCACTTAGTTTAAGTTTACCTACCCCCTCGACCTTCACATATAAAATACAAAGTATTGAATTAAAGAAAAAAATACGTGTTATATAGATTTAAACTAGACAATGACTTGTAGTACTAAACATGATATTTCTTATACAAGTATGTGATAGTTTGAACAATTAAGACCACATTATTTATATATATAGAGGTATGTAATAGTTTGAACAATTAAGACCACATTATTTATATATATTAACTTCTCATATAGATGGTCAAGATATATTCAATCTAATGGTTAATACCTCTTTATTCTAGAACTTACTTTGGAAATGGAGTTTCATACTATTCTATGTTATTGTAGATATTTCTTCAAACTCATACAGTAATTCATATAGAACTTTCTAAAATTCTTGCTTAATAATCGATTACTTGGTGCATTGTAACATTTTCATTTACTTATGCTTTGTAGAAACAATATGAAGGTTTTCTTTTAGCTATTGTACATTTGGACATGTTATCAAGTAAGAATTATTCATCGTCGTCATATTGCGCGGGTCCTATGCTGGTGTTCTAAATTTATAATAAAATTTACATAACAAGCAATTGTAATAGTAGGCTGCAGGTAATGCTGAAACATAATGTTGGTGCAATCGATCTGATAAATTTATAAAATATATTTAAACGTTTTGATGATCACAAATTTATAATATTCGAGTCAATAAATTATAATACATAATTGAATGTTTCGATACGCTAAATAATAAACAACGTTTTAAATCCAAAACACATATGCATTCATTTGTTAAAATGATTTTATAATAACCAAGTCTAAAACTTTATAAAATCTAATGTCGAGTTTAAAGATTAAAATGAATACATTATGATTTATAAAGTTACATGAAATTCAAAGAGTTGCTTGTTAACATTTTTATATGATCTTATTTGAGAAATCCAAATATATATAAATGTTATACAAAGGTTGAACAAGAAAGTTAAATAAAATATTTTTAAGTATACATTCAGACGTATAAATTGATTTTATAATAACAAAGTTTTTAACGTCTATAAAATCAAATGATAAGTTTTTAAAATAAAGAAAATAGTTATATTTGATTTTGTATGCTTACAAAATAAATAAATAAATAAGTTTATGTTTGTATAAAATAATTGGTATAAAAACTTTTATATAAATTAAGAAACATTTATAAAAACATAAAGTTGCAAATTCTTTTATTAAAACAAAAAGACAAAATACTTTATTTCAAAATTCAAATCTTGCAAAATCCAAGATGTCACAAAGCTCAAGACTGCACAAAGCATAAGGCATCACAAAACTCAAAAGATTCCAACTTTTCCAAAGCTCAAGTCAATGCTGATGACCGACGGAAGAAGCCACGGTCAACCGTGGATCTTCTGTGGGGGTCAAAATCAGCATTGTGATTTGTTATTAAATCAACACTCATGTCTTTGCTTAGGCAACTCTTGTATTCTAAATAAATAGTTACAAGATTTAAATACTTACATAAGATTTATAAATATCAAATTATATCATTTGTATAACCAAAGTGATTTATTCATATGTATATAAATGATTATAAAAGTCTAGAACAAGAAATATAAATCTCAAAGTGTTTAAAATCATTCTTGTATTTATACATTTATAGAAAGATGATTTTAATGTTAATAAAACACAAAACCAAAAACATATCTTTATAAAAAGATTACATAAGTTTATATATGTTGTGTGTGTTTTATATAAATAATGGAAAAGTTAATTCAAAATAAGACGAGTTGGCTACCACATGCATCTATGACATAAAGCATGGAATCTTACATGCTTTATGTTTGATTAAACAAGTCTCCATATTGATATGTGTGCTATTTGACAAGTCTAACACTTTGTGAAGGCTTTATGTTTGATCTAGATAAAAGAAATAGGCATTAACTCAAGATTCCAACAGATATGAAGCTAGAAGACAAGAGAAAGAGTGCGTTGGACTCCCACGGTTGATGTCACGGTCGACCGTGGCTTCCGCCGTGGGACACCTGATCAGCACACCTTTTTCTATTTAATGCATGCTCAAGCCATTCATTCAATAACCTTTGGCACTTCAAAGAAAGTCTCTTGCACATCAAAATACACCATTTCAACTCTAGAAAATAACTTGATCATTGCTCTCAAATATTATCATCATGATTTGAAGATCAAGTTACAAGTTCAAGTATTCAAGCAAGAGAAGAAGTATTCAAACAAGAAAGAATAATTCAAGTCAAAGAAGATACTTCAAGAAAACTTCATTCATATTCAATCTTACATTTGTAATAGAAGTTGTTTGGTGATCACTACCATTGTATTAGTGAGATGTTTGTATAAGGTGATCACTTCCTAGCTAAGTGAGAAGTATAGGTGATCATTTCCTTGAATAGTGAGACGTAAAGGTGATCACTACCTTATTAGTGAGACGAGTTTGTAAGGTGATCACTTCCTAGCTAAGTGAGAAGTTAAGGTGATCACTTCCTTGAACAGTGAGACGTAGAGGTGATCACTTCCTTGAATAGTGAGAAGTTTTGTAACGGCGATCTCTTCCGGTCAAGAGATACGTTATAGTGAAGACAACTCTTGGATTGAAGGCCAAGGAGTGGACGTAGGTTGAAGTTAGTTTCAACCGAACCACTATACATACGGTGTCATAATCTCTATCCCTTATCTTTTATTACTTGCATTTTAATTTACGTATTATTAATCGAAGAAAATATAAAAATCGGGTAAGAAACATATTCACCCCCGCTCTAAGTTTCTACACATAGTATTATAATACGAAAAAACATGATTGTACTTCTTAATTATTATTACAATTAGCATAAATTAGTTAAGTATCTATTGATTATAATTTAAAATAATTTAAATAAAACTAAGAATGCAAAAAACGAAAATTTAAGGTTTATAAAGATAATAGCACCAAAAATTGTATAATCATTAATATAAACAATATTTTATATATTATAATATATATTTAAAATTTGATTACTTATATATAGTTTTTTTAAACTTGAAAATTTTATTTAACATTTTATAACTTTTTTAAATACATCGTACAATGTTTTGATATAATACGTCAAAATATTTAAATAATTGACTTAATATATTTAAATTCAAAATATATTTGTATCAGTGAGATCTTTGAAAGTCAAAATTGATCTTTTAATTTTAAATAGGTTGATGGTTAATATTGTATAAATTAAACCGTTTCTTAATTTAAAGGCTAAAATCATATAATAAATTGTATCTCAGTTAGTGGTATCTTCTAATATAAATAAAAGACTAATTACAATTATATCTATTAGATAATTCTAGCCATTAATTTTAGATTTAATTTTTAAATCTTAACCATCTATTTTGACCAAAATTAAAATCCAATTTTGACTTTTCTTGTTCAAAATTGAGTTCAATTTTAACATTAATTTAAATCAAAATTATTAAAGATAATTTCATATATGTCCTCTTAAAACCCAAAATATCTTATTTTACCCACCTTAATTTACAAATATCATATTTACCTTTTATAATATTTCAAAAGATCATATTTAATCAAATTCTTAGTTTTATCATTTTAAAATATGTTATAATCGTTTTAATTTTTTATTTATAACCAATAAATATTTATCTTTACATCCCCTAATTATAACAATAATGATCGATGAATATTACAAGAAATACAATCACGTCTATTCGTATCATCATACCCCCGTGTGTCGATGTTTCCACCATGGTATAAGTGTTGAAGCTACATGTAATCATTTTTTAAAATTCTCATTTTATTCATTTTTTATAATTATATAATATTTTTTATTAATATATAATATTTATTATATTCTAAACGAACCCGTGTATCTCACAAGTATATAATCTAGTATTTATATTAGAAAATGATATACGAAGCATACAATTGTTTGTATTGAATGCAATTATTATGTCATAAAGTTTTGTAACATAACAATTAGCAATTTGGTAAATCGGTAGTATCAAGTGTGAGTTTTTTTCTTTGAGTGACTTTGTGCAGGACAACAATGAATGTTGAATTCTTGATCAGAACAAGGTCTATCATGCCCGCGTGTTGTGCCGGGTTGATATTTAAATGATCAAATTTATATAATTTTAATTTATATATAGTTTTATAGATAAGATGGTTGCTCGAAGGTAGTATATATACATATTATTTGTTTGATAATGTGATCTACGAAGATAAAAAATAGAGTTGTTTTTTAACAAACTGTCATTTCTCAAGTAGTTAACTAAACTAAAATTAGTTGTCGAAACTTATTGGAGGCGTGATTGTTTCTTAAATAAGATCGGAGCTTGTAATAAAATATATGTATGTACTTTTGAGATTGCGTATCTCATTTCATTTATCAATATTTTTTAACCTTGGATATTACGCTCTTTTGATTGCTTTTAAAGTTGAAGACCATTTTGTTTGACATATCAACACGTCTACATTTTTCGAAGATTTGTTTGTCTTTTAATTACTTGTAAAAAAAATTGATAATGAAACTATAAATTATGTTATGAGGTAAATGTAATCAAATGCATATTTAATAGTTGTAGTAATAGAAAAATGATAATGAAAATATAGATTATGTTATAAGGTAAAATGTAATCTTATAAAAGCTGAAGGTGAAAAAGAAAAATATATTAATGGAAGAAAATTAAAACTTGAAGGTAAAATGTAATTTATATACTAAAGGGGGGAATAAAAATTTGTTAAGGGGGTAAAATGAAAATTGGAATGAATAGTATATTTTCTTTGTAAATTGATTATATAGATATTTAGCAATATTTTTTAACTTTGGATTATTACGCTCTTTTGATTGCTTTTAAAGTTGAAGACCATTTCGTTTGACATATCAACACGTCTACATTTTTCGAAGATTTGTTTGTCTTTTAATTACTTGTAAAAAATTGATAATGAAACTATAAATTATGTTATGAGGTAAATGTAATCAAAAACATATTTAATAGTTGTAGTAATAAAAAAATGATAATGAAAATATAGATTATGTTATAAGGTAAAATGTAATCTTACAAAAGTTGAAGGTGAAAAATAAAAATATATTAATGGAAGAAAATTGAAACTTGAAGGTAAAATATAATTTATATATATTAAAGGGGGGAAATAAAAACTTGTTAAGGGGGTAAAATGAAAATTGGAATGAATAGTATATTTTCTTTGTAAATTGATTATATATTATAGATAATATATGAATACTGTGTTAAAATAATTATTAGTTTATTTCATTGTATAGTGTAGGGTCCTTTATGTAACATTATGTATTATTTATATGGTAAGTTGAATGCAATACGTCCTCAACGAGTTTTTCACAATACGTAACAAGTACCAAACTACCAATTATCCAAGTATGCAACAAACATATGAAAGAACATTAACAATCAAAAGAATGATTTACGATCAATGGTTTGACATTTTTAGAAACATAAAGAAACTTTTTTGAAATCAATTGCTTAAGGGCAAAGGATCTACTAGCAGCTCTAGTTTGATATTGTCACACTTACATAATTACTCTCATTAAACTAGTATGAATGTGAGTAGTGATGTGCATTGGGTTCTTTTAAGTTCAAACCGAACCCAATCAACTAATTTTGGTTTTAGGATTTTCAAACCCAATGATTTCAGTTTCTATCGGTTTTGGTTTTGGTGGGTTCTAGTCATTAACGATTCGGTTTCGGTTTTATAACCAAACCCATTTACTTTTCAACATTAATATATACTTTCCTGCACCAACCTTTATTTTTCTAGCATTATATACAAATTCCAGCAACAATATCGAATTTCCAGCATTAAATTCAATGTTTAATAACATATTTCAGTACTAAATACCATTTTCAAGAAAAATATTTAAAGATATAAATGTACTTTGTATCACATAATCTTAATATAAATGTCGATCTAAAAAAGTGTAAAAGACAAAGAGAATGAAAAGTTATTCACCGTAGTAATTGAAGCTTAAAATATTTAACGAGCTTCATTGATTTTTTATTTAATAACTATAAAATTATATCTGGTATTTGACCACGTACATCTGAGTCAAAAGACTCGACCTCTCCGGTTAACCTGAACTGCGAAAACCTCTCCGTTTACCAAACCGCTGGTATTTGATTATTGAGTCAGGGTTCGGGTATCATATAAATACACAAACATTTTAAAGTATCTAAAAGTTGTTAGTTATAGTAATTATCCAGATGATTAACGAGTTTTCCAAGTTAAACAAGCCAACAAACTATGCTACCACTACAAAAAAATTATCATATATCCATATTTTATAAATAGCATGTAAAAATTTTAAACATTTTACGCTTATAATTGTGAAAAGTAGTGTAAAATAAAGAATATTGTTAGAAAAAGCAAAAACTTAACATTTATAGATGTATATGTTTGATTATAAAAGTCCACGCTTTTAAATGTATAAATTTAGTAATAAATAGATAATTATAAAAGTTCACACTTAAAAGCGTGGATGTTTGTTACTCTAGAATTATTTTAAAATTTTCCACAATTATAAGTATGAAAATTTAGTTAATTTGTCCACACTAATAAATGTGATTTCTTACTCTAATTTTCATACTTTCAAATGTAAAGATTTGATACAAATTTGGTAACACCCAATTTCTCCATGTTTGATCGCAAATTTTCAGAGTTTTAAATGTATTCATATTGAACAAAAAGATATGGATATTGACATCTTTTTTGTAGTGTACTGTTAACCATATGATACTAATGTTTCAAAGAAACTCTTTTGAAGAAAACACCCTTAATATAGAAACAAACATTGCATCATGTATTCATGTACTAAGAAAAGCAGAAACATATGAACATTGAACATCAAACAGAACCTGATTGCATCATATTATCAGCATTCGAAGCAGGAAGTAAAACACTCCAGGGTTCTGCTAAGTTTGAGACTTTGGTTTCTGCTATGTTTGAGGGTGATCTCATCAATCATTGACGGGTTTTTTTCGATTGACTGCTCTTACAGTTATTGTACACAATCGAGGGTTTCTAGTTTCTTCTAATTGACGATCGATGGGTGCCTGGGTGGCATGGAGTCTATGGTAAGGGGTAAGCACTTCAAGAATAAGCATTGTACAAGTACAAGTGAAGAAAGAAGATAAACTATTTCTTAATGGGTGGGGATGTGGGTACACGCAAATACAGTTTCTTATGAAGTGATAACAATCCAGGCGATTCTAAATAACCGATTAAACAGACCAGGTTGGTCGGTTTTTTCGACATGGATAAAGATGAAAAACATAATATCAACACATTAGTTTGTTAAAACTTGGTATAAAAGTCCAGATGACTCTCCATTAAAAATATAATCTTAATTGCATATTTTATACCTTTACATACATACAAGGATGAAAAATAAGATGATTACTTGGCTACTATATATTTAGGGATGTAAACAAACCAAATACAAAAGAAATTTGTTTGTGTTCGTTCGTTTAATTTTGATCGAACAAATAAATGAACATGAATGGATAAACAAATAGGTTTATTTGTTCATATTTGCTCAATTCACTTTAGCTAAACAAATAAATGAACCAGCGAACTTGTGTTCTACTGTTTAGATTTGTTATTTTGTTTACAATTTTGTTTGCTCATTTAAATGATAAACGAACACAAACAAACGAACACACTCTAATATAATACAACAATTAAGCACAAATAACACACACACACACATTAATGACGGTCGGACGTAATTCACGGCAGAGTAAGTATAAATAACCAAAATACCTCTTCATTTGATTTAATCGAAAGATCTATATTTGTCCTATCATTTTATCATTACACAACCATAAATTGCGACTACCATATATTACAATGGGTTAACTGCAATGGTTAGATCCAATAGTTAATTTGTGTTCACATGCAAATACAAGACTCATGACCACAAAAAAAAAACAAAAAGAATTCATAAATAGATATATTAAAAAAAAAGATTGTTAGAGGATAAATTTAAGGGGTGGAAAAGATCACAACTCACAATGTATGGAAAAGCAAAAGAGCTAATGGCACATGTGAATAACACTTGGCATAGGTTATCAGAAGCTACAAAGACGTGTCGTGGTTTTTTTTAGTGTGAATCATTATTGGTTGAGTCCACCAACGCCTCTTTCATATCAGTTAGTTACGTGATTGTGTAGCACATAATGGGAAAGATGACCAATCCCAAGCGAACATAATACATAACATATATGGATAGATAGTGAGTGTGTGCATCACATAATAAATACATATAATAGTCAATAAACATATCTTCAAAGTAACAAAGATGAACCGAATAAGTCAGCATACTAGCACTAGAGAATCTTGACGGAAAAACTTCACCTTCTCATTGACACAGAATTCATATCTAATGTTTCGGCTATAGTTGGTTAGAAGTCAAAATTCATTTGTGGCTCCAACATAAATGTAATTGATGATAATATCCGATCTCATGTCGTCATCACAACATACCACCTTCCTTATACTTTAAGGGCAACAGGATAATTATTAAGCAGGTAATAATGAATTTCAAAATTAAAAACAAAACAAAATTACAAAGACAAACTTTAGAATCTTGTACATGATGAAATCCTCCAAAACTTGCAAGTAGAGATAGAATTTTGGCTTTTCATATTCATCTTGAACCTTTAATTTATGGGTACCATAATCACTAAGTTCACTTTAGCAACCAAAACTACATTTTAAAAAACAATAAGTAGACTCCCTTTGTAAACATTTAAGCAATTAAAATAATTATGTCTTTGCTCATTTATTAGCTACAACTTTCGATCACGAACTAGCAAAACCACGGGCCAACTTATAATTACAGTCAATGCTAGTTCCAACACATTAATACTCCTCATCATCACATGTGAATGAGGAATTGACTACGAATTCGTAAGATTCCCCACTACCAAGTCGATAACTTGATATTATCTCAAAAGTGTGATCCGTTAGCAAATGGACGCGTTTGTAAGCGCGAACTTTATCAATCCAATTACCACATATCACCGTCTTTGACTTCTTTTTGTCGTGTGATACAATGTGGTAGTTGATTTGAATATATGGAACGAATATGAAGCCTCTACTAAATGTCATCAATATTCGATAGTTCCAACAGTTAACTTGTGTTAATATGCATATACAAGACTCTTCACCACAAACCAATAAAAGAGAATTTAAATGCATAGATGCTCAAAGAAGATAACCTACAATTGAAGGATTAAAAAAGAAAAGCTAGTGGGCACATGTGAATAACACTTTCTGGGTTCACATCACTATTGCATAATTCATTGTTGCTACATATTATTTTTGGGCTATTTAAAGCTACAAAGAATTGTGTCCTATTTTTTAGTGTGAATGTTCGTAGCATCATTGGCTGAGTCATGAATGAAACATTTTTTCTATTAGTTAGTTACAACATGCTCTGTAAAAAAGGAAAATATGACCATCCCCAAATACACAAAACACGTAACATATCTAGAAAGAGAGTGAGAGAGCGCATAAGATAGTCGATAAAGATGATGGGAATGAAATAGATATAGAAGAAAAAGAAGAAACAATAATCATAACCTCTTCAAAGACATAAATAAGAACCACGGCATACTAACGCCAGGGAACCTTTGGAGGAAAACTCCAGCTTCTCATCGACGCGGGATTCACATCCAACGTTATGAATATAGTTGGTTAGAATTAAGTCGAAAATCCCTTGTGACTCCAAGATAGATGTCATTGACGATAATAGCCGATATCATGTCGTCATGACAAGAGGTTATTTCCTGAATACCGCATTCCTTATGCTAAAAGGGCAACAAGAAAATTATTAAGCACGTAGTAGGAAATATCAAAAATAAACACTAAACAAAATTACAAAGACAAACTTGCGTGCCTTCTATGTGGAGGCTAGTCCTTTAGCCAAAAACCATGATGAAATCCCCATAAGCTTGCAAGGATAGGATACTGACATTTCATATTCATATTGACCCTTTAACTTCAACGTACCTCGTCATCACTAAGAGTCCACTTCGGCAACCAAAGCTACCTTTCAAAGACGGTAGCTAAACTCTCTTTGTAAACATTTAAGAACTTAAAATAATTATTATGTATTTGCTCATCTAAAATTCTTGTGTCCCCACACTTATTTTATTAATTTATCATTTGTAGTTAATACGTTAACTAGGTATTTAATTCATTTTAAATGTCCGTTAGTTGTCTGTGTATTTAATATTATCTGTTTATTAACCTTTTTGCAGATGTGACAGTTACTTTTTCAAAAAGATATTTCGATAGCAGTTTAAGTTTCCAAAGAAGATTTAAAGGTGTTTTTGAGCGGTTCCTCATTTCTTATACTTTCATATTTCCCAAACACACTTCTTCTCTTCAAGCTGAAACCCTAAGATTTTGCTACTCAAAATCTCTTCACTCTGTAATCATGGTGTCCTTCAATCCTGCTTCTACCCCTAACGCTGTTGCTGGTGAAAACATTACTGTTAACTCCGAAATCACCATTCGCCCAAACAATTTTCTGATCAACACTGAAATTCCCGCGAATAAAGCAAATCAGGGATACGAACCAATGGTAGCATTCATCACTGCTCATCCCCTGTTTCCCTGTCTCTCTGCTCATCCTTTCTTCATCTTTCCAAACATCGTTGGTGAGATGTGGTACACTACAAGGTACCATACGGATCAAGAACTTATTACCTGCACCTGTCTAAATGGCACAATCAACATCAACATCACCGTCAATACTCTTCGTCAAGCCATCTCTCTGCCCAACTTGGCTCCATATCAACCATTTGCTCAAATGGATCAAGTCTTGGAGGTCTTACCCCTGATTGGCTACAATGAAGCTGTTACCCATGGTCAGTATAAGTTGTCTGTGCTGGGACACCCATGGAAGTACTTGGCAAGTGTAATCACTCGGTGCTTTGGTCATAAGTCTGGAAGTTTTAACCAAATGAATCAAATAGAACTGATGATTCTGCACGCCTTGGTCACAGGGAGGAATATTGACTTTGCTCAAGTCATATTGTAACACCCTCTTACTCGGCCTAGTAGGATTAAGGTAATTAATCAAGTTTAGATTTGGGATTTAAATTAATTATGTGGATTAATTGATTTAAATGTGATTAGTTGATTAATTGGTTTAATTAAAATTAATTGTTAATTAATATTGTATTAGTGGGGGGTGAGGTGGCCGGTTTGGTGAGTTAGTCATCACCCCATCCCATTGCATGCAATCAACAACAAATTACCAAAGTGTGTATGTGTGTAAACATTTGCTCTCGGCCGTAGAAGAACAAGAATCAAGCAATTGATCTTAAGACTTGCATGCAATTAGATTACTGAAATCATCTCATTGTTGAGGTTAGTATTCTGGATTTAAATTGTTAAATTGATTAATTATTTCGGATTTGGATGTTTAATATGAATTCCGATTGAAGCTTGATAAATGATTTGATGAATTTAGGATGTATGCATGTTAGATTTTATGCTTGTTATATGTTCTTTAAGTGATTAATGATTACTGGAAATATAGAACGTTTACATGCTTAAAATCAGTGATTAATTGTGCTAGAAACTGAAAATTGGGAAAGAACACTTGAATCTGTCGGATTTGGTTATGAATCAGTCGGGATTGGTGAAATCCGATTGATTTTATCGGGATTTAGGGAGAATCCGACAGAATATCTCGGTATTGAGTTAAATCCGACAGAACACTTATGAAATTTCTCAAACTCTTTTATCGGATTGGGATTGTATCGGAATCCGACTAAAATAGCATTGAAATGCCTTAATATATTTCTCGGATTTGATATTATCGGGATTGGACATTTTCTCGGTATTGGATAATTCTCGGTGTTTGAACTATGTCCTAACACTTTTATCGGTATTCCTATTCTCGGGATTGTACCTTTTCTCGGATTATACCCTTTACTCGGAATTGAAGGATTATATCGGATTTTAACTTTTCTCGGATTGTAACTTTAATCGGATTGTACATACTATCGGATTGTGCCTATGCTCGGATTGTACCTTTGCTCGGGATTGGATTCTATCGGAATTGGTACTATCGGATTTGGACATAATCGGATTTAGATTTGGTTTTATCGGAATTGAGGATTATCGGTATTTGGCCTTTACTCGGGATTCAATTCAACCAGATTTGAGATTTACTCGGAATTTGATGATTTGAAGATAAACATGATTTGTATATCTTTGGGGTTTATGTATGATGAATATATGTATATCTTTGGGATTTATATAGTTAGATATGATATCTATTTTGGATCAGTATTATGAAATGAATACTGACTTGGGTTACTTCAATCTCAGGAACGGAGAAGACTCAGTAAATTTAGTCAACTGAGTGGGATCATACACTGCAGACTTTGGTGAGTGGGTTTATATCTTTTGATATACAGGATTTGATATCCTATTTGGAATGCTCTTGTTTGGATTGTATATACATGTTAATTTGGAGATCAGTTTGATGCTGGGCCTATTGCTTGGGGGATTTACAGTATCTGATCTTGTAGTACCGTTGTGGTACTCAAGGGGGCTGATAATGTTGTCCATGTTAGCAAAGCTATCGGTAAACCTTTATTTTGGCCGACCTTGGTTGTAGGTGCTTGCAACACCGCCGGTTCTCCTGGGATTCATGAGCTATTTGGTTTAGGCATGTTTGCCTTGTGTGTGATTAGATATTAATTCCCTCACTTAGCTTTGTGCTAATTCCCCACTAGATTGTTTTGCAGATTCTCGGAGGTGATCTTGATACTTTGGACTGGGAATATGGACAGACCAAACTCTGATGTCAAAGTTTTTGTTTAGAGCCTGTTTTGGATTAACACTGTAAAAGTTTTGTTGTGTAAAACAAGTTAAATCTTTTGTATCTATTATGTAATTAAGATAATTATATGTAATTAGCTTCTGCGTGTAGTAAATTATATGTTTAAAAAGTACACTGGTACAAATTGGTATCAGAGCCCTGGTTTGAGGATTTGCATGAATGATTTGTGCAATACTCGAACCAAGGCTCTGGTCAGTCCAGTATTCCCATGGTGGGTAATTAGTAGTGTAGCTTTGAGGGTAGTTAGTGCGTTTAAACTAACGGATTATATCTAACCATTGGTGAGATGCTGTGTATAGCATAGAAAATGGCTGATAACGTGAACCAGACAACTACCCCTGCGTCCCCCTAGAAGAAATCACCAGTCCTCCACTGCAGCTAATGAGCAACATAACAGAGCAGGTACTTCTCATAACGGAGAATCTAATCAACAAGATTATGTGCTACAGTTGGAAGATACTCTGCAAACTCTGAGAGATCGGGTTCAGGAACTGGAACAACAACAACAACAAACTCAGTCATCACAGCAAAACCAGACTATCCACATGCCCAGGGAGTCAACTGGGTTTACCCAATCCATACCACCACCTGTTTACTCAGCTGCACCGTTTAACACTATGGCAACACCATTTGGAACTCTACCATTTGTATCGATGCCATCTGTGTCTCAACTATACCAACCTCAACAACAGTATCAACTTCACCCGAACTTCTTCATTCCTTGGTATCCAACTCAAGGAGGTTATAAACCGCGGTGTCAATACAAAGATTTCATGGATTGTCAACCGCCAGAGTATTCTGGGAGTTCTAATCCGAATGTTACTCTGAATTGGTTAAGAGAAACTGTTAAGGCGTTGGATGCCTGCAATTGTGAAGAAGCTGATAGAGTTAAGCTTGCAACTCGGAGATTAAAGAGTCAAGCTGCAACTTGGTGGGATTCTCTGACTGCACATCTATCCAGGGAGGTTGTAAATTCTATAACTTAGGATCAATTCCAAGCTAAGTTTTGTGAACAGTTCTGCAACACTTATGATCTGTCCAAGGTGAAACGAGAATTCATGGATTTGGGTTAGGATGATCGGATGTCTGTGGACGAGCTGATTGCAAAGTTCAATGAGAAGTTAAGGTTTGCCAAACAGTGGGTTCCTGATGAGCCTTCTCAAATCGATCACTTTGTTCAAGCTTTGTTACCTAAGTATCGGGGTAACACCCGAATGATAACTTCTTTGGTACAAGCTTTTACTCTCGCTAGAGCTACAGAAGGTGATGTACAAGCCCGGGAGAGGATGAATCGTGAGAAAGGGTTGTCTCACAAATCTGGTGGAAATCAAGGCGGGAATAAAGGGAAGTGGCAGAGTAATCAGAACAGAGGGGATCAGAAATCAAAGGGTTCGGGGTCTTTTCAGAACAAGCCGTGGTGTAAACCATGCAACTCTAGTCACACCGGTCCTTGAACAACTCAGACCAAACGGTGCTTACGATGTGGCGGATTTGGTCATGAACCATCTGCTTGTAGGTTTAAAACCAATGTCTGCTGGAACTGCCACCGAAGGGGACAGGGCAGGGGGTAGCATTTGTCGGGGGATCGTCTGCAGGTCAGAAACGGAAAGCCGCACCTTCTACGGAAGGTAGAGCTTTTAAGATGACGGTTACCGAGGCTACAGAGAACAGTGATGTTATCACGGGTATGTTTATTGTGAACTCTGTGCCTGCTCGTGTGTTATTTGATTCGGGTGCTAATAGATCTTTCATGACTATAGCTTTATGTGACAAACTGAAACTACCCGTTACTGTTATTGCTTCTCCTTTAGAAGTAGAAGTAGCTGATGGTAAGTTAGTGCCTGTAACTTCTTTTGTGACTGAGGTGTCTATAGATATTGATGGTACTAGTCTGCCTGTAGATTGCTTACTGATGCCTATTCCAGGGTTTGATTTAGTACTAGGCATGGATTGGTTAAGTCACCATAGAGCTAGTATCCAGTGTCACAAGAAACTGATTACTATTCCTCTGGCTGACGGGTCGCATGTCGTGGCTCGTGGGGATAGAACTTCTTCTTTTCCAATCATCTCGTTTATGAAAGCTAGAAAAGCGGTTACCGATGTTCGGGTTGTGTCTGAGTATCCGGAAGTGTTCCCTGATGATCTGCCTGGATTGCCTCTAGTAAGAGATGTTGAATACAAAATAGATCTAATTCCTGGTACTTCACCGATCGCGAAAGCTCCGTATCGTTTCGCTCCATCTGAGATCCGAGAAATGATGAAACAGATTCAAGAGTTGCTTGATAAAGGATTTATCCGACCGAGTTCTTCGCCGTGGGGTGCACCAGTTTTGTTTGTTAAGAAGAAGGATGGAACTCTTCGTATGTGTATTGATTACAGAGATCTGAACAAGAGAACCATCAAGAATAAGTATCCATTGCCCAGAATTGATGATTTGTTTGATCAGTTACAAGGAGCTTCGTACTTTTCAAAGATAGATCTGAGATCAGGTTATCATCAAGTCAGGGTAGCAGAGGAGGATATTCCAAAGACTGCTTTTCGCACTCGGTATGGTCATTACGAATTTTTGGTGATGCCGTTTGGTTTGACAAATGCTCCTGCAGTATTTATGGATTTGATGAATCGTGTCTGTCGACCTTTTCTAGACAAGTTTTTCATTGTGTTTATTGACGATATTTTAGTATATTCAAAGACTGAGGATGAACATGATCAACATTTGATACAAGTATTGGAGATTCTGAAACAACACAAGTTATATGCTAAGCTTTCCAAGTGCGAATTTTGGTTACATGAAGTTCAATTTTTGGGGCATGTGATTTGTCAAGAAGGTATCAAAGTAGATCCATCCAAAATTGAGGCAGTGATGAACTGGAGTACTCCAAAAACACCTACAGAGATAAAGAGTTTTCTTGGATTGGCAGGTTATTACCGTAGGTTTATCAAAGACTTCTCTAAGCTGGCTGGTCCGTTGACTAAGTTGACTCGAAAAGATGTTCCGTTCCAATGGGGTTCAGCTCAAGAAGATGCTTTTCAGACTCTGAAACAATTGTTGTGTCAAGCGCCTGTTCTTTCGTTGCCTGAGGGTTCTGAAGATTTTGTTGTGTATTGTGATGCCTCTCACGCCGGTTTAGATTGTGTTTTGATGCAGAGAGGTAAAGTAATTGCGTATGCTTCAAGACAGTTAAAGCTGAATGAACGAAATTATCCAACTCATGATTTGGAATTAGCGGCCGTAGTATTTGCATTGAAACTATGGAGACATTATTTGTATGGAACTAAATGTACTATCTGCACCGATCACAAAAGTCTTCAATATGTGTTTACGCAGAAAGAATTAAACATGAGACATCGTCGTTGGTTAGAATTGATCAAAGATTACGATTGCGATATTCAGTATCATCCGGGTAAAGCGAATGTAGTTGCAGATGCACTCAGCCGAAAAGGATCTACGGAGACTGTACAATTTATGCGATTGGAGATTAAGTCTAACTTAGTGGATCAATTGGTAGCTGCACAGCTAGAAGCTTTGAAAGATGAGAACTTAAAGGATGAACTAATGATTAAACGTCAGCAAGAATTAACTACCGATTCGCGTGGTTTGAGGATTTATCATACACGTGTTTGGGTACCAAAGTTTGGTAACTTGAGGGAGTTAATACTGAATGAGCTCACAAGTCCAGATTGTCAATACATCCGGGTAGCACGAAAATGTACCATGATTTAAAGACTCGATATTGGTGGCCTACATTGAAAACGGATATTGCCAAGTTTGTTG
Organism: Pulicaria dysenterica; assembly: GCA_947179395.2. NCBI lineage: Eukaryota > Viridiplantae > Streptophyta > Magnoliopsida > Asterales > Asteraceae > Pulicaria > Pulicaria dysenterica. Next base: position 35,599,946 of record OX359295.1, read on the forward strand.
GGATGTGTCACATTTGTGCTCAAGTCAAAGCTGAATACCATAAACAGTACGGGTCATTGAAATAGTTAGAAATACCTGAGTGGAAATGGGATCATATAACGATGGTTTTTGTAACAAAACTCCCACGAACTCAGAAGGGTCATGATATGATATGGGTAATAGTTGACAGGTTGACCAAGAGTGCACATTTCCTTGCTACAGCTGAAACTGCTTCTTTAAGTAAATTGGCTCAATTGTATATTGATGAGATAGTCTCAAGACATGAAGTTCCACTATCTATTGTTTCAGATCTAGACTCGAGGTTTGTATCTAACTTCTGGAACAGATTGCAACAGGAATTAGGGTCCAGAGTAAATTTGAATACAACTTATCACCCGAAAATAGATGGTCAATCAGAGAGAACCATTCAGACTTTAGAGGATATGTTGCGAGAATGTGTATTAGAGTTTGGGGGTTCATGGGATTCACATTTGCCTTTGGTTGAGTTTGCTTACAACAATTCCTATCATTCCAGCATTGGTATGCCGCCGTATGAGATGCTGTATGGTCGTCCTTGTAGAACTCCGACTTGTTGGTTAGAGGCCGGGGAAAAACAATTTGCAGGGCCTGATATTGTACAGATGACAACTGATAAGGTTACTATTGCTCGTGAGAAATTAAAAGCTGCAAGGGATAGACAGAAAATGTATGCTGATCCGCGTCGTCGACCAGTATCATTTGTTGAAAGAGAAATGGTTTACTTAAAAGTATCTCCTTGGAAGGGTGTTATCAGATTTAGTAAACGTGGGAAATTGGCTCCCCGTTACATTGGTCCTTTCAGAATCAGACAAGTCGTAAACGATCAAGCAGTTGCAATAGATCTACCAGATGAATTGGCGGGTATTCACAAAACTTTCAATGTGTGTTATTTGGGCAAGTGTAATGTAGAGGATCAGACTCAAGTTTTACCTATACAAGATCTTCGTGTGGATACTAATCAGAGGCTTATAGAAGAACCAGTTGAACTGTTGGATCGAAAGGGTACAAAGTTAAGAAAGAAACAGATACCGATGGTTCTAGTTAAATGGAAGCACAGTTTGGGTTCGGATCTGACTTGGGAAACCGAAGCCTACATGAGGAGCCGATATCCTTCCTTATTCGAGAGCGATCAGATTCTGAGGACGGAATCTTCTTAAGGGGGGTAGATTTGTAACACACTCTTACTCGGCCTAGTAGGATTAAGGTAATTAATCAAGTTTAGATTTGGAATTTAAATTAATTATGTGGATTAATTGATTTAAATGTGATTAGTTGATTAATTGGTTTAATTAAAATTAATTGTTAATTAATATTGTATTAGTGGGGGGTGAGGTGGCCGGTTTGGTGAGTTAGTCATCACCCCATCCCATTGCATGTAATCAACAACAAATTACCAAAGTGTGTGTGTGTGTAAACATTTGCTCTCGGCCGTAAGAAGAACAAGAATCAAACAATTGATCTTAAGACTTGAATGCAATTAGATTACTGAAATCATCTCATTGTTGAGGTTAGTATTCTGGATTTAAATTGTTAAATTGATTAATTATTTCGGATTTGGATGTTTAATATGAATTCCGATTGAAGCTTGATAAATGATTTGATGAATTTAGGATGTATGCATGTTAGATTTTATGCTTGTTATATGTTCTTTAAGTGATTAATGATTACTGGAAATATAGAACGTTTACATGCTTAAAATCAGTGATTAATTGTGCTAGAAACTGAAAATTGGGAAAGAACACTTGAATATGTCGGATTTGGATATGAATCAGTCGGGATTGGTGAAATCCGATTGATTTTATCAAAGATTTAGGGAGAATTCGACAGAATATCTCGGTATAGGGTTAAATCCGACAGAACACTTATGAAATTTCCCAAACTCTTTTATCGGATTGGGATTGTATCGGAATCCGACTAAAATAGCATTGAAATGCCTTAATATATTTCTCGGATTTTATATTATCAGGATTGGACATTTTCTCGGTATTGGATAATTCTCGGTGTTTGAACTATGTCCTAACACTTTTATCGGTATTCCTATTCTCGGGATTGTACCTTTTCTCGGATTATACCCTTTACTCGGAATTGAAGGATTATATCGGATTTTAACTTTTCTCGGATTGTAACTTTAATCGGATTGTACATACTATCGGATTGTGCCTATGCTCGGATTGTGCCTTTGCTCGGGATTGGATTCTATCGGAATTGGTACTATCGGATTTGGACATAATCGCATTTAGATTTGGTTTTATCGGAATTGAGGATTATCGGTATTTGGCCTTTACTCGGGATTCAATTCAACCAGATTTGAGATTTACTCGGAATTTGATGATTTGAAGATAAACATGATTTGTATATCTTTGGGGTTTATGTATGATGAATATATGCATATATTTGGGATTTATATAGTTAGATATGATATCTATTTTGGATCAGTATTATGAAATGAATACTGACTTGGGTTACTTCAATCTCAGGAACGGAGAAGACTCAGTAAATTTAGTCAACTGAGTGGGATCATACACTGCAGACTTTGGTGAGTGGGTTTATATCTTTTGATATACAGGATTTGATATCCTATTTGGAATGCTCTTGTTTGGATTGTATATACATGTTAATTTGGAGATCAGTTTGATGCTGGGCCTATTGCTTGGGGGATTTACAGTATCTGATCTTGTAGTACTGTTGTGGTACTCAAGGGGGCTGGTAATGTTGTCCATGTTAGCAAAGCTATCGGTAAACCTTTATTTTGGCCGACCTTGGTTGTAGGTGCTTGCAACACCGCCGGTTCTCCTGGGATTCATGAGCTATTTGGTTTAGGCATGTTTGCTTTGTGTGTGATTAGATATTAATTCCCTCACTTAGATTTGTGCTAATTCCCCACTAGATTGTTTTGCAGATTCTCGGAGGTGATCTTGATACTTTGGACTGGGAATATGGACAGATCAAACTCTGATGTCAAAGTTTTTGTTTAGAGCCTGTTTTGCATTAACACTGTAAAAGTTTTGTATCTGTTATGTAATTAAGATAATTATATGTAATTAGCTTCCGCGTGCAGTAAATTATATGTTTAAAAAGTACAGTGTTACACATATTCTCGGAGATGATGATGGATAAGATCACTCTTGGCACTGCAAAGAAATCAACAAGAACTATTGTTCCCTATATCAGGTACCTAAGCTTACTTGTACTTCATCATCTTCAATGGGAACAATATACTGGGATTGTTGCTGTTTTGGACACAATTACCATACCTGAAATGGGTCAAAAGATATTTCATCTAATAAGGGAAAATCAGGGTCCTGCAATCACTGCACAGATGCAAGAGTTAATTGATATTGCTAATGATGATGATGATGAGGAGGAGGTGCATGATGAAGAAGTGGCTCATGATTCTGAGTCCCCTGATGTTATAACTGAAGAAGTGGCTCAATCTGTTACTCATGATGAAGCCATGTTTGAAGGAGGAAATTTTGATGAGGAGAATGTTGATGAACCTGTAAGAGGTAATGATTCAAGTGATGGTACTGATGCTGGTGATGGTAATGGTGATGGTGATGATGATAGTGATGGTGGTAATGACCATGATGGTGATACTGGTGGATTTTACATGGAAGATGAGCCTTATCATTCTGGTTCTACTTCATCCAGCCAACATGGAATACCATTACAAGTGTTTCCCTCTAGTTCAACTACTTTAAGGAGGTCCGGGCATATAAGAACTTATGAAAGTGAAGAAGAATCTGATGATGATTCTCCCAATAGGACTCTTGGAGGCACAGTTACATATCCCAACCCTGATCAACAACAAGGATCAAGTGACTCTGTTCATAGAGCACCAAGTGGTGGAGATGAAGAAGTCCCTGATGATGAAGAGGTCTCTGATAAGCTGGAGGAGCTCATAGAGATCAGCAAAGCAAAACACATCTCAGGTATACCTTTATCACTCCCTAAGGACACTCATTTGGTAATCCCAACCTGTGAGAACCCATCCTCAACTCCTGTTGAAACACTCCCACAAATGCCAAGCTCTAGTGCACTCCCAACAGTCACTAGTTCTACTCCATTTGTAACCCAAACAGAAACAAGGTCATTAGAGATAGTGCACACTGCACTTATCTCAGAGGGATTGCACAATGCACCCTTGACCTCAACTCCTATAGTTTCCTCTTATGTTGAGGGGGAGCTTATGGAAGTTGATATAACCCTACAACCAGTGGGTGCATCTTCCCAACAAGGTGCACCTGTAACAATGGGAATCCTGCAATCTGGGTCACTCTCCCAACAGAGTGATACCATTGAAAGACAGACCTCAGCCCAGGGTCACACTGTGTCACTACCCATAGTAAGTCTGCCTATACCCTCAACAAGCTCACAACAGCTTGTTGATGTAACAAGGGGAACCCAAGTGAGTTCAACCCCAACTCACACTCACATTGTTGTACCACCTATTTTTTCTATTCTTACACAAATCACCACACTGCCTGTCAATGTCAGTGGTATAAACCAACCGTTGATACAGGGTATAATTTCTGCTCCCAGTGATCTTTGGCATATATACCAAGGTTTAAGTGAGGGACCTCAATCAATACCTATTCCATCTACTTCCTCTGAACCCTCCCCTCAAATACTTCAAAGCCTTCTGTCCATCTCTCAAAAGATGGATAGTCTTCAAACTTCCTTTACCAACTTCCAATCAAAAACAGAAACTCAACTTTCCCTTCTTACCCAAGAAGTTGAGTCACTTAAAGCAAATCAAACCCAACCCCAACCCCAACCCACCCCTGCCCCTGTTGATCTATCCCCAATTCTTCATAAATTGGATCAACTCTTATCCCAATCTTCTCACCCTGCACCAACCCCTTCACTTGCCATCTCAAACCAAACCATCACTTCCTTAAACCAAACCATTTCTAATCTTCTTTCCCAACTCCACACCTTAAGACCTTCCCCTCCTAACATTTAAGTAATCATCCCTGACTCTCTTCTTAGAGTCCCTCTCTTCTACAAACCATAAACACTGAAGTCACAAACTTAACTCACTCATCTAGACAAAGGCACAGTGCAACCCTTCAAGAATTTACTAAAATCACTGATGCTATCTTAAGCCTAAGACAACCTATTTCTACTACCTCTCCTTCACCTTCAACTATCCCTCCCTCTACCTCAACCCATTCTACATTTCCTTATTCCTTTATCCCACCTTCTGTTGTCAAGCCTTCTGATAACTTTCCTTTTTCTTTTGCTGATGACAAAAAGGGGGAGAAGTCAGTCTCAACTTCTACTAAGTCAAGCTCTTCAACAGATTCTATTCAAGAAGTAGAAGATGATAAGGCAGCAGCAGACCTCAATGAAGCAGAAACTCTAAACCAATCAACTGCTGAGAGGGTAACTCCATCTGAGGGGGAACAACCTGCTCAAGATGAGCAGAGGCCAAAAAGAAGGCTTAAACAGGTTGCAAGAAGGAAGAGTGCTAAAAGATCAAAGCAAGGTGAATCCTGTGCTCCCATCAAGATTCCTTCAAATGAATCAGATGATGATGATGATGATGATGATGTGCCTCTGTCCTCTATTTTCAACCTGCCCAAACAGTCTACACCCTCTACTCCACCAGTCCAATCTTCCTCTCCAGCTAAACCAAGTCCTTCAACTCCTAGCAGCTCAAGAAGAAAAGGAAAGAAAATAATGTTAGCTGAGGAGATTGAAGAGGAAGAAAAGAGAGAGGAAGAGTTACAGAAAAATGAGGAAAACCTCAAAGAGTTTAGTGATCTGGCTGTTGCCCTGGGCACAACAATTGAAGAAGTTATAGAAGCCAGGAAAAGGCACCAGGAGGACTTCACTACTCCTGAGGATCTTGCTGCTGTAGTTGGTGTTACAGATGATGAGATAAGGGAAATACAAGAAGAAGAAATGATCTTCCTGTCATCTCAAGTGTCAGGATCGGATATTACCAAATATCAATAACAAGAATTACCTTTTAGAATTAAATCAGAGTTGTTTAAAGATAATCTTTCAGTTTGATTACAATCAACTAAGAAGTTGCGGAATCACTCTTAATTGATGTTTAAGGTTTTATCACAAGAACAATTCAACAATCAACACAAGAAAATACTTTCAAACTCAAGATGTTTATTAATAACCAATGATGATTACAATGTTCACCAACACCTCTAATCTAACCCTTTTGTTAGACGAAGAACACAACTTGTTCTTAGGTTTCTATGAAACTTAGAGATCAACATACTTTTTGAAAAACAAATTAACAATAAAATATGAATGCGTAGAATTGCTGCTTAAAACAATATTCTAGTTCTAGAATATATAGGCTCTTGATCCTCCTTGAATAGTTGACAGTTAGGCGATCTTCTATCTTCCGAGATAATCTTGATAATCTTCAAACTTGATAGAGATATACTTCAGATCCACAAAGATAGCATTTTCCATTAATAGCTCAACAGCAACTGTTTGTTGAATAAACAGTTCTGAATTTCTTCTAACAGTCTTCATTTCAAGGTCTTCTAATAGTTGTGTATAACAGAACTAACAGTTCTGAACTTTTGTACTAACAGTTGTAAAACTTGCAACAACTGTTAGCTACAACTGTTTTCACTGATTACTCTAACAGTTTTACTTTGCATGTCCAACAGTTTCAATGACTTAGCAAATTTCCCAACAATCTCCCCCTAACTTAAAGTATTGAACAATACATTTAAGTTGTTTGTTTTATAGGGTTCAACCACAGAAAAATCAACATAATCAAAGAAAATATTTACATTAAATATGTAGAGTCAAACAATCAAAACATAAAAAGAAAATTACTTTTGATTTGACTGTAAGAACTCCAACCTTTCCTTTATCCTTTTTATCAGATCATCCTTCATATCAGCAGGTCCAAAGAACTTTGCACTTAACATATACACTAGCTTTGCTTTACCATGATCAACGAATTCAAAATCAAACCACTGAGTTTGTGCATTTTCCATCACCATATGATAAACTCTTGCCTTAGCATATACTTTCACAGAACTTATTGGGAAGGCTTTGTCACTTATCAAGATGGGCATTATCTCCAGTGGATTGCGAATACTCCTTAGATGCCTCATCAACACTCTCACCTCAATCTCTGTAGCATTTTCATAATGGCTTACTCCATAAGCATACATATCTTGAACATCCCTTCTTGTCATGCTACTCATCAGATGCAAGAAGCTGGAATAACTTTCAATTGGTTCCTCTTCTCTGACAATAGTAACTACTTTCTTTCCAGTTTCCCACCTTGACAGTTCAAATCTCCACTCAGTAATGTGGGATTTCTGACCTAGCTGCTCTGCCACTAATTTGTCAATTCTTTCTTCAACCTCAACCCTGAGTCTATCATGAAGAATGGTTTGTACCATGCATGCTTTTGCTGCATCTTCAGATGTTTGAACTGATTTGGATTTTTCAGGTTGTTATGGCTGGGTTGTTTGTTTTATCTTCTCAACTGTTGGTTTGGGAGGTGGAACTGTTTTCTTCCTTTTAACTCTCTTTCTTTTTACTCCCTTACCAGGTTTCTTAGCACTTTCTTCTTCCTCAATCTCCTTAGTAAAATCAGCAGCTAGCTTTTGAGCTAACTCAAGATCTTTCTTCTCTTGCTGTTCAAACTCAGCAGCCATCCTTTGAGCTAACTCATGATCACGCTTCTCTTGCTGCTCTTTTGTAAGTTTTAGCTTGGGAAGTTCCACAACAATCTCCTTACCCTTACCTTGCACATAAGTCATCTTCTTTTCCACTGCTTTTTCAGAAATATTGATTCCTTTGAATCCTGGCTTTGGTGCAATAGGTTCCATCTTTGAAGATTTACCATCCAGCCATCCATCTTCAATCTTTTGTTTCATTTGAAATGTACTGCAGTTTAGAGTTTGAGCACACACAGCAATCAAATGATCTTGCTTCACTTTTGACCAAGATCCGAAAACTTCAGTAGTTGGGTAGTCCCCAGACATAATCATTTGATTAATCAGAACTCTATCAACTGCTGACAATTTTTCTACAGCTGTTTGAGCACTTGGTGCAACTGTTTGTTGTTGAGCCGGTACAACTGTTTTCTCTGGAATCTCAGCAAATGTCTGTACACTCTCTTCAACTGTTTGAGCACTTGGTGCAACTGTTTGTTGTTGAGCCGGTACAACTGTTTTCTCTGGAATCTCAGCAACTGTTTGTACACTCTCTTTAACTGTTTGATGATATGGCAAAACTGTTTGTGGCAAAACTGTTTTCTCCCCCTTTTTTATTGGAACAGTTGGAGGGGGTCTAGCACCAGCAGGTAACTGTTTCAACACTTGATCATGAAACTGTATCACAACATTAGCCTTTTTCAAACACTCTGTCAAAAATCTTATTTGTTTATCTTGCTTAATGATAAGCTCATTATGTTTTGCCAAAAGTTTATCTTGTAAAGAGTTTCTCTTTTTTAAATGCATGTATGCCCCGAAGAATGGTACAAAATTGGTATCCATCAAAGCCTTTTGTTTTATACTAGCCTCAATGTCAGGGAGTGTTGCCACTATGAACATATCACTGGCAGAAATAACTGGTGGTTCACTCCTAGAAGATTCCACACCAGTACCCCTCTGTTCTTGGTACTGGGGATTTCCAGAAGATGTTGGGACAACTTCTGTTGCCGTGGCTGAGGTCTTAAAGATGTTGACACTTTCCTGCTCACCCCTTGCGGATGAAACAGTAGTGTCAGCCTTAAACACCACATGATCACTCTCCCCTGGGGTGATCACCTCCTCAGTGTGCCTGGGAGACAACACAATTGGTTCCCTTTGGATATTCTGCACAGGAGAATGCTCCTGTGTAGGGTTTACAGCTTGGGTATTAGGTACTGTGGTGGAAGGAGCACCAACAGTTCTCTTTCTTTTTCTGAAAGTTATTAGAGTGGGGGCTTTTGTTGTAGATTGAAGCAAAGTAGCATATTGAGTTGTTTGAGTATCGTGAGCTGGGGGTTCCAGAGTTGGGGGTTTAGCAATGATGTGGGCCTCTTGCTCAACTCTGGCAGCTCTGTTTCGTGACAGAAACTCCACCATTGCAGAGAGTGGTGGAGTTATGGCACCAGAAAAATTCTTGCCATTTATCAACAGTTTGCTCAATGTGGAGGCCACATGAGCAGAGGGAATCAGTACCCTCTTGTGCATTTTGAGATTTGGCAATAAAGAATTTAGTAAAAACTGCACAAATCGTGGATACATAAAAAAAAGACCGTATTTAGTCCCAAGATGTTTTACCATGCCATCAAATATCATTTTAGAAAAGTTAAAAGAACGGTTATTTGCCAAACAGATTAAGGCCAGAGCAATGTTGCTCCCAAATTCATTCCAGCCAGTTCTTTTAGGGCTTATGCATTGTTGGAGAGTGTGAATCAAATACTTCCAGTGCGAACAGAATTGCCCTTTATAAAAGGTACCCTTTCCCCTAGGGCCCTCATATCCCAGCTTAACAAACTCAGCATCCAGATATTCCAAATAAACAGAATCAGAATATTCACCTTCGAGATCATCAAGTTGAAGGTATTGTCTTATGATACTCTCAGAGATAGAAACATTATTAGCATCAACCTTGGAGTCAATCCATTTCACTCCATCTTCTTCTCTCAGAGAAGCATTCTTCCAGAACTGATCGATATGCGCAGTATAAATGGTGGAATTGATGGTCAGAGCATGACGTAGGTTGGAAAGTGAAACATAGTCAATCACAACGTGAAAGACACTGAGATCATCGGGTTTCAACAGAAAAGCAAGCATGTTGTGTTCCTTAACGAATGGAAGGGGAGCCATGGCGATTTGCGAGTGAGTTTCTAGGGTTTTAGCGTTTGAAAGGAGTTTAGTAAGCGTAAAGAAAACTGTGAGGAGGGAATGGTTTATATATGCTACGCATATTCAATGCAATTCAAATTCTCTCAGAGTCCCTGCAAAGACTAAAATACCCTGAAAGAAACTAACAGTTAAACAAAAAAGAACTAACAGTTGAGAACTGTTTTCTTAATAAACTACAAGTGTTACTGAAAAGAAAGACTCCCCCTTGAATGACCATGCGGTTTGCCTAACAGATGTGGACTCCATGTACTAACAGTTGAAAAGTGTTAGTTGCATTATGTGTAGCTTTTCTCTTGAACACTTACACAAACAGTTGTTAGACTGAAGACTAACAGTTTCAAACTGTTAGTGAGAGAAAACACAAAAACACAAGAAAACACAATCAAACATGTGGTTCTAAGTTATTCTAAGTTAATCATTCCAATATTTGAGATCAGAAAGTTGAATCTGCTTACATCAAATGCTTTGGTGAACAGATCAGCTAACTGATCATCAGTGTGGACTTTCATAACTTGGATTAACCGTTTCTCATTGCAATCTCTTATAAAATGAAACCTTATCTCTATGTGCTTTGTTTTAGAATGCTTGACATGATTGTTAACAACACTAATAGCACTTGTGTTATCAACATAGATAGGTGCATTCAAGAAAGTCATACCATAATCCAGAAGCTGATTCTGGATCCACAAAACTTGTGAACAGCAACTTGATGCAGCAACATATTCAGCCTCAGCTGTTGAAGTGGAAACTGTTGTTTGTTTCTTGCACTGCCATGATACTAACCTGGAGCCAAAGAACTGACATCCTCCGGAAGTTGATTTCCTGTCTACATTAGCTCCTCCATAGTCACTGTCAGAGTATGCCACCAATTCAAAAGGTGAATCCTTAGAATACCAAAGACCCAATTTTTGTTGGCCTTTGAGATACCTAAAGATCCTCTTTACAGCAAATAGGTGTGACATCTTTGTGCTGCATTGAAACCTGACACAAACACACACAGCAAACATGATATCTAGTCTAGAAGCAGTTAAGTACATTAAAGAACCTATCATAGACCTATACAGGTGTACGTCTACATCCTCCCCCTCAGGATCTGCTCCCAACTGTTTGTGTGTTTCCATTGGAGTACTGGTCAGCTTCACATCTTGATAACCAAATTTGTCCAAAATATCCTTGACATACTTTGACTGACTAAGAAATATACCTGATGGCTTCTGCTTTACTTGTAATCCCAAGAAAAATGTAAGTTCTCCCATAGAACTCATCTGGAATCTCTTATACATTATGCCTTCAAACTCCTTACACAGACTGTCATTAGTGGATCCAAAGATTATATCATCAACATAGATTTGTACAAGCAAGATCTTTGTTTTAATAATCTTTGTAAATAGTGTCTTATCTATAGTACCTCTCTTGAAACCATTCTCAAGTAGATCTGATGATAATGTCTCATACCAAGCTCTAGGAGCCTGATGTAACCCATACAAAGCCTTATCCAACCTATATACCCTATCAGGATATTTTGGGTCTTTAAAACCAGGTGGTTGACACACATATACCTCCTCATCAATAGTTCCATAGAGAAATGCTGATTTGACATCCATTTGATACACCTTGAATCCTTTAAAGCTTGCAATGGCAAGGAACAGTCTAATTGCTTCTATCCTTGCAACTGGTGCAAAGACATCATCATAGTCTATTCCTTCCTCCTGTGTATAACCCTGTGCAACTAGCCTAGCCTTATTCTTGATTACAATGCCTCTCTCATCCTTTTTATTTCTAAACACCCACTTGGTGCCAATAGCCCTCTTACCTCGTGGAAGGTCAACTAACTTCCAAACTTGCTGAATCTGGAACTGTAAGAGTTCCTCCTGCATTGCTTCCAACCATGAAGGGTCTGTTAATACCTCTACTGCTTTCTTAGGTTCTATCTGGGATAGAAAGCAGACATTCACATCAAACTGTCCTAGATCCACACCACTATGTTCACCTTGCAGCATACCCCTAGTTCTAACAAGAGTGATGGGATCACCTATAATCTGCTCTATGGGATGGTCCTTGTGAATTCTTAAGGTAGGGATGTTTTCTTCAGTCAGTACATTCCCTAAATTAGACAGATCAACCTCAGATCCACTCTCATTCCCAGGAGAATTACATACCTGATCTGCAACTGTTTGATTTTTAGATTCATTGTTTTGTTGGAGAACGGGAGATTCCATATCCTTTGAAGGTTCAGCATCATCATTCACTAGACTAACAACATTGAAAGAGTCATTTTGAAACAAAGGAATCACTACAAAGTCTTCAGTGGCTTTGTTTCTACCAACAGTTGTTGGACTTGAGCTAACAGTTTCAGAACTGTTTGAGACAGTTTGTGGATTTGCACTAACAGCTGTAGGAAAACCTGTAACTGTTTCTGTACAAAACTCAAAAGAAAGAGAGTTAGACAATGCATCAATATCAAATAACCAATCAGGACCATTACCTGCAATATTGATCCTATTTTAATTAAAGGAGACATTCATACTCTCTTCTATGATCCTAGTGACACAGTTAAAAACTCTATATGCTTTACGCTGAGTGGAATATCCTACAAAGAATCCTTCTTCTGCTTTACTCTCAAATTTGCCTAATTGTGACTTGGTATTAAGGACAGTGCAGGGACATCTAAATGGTTTGAAGAAGTTAATCAAAGGTTTTCTTTTAAGGAACAACTCATAAGGAGTTTTCCCTTTGGACTTGACTACTTGTACTCTATTCTGAACATAGCAGGCAGTGTTCATAGCTTCTGCCCAGAAGGTCATTGGGAGCCTATAATCAACTAACATAGATCTAGCATCCTCTATCAAAGTTCTATTCCTTCTCTCAGCCACTTCATTCTGTTGTGGAGTCCTAGGAGCACTAAACTTCCTTTCAATCCCTTTTTCCTCACAAAAACTGTTTAACTCATAGTTCTTAAACTCAGAACCATTGTCAGATCTAATGACTTTCATTCTCAAATCAGATTGATTTTCTATCCTAAGAATAAGAGACTTAACTAATTCAGCAGTTTCATCCTTAGTTCTAAGAAATTGAACCCATGTAAATCTGGTGAAGTCATCAACTATGACTAAACAGTAGGCTTTCTTCCCAATACTGACCACTGAAGTGGGACCAAAAAGATCCATATGCAACAGTTGTAAGGGTGCAACAATGGAAGAAACTTCTTTGGACTTATAAGAAGTTTTGTGTTTCTTGCCTTTGAGGTAAGCCACACAATGATCATCACATGAGAATTCTTTTTGGGGCAAACCTCTTACCAGATTGTGTTTAGCTAACAGATTCATGGTTTTAAAATTCATGTGACACATCCTTCTATGCCAAATGGCAGACTCATCATGAGATGCCTTAGATATTAAACAACTTAATACATTCTGTTTATAAACCTTTTGTGTGTCCAAACAGTATACATTATCCTTTCTAGGTGTTCTTAAAAGAACATTCTTTTCATCCGCTTTAAAATCTTTTGAAAGGATAATGCACTCTGTGTCTGTGAACAGGACTTTGTTTCCATGGTCACAGATTTGAGACACACTTAACAGATTGTATTTGAGTTGTTCAACAAAGAAAACATCATTGAAAGTAAGTGTACCTGCCTCTATAGCTCCCTTACCGGTGATTCTTCCTCCCTTAGCATTTCCTCCGAATGCTACATGTCCTCCATTAATTCTTCTGAAATCCTTCAAGCAGTGTGGATTTCCAGTCATGTGCCTTGAGCATTCACTATCCACATGCCAAATTTCTCCTTGATTGGCCCTATGAATGCTCTGCACAAATAAAAACTTAGTTAGTAGCAGGAAGTACCCAGGCCATGCAGGTCTTGGGCACACCATTTAAATCATAATACTTAAACAAAGTTTGAGTCTTCTTGATTTCATCACAGTTAGACTTCTCTATCCTGTGTGAAGAGTATTTAGTGACAACATGTGGTTTCCAACTGTTTTGATTAACAGTTGAGCCTTTTGAACAAACAGTTTTTGATTTTGGTAAAACAGTTGAGTCAGTTTGTGACTCGGTTTGATTGTCGGTTTGATTAACAGTTTTGGCCCTTTCAGAAACTGTGTGTTTCTGCAATTTCACCCAAGAAAAACCAACAGTTTTTGGTTTTGGCCTAACAGTTGTGGAACTGTTAGCCTGTTTTTTGTAACTTGGCCTCTGGGTGCTATAGATCTGTGGGTCATAATAACAGTTGTGAGCTAAGTGATTTGCTCTCCCACATATATAGCACCTTTTGGTTTTGACTATAGGCAAACCAGTTCTTTGTTCCCAAAACTGGTTCCTATTTCTTTGATTTCCTCTCACAAGTGCTGAAGGAGGAAATTTCTGCACACCATGCTGTTTGCATGTGCAGGCAGGCACTTTAGTATGCCTTTTCACAGATTTTAGCTGAAACTTTGTCTTTGAAGCTTCCTTCATTGGCTTCTCAATTCCAACTTCACTAACCTTTTCCTTTTCCTTGGTCTTAACACTAACAGCTGAGGTTTTTGGGTTAGAACTGTTTGGGTTCTGTTTAGAACTGTTTGTGTAATTTTCGGGACTGTTTGCAGTAGTAGTGTAGCTGTTTATAGAATAAACAGGTTTGAAAGGTTTTGTTTCACTGGTGGAGGGTTCAGAGGTGGCTTTTACAAACACCACAGGTTTTAAAGATGATTTTGGTGCTGTAGGTTCACAACAGATGTGGTTTTCAATAGGAATATCCTCTTATTTCTTCACTACTTCCTCCTTCTCATCATCACTCACTTCATGCACAACTCCTTCCTTTTCACTCTCTAATATTGGATCAGCTGACTTTAAGTCTTCTTCTAATGGTTCATTAACATACCTATCAGCTACATCAGACATGGGAGTTATGTAGTTGTGATTGTATGGAGGTGGGGTTTGTTTGTATCCTAAACCTGTTTTAACCTTATCTCTGATTTGTGAGTGTAACAAGGTTTCAAGCTTAAGATTTGTTGCTTTGAACATACTCAAATCCATATCCACACCTTCAAACTTCTTTGTTAGCTTACTCTCTTTCTCACTCAGCTTTTTCTTAAGATTATCAATTTCTCCCTGAAGCTGCTCCTTCTCCCACTTATGATACTTCCTATCATAGTCCATTTGCAGTTCATTTTCCTGATAATCTTTAATTTTCTTTTCAAAGCTTTCAATGACAGCACTAGATTCATATCTTCTCTCCTCCATTCTGCTCAGAGCAGCACACACCTTTTTGTTGTGCTCCCTGAACCTTTTTACTATAGCTCTACATTCACCAGGGCATAGTTTAGAAGATACCTGTGTGTCTTCTGATTCTGGTGAATTCAGCTTGATGGAGGAGTCAGTCAAGGCCATCAGTGCCTTGTTGTGAGTAGCTTCCTCTGCTTGATCACTCCAATCATACCCATAGCCATCCTGTGAGACCAATGCTGATGAGGTTTGATTGGGTCTTTGTCCTTGACTCTGAACTTGTCCACCAGATCTGCATTCCCTGGCAAAGTGACCAGGCTGTTGACATTTGAAGCATTTAACTTTGGATTTGTCAGAACCAGCCTGACCATTTGCCCTGAAGTTCATGTTTTGTCTGCCAGTTCTTTTAATGAATCTTTTTGCTCTGACAGTTAACATGGCCATTTGCCACTTGAGGTCCATCTCCTCAAGATCATCAGGATGCACTTGTTCAAGATCCTCATTGGTGAGGGTTGAATTAGCATGGCTAGCAAGAAATGCTTCAAGCACTGCATCAGGGGTGTTCACATCTAACCTAACAGCAGAACTGGTACCTGGACATACATCAACAGAATTAGATAAAGAATGGTTTGAGTCCATACCTGAGGATGAAAGGAGAACAGCATTGTGACTAGGGATTACAGACTTTCTTTTTCCCTCTATCTCTCCCTCAAACAAAACCAAACTGTTGTATAGATCATCTAATTCTATATCTTCCAATGAGTCTTTAGTCCTCCATTGTGCAACATAGACGGTCCATTCTTCACCCAAGGACCTAAGGAACTTTATATTGATCTCATCTTGCTCTAGTCTAACTTTTGCACTCTCAAGTTGACTAACCAGCTTATAAAACCTATCAAAAAGTTAGGTTAAACTTTCATTCTTCCCACTTGAAAAGTTTTCATAAGCCTGTTTAAGAAGGTCCCTTTGGTTCCTTTTGGAACTAGCATTCCCTGCAAATCTCTTTTCTAAGGCAACCCAAAGTTCGTGTGCATCTTCAAACTTCTTGAACTGATGCTGATATTCGTTGGGAATAGCAATCTGAAGGATGCTGAGGGCTTTCATCTCAATCATCCTTTATTTCTTTTCAGCATCTGTTCTTGGTGGTGATTTCTTCTTTGGTTTTCCTGTTTCATCTAAATCAACAGCAGTAATGGGGTCCTTTTCTATAACTTCCCAAACAGCATAGTCCATTAATTAGACATGCTGCTTGATTCTTAGCTTCCACATCTCAAACTCAGTTGGTTTGAGCATGGGAACTCTAATGTTTGACACAGATCCAGTGTTATCAGAAGATCCAACAGACTCCATTGCAGTAATATGAATGAAAAACACACGACAAGATTTAGATAAACTTTAAATAACAAAACACAGCAGATCTGTGAAAAACCTTCAAATAGTGATCAAAGGAGCCTTAATGAAAAAGCTCTGATACCACGTGTCAGGATTGGATATTACCAAATATCAATAACAAGAATTACCTTTTAGAATTAAATCAGAGTTGTTTAAAGATAATCTTTTAGTTTGATCACAATCAACTAAGAAGTTGCGGAATCACACTTAATTGATCTTTAAGGTTTTATCACAAGAACAATTCACCAATCAACACAAGAAAATACTTTCAAACTCAAGATGTTTATTAATAACCAATGATGATTACAATGTTCACCAATACCTCTAATCTAACCCTTTTGTTAGACGAAGAACACAACTTGTTCTTAGGTTTCTATGAAACTTAGAGATCAACAGACTTTTTGAAAAACAAATTAACAATAAAATATGAATGCGTAGAATTGCTGCTTAAAACAATATTCTAGTTCTAGAATATATAGGCTCTTGATCCTCCTTGAATAGTTGACAGTTAGGCAATCTTCTATCTTCGGAGATAATCTTGATAATCTTCAAACTTGATAGAGATATACTTCAGATCCACAAAGATAGCATTTTCCATTAATAGCTCAACAGCAACTGTTTGTTGAATAAACAAACAGTTCTGAATTTCTTCTAACAGTCTTCATTTCAAGGTCTTCTAACAGTTGTGTATAACTGAACTAACAGTTCTGAACTTTTGTACTAACAGTTGTAAAACTTGTAACAACTGTTAGCTACAACGGTTTTCACTGATTACTCTAACAGTTTTACTTTGCATGTCCAACAGTTTCAATGACTTAGCAAATTTCCCAACATGAAGCTCCTCAAGAACAACAAGCACCACTGCAGAGTGATCCCTCTACCAAGAAAGCTCCCAAAAGAGGAAGGACTCATAAAGAAGCCATTCAAGCGCTGCAAAGTCTTGATTTCAGTATGGATAGGCCTACTGAAAGGCAGTCCAAGGAGTTCCTGAGCTTCAAATACAACTTGGTAGGAAGAAAGATTGAACACATCATTTCCAGGGTCACTCCCTACAAGGGCGCAGATGAAGGTCCCTATCTAAGAGTAGTAAGGAGAGATGAAAGAAAAACTTATGAATATGCTCATCTTCACCACTGTAAGCTCTTCTCCTTCTACGAAATGATAGAAATCTTGTACCACCTCTTCAAGTCCAAGAGTGAGGTAGTCCAGAAATTCATTGCCAAATTCGAATACTTGATCAAAATGTCAGTTTACACAAGACTATTCACTCATGATCAATTAATGGAACACATTGATGTGATTGAGGATGCCTTCAAGAAATCCTCCAAAGCTTTTGTACCTGCTGAACAGATCAAACTCAATCCTGATCATCCTTACCTGGCTACATATGAAAGTCTAAACACTGCTCTGCCCTCCAACATTGAACCAGAAATGTTTAAGTACATAACTGAACCTGAAAGAGGGATGTTCTTCAAGAACAGAGCTGGTGTTTGGAGATTCCTACGAGAATCTGACTTAGGAAGAGCCCCTAGAGAGCTGATATTTCAAGCTGCAACTTCAACAAGGGGACAGACAGGAAGTGATCACTTTGAAAGTCTGATTCAACCAAGAGCTGAAGAGTTGTTGGCTGCTAATCCTTTGGACATACTTCTGGATGTTAAAGAAGAGCCTTGGTGGGAAGAAACTTGAAAACTTCATAATTAGATTAATTGTAATTTCAACTTCTTAGAATAGTCCTTCTTCTGTAACTTAGTTTAAATTTCAGTATTAGCTATTGTACAAACTCTGATGTAAATTCTTTGTTTTGTAATCAAGCTTGAAACTTTGATCATGGACTACTTGGCTAAAATGCTAGTATAGATGACTCTTAGTAGATAGCTCACCTAGTGTAAATAAAGAAAATATAAAAATCCTAAAAATAGAAAAAAGATGAAAGATACCACAAAAACAGAATATGGTACTTTATAAATGAAAAGATTCCCAAAAACAGAATATCAGAGAACATACTTTAAAGAGTTACCAAAAACAGATAGCTAGGTAACCAAAATGCACTTAAATGTTTTATCTTTACAAATCCGAGTCAAACTGATTCTTCTTAAACAGATAAGGTTTTGTCATCATCAAATAGGGGGAGATTGTTGGGGAGATAGCAATATCAAACCTAAATCAAACCTGTCTATTAAGTAAAATAGGATTTGATGTTAACAAAACCATATATTCAGTTTTGGACTTAGATTAATGAAAAACATGTGTTGTTTTTCACTTTAGACTTAAAGAATTTCTAAGTAAGAAATGTCAGCTGACGAATCAAAGTGTCAGCTGAACATTGAGTATCAGCCAAAGGACTAGCTTCAGGAAGATCAGCTAAGAAGAAAAGACAAGTTAAGAAGCATCAACTATGCATCTACAAAGCATCAGCTGATGGTGTAAACCATCAGCTGAAGGTTCCTCAAAGATCAGCTGAACAGACAAAGATCAGCTGACAGTATCTCATTGATCAGCTGATACCTCCCACATGTCAGATAAGGTATTCTATACTTATCCTTTCTTCTCTCAATGAGTTGATCATACTCAAATGGTTAGCTGAGCCCTTGGGATTAGCTGATTGTTTAGGTTGACTAGTTCATTAGCTGTATTATGATTTGTGTTATTAGCTGAGCTATTCGATCAGCTGAGCAAATCTAGTCAGCTGAGTCTTTCACATTTTATCCTTAGCTGAGCAAAATTATGTTAGCTGTTCAATGTCTGTTAGCTGAGTCTTTAATCAGCTAATAGCTTTTCAGTGTAATATTTTCTTAAGTCAAAGGCAGAACATGTGTTGTTCTATTATGCTTTAGATCTTTCTTTGTAAAAGTACTTAGTACTTTTTGTATTTGCAAAGAAACAAAAAGGATAGATCTTTATCCTCTGAAAAAGGAGAAAGACACTTTAGAAGAGAAGATCTCGAAGATGTGCTTTGACAACTAAGTATGGCTGGCAACTCTATACTTGGTTAAGTCAAATCTTCAGAAAGCATGGTGTTGATTAAAGCACAAGCGTGAAAGGAGAAGTTTACTTTTCCAAGATATAAAGGTAGTACTTTAATAATATAATAATAGATAGTGGGTAAACTCTTTACTGAAAATTATGTTCACTTTACACACTTTGTGTATAAAGTTAACTTACTTTTCACCCACTAACTTTATCTATTATAATATTATTAAACCAAGTACCTTTGTCTCCTTCTCCTCTTCATCAACCCGGACATCCTTGCTTATATATACTCATGCATGGAAACATGCTAAGAATATGAATAGATAGAGTTGAATACTGAAATCCCATTTGTTGAGAATTAGAAGAGTTAGCATTTTACTTTCAATATTATAAACTTGTTCATGTGTTGAACATCTTAGACATAAGTTGTTTAAGATTAACTTAGTCTATGTGTTAGACAAATTTAGTTGCCACCTTTTATTGAACTTATATTTTCCGCATCTAGTTCATGTAATTCTTGATTCACATCAATAAGAATTATATAAAAGTAAACCGTGTGTCTCTTAAATTTTAAATTGCTAAAGTTTGTATTCAACCCCCCCTTCTACAAACATTTGTTTTTGTAGTATCCATTCGGGACTAACAATAATTAACTTAAAAGGGATTAAGAAAAAATAACCCTAGCCACCACACACTCTCCTTTCTCTCGATCTCGATCTCTCTCTCTCTCGGCTTCTCTTTCTCTCGTCGAAACCGAACCAAAAGAAGAACACCAAGGGTGTTTTCGATTAGGTGGTCGACGCAAGGAACACATACACTCGCTCTGTTTTGAGTGTTGAAGCTAAGGTAAATCCAGGAGCGGTCTAGCAGCCAGTTCTTTGGAGGTGCAGTAGTGGTGGACTACTTTAGCAATCCCAAGATCACAAAGAGGTATTTTTCTTGTAACTCTTTTCTGTGGTTTGTTGATTATTAAGAAACTATATAGATCATTTTATTTAAAGATCCTAACCCTTTTGGGGTTTAGAGGGTTGTGTTAAATCCAGTTCCGCTTTAGGATTGAACCAGTAGAATCAAACCTAGGTTTGACCAGTCTGTGTCATTGGGTGGTTTGGTCAGATCAAAACCCTTCAACCACCACCGCCAGCCATTCTCTCAGCCATTCATCCGGTCACCATAGACCACAGGTCCACCACCATCACCCCCCCTTCCTTCTTCTCAACCATTGCACAGCCCGGCACCATCGCCTCCCATCTATTTCTTTTACCGCCAGGCCTCCGTATCGTTAGGGTTTTCTCAGATTAGGGTTTTTCCATCACAACCACTGCCGCCGCACCGTCGTTCGAGTTTTCTCATATTACGGTTTTCCCATCACCACAGTGCCGCCGCTTCGTTAAGGTTTCTTGTCTCTCAGTCTCTCTGTCGCATATCTCTCTCTCCGTCTATCTCTTTTTCCTTCAAATTAGGGTTTTTCCATGTGATTTTTCAGATCTTCTTCTTCATTTGTGTAGCATTTCAGATTTTGGCTCGAGATTTTCATATCTCGTTTTCATTCGTTTCTTGAGGTATGTTTGAGTTTGATTTTTGGTGGTGGGATCTTTTAGAGTTCTTGTTCGCATTATCATTTTTTTGGTGTCCTTCGTTAAGATTTGTACCTGTGGTGGTGTGTTTGTGGGTTTTGGTAGCCGTTTTTGGTAAACGGTGGTGCTGTTGGTGGTGGGTGAAGGTAGCTGGTGGTGGTAGAAACTAGTGGTGGTGTGTGGAAGAAGAAGGTGGCTGGTGATGGTAGAAACTGGTGGTGGTAGGTGGAATAAGAAGGTGGTTGGTGGTGTGGTGGTAGGTGGAATAAGAAGGTGGTTGGTGGTGTGGTGGTGCGTGGAATAAAAAGGTGGTTGGTGGTGTGCTGGTGGGTTGAATAAGAAGGTGGTTGGTGGTGGTGGTGGTGGTGATAATTAAATGAATATAAATTATATTTGTAAACAATTTCCATTTGTTATATTATTTTAATATTATTTAATAATATTTAAATAAATAAAAAGTTAAATAAAAGAATAAATTAAATTTAGAAGGGTATTACCGTCTTTTTAAGTGGTCAAGAACTATCGGTATAACAAAAGTCATATATAAGGGACTACTACTGTAATAAACGTAGTTAGGGACTTAGGATGCAATAAGTGACATAGTTCAGGGACCAAATATGTAATTAACTATTATGTGAGAGCGTTCATATAACTGAGCGTTATATATTGTACTTCGTTTTTTTATTGATAAATTCAAATTTTATATATATGGGTCAATAATGATTTAACCATCAAAGTGTTCTTTCAGTTTTGGTTTAATCTTCAAAGTTTCACCTTCTTTTGAAATTGTTATGATTTAATCCTCAAAGTTTCACATACTTTTTTTGTTTAAACCTTAAAGTTTTTTTTTCTAAACGACTTAACTCTTAATAAAATATTTAAAAATGGTTTATCCCTCTAAGTTTTGTTAAGTTTTTAATTAAAACTAAAATGTACAACTTAGTACAGAGGGTAAATTTAAAAATCATACAAAACTTAAGTGATTAATCAGTTTTTTTAACATAACCTTAAGGTTTAAATAGGGATGGCAAAAATATCCGATCCCGACGGGAATACCCGAAACTGAAACTTTTGAGACGAGATTTAGGACGTGTAAATGGTTATGGGACCGGGATTGGATTTCTTCCAAAAAAAATTACGGGTATGAAACGGTTATGGTTTTAGTCAATACCCTCCCAATTACCCGATACCGAACCATTTATATTTTTAAAATCTTATTATTAATATAATATATATTACAATTTTATTAATATATAAAAATAATAGGAATTACAAGATTAATAGTCCAAACTTCTCTTTGATACTTCCATGAAGAACGTCTTTTCATTTCCGTATATCGATTTATATTAGATTATCATAAAATTCGGATAGTTTGTACTTTGTATGGTGATATTATTATATCAATTAAACGTCGAACTTGTTGAATGTTGATGTTGCTAGAAAACAACAACACTCATTGTATGACATGGTTCGCATGAAATTTTAGGAAACAAACTTATATTTAGAAGAATTTAATTGACTAGGAATATAAATGGGATACTCGACGGGACGAGACCGGGTATGGGACATGGTTTTGTAATTGGGTATGAGACTGAGATGACCAATACCCGTCCCATTGCCATTCCTAGGTTTAAACTATTTGAAAAAAATTTGAGGTTTAAATCATAAAAAAAACGTTGATAATTAAATCAAAATTAAACGAAAACTTTGATAATTAAACCATTCTTCACTCTGTATATATCGACGCCAATGTTTTAGGTTATTAGGCTGCGCGTTGTGGGTTACATTAAGGTAACCCTTACCCAATGTCACATTAGCGCCACATCATTCCCCCTCTCTTACCTTTCTCCTTACCCAATTTTCAAGTTATACATTATATTCTCTTACCCAATCTTTTTTCATTTTTTTTATTCTTTTTTTATTTAAACAAATAACCAATTATATAAATAATATATTTCATTAATCTAATTAAATAAAAATTCAAACAAGACTACAAATAAAAATTACATAATTTAAACATAAAAAAAGTTTTAAATTAAAAAAAACATAATTTTAAAAATTAAAAACTAGTCATCTCCGTTGTCGGGGATTTGAATACTCCAAATGTGTTCGACCAAATCGGACTAAATGTTGTAATGAGTCTCTTGGTTTTTGACTTCTCGAACATTTGATTTATGTTGTTCCTCGCTGATAGTTACTTCTATATCATCCGCTACAAGGTCGTCGTCATTGAAACTGCAAATCGCATGGCCTTTGTATTCGAGAATCATGTTGTGTAATATTATGCAAGCGTACATGATATTCCTCAATTTTGCCATCGTCAATGCTCATGCCGGGTGTTGTAGAATGTGCCAACGTTGTTTAAGCACACCAAAAGCACGTTCAACGTCTTTCCTCGCCGATTCTTGTGCGGACTCTAACTTTTTCCTTTTGCTGTCTTGTGGACACGTAAATGATTTGACGAAAGTTGCCCACTCCGGATATATGCAATCAGCAAGATAATATCCGTGTTTGTAAGTCACTCCATTCACCTCAAATGTACAATCCGGTGCTTTGTCATCGTACTCATCTTTCAATATAGGCAATTGATTAAGAACATTGATATATGCTTTTTTATGCATGTTTTACATGCTAGAATACCCCGTACTTAGCCCAAATACAAGGTGATTACTCCTATTATTGATCTAATATGCTTAACATTCAACATGCAGGTTAAAAAGAGCTTTAAGTAAGATAAAGGGGCTAAACAAGGGAAGAATAGAAGAAAAATAAAGATTGGTGAAAAAGACACCCTACGGCCGTAGAATAAATGTGAGTCTTGATAACTCGGGTGATGATTCTTGCATGATAATGTGGTTTTGTTGAGTATTAGAACAGCATGCTATGCGCTCAATCTATTCAAGTATTCATATTATGTGTTGTATTGTGTTATTGCCATGATTAGTCTCGATGATTCGAAAGCCTAAGTGATCTGTTTTCCTGCTGTTGCCTTCGGTGTTTATCTTTGTTAGTTACTGTAGTTCTTGTTTAATTTAGTTAATTCGATTACTTACTTTAAT
Source organism: Pulicaria dysenterica (assembly GCA_947179395.2). Lineage (NCBI taxonomy): Eukaryota > Viridiplantae > Streptophyta > Magnoliopsida > Asterales > Asteraceae > Pulicaria > Pulicaria dysenterica. The sequence continues at coordinate 35,624,027 of OX359295.1, forward strand.
TAATTCTGCTGATCAAACAACAATGAAACTTAAGTATTGGTAGCTTCCTGTCCTGGTGGAATGATATCCGGTCTTACCGAGTCTATACTACTATTGACCAGGTTATACTTGCCTGAGTCGTGTGTAGTATCTGCTTAGTAACATCATTTTTATAAATTTAAAACGAGGTTGTGTCCCAAGATTTTATAACAAGAAAAACCCGCAGTCCGGGCTACACCTAGTTTTTGGCGCTGCTGCCGGGGACAGGCAATACTAAGAAATAGTTTAATTATTGATTTGATCTTGTTACTTGTTACTTAAGTTAGGTGTGCCTGATTAGGTACAAGGATCTCATGAGGAGATGTCCTTCACACAGATATGAGCTATGGAATCAAATTTTCATATTTTATAATGGCTTATCCGTTGTCACTCGGCAGATGATAGATGTTACTGCAGGAGGTGCATTGGGTAGCAAAGACCCACAAGCGTGCTATGATCTTATCGAAGATATGGAAACCAACAACTACCAATGGAACCCCTCCACGAGACTGAAACCGCCAAAGAACGGTGGAGTTTTCAATGTGGATGCTTTATCTGATCTTTCTGCACAGGTAGAGAAGTTGACAAAGAAAATGGATCAGATGTGTGCTCCTCCTAAACAGGTTACTTGTAATTTCTGCTCAGGGGCACATCCTAGTGACCAATGCCAGGAGGAAACTCCTGCTCACGAAGAAGTCGATTTCATTACTAATCAGTCGAGGTCTCAGTATAATCCCAATGCAACCAACTATAATCATGCATAGAGAGATCACGCGAACTTCAGTTATCATAACCAAACCACTAAACCCCCTCCAGGGATTCCGTATCCACAGAGACCACGTCAGCCTCAGCAGTTCGATCGTCAGCCTCAGCAGTTCGATCGTCAGCCTCAGCAGTTTGATCGTCAACCGCAACCATATGAGCAACCACGTCAGTACAACACTCAACCCCCGCTTCCCAATCAATCTTCATCATCATCTTCAGGACCTTCCTATCTGGAGGATCTTGTGAAGCAATATCTAGCACGATCTGAGCTACGATTCGACCAAACCGGTGCTAGACTCAATCAGGTGGAAGCCACTTTAAGAAACCACCAGGCCTCGCTCCTAAATCTTGAAAATCAAGTAGGCCAGGTGTCCAAACTCTTGTCTGAGAGACCACAGGGTGGTCTCCCGAGCAACACGGATCCTAATCCGAAAGCAGTTCCAAGGCCTCACCCCACTGCACGTTAGCGGGGTGAGTTTGTTCTTTTACCGGCAGACCTAAAAGAACTAGATATGCTTTCTTCCAAATCTCGTGCTCTCCTTTCTTGTCTTTCCTTCTGTACTCAGGTTTTTTCTGACATTCAGCGCGATATAGTCATCAGACTTGAGAAACATGTGAGGAGAAATCAAAACTTTGCCAAATTTCATCGAGGCACTTCTATCTATGCGGAAAAAAGGCGTGCCAAATACATAAGGAAATGTTGGAAATGCGGTGCTCTGTTGCATGAGGGCGCTTGTAGAAATTTACCGACGATATCTCAGTCAGAGTGTTGGGAAAATGATCTCATCAGTTAAGATTTGATGAGACAAAGTTAAGTTTGTAAGATGAGTTCTACATATAACTTAAACAGAATTATGAAGCTTAGTCAGACTGAACACTCATAGTGATTCAGACTGAATATAAGCTAAGTGTAAGCTGTATATATGTTTGATCAGCTTAGATATATTTATTGAGTATTCAGCTTGATAAGTTTCAAGCTGAGTGACTCAGCGTGAATACTGAGCCAGTTTGTTAGGAACCGTAACAACAGGATTATAAATACTTATCTCCTGATAAGTTTTGAGGGACAACTACAACTTAGAAAAACAACTAAGTGTTGCAGAGCCAAACCTCACCTCACCGTATGTGTTACGAATCTTGATTACTGTTTGTCAGTTCAACATGATCAAGAAACTCACAGATTGCCAAGGTGTTCGTGTGTTCGAACTATCACATCAGTTGTGATATTGGTAAGTTATCAATCTGTGTAAATCCTGTTTAGAGAGTCGTCAGTATCTATAATCATAAGTTAATTATAGATAGCTAAGTTTGAGAGATTGAGAGATTTATAGTAGGTGATTATATATCAAGAGTTGCTTACTTGATAGTTATTGTAATCATCTTCTTATTCAAAGCATTGTAATCATCTTCTTAATGAAAGCATTCGATTGATTGTGGTTTGATTTACTTTGTGTAACACTTTTATTTGATTTGTTCAATTTCCGTAGAAAGTGTATTCAACCCCCCTTTTACACACCTGTTGCTTGTTGTTATTCTCATACAAGGGACCAACAACTGGTATCAGAGCAGGCTGAACGATTTAATAAGTTGAAAGTTCAAGATTCTGAGAAAGTTTACAATGTCTACAAGCAACAATTCTTCAAACTTTCCACAGATGTCTGCCAAAGGTTGTCCCATATTTGATGGTTCGGACTATCCTATGTGGAAGTTCAGAGCCATGATATTCCTCAAGTCCATTGACATTCGTATGTTCGATGTTATTACAAAAGGACCCATCATCCCCAAGATTCCTGCTACTGTCAGTGATATGTCTCCTGGAAGAACTGAAAAGGATACAAGAAAGCCTATTGCATCTTGGACTGATGAAGATTGGAAACTCTTCAATCTGGATGACAAGGCTAAAAGTGTTCTAGCAAATGCCCTGACTAATGAAATCTTGCGTACTGTGACTGGGTGTCAATCTGCAAAAGATATCTGGGATACACTGAGTGTTACCTATGAGGGCACAGATCTGGTCAAGCAGCAGAAGAAGAATCATTTGAATTGATCCTACGAAAATTTCTTCTCAAAGAAGAATGAAACCTTGTCTGATTTGTTCACAAGGTTTCACTGCTTGATAAATGACCTACTAAGTGTGGGTGTAAAGAAAGATGAAGCTGAACTTGTGCTGAAATTTCTGGATGTGTTACTAGAGAGGTTTAATGATGTAACTACAGCACTGAGGGCTGGAGGAACACTGCACGTGTATAACCTATAGTCTATATATGGGTTCTTGCTAAATCATGAACAGATCACGGAACACAAGAGAGCTTCTCAACAATAACTCAAGGAGTCTTTGGATAAGAATGAAGTTGCATTGGTTGCACAGAAAAAGAAGAAAAGTTCCAAGACACTAGTTGTTGAATCTGAGACTGAGTCAGAATCTCAAGCTGACCACTCAGACTCAGACTCAAGTGATACCGATGATGTTCAGAATATCACTGAGCAAATGGCAATGTTAGCCAGACGTTTGAGAAGAGCTCAAAGGGGAAGAGGAAGATCTGACAGGGACAAAGGGAAGAGTTCCTTTGATCCCAAGAATGTTGTGTGCTTCAACTGTCTGAAGAAGAGACATATTGCTGCTGAGTGCAGATCAAAGAAGGTGGAATCAACATCAGTTGTTGATAAGAATGCTTACAAAGCTGATAAATACAAGAAGAAATATACTCAACTCAAGAAAGGAAAGCCAGAAGACAAACCCAGTGTAAAAGGGTTATATGTTGAAACCTGGGATACAGAATCATCCATCTCAGATGATGATGTATGTCTTATGGCTCAAGAAGATGAAGAGTTAGAATTAGATGAGGTTGATTATGGTTAGTCCGAATCAATCTTTGAAGCTGACATGAAGGAAGCTGAGGAAAACAGCAAGCTCAGTGATTGGGATCCTGCTTCCATGTATAAGGTCAGTAATTTCTACTCTTACACTGATGAAGAAAAGGGTCTTGCTTTTGATTATCTGCTGAATGATTTCAAGACCAGCCTTAAGTCTCAAAATGACCTCAAAGCTGAGATAGCTAAACTGAAAGATGAGATTACGGAAAATCAATCTCTCATTGATGTTGGTAAGAAAGCACAATGTGATCTTGAATGTCAAAGACACATTAACAAACTTCTAAGTGAAGAACTTCAGGAAGCTAAAGACAAAGCGGACCAGCTTCAAAAGGTCACTGAGTCTTGATGTAAGTCATCAAAGCTTGCTGAAAAGTGCATAAACCAGCAAATACCTAAACAGGTAAATGCTGTACTTGGAGGTGACTATCAAACAGCAGCTTGTGTAGCTGATGATGAGATAGCAAGTATACACTTTGAGGAGGATAGACAATTGATTGAGTATCAGAAGTCAGCCTCAGAGAAGAAACATGGTCAAAACCTTATATACAATAAGTTTGTAAAGGCTAAAGATCATGGAATTGAGTGCTCAACATCCAAACATCATGGTAAGTCTGTGCTGGACAGATTAGACACTCAGCCTATTCAAAGAACTTCAGTCATAGAAAGGCTAAATCCAAATCCTTTCAAAAGACAAAATTCTCTATCTGGCTCAGAGAGAAGTTACAAGAATAGGAAGACCACTATAAGTCAGAGGTCAAATCACAACAATGGTAAGTCCAAAGTTGTAGATCTTGGTAAGTCCAAGAAGATCAACAGTGGTAAGTCCAAACCTGTTGAAACTGGTGAGTCCAGTCACCATGGCAAAGGTAAGTCCAAAGCCATGGAGAAGAAGGTTGTTAGTCAAACTTCTAAGGATAACAAACAAAGATCTGACAAAGGTAAGTCCAAAGTCAATGATCATCAAGTGAATCAACTTGCAAAAAAAGTTGAAAAGTTATCCACCACTTACAATCCTAAGACTGAGAGTAAATTCTCACATGGATTGTTAGACTCTCTACCTCCTGTAATCATTGGAAGAATGAGATGCTATAAGCGCAGAAGTAGATGTCATGAGGCTAAGGACTGTGATGCAGAAATCTCAAGGCCTGAACAAGAACAAGCTAATCAGCCTACACAGGACTCAGCTCCTGCTCAAGCTGAACAGTCAGTTCAACCAGGTGGAGATGCTAAGTGCTCCTCATCTGAACCCACCAAGAAGTGGGTTCCCAAACAAAACTAATGTGTTTAGTTTTCATATCATGTTCAGGGTTAAAGTAAATGGTACTTGGATAGTGGATGCTCAAGGCACATGACTAGGTGGAAAGGACTTCTTAGTGATTTCCAAGAAGATGAAGGTCCTAAAGTAACATTTGGTGACAACTCCCATGGAAGAACTAAAGGCTATGGGAAGATGCAAGCTGGCAAGGTTACTTTCCAGAGGGTTGCATATGTCAAAGGCCTCAAACACAACCTGATTAGTATCAGTCAATCGTGTGATGAAGATAATGTTGTTACTTTTTGGAAGAAAGCAGGAACAATTTATAATGCTAAGGGAAAACCTGTATTAATAGCTAAAAGAGAAAGAGATGTGTATCTACTTTATCTAAATTCTGCTGATCCCTATAATGAAACCTGCTTATATTCCCAATCTGTTCCTAAGCTGATTTGGTTATGGCATAAACGTTTATCTCATTTAAATTTCAAATATATATATATGCTATCCAATAAAGAGTTAGTCTCTGGATTACCAAAAATCACATTTGTCAAAGACAAATTGTGCTCAGCTTATGAACAAGGGAAACATCATAAAGGGTCATTTAAATCAAAGCAAAATTTTACAATAACAGACCCATTGCGTATGTTGCACATGGATTTGTTTGGACCCATAAGTACTCTAAGCCTAAGTGGCAAGAAGTACACACTGGTGATAGTAGATGAGTTCTCACGATTCACCTGGGTAATATTCCTTAAAGCCAAGAGTGAGGCTGCCTGGAGATAATAAGTTTTATCAAACAGGAGGAGTTGCAGAAAGGTTTGTCTGTAAAACAACTCAGAAGTGATCATGGGATTGAGTTCAGAAACTCAACCCTTGAAAGCTTCTGTGAGAAAAAGGGAATATTACAAAATTTCTCATCTGTCAGAACTCCACAACAAAATGGAGTTGCTGAAAGGAGAAATAGAACCTTGATTGAGGCTGCTAGAACAATGCTATGTGAGGCAGGATTGAAACTCTATTTTTGGGATGAAGTTATTACTACATCCTGTTATACTCAGAATAGGTCAATCATTGTCAAAAGACATGAAAAGACTTCATATGAAATGTACAAGTCTATAAAGCCCAATATAGGTTATTTCCATATCTTTGGTTCAAAATGCTATGTGCTGAATCAAAGAGATCAGCTCCATAAGTTGGAACCTAAAGCTGATCCTGGAATATTCGTTGGTTATTCCTTAATCTCCAAGTCTTATAGGATATATAATACAAGGAGAAAGGTCATAGAGGAGTCAATTCATGTCTCTTTTGATGAAGACTGTTTTGATCGAGCTGATAAGAGTCAAGCTTACTTGGTCAGTCTGAGTGAGCTAAAAAGGCCTAAGAAAACCAACTTATCAAATCCTATGTATGTCATGGGAAATGATAGTAATGATGATGTGTGTCCATCACATGCTCAAATGGATTCTCAAGCTGAGAAGGATGATGAGTTCGTCAATCCATTTGGAGCTGAAGTCACTCAAAATGAGAATCTCAGTGATCCTCAGTTTGTTGGCAATGCTGCTGTTGAGACTGAGGATGTGTGTTCACGTCAGAGTTCTCAACATCACTCAGATTCAGAACCAAACTCTCCAACTACAACGTTCAAATTCCTCAAAGATCATCCTCAAGATCAAATCATTGGAAATGTCCAAGAAAAGGTTATGACCAGATCTAAGGCCACAACTAACTATCCTGCTCACTTTGGTTTCCTATCTCAAATGGAACCAAAGAAGACTGAGGAAGCCTTAGAGGATGAGGATTGGATTGAAGCTATGCAAGAGGAACTGAATGAATTTGAGAGAAACAAAGTCTGGAAACTTGTCGCTGTCCCCAAAAATCATTCTATTATAGGCACTAAGTGGGTCTATAGAAATAAAATGGACAAGGATGGAGTGATAGTTAAGAACAAAGCCAGGCTAGTAGCACAAGGGTATAAGCAAGAGGAAGGAATTGATTATGACGAGACCTTTGCCCCTGTTGCTGGAATTGAAGTCATAAGGTTGTTCCTAGCCTATGCAGCATATAAAGACTTCAAAGTCTATCAAATGGATGTGAAAAGTGCTTTCCTAAATGGAAAACTTCAGGAGGAAATCTATGTGAAACAACCTCCTGGCTTTGTAAGTTCAAAGTATCCCATCATGTCTATAAGTTAGACAAGGCTTTGTATGGTCTTAAACAAGCTCCAAGAGCTTGGTATGATACACTGTCCACTTATCTACTATCCATGGATTTCACCAGAGGTAGTATAGATAAGACACTCTTTATCAAAAAGAGTAAAGGGCATGTGATTCTTGTACAAATCTATGTGGATGACATTATTTTTGGTTCTACAAATGAATCTCTATGTGATTGGTTCTCCAAAATAATGTCACAAAAGTACAAGATGAGAATGATGGGTGAGATGACATATTTCCTAGGTCTACAAATTCACAAAAGCCTGATAGAATATTCATCAATCAAAGAAAGTATGTTCTTGATTTGATAAAGAAATATGGTTTTGATTCAAGTTCAACCATGAGAACACCCATGTCACCAGCTGTCAAGCTGAGTAAAGACTCAGATGGTAAGTCTGTGTGTCAGTCTACCTATAGAGGAATGATAGGTTCATTACTCTATTTGACAGCTAGTAGACCTGATATCATGTTTGCTACATGTGTTTGTGCAAGATATCAGGCAGATCCTAAAGAATCACATCTTCAAGCTGTGAAAAGGATCTTTAGGTACCTTAAAGGTACACCAAATCTAGGTCTTTGGTATCCAAAAGACTCTGGATTTGAGTTAGTTGGTTTTTCTGATGCTGACTATGCTGGGTGCAAGTTGGATAGAAAATCAACAACTGGAGGATGTAAATTGCTTGGAGGGAAGCTAGTAAGCTGGACTAGTAAGAAACAGAACTCAGTGGCTACTTCAACTGCTGAAGCTGAATATGTTGCAGCAGGAAGCTGTTGTGCTCAAATCCTGTGGATGCAGCATCAACTTCAAGACTTTGGCATGAGTTTCAAGAAAACTCCTATCTTCTGTGATAACCAAAGTGCAATAGCCGTAACTTACAATCCAGTCTTCCACTCAAGAACCAAGCACATTGAAATTAGACATCACTTCATAAGGGACATCGTGGAAAAAGGTAAAGTTGACATTAAATTTATCTCCACTGATTACCAACTAGCAGATATCTTTACTAAACCACTTGATGAAAAGAGGTTTATGTATCTGCTAAGTGAATTGGGTATGCTCAACCCCTAGCTAAGTGACTAGAATCTGAGTTTTTCAGTTTGACAAAGACTAAGTGTCCTAAGCTGAGTGCACAGTTTATAAACTGTATAACAAGTCAAACTGAATGATGAGTTCACATGTTTGGTCAGTTCCAAACATTCTTTAACTACTCAGTGTAGTTAAAATGTACGTTTGAGTCGGTTTCAAACGTGAATGACTGTGTCATTGGGTCTGAGCTATGTGCTTAACTCAAGCTGTGTGATTGGTTTACAAGTTTGGTAAGTTCCAAACATATTTAAACTACTCAGTGTGGTTAAAATGTAAGTTTGAGTGAGTCTCAAACATGTATGACTAAGTGTCACTGATTCCGAGCTGAGTGCTCAAAATTGAGCTGAGTGCTCAAACTCAAGCTGAGTCCCAATCTCAAGCTGAGTGATCAACTCAAGCTGAGTGCTTGAATCAAGCTGTGTGCTTGACATAGACTGAGTAATATGTTTACTCAGCTTGGTATGTCCAACCTATGACTTACTTACTAAGTGTTATTAAATCATCTGTCAAAGCGTATTTGAATTAGTTTCAAATCGTATCGTATATCAATTGTGTATTGGTATATTTAAACAATGTTTATAATCTTATTATTCGTTAATATTATTATTTTACACTTGTATCCGTTGGAAGATGATGTGTTTCTACCCTCCCACTGGTACATCAAGCCGGAATTGTTTCGGTGTAACGGATAAAAAGGGAGTTCAACGGTAACTGTTCTTTCTCCTTGGAAAGGTATATATAACGATTATAACTGAAATTTAGAGATTTCCGCTTACACTTCTCATCTCTACACCTCTCATCTGCTTATATACCTTTCAGCAACTTTGCTAAGTGCGATTACTCATTTCATCGTTCTCAAAACCCTACATCGCTCAGTGCGACTTCAATTGCTCAGTGCAAATACAGAAAAGTTACTCAGTGTAATCTTCAAATTTCAATGATGGAAGGAACTATTCTGATTCTAAGTGACATAATGGTAAGAGGTGCTGCGTTTAAGAACAACGGATTGCCGCTGATCAAAATCAACAATCAGCGTGCTTGTCTTGCAATCCCTCAACGCAAGCTGAACAGAGGATACGAACCATGGGTCAACTACATTAGAAAATGCCCATTGGCCTTCGCTTTCACTGGAGCACCTCTACATATGGTTCCTCAGCATCTGCTCGAGTTTTGGTATACGTGTGTCTACGACCAAACCTCTTCCTCAATCCGAGGTACAGTGCTGAATGGGGAAAGGACCATTACTCTCACCGTCGATAGGCTAAGGGAAGTTCTTCAACTCCCTCAATCTGATGTGTTCGAGCCTGCGGTGACGAGACAGGTGGCTAGGTATGTCCTACCTAGAATGGGACACCCACAAACAGAGGGTGTCATCAAGAAAGCCACCTTTCCAACCAGTTGGGGTTTCATGGTGTCCACAGTGATCCGTTCACTTGGCACTAAGGTTGGAGGATTGAACCAAGTTAATGATTTTGAGATGCAGCTGCTATACAATATCTTCTTTGCTCGACACTTAGACTATGCACAGCTCATCTTCAATGAGCTCAGAGTCCAAGTGATGAAGACCACAAGGGATCTTCATGTACCATTCATAAGGTACCTGTCATTGGCATTTGAAGCCGAGCTGGGGACAACACTCTACGAAGCTGATCAGGATGTGTTCCTGTTTCCTACACTCAGCCCCAAGATGTTCAACAATGACATCTTCCCGGAGCAAGAGGGTCTGAGTGAGCCTATGCTACTGATAGCTGAGGGACCTTCATCTGTAAGTGGAGAAGAGGAATCTAGTCAAGGGGGAGCTTCTCAAGCTGACAACAGGTTCAAACTGAGCATTATGTTCAAGCTAAACCAGTACATACTGAAGCTGCTTCCGGTAAAACCTCTCCACTTTCTCTTTCTTCTCATTATTCTCCGTCTACATTTGGAGATAAGGCTGTGGTAAACCCAACCCAGTCTAACCCATCTCCTCCACCTTCCATTCAAATCCAATCTAAAGCCACCCCTAGTTTGCCCACTACTGCTAGGGAGAATATCCGAACCTATACAAGGAAAACTTCCATAGGTGGTGCCACTCCTAAAGGCATCACTGGAGCTGAGATCACATTGACCCCTCCACAGGCAGGAGTTGAGGGGGAGACGCCTACTCTTAAGGTGTCAACCTCGAGGCTCATTATAACCCAACAGCCTAAACCGGGTGTGGTGTCTACTCAGCCACACTCTCCAGTGCCATAGGAGAGCCCATTACTGTGCCTGAAGAGATATACTCAGGTAACATTGAACATATGACCAATCCCCAGGGTCAATCACCCCCCTTCCAAACCATTAAGCTAACCACCAACCCATACACTACACATTTTGAGCCCCATTACTTCTCTTCACTTCTCACACCCACTTGCACGACCTGTCAATGTTTCATCTTCAAACCAAGGTGATTCACAGGGTCCAGACTCTGGTGAAAATTAATTTGAAGGTAAACACCAACCTTTGGATGATGCACCCAAAGACTCTCCTCACACTGAAACTGCCTCCTCAGGCATCCAGCAGCTGAAGGACTACATTGCTGCTCAATTTGGTCTGTTCCACCTAAAGCAGAAGAAGCATAAACATCAAATATATCATAGGCTTGAGATGCTGACAAAGGATGTTAAGGAGATTGCCTCTGCAGTTGCTGCACTCCAACAACAAATGACCTCAAACCCTATTGATGATGACAAAAAGGGGGAGAAGGTTCAAGCTGATGCTGAAGCTGAGCTAGTTCAAGCTGAGGCTGAAGCTCTACTAGTACTAGCTAAAGGAGCAGAGAGGCAAGCTCAGGCTGAGGGGGAGTTGGAAATAAACAAAGAGGAACCTGCAGCTAAGAGACAAAAGGTAGTAGAATCTGAACCTGAAGCTGACAGTGTTTCTGAGACTGAGGAAGAGACAGAAGAAGAAAAAGCTACAAGAGAGTTAATAGAGATGCTTAAGCAAGAAGAAGCAAATGAGCTTGGGATCTCTGTAGCTGAGTTAAGAAAGAGAAAAGAGAAAGAGATAAAGGACCAAGAAAAAGAAAAGGAAAGAAAAGCTTTGGCTCAAGCTGAAGCTACATACACTAGTCCAAGACCTGATCCTATCCCTTATACAGACGAGGACATACAAGAGTGCTTTTTCAGAAGGAACACCAGTAAGGAGATCAGAGGCATGACTTTGAGCAGAATAAATGGAGCCATCATTCTCAATTTTGAATTTGATGATAAATCTACAAGGGGAATGAACCTGAGATTTGTTAACAGGATGGGTTACCAAGAATGGCAGAGAATATTAATGATGCTCAAGAAGTTCAAGAAAAGCCAAATCAAGCAAGAGATCTTTGCTGAAGTTTCCAATCTGATAAATAGAGCTAAGGAGCTGAGATATGTTCCAGTTCCTGGTTTGTAGTGGGAGAGCTTATTCGAGATACCTGAAGGTGTAGAGTTTAAAGAAAACGAAGGTATTGATACACCTGTTCAGGGATTCATGTTTAAGGATCAGGCAGGCAATCCCAGCTTTATCAAGCTGATTGAGATATGTTATCAAAAACCTAGGGATGCCATACATATAAGAAGTTGTTGTGGTGATAGCTCAAATCATTTCGTAAAGTATAAGCTGAATAAGATCATCAGAATGCAACAGAGAGAACTCAGAGGTGATGCAGAAGCTGAAAGCCTCTTAGAAGAAATCAACAGATAAATTATTCTTTGGGATCTACATCCTGAGTTCAAAAGAGAATAGATTAGTTCTATTTGTAAATATTAGATTAGTTCTAATATTTTTGTAATCACTTAGTGTGCATGATCTAAGTGATCAATCATTTTTGTAATATGATTAGTTCAATTAATACAAGTATAAGTTTGATATGTTCAACTGTGTTGTGATGTGTTCATGCTTAATGAGTCTGATAAGTTTAGTTTAATGAATGAAAGATTAGTTCTTATTCATTAATGTATTTAGTTGGTGTGTTCAACTAAAAGTTGGTTTGTTCCACTTATAATTGATAAGTTCAATTATAATTGATAAGTTCAATTAATATTTGATTAGTTCAAAATTAAAAATCTTGATAAGTTTAAGATTTAAAACATAATTCTGTTAAACAAACTTACTAACTATTTGATGGTTTTGTCATCATCAAATAGGGGGAGTTTGTTGGGAAAATGATCTCATCAGTTAAGATTTGATGAGACAAAGTTAAGTTTGTAAGATGAGTTCTACATATATAACTTAAACAGAATTATGAAGCTTAGTCAGACTGAACACTCATAGTGATTCAGACTGAATATAAGCTAAGTGTAAGTTGTACATATGTTTGATCAGCTTAGACTATATCTTAGTAAGATTATCAATATGTTTGATAAGCTGTGTGTGTGAACTAAGATATATTTATTGAGTATTCAGCTTGATAAGTTTCAAGCTGAGTGACTCAGCGTGAATACTGAGTCAGATCAATAGAGTTGCTAAATATGTTTTAGTTAATTCTTTAGACTTCTAAGGATGATTTAATACTTATACATGTTTGTTCATGGTTGTTTTCGAGTGTGTTCTCGAAGAACTCGGCTTGATGAGTTTCAAGCTGAGTAACTCAGCCTGACTAAAGAAGTCAGCTTAAAAGAATTTAAATGTGTTTTAAATTCTGTTTTAACTCTCTATATCTACGGAATGGATAAGAAGACTTCAGAATCAAGATTGAAGATTGAAGACTCAAGATAAGAAGATTCAAGATTCAAGATTCCGAGTTATCCGATAGTTAGTTAGCAAATTAGGATTAGTACAGTTTGTTAGGAACCGTAGCAACAGGATTATAAATACTTATCTCCTGATAAGTTTTGAGGGACGACTACAACTTAGAAAAACAACTAAGTGTTGCAGAGCCAAACCTCACCTCACCGTATGTGTTACGAATCTTGATTACTATTTGTTAGTTCAACGTGATCAAGAAACTCACAGATTGCCAAGGTGTTCGTGTGTTCGAACTATCACATCAGTTGTGATATTGGTAAGTTATCAATCTGTGTAAATCCTGTTTAGAGAGTCGTCAGTATCTATAATCATAAGTTGATTATAGATAGTTAAGTTTGAGAGATTGAGAGATTTATATTAGGTGATTATATATCAAGAGTTGCTTACTTGATAGTTATTGTAATCATCTTCTTATTCAAAGCATTTTAATCATCTTCTTAATGAAAGCATTCGATTGATTGTGGTTTGATTTACTTTGTGTAACACTTTTATTTGATTTGTTCAATTTCCGCAGAAAGTGTATTCAACCCCCCTTCTACACACATGTTGCTTGTTGTTATTCTCATACAAGGGACCAACACAGAGTGTGCCAGTGCTCTTCGAGAAGATCCCGTTAAGCTGAAAGCCCAGGGGGTCTTGCGTCCTAAAAGTAACGCTGGTGCCATGATTGATGAGTTGGTGAGTCTCCGACTAAGCAAACTCGAGCCTAAGCCCCATTAGAATCCCTAGGCTATGCCTATGTTCGTGCCGTATAGCTCCTCGTGTTTTCTCACTTCAATTCTCATTCAGTCTGGAGAGACAGGAAAACACTCCGCATTTCAACGCGTTAAAGTGTTCGCTTACACACCGTACTAATAGTGTGTTACTTGTACATATTGTCTGTTTGTCGGATGCCATTTTCCGGGCTTCCGTTTCCCTTTCCGCTCATTTCCATTTCCGTTGTTTCCCTTTCCGTTCGCATTTCCGCTAATCTAGATGCGTGCTTTCAATTCCGAACTACTTGCTCGTATCCCGTACATTCTCCAGAGGCCTATAGAGAGTCGAGTGTGCTAAAATGTTGTTTAAACTGAAAATATGATGCAAAATGGGTCATCTTCCTACGGCCGTAGTTCAATATTCCTACGGTCATAGGAACATTCTGAGCCCTCTGCGGCCGTAGTTCAATATTCCTACGCTCGTAGGAATATTCTGAGCCCTTGACAGCCGTAGCCCATACCTCCTACGGCCGTAGGAACTTCTCTATATAAGCCCTTCAATCAGATTCATTCGTACGCTATCTCTCTCTCTCCTACGCTTTCTCTCTCTAAAATACGCTCCGACGACCGCTCGAGCTTCTTCGTCCATATCTCGCTCATTCTCCGCTCATTTTTCACAAACAAGGTATGAAAATGCTCCCCTCACTCGTGCGTTCCTAATGTTATGCTTTAATTTCATTATCATTGCCCTTATTTTGATCGATAGAGCAAAACCCTAGCCGCCCGTTTTCTGCTGTTCGTAAATTCGCTACGGCCGTAGGGATTTCCTTTTATGGCCATAGGATGTTTAATTAGGGCATGTGCTTACTTGGTCCTACGACCGTAAGAACTTTCACCTACGGCCGTAAGGACCCTTTTTAGGGTTTCAAATTGGTTTTGCTTCTACAACCGTAGGCTCATACACCTACGGCCGTAGGACCCTATTTTCTAACTGTTTTTCAAACTTGTTCATCTTTTGAACATTTTCAATACTCGGGGACACGTAGCATCCCAAAGCAAGCCTGTTTCGATCGATAGGATGTGTAAGATCAATCGTGCACGTGTCTTACTTAGATTTATGTTCATTTCAGCTATGCCTCCTCGACGTCCTTGTAGACAGGCTTCGCCTGAGCCATGTATTGACCCTCGTCAATTTCCGAGGCTAGTCGACCCAGACAGAGTTACGGTCGAGTGGCCAGCTGATGCCTCGCTTCCTCCTTTTCTCCGCTTCGACCGCGAGGAGGATCGTACAGACAGGGATACCCTGATGGCGCGCGCTGACAGTCACGGATACGAGCCCATCAGGTATCTGGTTTGGGATGATTTATCTACACTCCACATTCGGGGCAGAGCAGACGCCGCCTGTGGTCCACATTGGCGGCGGTTATTTAGTCTGCAGGGGGCCATCTACCACGAGCTCGCCTTGGAGTTCTTCTCCACGATACACTTGGTTACCCCGCTCACGGACTATGAGCGGGAGGACGCCCTTAATTTCCGGCTACTGGGGGCTGAGAGGCAGCTGTCTCTACGGTAGTTTGCCGTCCACATGGGGTTATACACGCATGAGGAGTTGGATACCCCAGCATTTACTGAGGGCATCATTGATTGGCCGGAAGGGGTTACTGGTATCTCCTTCTGGCGGGAGGTAGGCACTGGCGCCTACAACACCGCCAGCATGCCCAAGAGCACGAAGCTCCGGGACCCGCCACATCGTATTCTGCACAGAGCCATTGTACATAGCATGACTTCGCGCAGCGCTTCCTCCGGGTCTGTTACTTTCACCGACTTATTTTATTTATACACCATGATCCATCAGAAGCCCTGGCAGCTTGCTCTGTGCCTGGCCCGTTTTCTATTTCAGATTTGTACCACCCGTGTTTCACAGGCTATATACGGTGGGGGGTACGTGACTATCTTGGCCGAGGCTATGGGCCTTCTTACTGGAGAGATTACTGATGATCTCGCCTGCTCTGCCCATGCCGTTCCGATAGATCTAGCAGTCCTGCAGCGCATGAGGGTCGCTGCCAGGATCAACAAACGGATGACTCTGATAAACCCGGACGGTACAGTTTGGGAGCCACCGAGGGTGTTTGTAGAGGAGGCAGCAGGTGGTGGAGAGGCAGGAGCAGGAGAGGCAGAAAGAGGAGCCGGTGGAGGTGCCCCAGAGCAGGGACACTCTGTCTTTACCATTGAGGATCTATTTGGGACGACGCCACCTCCCCCACATCAACCAGCCCAGGTTTACACGAGATATTATCGGGCAAGGCTTGGGAGGTTGGAGAGGTCAGTCTCTGAGATCCGCGAGATGCAGCGGGAGTCCAGAGAGATTTAGAGGGATGAGCTTGCACATGCCGAGGCTCACCGTCAGTACATGATCAGCATGATGCAGCTCATTACGGCAAACACTTTGTCATCGACACATCAGATTCCGCAGCCGCCAGCTTATCCGCAGAGGCTCCGGGACTTCACTGATGAAGCCGGGCATTCGCAGCTGCCTCCGCCATAGTCATTATTTGGGGATAGTTAGTTTAGTAGTTGTCTTTTTATTGTATTTCTAGATTAGCTTGGCTGTACACTTTTGGTTGTTAGCAGTACATGCCACTTTTTGTTGTGTTTGATGTTCTTGTATTTCATTTTGTCTATCTGTTTGACATCAAAACACTTGTACATATTCGGATATATTTTTATTGTAGTTCATTCCTTTGTGCTTGCCTTAGCTTGTGAAATTTTTTGTCCCTTTCTATGTTTCACTTTTGGTTGAGTTGTTGTTTTGCAAGAATATTCGTGATATCTTGGCAGCTCAGCTTAAGTGTGGGGAGGAAGCCAACGCCTTCACGTTTAATAAATGCAGACACAATTGCTGTTCAGGGAGTTCTTAAAGCTCTTCTCTCGCACTTTATCGCTTACTATTAGTACATTAGGGACAATGTACACTTTTAAGTGTGGGGAGGGGATTAATATAACATGCCTGCTATTCTGTGTCCTGTTGAAAACTCTTGTGTGCTAATTATGCTTTAAACCTTAGAATTGATTTAGGCGTAAATTTTTCGCAAAATTATATCATTTTGGACATGTTTAGATCTTCTCGCATGATAGACTTTAAACAAGTTACATTTCAGCTTTTATGAAGTAGATTTTGCACAAATACTTGAGGTTTAACAATTGTCTGACTTCAATTGCACAAGCCACACCTGATATGCATTCCTGAGCATTTGAGCCACTACACTTCATTTCTTACATGATTAGCTCATGGAATTGCCCACTTATATGCTGATTGTTGCTTTGATTGTAAAACTTGCTTACTAGTATGCATGTCGAGATCATGAACTAAACTGTTGCAGTTAAGTGATAGAAGCACTAGGAAACCCCAATTCAGCCTATATACTTTTGTTTTTAGCCAATTTCTATATATTTCCCCTAGTTATCCAATTTGAGCCTAAGCCTTTCATTTCGTTACCCATGTTTTTCCTGTTTTAGTCTATTTTATTTTTAAGTTTCCGGAGTTAGTTTGACCCGTTTCATGCTGCTTAGTTCCGTTGTATTTTGTCCGTCAGTTGTTCATGCACCGATTAGTGGGATGAAAAATACATATGTCCCTTGGTTTGTTCCGTTTCATGCTGCATACAGCTGAGTTTTCTGAGAAAATTCAAAAAAAATTGAGAAAATGAGAAAAATGAGAGATGCAGTTACTTGGCATGCTTTCCCTGGCTATTTTTGAGCCTGTCACACATTGAGTAGTAGTTCTTTGTCGGTATTACCTGGTTGTTAGCCATCATTCAGAGAATTCTGATTCCATTTCTACTTGATGAACTGTTCTCTCGCCAAAAATATTGTGATATTCCTGTACTCCTTTAATAATAGCAGCTTAGACGGTTTTGAACTTGATTTCTGGATTCTATTTTTGCCACTTTTATATATTCCCTTTCCTACCCTTATCCCTAGCCACGTTACAACCCTAACAAAGTCTTCTTAATAATTGCATATGTTTATGTTAATTGGTGGAGATGTGATCTGTGATCAAGCTTATGCTAATCTTTGCTTTAATCTAGCACACGTGCACTTATACACTTAACCCAAATACACATTGAGTGCTAGAGTGATCTCCGGTGAGGTATGAACTCAGATACTTGTCATAATTCATCTATTCGTGGTTAAATTTGCTTTTCATGGAAGTTTGTTTTCATTACTGTGTTTGGCTGTCTGTTATGCTTTTAGATCTCTTCTATGTCAGAATGATACATGTTCGCACTAATTTGCTGCCTTTAGAAATTCTTTAGTTTTAGCTATTGCATTAGAGTTTGCTTGAGGACAAGCAAAGTTTAAGTGTGGGGAGTTTGATATATGCGTTTTATGCATGTTTTACATGCTAGAATACCCCGTACTTAGCCCAAATACAAGGTAATTACTCATATTATTGATCTAATATGCTTAACATTCACCATACAGGTTAAAAAGAGCTTTAAGTAAGATAAAGGGGCTAAACAAGGGAAGAATAGAAGAAAAATAAAGATTGGTGAAAAAGACACCCTACGGCCGTAGAATAAATTTCCTACGGCCGTAGGAGTTATTCTTCTAGAAAGGTTAAAAAGACACCCTACGGCCATAGATGTATATCCCTACGGCCGTGGGAGCCCCTTATCCGCAGTAATCATTTCCTGACAGATTTCTTGGGTGTGTCAGGTGAGCAGCAGAATCTTGCGTGTGGAGAAACTCTGTTCTAGCCACCCTACGTCCGTAGAGGATACTTCCTACGGCCGTAGGAAGTTCTGTTCTAGCAGATTAAATAACAGAATCTGCCATTTGCTCAAGAGTTCCGATTTTTCACCACATTTCGGACCAACACCCCCAAACACTCTCTCTAAACATCCTAACACTCCAGGAGACTTCTCTTGGTGATTCTAAGGAGGAGAGCTTGGATTTGAAGGCTTGGAACAACATCTTAGAGCTTGAATTCATTAGTTTTATCATTGCTAGCTTGGGTATACTCTTTCCATTTCTTATTTCAATCATGTACCCATGTGTTCCAGATGTTGTAGTGCTAATATTATTGTATATGGATAACTAAACTCATTTCACTTGGGCCAAGATGATTCTTGGCTAGTTATGGCAATATATTTGACTTTTATGTTGACTTGATTCATATATGCATGTTTGATCTTGAATACAAATGTGTTTTATCAACTTAGTATGTTTAATCTTACCATGTTCATGTGTGATAATGTGTATAGGACAACTCCTTCATATTTAAGCATGTGGATATTCAAGAATGATGGTTGATTTTATTAATTCCATGTTAAGCTTGTTATGAGAAATCATACATCTTGCATGGTTGTCATTAGATATCATTGTTGGGATATGTTTTGAATCATTTCAGGTTCATCCATTATTGGTAATTTTATTCATATGTTGGTTTTATGCATGCCTTATGATATCCGATAAAAATCTAGTCATTTGGTGTATTTTTGGATCAAACATGCTACTAATAATTAAAGGATTCACAAAGATATTTGTTGGTATGTTTAGATGGTGAAATGAACTCACATGTATGCATTTGTTATGCTTGTCTTAGTGTTCAATGTGCATATCACATGATTCATATTTTAAGAAGTGTTGGCTATACTAGAAATGGTAGGTTTAACATGTTCATATCTTTAGTAATCATGTGGCTAAATATTAAAATCCCTTAATTGTGAGGTTTGAGTTTAGAGGAGTTTGTGACCCCATTGTACCAGTTTACATGTGTTTATGATCTGAGATTAAAGTCTAGATTGTAATTTGTTGTTGAATGCCTTTATGTTAGATTTGACTGTTCTGTCGTACTGGTTCCTACGGCCGCAGGAAGAAATTCCTACGACCGTAGGACAGTACACTTCCTACGGCCGTAGGAAGAAATTCATACGGCCGTAGGAGGCATTTTTACCACAGTGTGCTGTTTTTGCTTGTTTTAACCATTTTAACTGCTTTGACACATTTTTGGGTTCTGAGGACTACTGGACATGTCATTTGAAAAGATGTTTGTCTTTGTAGTCTGATTTGGACGCGATCTGGTGGATCTGTAGTTGAATTCTCATATGCCGTTGCTTGCCTGATCATGTTTGATTGTTGAGTCTGAGTCTTGATAACTCGAGTGATGATTCTTGCATGATAATGTGGTTTTGTTGAGTATTAGAACAACATGATATGCGCTCAATCTATTCAAGTCTTCATATTATGTGTTGTATTGTGTTATTGCCATGATTAGTCTCGATGATTCGAAAGCCTAAGTGATCTGTTATCCTGCTGTTGCCTTCGGTGTTAGTCTATGTTAGTTCCTGTAGTTCTTGATTAATTTAGTTAATTCGATTACTTACTTTAATTAATTCTGTTGATCAAACAACAATGAAACTTAAGTATTGGTAGCTTCCTGCCCTGGTGTAACGATATCCGGTCTTACCGAGTCTATACTACTATTGACCAGGTTATACTTGCCTGAGTCGTGTGTAGTATCTGCTTAGTAACATCGTTTTTATAAATTTAAAACGAGGTTGTGTCCCAAGATTTTATAACAAGAAAAACCCGCAGTCCGGGCTACACCAAACATTGATGTCATTGTTAGAACCAGAAACTCCGAAGAATGAATGCCAAATCAATAGATCATGAGATGCCACCACCTCTAGCATAACTGTCGGATGCTCATGATCACCTCTCATATATTGGCCTCTCCATGCTACAGTGCAATTAGTCTAAGCCCAATGCGTACAGTCTATGCTACCTAGCATGCCGGGAAAGCCGTGTTTCAATTCATGCACGGCGTACAAATTCTGAACATCATCATTAGTAGGCTTGCGTAAATATTTTCTATTATAGAGATGGATAATACCTTTGCAGAAATTATGTATGCAATCCCGTTAGGTCTTATCCGACATCCTCAAGTACTCGTCAAGAGAATCATTAGCCATTCCGTATGCCAATTGTCAGATAGCAGAAGTACACTTTTGTTCCGGTGAAAACCCTTTCCGGCCTCTAGCATCCCACAACCACGTGAAAAATTCATACTTTTGTTTAAGATCGTGAACTATACGCTCGAATAAACCATTGCTCATCCGAAAACGTCGCCTAAACATATCATCATCGTATACCGGGGTCTCGCTAAAATAGTCGCTAATGAGCATCTCGTGTCCAGCTAGTTGATCTCTATTTTTCGGCGGCCTTCTAGTTTGTACACTCGATATTTCTTCATCGTAATCAAAAATTAGTTTTGAAACTGTTTTAAAATAGTGTTATTTCTCGTGAAAATATCAACACTAGTAGTTATTGCCTCGTTTGGTAAATCCATATTGTTTGTAGATGAAAAAAAATAAAAATAGTGATGTATATGCAAGAAAAAGTAGAAGTAGAAGAGAGTAGAAGAGAGGAGTTGTGTGATTTAAAAAATGGTGAAGTGGTAATATTTATAGGTGAAATTTGTTAATTAAAAAAAGAAAAAAAAAACTAACGGTCGAATATTTAATAAAATATCCATTGGGGGGGGGGTCTCGGTTGAGGCATCGAGTACGAGAGCCCGAAGAACCAACTCACTGGGCAAACCCAATGACGCGTTTTGGTGTTCCCCAGCCAACTCGCTGCTACCCGATGCCATCGGGTAGCCCACAACATTCAGCCCTAAGAAAAAGAAACGGCGAGATATAAAAATACCACGCCAGTAACATCGGACCCGTAAAAGTAATAATCTATCAGCCCAAATTCTTACCCTTCCCTAATAATCTTCGCCGACGCCGAAGAAGCCAAGCAAACGCCGACGTCAGAGAGTAAAGAAGCAAGCAAACGCCGTCGCTGGTGTGCAGCCCGCGTACGGGTTTTTAAGATGATTAAAAGCTTTTATCACAACCTTGTTTTAGATTTATAAAAACGATATTACAAAGCAGATACTACACACGACTCAGGCAAGTATGACCTGATCAATAGTAGTATAGACTAGGTAAGACCGGATATCGTTCCACCAGGACAGGTAACTACCAATACTTAAGTATCACTGTTGTTTGATCAGCAGAATTAAAATAGAAGCAAGTAACAAGCTAAACTAATCCACAGATTAACTAAAACAGATTAAAATAAACTAACACCGAAGGCAATAGCAGGGTAAAGATTCACTCGGGCTTTCGAATCATCCTAACTAATCATGGCAATATTACAATACAAATCCTAATATGAAGACTTGAACAGATTGAGCGCATAGCATGCTTTTCAAATACTCAACAAAACCATATTATCATTCAAGAATCATCACTCGAGTTATCAAGACTCAGACTCAATAATCAAACATGATCAGGCAAGCAATGGCATATCAGAATTCAACTACAGATTCACCAGATCACGTCTAAATCAGACTACAAGGACAAACATCTTTTCAAATGACATGTCTAGTAGTCCTCAAGACCAAAAAGGTGTCAAAGCAGTCAAAATAATTAAAACAAGCATAAACAGCACACGTTGGTGAAAATGGCCTCTTATGGCCTTAGGAATTTCTTCCTGTGGTCATAGGAGTTGATACCTTCCCATGGCTTGGGGATTTCTTCCTACGGCTGAAGGAATGGATCCGATAGTACAGTTAAATCTTACATAAAGGCATTCAACAACAAATCATAATCTAGACTTTAATCTCAGATCATAAACACATGCAAGTTGGTACAATGGGGTTACAAACTCTCTAAATTCAAACCTCACAATTAAGGGATTCTCAGATTTAGCCACATGATTACTAAAGATATGAACATGTTAAACCTACTATTTCTAGTATAGCCAACACTTCTTAAAACATGAATCATGTGATATGACATTGAATACCAAGACCGGCATATCAAAGGCATACATGTGAGTTCATTTCACCATCTTAAACATACCAACAAACATCTTTGTGAATTCTTTAATCATTAGTAGCATGCTTGACCCATGGATACACCAAATGACTAGATTTTCATCGGATATCATAAAGCTCGCATAAAACCAACATATGTAGGAAAATGACCAATAATGGATGAACCTGAAATGATTCAAAACATATCCCAACAATGATTTCTAAAGACAATCATGCAAGATGCATCATTTCTAATCACATACTTAACATGACATTAATGAGTTCCAAACATCATCATTGAATATCCACATGCTTAAACATGAAGGAGTTATCCTAACATATTCTTACACATGAACATGACCAGATTATACATACTAAGTTGATGAAACACAATTGTATTCAAGATTAAACATGCATAATTGAATCAAGTCAACATAAAGGTTAAATATATTGCCATAACTAGCCAATAATCATCGTGGCCCAAGTGAAATGAGTTTAGTTATCCATATACATCAATGTAAGTACTATAACATCTAGAACACATGGGTACATGACTGAAATCTTAAATGGAAAGAGTATACCCAAGCTAGCAATGATAAAACTAATGAGTCCAAGCTCCAAGATGTTGTTCCAAGCCTTCCAATCCAACCTCTCCTCCGTAGAATCACCAAGAAAGGTTTCTCGAATGTTTAAGGGTTTGGGGAGAGTGTTTGGTGGTGTTAGGTTGAAGTGAGGTTAGAACCGGAACCAGAGGTTCGGCAGAGGTTCGGTAGGGGGTTCGACACCTCGAGGTGTATGTGTGACGTGAAGCTCTCGAGTCTCCCCCTCTCACTTGCCAACTCCCCAAATCACCCCTTTCAAATGAACCTTGAGTTGCTATTTATAGGCATTCTGAACCGGGACCTTCTACGGCCGTAGGATATAAGCATTGCGGTCGTAGGAAGCCTTCACATGAAATAGTAACTTTTGCGGCTCTATACGGCCGTAGGATATATCCTATACGGCCGTAGGATGGCTAGATGACTGACACACGCAAGAAATATGTCAGAGATTTGTGGGCTACGGAATAGGTGTTCCTACGGGCGTAGGGACTTCTTGCTATGGCCGTAGGCCGACATCGATGGCTTCCTAGAAGGATATCCTCCTACGACCGTAGGAACTGGCTTCTACGGCCGTAGGGAGTCTTTTTCCAACATTCTTCATTTTTCTTCTATTTTTCCCTTGTTTTGCCCATTTATCTCATTTGAAGCTCTTGAAAACCTGCATCGTGAATGTTAAACATATTAGATCAATTGTAGCAAGAATCACCTTGTATTTGGGCAAGTACGGGGTATTTCAGCATGTAAAACATGTATAAAATCGCATATATCAGTCGCCGAGAGTAAAGAAGCAAGCAAGCGAACAGAATGGCTAGGAAGAAGGTGAAGGTGGATGAGCGAATCAGAATCCTAATTCATAAAGGGCTCATATACCAACAGCATTATATCTTCAACATCATGATCAATGGCGACAAATCCTACGATCAGGTCATCCCGCACACTTACTTGTGTTTACATATACGTATATTTTATTTTTATTGCTTATAGGGTTATTGATATGTGTGTTTTTTTATTGCTAGCATATCGGGATCCTCCACTATATTCTTCATGAAAAACCATTTAAAAGGGAACTTATATCGGGAAAAGTTCTATGGTGTTACGGGCATAAACCTGGACTTCCCCGGTTTTTCTTTAAACCTCGTTTTTTGCTACATAATTTTTGCTTCCATCTGTATTATGACTATACTTGAACAGAACTTTAATTACTTTAGAACACACGTCACTCGGTCTAGTATAATCTAATGTAAAGGAAGGTTTTCTTCTTTTGCGGGCATATTTAGGGGTGTTCACTCATTGGATAAAACCGAATTACCGAACAAAAAATTTTGGATCGGACTATTTGGTTTGAATATTTCGGATTTTTGGATCGGATTGGATCAAAACTTAATAATTACTATCGATTCTGGCTTGATTCATTCAAACCGAATTAACCTAACAAATTGAATACACACACACACACACACACACACACATATATATATATATATATATATATATATATATATATATATATATATATATATAGTAAGAAGTTCATTCGAGAACCGTTGTTAGTGCGAGAACCAATCTGAGCCGTCCAATGCCCCCTCCTTCAATGTCATTGCCCACCCATTAATTCCTCACATGCACCCTGCCATACTCTATGCCTCCACGCTCTCCATCCAGGAACTTCCCATATCCAAGAAATGGCTGAGATTGGTTCTCGCGCTTCTCGCACTAATAATGGTTCTCGCATGAACCCTCCCCTATATATATATATATATATATATATATATATATATATAACTCTAGTGGAACAAAGTAATCCATACGTATCATGTATATGTTCATTTACAACTTATTATTTTTAATTACATATTTATAAAACCACTTGTCCCACTACTTACTGTAACTTGGACAACTATATTTCAATCTTAATAATATATGTATTGAATCTAGTTTTTAAAATATTTGGACTCTTTAAACATATATTTATGTAACAATGAAAACCGAATTGTAAAAACCGATCCAACCGAATTGTAATATGAATGGTTTGGTTTGGATATTAAGATTGTTTAGATGGATCGGATCACACTTTTCAAAACCGAAATCCAATTGGATTTACTCAATCGGACCAGATCAAACCGATCCATCTGAACGTACACCCCTAGGCATATTGGGTATGAAGCTTTTTGGAGCCGGTAGATTTTTGTTATGAAAGAAAAGGCTATAAGCCATGTTTGATGGAAACTTCTTTTTATTAAAAAAGAGCTCTGAAACAAAAAGATTCTTGAAGTAACATTTAAAAGTAGCTTAAAACTAGCTGTAAGCTTTTTATATACCAAATTACCTAAATGCCTTATTTAATTGTGTTATAATTTTGTGTTCTTTTTTGTGAATTTGCCAAACACACATATAACTAAAATATACAGCTTCCAACTCCAGCTATCAGCTAAGCTATTTCCGACAAACATACCCTTTATGTGACTTGTATGTTTTAGGATGTTGTAAATTCACTTCAAAATGTATGTCCATATTGAAGAGTATTTTGGGGGTTTTGATTTTGATGATGATTTAGACTAATGGGAATTTACAAGTTTCGTAACATAAAAGAGGGGTAATATCGTCAATTGCAGGAGTAATCCAATTTAGTTCTAGTTTTACTAATTTTAATCTATGAGCACGTATTTTCGGTATTGAATACAAACATATATGTAGAGACGGAGGCAGAAAAAAATGAATTTGTTTTGTGATTACATGGTATGTGTCATGCTGTTGCTTATGAATGTCATGTTTACCATTGAACATAATTCCTAGCTAAAAAGTATGTGTTCATTGACCATGTTGCAGTCGTAAGTCAAAACTGGCCAAGGTGCGGAAGTCTTTGAGGCGTTACTGTTGGGAAAATGATCAGTTTGAATTTGATGAAACAAAGTTAAGTTTGTAAGATGAGTTCTACATATAACTTAAACAGAATTATGAAGCTTAGTCAGACTGAACATTTAGAGTGATTCAGACTGAGTATAAGCTGAATATAAGCTGAGCATATGTTGATCAGTTTATATTATACCTTAGCTTGTTTATTAATATGTTTAATAATCTGTGTATGTCACATAAGGTATATATCGAGTAGTCAGCTTGATGTGTTTCAAGCTGAGTGACTCAGCTCAGAAGCAGAGTCAGCTCGACAGAGTTAACAAATATGTTTTATTTAATTCTTTGGACTTCTAAGGATGAGTTAATAATTATACATGTTAGTTCATGTTTGAATTCGGGTTTGTTCTCGAAGAACTCAGCTTGATGAGTTTCAAGCTGAGTAACTCAGTCCGAGTGAAGAAGTCAGTTTAAAGATAATTTAAATATGTTTTAAATTCATCTTTATCTCTCTATATCTACGGCGCGGATAAGAAGACTCCAGAATCAAGATTGAAGATTGAAGACTCAAGATAAGAAGATTCAAGATTCAAGATTCCGGTTTATCCGAAAGTTAGTTAGTGAATTAGGCTAAGTCTAGTTTGTTAGGAACCATAGCAACAGGATTATAAATACTTATCTCCTGATAATTTTAGAGGTACGACTTTGATTCAAAAACAACTAAGTGTTGCAGAGCCAAACCTCACCTCATCGTATGTGTTACGAGTCTTGATTCAGTATCAAGATTTAATCACAGATTGCCAAAGAAGTTCGTGTGTTCGAATTAATCACATCAGTTGTGATATTGGTAAGTAATCATGTGTTGATTCAATCTGTGTAAATCCTGTTTAGAGAGTCGTCGGTATCTATAATTATATGTTAATTATAGATATCTAAGTTTGAGAGAATTGAGAGATTTATATTAGGTGATTATATATCAAGAGTTGCTTACTTGATAGTCATTGTAATCATCTTCTTATTCAAAGCATTGTAATCATCTTCTGATTAATAAAAGCATTTGATTGATTGTGGTTTGATTTACTGTGTGTAACACTTTTCTTTGATTTGTTCAATTTCCGCAGAAAGTGTATTCAACCCCCCTTGTACACACCTATTGCTTGTTGTTACTCTCTCATACAAGGGACCAACAACTGGTATCAGAGCAGGCTGAACGATTTCATCAGTTGAATAGTTCAAGATTCTGAGAAAGATTGAAATGTCAACAAGCAATACTCCATCCAACTTTCCTCAGATGTTTGCAAAAGGATGTCCCGTATTTGATGGATCTGACTATCCTATGTGGAAGTTCAGAGCCATGCTCTTCCTAAAGTCCGTTGACAACCGTATGTCGGAAGTCATCACAAAAGGGCCAATCATTCCCAAAACTCCTTCTACTGTCAGTGATACGTCTCCTGGTAAAACTGAAAAGGAAACAAGAAAGCCTACTGCATCCTGGACTGAAGAAGACCGGAAACTCTTCAATCTAGATGACAAGGCAAAGAGTGTTCTAGCGAATTCCCTAACTAATGAAATCATGCGTACTGTGACTGGGTGTCAAACCGCAAAGGATATCTGGGATACGCTGAGTGTCACTTATGAGGGCACATATCTGGTCAAGCAGCAAAAGAAGAATCACTTGAATAGATCGTATGAAAACTTCTTTTCAAAGAAGAATGAAACCTTGGCAGATTTGTTCACAAGGTTTCACTGCTTGATAAATGACCTACTTAGTGTGGGTATAAAGAGAGATGAAGCTGAGCTCGTGCTGAAATTTCTGGATGCGTTACCAGAAAGGTTCAATGAAGTAACCACTGCACTAAGGGCTGGAGGAACATTACACATGTATAACCTACAGTCCATCTATGGGTTCTTGCTGAATCATGAACAGATCATAGAACACAAAAGAGCTTCTCAACAACAACTAAAAGAATCTTTGGACAAAACAGAAGTTGCATTAGTTGCACAGAAGAAGAAGAAAGGTTCAAAAGCTATGGTTGTTGAATCTGAAACTGAGTCAGAATCTCAAGCTGACCACTCAGACTCAGACTCAAGTGATACTGATGATGTTCAGACCATCACTGAGCAAATGGCCATGTTAGCCAGACGTTTGAGAAAAGGTCAAAGGGGAAGAGGAAGATCTGACAGGAGCAAAGGGAAGAGTTCCTTTGATCCCAAGAATGATGTGTGCTTCAACTGTCAGAAAAAGGGACATATAGCTGCTGAGTGCAGATCTAAGAAGGTAGAATCAACATCTGTTGTTGATAAGAATGCTTATAGAGCTGATAAGTACAAGAAGAAGTACACTCAGCTCAAGAAATCAAAGCCTGAAGACAAACCCAGTGGAAAAGGTTTATATGCTGAAACCTGGGATACAGAATCATCCACCTCAGATGATAATGTATGTCTAATGGCTCAAGAAGATGAAGAGCTAGAATTGGATGAGGTTGATTATGGTCAGTCCGAATCAATCTTTGAAGCTAACATGAAGGAAGCTGAGGAAAACAGCAAACTGAGTTGTTGTGATCCTGCTTCCATGTACAAGGTCAGTAATTTCTACTCTTATACAGATGAGGAGAAAGGTCTTGCTTTTGATTATTTGTTGAATGATTTCAAGACCAGCCTTAAGTCTCAGACTGACCTCAAAGCTGAAATAGCTAAACTTAAAGACGAGATTAAGGAAAATAAATCTCTCATTGATGTTGGTAAGAAAGCACAGTGTGACCTTGAATGTCAGAGGCACATTAATAAACTTCTTAGTGAAGAGCTTCCGGAAGCAAAAGACAAAGCTGATCAATTTCAAAAGATCACTGAGTCTTGGTGTAAGTCATCAAAGCTTGCTGAACAATGCATAAACCAACAGCTACCTAAACAGGTGAAGGCTGTACTTGGAGGTGACTATCAAACAGCAGCTTATGTAGCTGATGATGAGATAGCAAGTACAGATTCTGAGGAAGATAAACAACTGATTAAGTCTCAGAAGTCAGCCTCAGAAAAAAGACATGATCCAAACCTAAAATTCAATATGTTTGTGAAGGCCAAAGATCATGGTAATGAGTGCTCAACATCCAAACAACATGGTAAGTCTGTGTTGGACAGATTAGGCACTCAGCCTGTTCAAAGAACTTCAGTCATAGAAAGGCTTAATCCAAATCCTTTCAAAAGACAAAATTCTCTATCTGGCTCGGAGAGAAGTTACAAGAACAGGAAGACCACTGTAAGTCAGAGGTCAAATCACAACAATGGTAAGTCCAAAGTTGTTGATCTTGGTAAGTCCAAGAAGATCAACAGTGGTAAGTCCAAACCTGTTGAAACTGGTGAGTCCAGTAAGCATGACAAAGGTAAGTCCAAAGTCATGCAGAAGAAGGTTGTTAGTCAATCTTCTCAGGATAACAAACAGAGACCTGACAAAGGTAAGTCCAAAGTCAGTGATCACCAGGTGAATCAGCTTGCAAAGAAAGTTAAGAAGTTATCCACCATATACAATCCTAAAACTGAAAGTAAATTCTCACAAGGATTGTTAGACACTCTACCTCCTGTCATCATTGGATAAAGGAGATGCTACAATTGCAGAAGTAGAGCTCATGAGGCTAAGGACTGTGATGCTGAAATCTCAAGGCCTGAGCAAGAACAAACTGATCAGCCTACACAGGATTCGGTTCCTGCTCAAGCTGAGCAGTCGGTTCAACAAGATGAAGCTGCTAAGTGCTCCTCATCTGAACCCACCAAGAAGTGGGTTTCCAAGAAAAACTAATGTGTTTAGTTTTTATATCATGTGCAGGGTTCAAGTAAATGGTACTTGGATAGTGGATGTTCAAGGCACATGACCGGATGGAAAGGATTTCTCAGTGATTTCCAGGAAGATGAAGGTCCTAAAGTAACATTTGGTGACAACTCCCATGAAAGAACCAAAGGCTATGGGAAGATGCAAGCTGGTAAAGTCACTTTCCAGAGAGTTGCATATGTCAAAGGCCTCAAACACAACCTGATTAGTATCAGTCAATTGTGTGATGAGGACAGTGTTGTTACTTTTAGGAAGAAAGCAGGAACAATTTATAATGCTAAGGGAAAGCATGTATTAATAGCTCAAAGAGAAAGAGATGTGTATCTACTTGATCTTAATTATGCTGATCCCAATAATGAAACCTGCTTGTATTCCCATTCTGTTCCTGAGCTGAGTTGGTTATGGCATAAACGTTTGTCTCATTTGAACTTTAAAAATATAAATATGCTGTCCAATAAAGCGTTAGTCTCTGGATTACCAAAAATCATATTTGTCAAAGACAAATTGTGTTCAGCCTGTGAACAAGGGAAACACCATAAAGGGTCTTTTAAATCAAAGAAATTTTTTTCAATAACAGACCCATTGCATATGTTGCATATGGATCTGTTTGGACCCATAAGTACTCCAAGCCTAAGAGGCAAGAAGTACACTCTGGTGATAGTAGATGAGTTCTCACGATTCACCTGGGTAATATTCCTAAAAGCCAAAAGTGAGGCTGCCCTGGAGATAATAAGTTTCATCAAAAGGGAAGAGTTGCAGAAAGGTTTGTCTGTAAAGCAACTAAGAAGTGATCATGGGACTGAGTTCAGGAACTCAACCCTTGAAAGCTTTTGTGAACAAAAAGGAATATTACAAAATTTCTCATCTGTCAGAACTCCACAACAAAATGGAGTTGCTGAAAGGAGAAATAGAACCTTAATTGAGGCTGCAAGGACAATGCTATGTGAGGCAGGATTGAAACTCTATTTCTGGGATGAAGCTGTTAGTACAGCCTGCTATACTCAGAATAGGTCAATCATTGTCAAAAGACATGGAAAGACTTCATATGAAATGTATAAGTCTAGAAATCCCAATATAGGTTATTTCCATTTCTTTGGTTCAAAATGCTATGTGCTGAATCAAAGAGATCAGCTCCATAAGTTGGAACCTAAAGCTGATCTTGGAATATTCGTTGGTTATTCCTCAATCTCCAAGTCTTATAGAATATATAATACAATGAGAAAGGCAATACAAGAATCAATTCATGTCTCTTTTGATGAAGACTGTTTTGATCAATCTGATAAGAGTCAAGCTGATAAGAGTCAAGCTGACTTGGTTAGTCTGAGTGAGCTTGAAAGGCCTAAGGAAACCAACTTATCAAATCCTATGTATGTTATAGGAGATGATAGTGATGATGATGTGTGATCATCAAAGAAATCATCACAAACTCCAAGGGATTCTCAAGCTGAGAAGCATGATGAGTTCGTCAACCCCATTGGAGCTGATGTCACTCAGACTGAGAATCTCAGTGACAATCAGTTTGTTGACAATGCTGCTGTTGAGACTGAGGAGATAAGTTCACCTCAAGGTTCTCAACATCACTCAGATTCAGAACCTGACTCTCCAACTACCACATTTAAATTCCTCAAAGATCATCCTCAAGATCAAATCATTGGAAATGTCCAAGAGAAAGTCATGACAAGATCTAAGGCTACAGCAAACTATGCTGCTCAATTTAGTTTTCTGTCTCAGATGGAACCAAAGAAGACTGAGGAAGCCTTAGCAGATGAGGATTGGATTGATGCTATGCAAGAGGAATTAAATGAGTTTGAGAGGAATCAAGTCTGGACCCTTGTCCCTACCCCCAAAGATCATTCAATTATAGGCACTAAGTGGGTCTATAGAAATAAAATGGACAAGGATGGAGTAATAGTTAGGAACAAAGCCAGTCTGGTAGCACAAGGGTATAAGCAAGAGGAAGGAATCGATTATGATGAGACATTTGCCCCTGTTGCTAGAATTGAAGCTATAAGATTGTTCCTGGCTTATGCAGCATATAAAGACTTCAAAGTCTATCAAATGGATGTGAAGAGTGCTTTTCTAAATGGAAAACTTCAGGAGGAAGTCTATGTGAATCAACCTCCTGGCTTTGTAAGTTCAAAGTTTCCACATCATGTCTATAAGTTGGACAAGGCTTTGTATGGTCTTAAACAAGCTCCAAGAGCTTGGTATGATACACTGTCCACTTATCTACTATCCATGGATTTCACCAGAGGTAGTATAGATAAGACACTGTTTATTAAAAAGAGCAAAGGACAGGTGATTCTTGTACAAATCTATGTGGATGATATTATTTTTAGTTCAACCAATGAATCTCTGTGTGAGTGGTTCTCCAAAATAATGTCACAAAAGTACAAGATGAGTATGATGGGTGAGATGACATATTTCCTAGGCCTATAAATTCAATAAAAGTCTGATGGAATTTTCATCAATCAAAGCAAATATGTTTTGGATTTGATAAAGAAATATGGTTTTGATTCAAGTTCAACCATGAAAACACCCATGTCACCAGTTGTCAATCTGAGTAAAGACTCAGATGGTAAGTCTGTGTGTCAGTCTACCTATAGAGGAATGATAGGTTCATTACTCTATTTGACAGCTAGTAGACCTGATATCATGTTTGCTACATGTGTTTGTGCAAGATATCAGGCTGATCCTAAAGAATCACATCTTCAAGCTGTGAAAAGGATCTTTCGGTACCTAAAAGGTACACCAAATATAGGACTTTGGTATCCAAAGGACTCTGGATTTGAGTTAGTTGGTTTTTCTGATGCTGACTATGCTGGGTGCAAGTTAGATAGAAAATCAACCACTGGAGGATGTTAATTGCTTGGAGGTAAATTAGTAAGCTGGACTAGTAAGAAATAGAACTCAGTGGCTACTTCGACTGCTGAAGCTGAGTATGTTGCAGCAGGGAGCTGTTGTGCTCAAATCTTGTGGATGCAGCATCAGCTTCAAGACTTTGGGATGAGTTTCAAGAAAACTCCTATCTTCTGTGATAACCAAAGTGCAATAGCCATCACTTACAATCCAGTATTTCATTCAAGAACCAAGCATATTGAAATTAGACATCACTTCATAAGGGACATCGTGGAAAAAGGTAAAGTTGACATTAAATTTATCTCCACTGATGACCAATTAGCAGATATCTTTACTAAGCCCCTTGATGAAAAGAGGTTTATGTATCTGCTAAGTAAATTGGGTATGCTCAACCCCTAGCTAAGTGTCTAAAATTTGAGTTCTCAGTTTGACAGAGACTAAGTGTCTTAAGCTGGGTGCACAGTTTATAAATAAGTTTTCATAAACTGATCTATATGTCAAACTGAATAATGAGTTCACACGTTTGGTCAGTTCCAAACATAATTCAACTACTCGGTGTGGTTGAAATGTTAGTTTGAGTTAGTCTCGAACAAAATGACTAAGTGTCATTGAGTCTGAGCTATGTGCTTAACTCACACTGTGTGATTGGTTCATACGTTTGGTAAGTTCCAAACATATTTTACCTACTTAGTGTGGCTAAAATTACATGTTTAAGTCAGTCTTAAACATAAATGACTAAATGTCATTGAGCCTGAGTTGTGTGCTCTACTCAAGCTGAGTATCAATCTCAAGCTGAGTGCTCCACTCAAGCTGAGTGCTTGAATCAAGCTGAGTGCTTGACTTAGACTGAGTAATATGTTTACTCAGCTTGGTGTGTCCAATCTATGAATTAATTACTACGTGTTATTAATTTTTTTGTCCATACGCATTTGAATCAGTTTCAATTTGTATCGTATATCAATTGTGTATTGATATATTTACAAAGTGTTTGTAATCTTATTATTTGTTAATATTATTATTTTACACTTGTATCCATTGGAGAATGATGTGTTTCTACCCTCTAACTGTTACGTCAAACCGTAATTTTTTTGGCGTAACGAATTAAAAAGGGATTCCAACGGTAATTTTTCTCTCTCCTCGAAAAGGTATATATACCGACCTTCACAGCATTTTAGAGGTTTACGCTTCAACCTCTCATCTCTACGCCTCTCATCTGCCTATATACCTTTCAACAAATTTGCTACGTGCGATTCTCAGTTCCATCGATTTTGAAACCCTAACTCGCTCAGTGCGACGCTCATTGCTCAGTGCAAGTAAAGTAGTTACTCAGTGTAATCTGCAATTTCATCAATGGAAGGAACCACTCTCATTCTCAGTGATCGAATGGTTTGTGGTGCTGCGTTGAAAAACAACGGATTGCCGCTGATCAAAATCAACAATCAGCGTGCATGTCTTGATATCCCTGCGAGGAAACAGGGGAGAGGATATGAAGCATGGGTTGCTTATATTCGGAAATGCCCTTTGGCATTTGCTTTCATTGGAGCGCCTGTTCACATCGTTCCACAGTACCTGTTGGAGTTCTGGTTTACATGCACCTTCAATCAGAACAGAGGAGAGATAACCGGCACTGTTCGTAATGGAGATAGAACAGTGGCCCTCACGGTTCAAAGGCTAAGGGATGTTCTTCAACTCCCTGTTCAAGATGTGTTCGAGCCAACCATGACTAGACAAGTGGCGAGGTCCGTTCTACCTCAAATGGGTCACCCTCAAACTGAATGGATGATCAAGAAGGCCACTTTCCCAACTGGCTGGGGCCTCATGGTGTCAACAGTGGTCCGTTCACTGGGGACTAAAGTTGGAGGCTTGGACCAAGTCAACGAGTTTGAAATGCAGCTGCTATACAACATGTTCTTTGATAGGCGTATCGATTATGCACAGCTTATATTCAACGAACTCAAAGTCCAAGTACTGAAAACCACCAGGGACCTCCATGTGCCATTCATAAGGTACTTGTCCTTGGTGATTGAAGCTGAGTTAGGAGATCTCCATGAAGCTGAATGGGATGTGTTTCCTGTTCCATCACTCAGCTCCAAGATGTTCAACAATGACATATTCCCAGAGCAAGAGGGTATAAGTGGTCCAATGCTCTTGGTAGCTGAGGGAGTTTCATCTGCAAGTGGAGATGAGGGATTGAATCAAGGGGAAGCTTCTCACGCTGACACCGAGGTTCAGGCTGAGCTCTCTGCTCAAGCTGAACCAGCACCTACAGAAGCTGCTTCAGGTAAAACCTCTCTACTTTCTCTTTCTTCCCACTTTTCTCCATCTACTTTTGGAGATAAGACTGCAGTAGAACCAACTCAGTCTAACCCGTCTCCTCCACCTTCATTCCATCTACAATTCCAATCTGAAGCCACCCCTAGTATGCCTACTGATGCTAGGGAGAATATCCAAACCTACCAAATAAAAACTGCCAAAGGTGGTGCCACTCCTAAAGGCATCACTGGAGCTGAGATCACTTTGAATCCTCCGGCAAGAGTTGAGGGGGAGATGCCTACTCTCAAGGTGTCAACCTCACGGCTCATTCAAACCCAACAGCCTAAACCGGGTATGGTGTCTACTCAGCCCATACTTGCTCGTGCCATGGGAGAGCCTACTTCTGTGCCTGAACAGACACATTCAGGTTACATTGAACATATGACCAATCCCCAGGGTCAATCACCCCCCTCTTTACCCAAAAGCCAACCACCAACCCATACACTTCACGTCTCGAGCCCTATTCGTTCTATTCATTTCTCACACTCTAGTGCACGACCTGTCAATGTTTCATCTTCAAACCAGGGTGATTCACAGGGTCAAGACTCTGGTGCAAATGAGTTTGAAGGTATACACCAACCTTTGGATGATGCACCCAAAGACTTTCCTCACACTGATACTGCCTCCTCATGCATCCAGCAGTTGAAAGAATATGTTGCTGCTCAGTTTGGTTTGTTCCATCTCAAGCAGAAGAAGCACAAATGCCAAATCTATCAAAGGCTTGAGAAGCTGACAAAGGATGTTCAAGAGATTGCCTCTGCAGTTGCTGCACTCCAACAACAAAGGACTTCAAACCCTATTGATGATGACAAAAAGGGGTAGAAGGTTCAAGCTGATATTGAAGCTGAGCTAGTTCGAGCTGAAGCTGAAGCTCTTCTAGTTCTAGCTAAAGGAGTAGAGAGGAAGACTCAAACTGAGGGGGAGTCAGAAATGAACGAAGATGAAACTGCATCAAAGAAGCAAAAGATTTCAGAATCTGAGTCTGAAGCTGACGAGGGTTCTGAAACTGAGCAGGAAACTGAAGAAGAAAAGGCTACGAGAGAATTGATGGAAATGCTAGAACAAGAAGAAGCAAATGAGCTCAATATCTCTGTAGCTGAATTAAAGAAGAGAAAAGAAAAAGAGCAACTGGATCAAGAAAAAGAAAAGTTAAAGAGAGCTTTAGCTGAAGCTGAAGCTGACTATAATGGTCCAAGACCTGATCCTATCCCATATTCAGATGCTGAAATTCAAGAATGCTATTTCAGAAGAACCATCAGTGAAGATATAAAAGGCATGACCTTGAACAGAATCAACAGAGCAATCAGATCACAAAAGGATCAGCTTCAACATATACCTAATCTGCAAGAAATCCTTGAAGAAATAAATAAAGAGATTAAGGAGTTTGAAGAGCTGCATCCAGAATAGATTAGTTCTGTTGCAAATATTAGATTAGTTCTAATATTTTAAAGCACTATGTGTGCATGATCTAAGTGATCAACAACTTTTGTATTATTATCAGTTCTATTAATACAAATATAAAGTTTGATATGTTCAACTGTATAATGATGTGTTCATAGCTATAAGTCTGATAAGTTCAGCTTAATGAATAAATGATAAGTTCTTATTCATTAATATAATTAGTTGGTGTGTTCAACTAAAAATTGGTGTGTTCCAATTTAAATTGATAAGTTCAATTAATATTGATATGTTCAATAAATATTTGATCAGTTCAAATAATAAAATCTTAATAAGTTTAAGATTTAAAACATAATTCTGTTAAAGAAACTTAAGAACTGTTTGATGGTTTTGTCATCATCAAATAGGGGGAGTTTGTTGGGAAAATGATCTCATCAGTTTGAATTTGATGAGACAAAGTTAAGTTTGTAAGATGAGTTCTACATATAACTTAAACAGAATTATGAAGCTTAGTCAGACTGAACACTTAGAGTGATTCAGACTGAGTATAAGCTGAATATAAGTTGAGCATATGTTGATCAGTTTATATTATACCTTAGCTTGTTTATTAATATGTTTAATAATCTGTGTATGTCACATAAGGTATATATCAAGTAGTCAGCTTGATGTGTTTCAAGCTGAGTGACTCAGCTCAGAAGCAGAGTCAGCTCGACAGAGTTAACAAATATATTTTATTTAACTCATTGGACTTCTAAGGATGAGTTAATAATTATACATGTTAGTTCATGTTTGAATTCGGGTTTGTTCTCAAAGAACTCAGCTTGATGAGTTTCAAGCTGAGTAACTCAGTCCGAGTGAAGAAGTCAGTTTAAAGATATATTAAATATGTTTTAAATTCATCTTTATCTCTCTATATCTACGGCGTGGATAAGAAGACTCCAGAATCAAGATTGAAGATTGAAGACTCAAGATAAGAAGATTCAAGATTCAAGATTCCGGTTTATCCGAAAGTTAGTTAGCGAATTAGGCTAAGTATAGTTTGTTAGGAACCGTAGCAACAGGATTATAAATACTTATCTCCTAATAAGTTTAGAGGTACGACTTTGATTCAAAAACAACTAAGTGTTGCAGAGCCAAACCTCACCTCATCGTATGTGTTACGAGTCTTGATTCAGTATCAAGATTTAATCACAGATTGCCAAAGAAGTTCGTGTGTTCGAATTAATCACATCAGTTGTGATATTGGTAAGTAATCATGTGTTGATTCAATCTTTGTAAATCATGTTTAGAGAGTCGTCGGTATCTATAATTATATGTTAATTATAGATATCTAAGTTTGAGAGAATTGAGAGATTTATATTAGGTGATTATATATCAAGAGTTGCTTACTTGATAGTCATTGTAATCATCTTCTTATTCAAAGCATTGTAATCATCTTCTGATTAATAAAAGCATTTGATTGATTGTGGTTTGATTTACTGTGTGTAACACTTTTCTTTGATTTGTTCAATTTCCGCAGAAAGTGTATTCAACCCCCCTTCTACACACCTGTTGCTTGTTGTTACTCTCTCATACAATGGACCAACAGTTACGGGTTTATAGATCATGATATGTGGCCCCCCTTCACACGTTTTCTTCTACTTGCACCAATTACGTTTTGTCGGTACAAGGATTCTGAGAGAATTGTTGGGAAGAGATTTGGGATGTGTGTATTACAGGTAAGTTACAGTTCACGTTGTATAGGTCAAGTTCTTATGTAGTTGGTAAACGTTCATGATATGTAATGTGTGTTTTATTCAGGATTCCGAGGCTTTGACCCCTGATCTTCTCTCAAGAACTCTAGAAAATGTAGATGCTGGTTCTGTTGACTCGTTCATTGTGTTCACTCACTAGTCTCTATACAAACCTCAGGGTATGAGCCTCAGTTTTTATCTTTTACTAGCTGCTTCAACACAAAATATCGGTTACAAATTTATAAGGCCAGGCGTAGCACGTTTGGCTTCCAGGTCCGCCAAACCGAAGGAATTGTCAGCTTTTTCTTTTTTTTTCCTTTTTTTTTGGTTTTGTGAGAGGGAAATTTTGGGTTGTTTGGGTTGGGTGCTACTTAGGTTTTGGGTTGAGTTCGGGTTGGGAAGGAGAGAGTAAGAAAAGCTGATGTGGCAGCTGAGGTGGCGTTTGGGTTGATAAAGGTGGTACTCATGGCCTAAGTAATGTTTAAAGTTGGTTTACTGGTTGATAATCAGTAACTCTTTATAAACGGGTAAACGGAGAGGTTTTCCCCGTTGAGGGGAAGGCGAGTCTTTGACTCAAATGTACGCGGCGTAACCGGGTTATCCCCCTGACCGTTTTTTGACCCTTCTGTGGCCACCCTCAAGATGTTTACCTAGGGAGGTTCGACCCCGTGACCTCTTTATCTCTTTGAGGAATCTCCATAATCTGCATAAATATTATAAGGCAATATGCATTATGTCACATGCTTATTCTACCAATAACAAGAACTCCACTCTTACTCGTATAATACAGACATTCATTCGACCGGATGTTTAATAAGATAATGTATTCGGATCAATCATATTTCATAACTAGTCTACGTGTGATTCTTGCAGGATGATCATGAGAGAGTTTCTACAGAATCTAGTTCGGGGGCTGTCACTGGAAGCTTCAACGAACGTTTTCCACCTTCTCTTGCATCATGCAACTCGTTTATAGTTATGGATGATGAATCGAATATATTACCGATCTCATCTTATATGGAATCACTCCCACAAGTTTTAGGACAAAAGGTACATTTCTCTCTAGTATTGCAAAATATAATAGAATGCACTTTAGCCTTTTTTTTAGCTTAATATCTTCTTTCCTTTTTCTTGATTTTTTTTGTTTGTATAATACATGTTATATAAAACCAGTTATCTGATTATTGTCTCTTGGAGTTGTGATAATAAGTTCTAGGCTTCTAGCATTTGAATAAAGTGATTACCATTGTAAGTATATGATATGTCTAATTGAAAGAACTTACTTTTGTTTTCTTCTAATTATGTCTTAGGATGACTTGAAAGCAAAAGGTGACGATTTATCAAATCTAGATCGGCTTGAGAGAGATGGGATTTCTAATGACAAGGGTGTATGAGAGTGCTTTGCAGATTAGCGGTTGGAGCTTACCATTGGGTGGTGTAGTTACAATGGTAGAAAAAGATAAGAAGCCTAAAGATGAAAGTGATAAGAAAAGAAGCATGAATGAAAGATTAGAAGCTCTTCTAAATCATCAAAAAAGAAGAAAAGAGTGTTTTAATTCTACCAAGTCTCTTAGATGTCAGTCAGTAATGACTGACCTGGATGCAATTCGTGGTTGGGTAAATATATAAATGACAAAAATACCTCTATTAATGTTTGAATACGTTGTTTGTTAACTAATAAATATATACATTCTTGTTAATTAATTATATCTGGTTATTTATAACTCTCTATACTGGTTTATGACTAACTGTCATAATTCCTATCTCCCAAAGAGTGTGAATGACCTTCTTGAATTACGTACCCTCACAGGTGTGGCCCTTGAGTGTGTTATAGCATTGGGCGTGTCATCAGGGTTTGACGGTTATGTACACAAATCCTATCATACTACCACTTGTGCTTACCGTCAACCCGTGTATCTTGATGATACTGGCCTAAGGGTGATTCTAGACAAGTCCTTAGGTTAAACAAGCAATAAGAACTCTTATACCCAGGTGTGATAATTAAGTCCTTATAAAACAAACTATTTTATAATTTACAAAACTAACGGTTTTATAACAAAGCTTCATAAGAACCCCGTGTCTTATGATCGGGTATACTTTAGGCTTTTTCCTCTGCATCACGATGTTTCGATTGTGAGTTTGAGCATGTTGTTAGTCAACTCTGAACACTCAGAACCATTTCTTGACTATCCGATTTCGACTGAGTGATAAGCGACAAAGAACAAATCAGTTCCTTGGGGCATGGCCATGCACTTCTACAGTCTACATCAGTCAAGGGGCCCGAAAACATCTCTACTTAAAAGGAGGTGCAGAATGCCTCTTGCATACTTGCATTTGGCAACACGCTTTCCGCTGACACCATATACGCCCGTTATTGCTATCCTGTTACGGCGTAACGTTAGCTGCGATCCAAATGCTAGAAGTCTACGCATTCCAAACCAAATATCTTAGGCTTGAGGACAACCAATGTGGTGAATACCTTTGACTCGTTAACCACGTGATATTCTTCACGATGTCACTATCCAGTAAACGGTGGTGCTGATGGTGGTGGGTGGAAGAAGAAGGTAGCTGGTGGTGGTAGAAACTAGTGGTGGTGGGTGGAAAAAGAAGGTGGCTGGTGAAGCTGGTAGAAACTGGTGGTGGTGGGTGTGGGTGGAATAAGAAGGTGGTTGGTGGTGTGGTGGTGGGTGGAATAAGAAGGCGGTTGGTGGTGTGGTAGTGGTGGTGGTGGTGATAATTAAATGAATATAAATTATATTTGTTTATAATTTCCATTTGTTTTATTATTTTAATATAATTTAATAATATTTAAATAAATAAAAAGTTAAATAAAAGAATAAATTAAATTAAGAAGGGTATTACCGTCTTTTTAAGTGATCAACGAGTATCAGTGTAACAAAAGTCATATATTACTACTGTAATAAACGTAGTTAGGGACTTAGGATGCAATAAGTGACATAGTTCAGGGACCAAATATGTAATTAAATCTTATGTGATAGCGTTCATATATTATATTTCGTTTTTTATTGATAAATTCAAATTTTATATATGGGTCAATAATGATATAACCATCAAAGTTTTCGTTAAGTTTTTGTTTAATCCTCAAAGTTTCACCTTTTTTTGAATTTATTATGATTTAATCCTCAAAGTTTCACATTCTTTTTTTGTTTAAACCTTAAAGTTTTTTTCTAAACGACTTAACTCTTAATAAAATATTTAAAAATGGTTTAGCCCTCTAAGTTTTGTTAAGTTTTTAATTAAAACTAAATGTACAACTTAGTAGAGAATGTAAATTTAAAAATCATACAAAACTTATGTGATTAATCAGTTTTTTTAACAAAACTTCGAGGTTTAAAATTTAAATAAGGATGACAAAAATACCCGATCCCGACGGGAATACCCGAAACTGAAACTTTTGGGACGGTATTTGGGACGGGTAATGGTTATGGGATCGGGTATTGGATTTCTTCCAAAAAAATTACGGGTATGAAACGGTTATGGTTTTAGCCAATACCCGCCAAATTACCCAATCCCATATACCCGATCCCGAACCATTTATAATTTTATAATTTTAATATTAATATAATATATATTACAATTATATTAATATATAAAAATAATATGAATTACATGATTAATAGTCTAAACTTATCTTTGACACTTTCATGAAGAACGTCCTTTCATTTCCATTTTCGATTTATATTAGATTATCATGAAATTCGGATAGTTTGTACTTTGTATGGTGATATTATTATATTAATCAAATGTCAAACTTGTTGAATGTTGATGTTGCTAGAAAAAAAACAACACTCATTGTATGACATGGTTCGCATGAAATTCTAGGAAACAAAATTTTATTTAGAAGAATTTAATTGACTAGGAATATAAATGGGATACCCGATACCAGTG
Organism: Pulicaria dysenterica; assembly: GCA_947179395.2. Taxonomy (NCBI): domain Eukaryota; kingdom Viridiplantae; phylum Streptophyta; class Magnoliopsida; order Asterales; family Asteraceae; genus Pulicaria; species Pulicaria dysenterica. Next base: position 35,666,039 of record OX359295.1, read on the forward strand.
GGTATACCCGCGTCCCCGATGATTATTTGGTAATGGGATATTCGACGGGACAAATCGGGTATGGGACATGGTTTTGTAATTGGGTATAGGACTGGAATAACCAATACCCGTCACATTGTCATTCCTAGGTTTAAACCATTTGAAAAAAACTTTGAGGTTTAAATATAAAAAATATAAAACTTTATAGTAAAATTGTTTAGAATAAAACTTTGATGATTAAACCGAAATTGAACAAAAACTTTGATAATTAATCTAGAGTTAATTACAAATATGATCCCTGTGGTTGTCATGAAATTTTACTTTTAGTCATTTAACTTTAAAAGTTACGAAAATAGTCTTTGTGGTTGTCATTTTGTTTCACTTTTGGTCCTAAAAACTAACTCCAGTTAAATTTGATCGTTAGTCAAAGGATATGTTAGTCATTTTATATGTATCCAAACATTCTCTCCCCCTTTCCTTTTCAAAAATAAAAGCAGCCAAACAAGTAAACAACACATGTTACCTATCAAACTCTTCCATTCTCTTCCAGACTCTCTTCCATCCACACCACCACCAACCACGATTCCCGCCGCCGGACCACCACCATATGAACTCACCAACACCGCCACCAAACCACCATCATACAAACACCACCACACAGACCATCGGACTGCCATTTATCCATCGTCTCGATATTCCTCTCACTAAAAACCCTAAAATCCTCACTCTAAAAAACATAAATCAGATGTACCTACTTCTTCAAGAACACTGGCCACTACCCTTTCTTCTCCCTTAGGCCATCAGTACCGCCCATTTTTTACCCAGATTACCCGAACAGCCACATCAACGCCACATCAGCTGTTTCTCTCTCATACCCTATTTACCCAGTTTGCTAGTACCACCTTCTCTCTCATACCCTAACATTTTCCCCATTTTTTAATTCTTTTACTTAATACAATTTATTATTTAACAAAATAAAATATTTTATAAATAAAATAAATTCACTAAAACTTCATTTCATTAAAATAAAAATATTACATTACTTTAATTAAAAAAACAAATTACATTACTAAAATAAAAATTACTAAAACTTGTGAATTTGTCGAAGTAGTGCTTTGTGTGCTAAAACGGCATCCAATATAGTTATGGATGATGAATCGAATATATTACCGATCTCATCTTATATGGAATCACTCCCACAAGTTTTAGGACAAAAGGTACATTTCTCTTTGGTACCATTGTAAGTATATGATATGACTATTTTGGGTAGGGGTGGGCTAGTTAACCAAATTCCCCGAACCAGAAGCGGTGCGGGTTATAAGTTTTCAGTTTGGTATTTAGTTTCATTCGGTTTTGGTACTATTTTTTCGGTTCGGTACCGGTATTGAGCTCACCCCTAATTTTTGGGTCAAATAACCAGTTTCATATTAGCTGCACTGCAACAAAATTGATTATTTCTTTAACCTTTTCTTTTTACATTATTTATGAGCTTTTCTCTTATCTTTAATTTTCTTATCTATATTAGAATAGAAGATAATTCCTGGAAATAACTATTTTGTTGCTGTAAGAAAAACTAGTTTGTTTAATATTAATTCTCTTTTTATATAATTTTCTATTTTATTTTTATTTAGTCAATAAATGTGTATTCTCTTAATAAAGTGATTTAGAAGGTTTATGCATTGAATATGCATCTTGGACGGCGGGTTTTTACGTGTTAAAGTTGAAACATAATCCTAATCGACCACCCATTTATAAAAAATTTAGCGGAAATATTAAATATAGTGTCACCCTGCCTAGGATGTCTTGTTGCTTGGTCCTTGAACTTACTATTGTTTTCTTCCAATCATGTCTTCGGATGACAAGAAAAGAGTGTTTTAATCCAAGTCTTCTACTCTAAGTCTCTTAGATGTCACACATTTACAGTTTTAACTTAAACTAAACCTTAAAAGGTTTTTAATTATGATGTTAGTCCCGAATATAGTTGTCTATGCGTCATAACTTAAATCCTATATTGAGACTTATTTTCTAGCACACGATCTTCATATGTAAAAGCATTTGAGGTCCTTAAGACATTTTATTCCAATTTTGCCCCTCCATGAATGCACGTAGCGTGTCACTAGCTTGTTTAAACTACCCTTGTCTTCTGCACAAAGCACCAACTATGATGCGACTTTTTTCTGTGTTTGTAGATCCCAACCCGACACCTAAAAGTTTGTAGTATCCTCCAAAGGCACTTGTGGCTTCTCATAACCATCCTTGTTGAATCCCATACCATCCAAATAATAATGACAGTTCATTAATAGCTTATTAATGAGAGGTATTTTTGAAAAATTAAGCTTCGCTCTTTATGACGACTCAGACGTAATTCGCGTTTAGGTAAATATATAAATGACCAAAATACTTAAAGATGTTTCTTCCTAGGAAACGTATCATTGTTCGAAGATGATTTTTCTTGGAAATCTTTTGAACATGTTTGTTACTAGACGATGATCTCTTTTTGTTAAATTCCATTTTGTTTGCTTTCAGATTAGTCTTTGTTTCATCCATTTACTATGAATACAATTATTTGGTTCAAAATGCATACACTTTTTGTTGTTAAAATGCGGTAGGTTTTATTTAAATAAACAGTTTCACACCGTAAACGCACTTGGTATTTTGCACTTTTGGTTTAATTAAATGCATTTTAGATATTTATTTTTCTCGTTTTAAATTTATTTAAGAATTTTTTTATGTCTAGTTAATCTATACATTTTGGTTATTTGTTGTTAGTTTATGAAATTTTCAAGTTGCATGCATATTAGATACTGTTTTATACCGTATTTTGCTTGCATCTTGAATATAATCTGGGTTCTTGTAGCTGCATCTACATTGTAATACCCGTTTTCTAAATAGCTTCGAAAAAATTATTTTATTTAGATTACTAAAACGTTTAAGTTTGAACGTAAGTAATTCCTTATTACATTTAGTTAAGTTTGAATTTAATATATATTATTAAGTTTTGATTTAATAGATTTTATTAGTATTGGATTAAAAAAATTGATTGGGCATTTAAACTTAGTGCGCTTATTACATAAATCAATTAGATTATTAATTGAGTAAACTTAGTAATTTAGTTGGAAGTGGGCCTTGACTTTAATTAATTAGAATTATTGGAAAATATAGGAAATGGAAAAGGAAGAGAATAAAAGAGAGTATTTTATTAATCTTAGGGCACAGATTTCGGAGTTCTTTATCAGCCGAGAGAAAAGAGGGTTCATCTGAGTTGCCGTCGACCGCCGGAGATCCGCCGTCCACCGCCGGAGATCCGCCGTCCACCGCTGAGGCCGCCGCCGCCGATAGCTATTTTCGAAGAGAAAAGCCGCCGGAAATGCTTCTCTCTCTCTCTCACACGCAAACACACACACATATCTTCTACCAATTTTGACCAACTTCAACAAGGGTTTTCTTTCATTCCCGAGAGACCACCGTACGCCGCCAAGGCCGCTGCCGCCGTCGCTGAAATTCGAAGAGCAAAGCACCAGGTAACGATTTCTCCATCTACTTCGAGTTCACGCATCATTTTCAGACCTTATGTTTCGGTTTTGGTTGAGTCCTGTGTGGGCTTCGGCTGTTGCAGCGCCGTCGACCACCACCCCCCTGAACACCCACTTCGGTTATGCATTTCAAACTCAAAAGAAAAATTATAAATCTGTTTTGGTGAGGATTAGAACTCGAGAATGATTTTTGGTTAAGAAACTCGGTAGGGGTGTGCTTGGAAGCCGCCGGCATAAAGCCTGGAACCGTAGTGAGGTGGCCGGAGTTTGTGGGGAAAGACGACCGGAGAGGGAGGGGGGGGCAGGGCTGTGGTCGCTTAGTGGGGTATTCAAGGGGGAGGGTGCTTGTAGACATGGGCAAAATCGGTCCTGGACCGGTCCTGGACCACAGCCGGTCCGGTCCGGTCCGGACCTAGTCGGTCCTGAGCCGGTCCGGTCCTCGGCGGACCGGTCTTCGCGTAAGACCATTTCGATAAATTCGGTCTTCGGGCGGTCCTAGACCACTTCCGGACCGGTCCAAGTCCGGACCGGTCCGACTTCGGTCCTGGACCGGTCCGTTTTTCGTTCGGGTATTTTTCCGGTTCGGTTTAGATATTTCCGGGTTTTTTTTAGTTTCGGTTTAAAATTTTCCGGTTTTCGATTCGTTTTTTTGTTTGAAAAAAAAAGTGACTTGTTAATTTAAAAAAAATGCAAGTTATAAACTATAAAATATAAACATATATAATTGCAAGTTAATAAAAACATATAAATAACATTGCGATACAATTACAAAATAAAATTACATATTGTTGAAACTTAATTTATTTTTTTAACAAGAAAAGGGAACTCTAGCAATGGAGCTTCGGCATTGCCATCACCCCAAGTTAGAGACCCGAAAAATACATATTGTTCGAAAGAAATAACGTCACAAAATATAAAGAGACAACTACTAAAATGGATAGTCGGAATTGAAATTCCAATAGTTGTAACTATCGTCGGTATATGGCACATGCCCATAATAGGCGACTTCGTTCGAGTGGACGTTGGATGATGAACCCGCGTTCATTCTATTTTGAGTGTCGTCAACGTATTCTTCGCCGGGTTCGGGTTCTTCAGTTTCAGCTTCAGTGTTAGTGTTTGATGTTCCCGATGCGAAGTCCCTGTTGTAATCGTCTTCCATAATCGCTTCCTCCAAATTAGTTAAGCCTTCTTCAAGATCTGCATCGTTTTGACATCTTTCCATAGAATCATAGTAGTCCTTAAGCATCACGGCCATTTGCACCGACTCGGCCTTCAACATACACCGTCGTGCACTTAAAATCCTGCCACTAAGAGAAAAACAACATTCCGAAGCTACGCTACTAGCTTGGACGGTTAGTACGTCCCTAGCCATACGGGCTAGGATCTTAAATTGACCAACGTTTTCTCTTTCTTGCCACCATTTTAATACATCAAATTGTGTAAAATCTTCGGTGCCAATATAACTACTGTAATCAGTTTCTTTATAAATGGAAAGTTCGTCTAAAGACGATTGAACTCGTGTACGTTTTGATTGAGATACATTTTGAAGCCAAGACGATCCAATGCTAAAAGTAGTGTTTGGCCGAGAAGCCGATGCTTGTGAAGTCGAAGACCTCGGGGTGGAAGCAAGTTGTCCCCGTGGTGCACATTCATTATCATAAATCATATATAATTGTTTAACACTATTTTCAAATTTGGATATACTTATCGTAATCTCATCTGGAGATTGACCCAATGCTTCCCCGATTGTAGTTAAAGATTCCGTTACACCCTTAAAATTAACAAGAGGGTTTAATGCCGAAGCAATCAAAAAAATTGTTGGAAACTCTTTAAAATATTTTATAAGACTTTCACACATTTCGTTGGTAATCATATCCCACCTTTGATCCAAAGAACCAAAAGCCTTTAATGTTCTTAAAATTTCACAAACACCTATCATAGCGGAGTGAGATGATGGAAAATATGTTTGTGATAGCATTATTGTGGCTTGATACAAAACTCCCAAACCGATGTGTAATTCTTCTAAAATAATCCAATCAGTTTCCGTAAGTACTTCATATAATTGGGGTAGGTGTTCTCGATGATATTCGGTAAGTAAATCCTTATTTTGTATCAAACGCCCTATCATTTTATAAGTCGAGTTCCATCTCACGGGCATATCTATGAGAGGTCTCAAACATCTTCTTCTTTTTGTTTTACAAAAATGTTCATATTTTTCGAACGCGACTGGTCCGCTTTTAAAAATTGTCTCATTTAATCTTCTAAATTTCAAAAGACAAGTTTCCATAGCCCCCAAACCTTTTTGGACCGCGAGGTTGAAAATATGACAACAACAACGTACATGCAAAAATTCCCCGTCACATATTGGGTTTAAAACCCGTTTCAATCGTCCCATAGCGTTTGTATTGTTGCTAGCATTATCTAGGGTGATTGAAAGTATTTTTTCTTTTATTCCAAAACCGTTAAAAATCCTTAATAAAATATCGTAAATTTGTTCACCTCCATGCGGGTGAGGAAAGTTTTCAAAAGCAATAATACGTTTTTGCATAAGCCATGTATTAGGGTCTACCCAATGTATCGTAACACAAATAAATGAATAATGGGTTGTATGTGGAGCGGTCCAAATATCGGTGGTTATAGAAACTCTACCATCGAATCTAGTAAAGAATTCCTTTAAGTCTTGATATATTATTTTCCATTTTGTCATAGCTCTACGTTTAAGAGTTCTTCGACTTACAGAGGAATAATGAGGTTGTAAAGCTTTTTTGATAAAAGTTGTGACTCTTGGGCGGGAGAAGAAGTCAAATGGTAATGCTTCTTGTATTGTTAACTGCATGCTTAATTCCTGAGCTAAAGCGGCATCGAAACGCCATGTTTGACCATCAACTTGAGTTTGACTCTCAACCTCAGCGGTTTGTCGCACCAAGCATTTAGTCTAATTTTTTAAAGTTTATATTAGAATAAACTAAGTTCAAGTAATGTAAACTATATTTAACTAAGGTCATGTATTTAATTCAAGTACTAAACTATATTTAACCAAGTTCATGTATTTAATTCAAGTATTAAACTATAGTTATTGATTCTAAAGTAATACGTTTGACTACCAAGCAAAGAGTGGCCAGGCAGGTCAGTCGGGGGGCAGGATCCTTTCGGTTTAAAACCTTTCGGAAAATCCAACAACCACAAGCCGATCGTGACTATTCTAGACACCACTCTCCGGGTTATATCTACTAGTATTACGATTAGAATGAATAACTAAGTTATGAATAACTAGAACTACATCAAATTGTTTTAGGCTCATGAATTCCTATAATTTCAATTTCATGAATTCCTATATTTTCAATTTCATAAATTCCTATAATTTTAAATTCACAAATATAATAAGTTGTCCACCAATATTTTCAATTTCATAAATTCCTATATTTTCAATTTCATGAATTCCTATAATTTTAAATTCACAAATATAATAAGTATTTAAATAAACTAAACTTAAATATAAAAAAACTAGTATTTAAATAAACTAAACTTAAATATAAAAAAGAATACTTACTAAATGCCGAGCGAGAGAAGAATTAGAGCCGGATAATATTCCTCCACAATTCGTACACTTCGCATATTTTTTGTTATTTTGTTTGAGTTGCACAAAATCCTTCCAAATTTCCGCAACTCGATTTGTTTTTGGAACTTCTTCGTACGGGAGATTTATATTGAAATCACTTCGACCCGCTTTCAAATTGCTAGGTCCTTCACCCGCCATTTTTTATAATCTTGATTCTTGAAGCAAATCAAAAAATTATAAGCAAATCCTTGATTCTTGAAGCAAATTATAAATAAATCCTTGAATTGGAAAAATTGCAAATTATAAGCAAATCTTGAGAGAAAGAAGAAAGAATGAGAGAATAAGTGGTTTAGAGAAGGTGTAGGAGAAAAATGGCAACCAAATGGGGGGTATTTATAGGAAGAATTGAAAAAAAAAAAAAAAAAATCGGAAACTAGCCGTTGGGGACCGGTTCGGACCGGTTCGGACCGGCTCGGACCGGTTTGGACCGGTTCTGGACCGGTTTGGACCGGTTTGGACCGAAAAAAGAGCCGTTGCATTTTGAACTTCGACCGTTGGGCATTGGACCGGTCTTAGACCGGTTCGGACCGAGTTTGGACCGGTTCGGTCTTGGACCGGTCCTGGACCGTTTTGGACCGGTTCGGATCTTGGACCGGTTCTGGACCGGTTCGGACCGCTTACGTCATTTTCGGTCTCGGTCCGGTCTTGGACCGGTTCGGTTCGGGCGGTCTTTCTTGGACCGGTCCGGTCGGTCCTCAGGGCCCATGTCTAGGTGCTTGTGCTTAACCCTAATATGGTTGGGCTCTTAATTTATGGGGGGTAATGGGCCAAGAGTGTGTGGGCTTTTAATTCTTAGTTTTAGTTTATTGTAATGGTTGGGCCTATGAGTGGTGATGCAGATTGGGCTGAATTAGGTATTAATATGTGGGCTAGATCTCTTTATTAAGTTATGAATTGGACTTATTAAATTTATGAAACTTAGCATTGAGGATATAATTTATTGTTGGGCTTTAGTAAATCATTTGAAGTGATATATGTATATATATATATGTATTTATATATGTATATATATATATATATATATATATACTAGTTTAGAAACCCGTGTATTACACGGGTTGGTTATAGATAACTTATAAATAATATAAAAATACATAGAACAATTACTATGGAAATGAAATACAAAATTAGATATAAATCATAAATTGAAAATTTGAGCAAAAATAAGAATTATTAGAACCTTGTCTTCGGCATTATTATTATTAGTTGTTTCATAAGTGTGCATTCTCAAAAGGTTTAGATAGTTGTTATGTTAGTTTATATTTAGAGATCTTAATCTGTAACAACTTTGTATCTCAATCTTTGAGACTTTCTTTATAGATATATCTTTGTTGTTCATGAAATAATAAGTTAGTTTTGCCTTATATTGTTGTTTTTATATATTCTCAATTCAATAAATGACATACACAGTAGCCATATATTATTGTATTTTTTTTTCTAAAAGTTACATAGAGACCGGTTTTAATACACGTCTATAAATAATTCCAATGAGAGAGGGGATGGATATCGGTCTCCAGAGTGAGGTAAAACGATCTTTATATAGAATTTGATTAGGGTCACGTATGATAAAAACCGGCCTATATGTGATTTTGGAGACCGGTTTATAACCGGTCTTTATGTTATAGATAAGACCGCCCCTATTAAGACAAAAGGAAAATCGGTCTTTTTATTCATTAAAACCGGTCTAAAAGACCACCCCTATTAAGACCAAAGGAAAACCGGTCTTTTTATTCATTAAAATCGGTCTAATAGACCACCCCTATTAAGACAAAAGGAAAACCGGTCTTTTTATTGATTAAAAACGGTCTAAAAGATCACTCCTATTAAGACCAAAGGAAAACTGGTTTTTTTATCCATTAAAACCGGTTTAAAAGATCGCCCCTATTAAGACCAAAGAAAAACCGGTCTTTTTATCTATTAAAACCGGTCTAAAAGATCACCCCTATTAAGACTAAAGGAAAACCGGTCTTTTCATCTATTAAAACCGGTCTAAAAGACCACCCTTTAATAAGACCAAAGGAAAACCGGTCTTTTTATCCATTAAAACCGGTCTAAAAAGCATGCGTGTAATAAAAATAGGACACGTGGCCGATATACAATGTATTCGAAATGAGCGGGAAAATGAGAAAAAAGATGCCTAAAAAATGGACATGTGCCATAAGTTAGATGTATATTAATATATATATATAGGGGAGGGTTCTATTGAGAACCGATTTTAATGCAAGAACCGCGAGAACCAATCTTAGCCGTTGATTTGATAAGTGGAATTCATGGATGGAGAGCGTGGAGGGATCGAGTGTGGTAGGGTGTATATGAGGAATTCATGGGTGGGCAATGACATTAAAAGATGGGGAATTAGACGGCTCAGATTGGTTCTCGCGGTTCTCGATGGAACTTCTACCTATATATATATATATATATATATATATATATATATAGGGGACGGTTCAAACGAGAACCGTTTTTCGTACGAGAACTGCGAGAACCAATTACAGCCGTTGATCAAAGAGATGGAGTGTTGAGATTAAAGAGTTGTTAATGGATAACCTTAAACTAATCAAACTTATCCTTAATTAATTAAGGGTAATTTAGACATTTTTACATTACCCTCACATTTTTTAAACTATTATATCTATGAAACGAAAATGTGTTAAATTACGAAAATTATACCAAATTAACGAGAAAATTATGCTCTTTAATTTGAGACCGGTCTTGATATATTTTTTTCAATTTCTTTTTTTGTGTTTGCTGGGTTTTTTTTCCAGTACAACTCGAAATATGCACTAGTGCAAAATTTGCAAAAGTGCAAATTTTATACCTGATGCATAGATTCACCTAGTTTATTAGATGTAAATATGTTTTGCACAAGTGCAAATTTTGCACATGATGCATAAATTCACGTATTTTTTTTCAGCACAGATGTAAGTAGTTGCGATAGTGCAAATATTTGCACATGTGCAAATAGTTGGGAAAGTGTAATATTTTCACAAGTGTAAGAGTGTAATATTTGCACATGTGCAAATATTTGCACAAGTGTATATATTTACACAAATTCACCTAGTTTTTTCTACCCATATATAGATATGCACAAGATAAATTATCAACTATTTACATATAATTTACTTAAAATTTTAGAGTAATTAAACAAATAATAAACTAAATTATAACTTAAAGTTTCATATTATTAATTTCTTTTTGAAAAAATAACTATTCAAGTAAATCTAACTTTCCAAAAAATTAAAAATAAATAAAAAAGACTAGAGAAATAGTAACATCAGTTGACTGATGTATGATGCATGTGTCATCTTTTAGACAACTTTTTCAGAAAATTAAAAATAAAAGAAAATAAATATTAATGAGAAATAAGACCTAGACTTCATAGTTGAGTGGACCGATGCTTTTTGGGTCTTGAAAATCAAATTTTTTTTATCTCTCTCTCCGCCTCTCTATTTCTAACTCCAGCGACCCACCAACCATAGGTACAAAAAGCATGAAAGAAAATACCCGCTGCTCTCCGTCTCCGGGAACCTCACCGCTTTCGGAATCCGGCTGCAAGGATTTTGACCTCCGATAACGGTGTCGGTTAGTGTCCAAAAACCGGCTCTGTTTCTCTCTAGAATCTGGCTTCGAGTAAGAGTTTTTTTGGATCCTTTTGTCGATTGTGTTGGTTTATGCTTGGATCTAGTCTCTTTATCCATCCCGGATTTTGTATGTGTAGATTTAGGTTGTGTATGTGTAGATCTGAGTTTATGCATGGATGTTCGTGTGGTGGCTGGTTCAATTGTTTGTAGATCTAGTGTTTATTGTGTATTTTTTTGGTGGATTATGGTCGACGGGGGTTCGCCGGAATTTGAAGCAGTAGCCGGAGTTACTGGGTATTTGTTTGCTCAGATTGGTGTTAGGTGAGAGAGAACAGTGTAGGGTTGTGACGTTAGAGAGGAATCGAAAGAGCATCTGATAATACAAAACCGAAAATTCCATAACTGCCCTTCTTTTTTAAAATTAAATGAAAAAGACATTTATTAAAATGATTGGTTAGAATTGGTTCTCGCAGTTCTCGTATGAAAAACAGTTCTCGTTTGAACCGCTATATATATATGTATATATATATATATATATATATATATATATATATATATATATATATATATATATATATATACTAGCAGCGTACCCGCGCAATGCTGCGGCGGCAATAGTTTATGCTTTGCGACATGTCGTTTTAAAAAATGTAATAATATGTTATTCGCGCTAATTAATGTCATGAAAAAGTTTTCAACATGTTCGTTTTTTTTCAAATTTTCTTATATTTGTAGCATATATTTTTTTAATTTTAAAAATAAATTCTAAAAACATTAAAATAAAAACAAATATTTATATAAGGATAGAAAAGTTAATAAGATATAAAAAAAAATATTGATGTGGGTAGATAATTATGTTTGTGTGAAAATGTTTGTTAGTGGAAGAGTATATTTTAAATAAATAAAAAGTTAAAGTAAATTAAGAGAGTGAAATAGTTAAATATTGAGTGGATGATATTAATTTAGATGGAAAAATGGTGATTTGAATGTTGTACATTGTGCATAAGTGTTTGGACTACTTAAATTTAAGTAGTCTTAAAATTTGAAGAGAGAGAAACTTAAATGCATTATATAGGAGTAAGATATATACGTATTTATATTTATAGGTAAGTATATACATACACATATATATACATATGTAATTATAAACATATATATGTATGTATATATATATTTATATATGTATCTATATATCCGTGTTAGACCGGTTACATTTATAAAGTAAGTGGGATTGACCCGACCTAGGTACAAGTAGTGCGACTCATAGTGTGTGACTGGGCCTTGGACCGGCCCAAGTTATGAGATGACTTAGTTAGGCCTCGCGAGTGTGGGCCAGGTTGAGTAAGGAGTTATGATTCGTTCTAATTAAGTGAGATATATATATATATATTATATTGTAGGTTCTCGCAATTGGACATGTTAGATATTCAGACTGGTAAAACTTACTATTATCGTTTATGTTGTGAATCAGGTGAGTCAACTAACTTATACATGATATTAGTGATGTATATGTTGTATATATGTGTAAATATGATGTGTGTGCTTGATGTGATGTGAAGGGTTACGTTGTGTGAGTGAAAACGTATTCGGGCACAGTCAGACGTAGTGGTGAAACCCTTTGTACGGATTGGGTAGTCGGCTGTGACCCAAAGGTGAAATCGTCTTCGGTGCACTGAGTCGGTATTATGTGAAATGAATATGTGAACATGGATTTATCTGTGAAATATGATATATGCATACCTAGTGTGGTGTGTAAGTTAGTGTGCTCGCTAAGCTTTATGCTTAATGTTGTGGATTTAATATTTTCGGGACATGATGGTGGGAAAGCTCCGGCACTGTGAAGATGTCTCATCGCTTTTCATGTTTCCGCTCTTTTATCTTACAGATATTCTTATTTAAAATATATCTGTATTTTTCTTTATTCGAAAATACTTTACGATGTGTAGTTCCGGGTGCGGGACCTCGTTGTGTTTTGTGGAAATACTTTGCAACGTGTAGTTCCTAGTGCGGGACCTCGTTGTGTTTTTGTGAACCGCTCGATACAGATATATAATTATTGTGAAATACTTTTCGTCTCCGTTTTACTTGTTTATTATTTATTTCAAAAAAAATAAAAATTGGGATGTTACATACATATTCATCTTCATTGTTACATGAATCTTTGGGTTGCATTTTGTTAGATACATTTTGAAAGAAAAATTAAATAAATATATCATGTATAGTTTTGAATTAAAGAGGATAAAAAATTGAATTATGTGATATATTTGTTTTGGTAAAATTCTTAAACACGATTAGTTTATGATTAATTAAAGTTTTTGAGGATTTTTTTTATATAATGAACCTCGGAAATAAGAAGAAGGGCGTGTTAGTTAACAGATTCTTTAGTTTTTCCATTTTACCCTTTTAAAAGGTGTCAGGTGTCATCACGTGAAAGTTCTTCATAGAAGGTGGTTATTTATTGATTCATTAACGAGTGGTATTTTCGGAAAATCAAGGCCCGCTCATTAATGACTATAGACTTGGACGCAATTCACGATAAGATAAATATATAAATGACACAAATACACCAATGAGTCAATAATTATGTTAAACAGTTCTAACAGCTCTTATACGAAAAATCGTTTTATATGGAAAAGAACAACAAAAAAGAAAATAACAGAAAGCACAACAAAAAAACAACAGCTATGTCAATTGCACAAAAATAAAGACTAGTAAATGATAAAAGCTATTGTTACAAACAAAGCAAACCTAATCAGGTAGGTCACAATTCATGTTGTATAGGTCAAGTTCTTAGGCTAGCCGTTATAATCAACTCGCCAGCCGCGAGTTGGCTTCGAGCTCGCCCAGGAACCATTACGGGTGTGATGAACTCGCCGGGTAGGATGGGCAGCGGGTTGTGGGACTCGCACGAAAAAAACCCACCCACCCACCCCACACCCCCACATTCTACCAATCATAATTTTAACATTTTTTTCTTTTTTAAAAAAGTGAAAAGGAAAAGGAAAGAGAAAATAGAAGGTATAACACTTGTAGTGGGTAAGGGAAAAGGAAAGGGAGGAAAAATGATGTGGCGCTGATGTGGTAGTGGGTAAGGAAATGGAAGAGGGGGAGTATAACGGATAGCCTTATGTAGCTGGTAAACGTTCATGACATGTAATGTGTGTTTTATTCAGGATTCCGAGGCTTTGACCCCTGATCTTCTCGCAAGAACTATAGATATTGTGGACGTCGGTGGGCTGGTTATTCTTTTAACTCGTTCTTTGTGTTCACTCGCTAGTCTCTATACAAACCTTAGGGTATGAGCCTCGGTTTTTATCTTTTACTAGTTGCTTTAACACAATTAATGATTTGGCAAAGGAAGTGTTGTATTTGTGCTCAAAATTTGGATGTATGTTCCATCATCCTTAAGAAGAAAAGAGGTTCACATTTGATTTTTACATGTCAAATGAGCTACTTTTTAACTAAAGCTTAAGAGTTTTTTTTTATGGTGGATTAATTAAGGATCTATAATTATATATTCACATATAAGTATAACAGAAAATTATTATTATAGTACGTTTTGAAACCTAATTATCGGTTACAAATTTTTAAGTAATGTTCAAAGTTGGTTTACTCGTTGATAATCAACAATGTTTTAAAAACCGACTTTTTAGTCGACCTGGTCTCCTCACCAGGTCACGGGTCAACCGTTTTATATTTTTTTATTTTATATTTTATATATGTATATATGTGTGTATACATATATATAAACTAAAAAAAACATAAACTTACAATATATTGACATACAATAATAAAAAAAGGAAATTCAAACAACAATTGTCATAGGCTCACAATCAAACCAAATTTTATATTTTAAGACATTGGAGTATTGTACGCTTCAAGCTCATGATCACTTAGTATATGGAAAGGTCGATTAGGGTGAAAAGTCTTTTTTTAAAAGAAATTAGCAAACCGGGTCGATGTACAGCGGTACGACCGGTTCAACCACTAACCCGGCCGGGTGACTCCGGGCTGGAAATTGCCAAAAACCCGCCATATGTTGACCCGATCTAGGGTCTGGGTCGATCCGGGTCTTAAAACATTGATAATCAGTGTCTCTTTGTAAACGGAGAGGTTTCCCCTGTTCAGGTTATCCGGGAGAGCGAGTCTTTGACTTAGATGTATGCGGCGTAACCGAGTTATCTCCGTGACCGTTTTATCTAGGGAGGTTCGATCTACATCTGCATAAATAATATAAGTCAGGCAACCAAGTAGAGTAGTGCTGAGGAGAGGGAATATGCATTATGTCACATGCTTATTCTACCAATAACAAGAACTCCACTCTTCTTGCAGGATGATCATGAGAGTTTTTCTATAGAATCTCATTCGGGAGCTGGCACTGGAAGCTTCAACGAACGTTTCCTACCTTCTGTTGCATCATGCAAATCATTTATAGTTATGGATGATGAATCGAATATATTACCGATCTCATCTTATATGGAATCACTCCCACAAGTTTTAGGACAAAAGGTACATTTCTCTCTTGTATGGCAAAAATATAACAGAATATACTTTAGCCTTTTTTTGGAGCTTAATATCTTATTCTTTGCTTTTTCTACCTACTCACAAGTATCCTCTGTACTTAAAGGCAAGGCTTAATGTTATATAAAACTAGTTATCTGATTATTGTCTATTGGAGTTCCGATGAACAGTTCTAGGCTTCTAGCATTTGAAGGCAATGATTACCATTGTAAGTATATGATATGACTATTTATGGTAGGGGTGGGCGAGTTAACCGAATTCCCCGAACCGAAAGCGGTACTGTTATAAGTTTTCGGTTCGGTATTCGGTTTCAAGAAATCAATAATTTCGGTTTTGGTACTTTCTTTTCGGTTCGGTACCGGTACCGAGCTCACCCCTAATTTTGGTGTCAAATAACCAGTTTCATATTAGCTGCACTGCAACAAAATTGATTAGAAGGTTTATGCATTGAATAATCCTAATCGACCACCCATTCATAAATAAGTTAGCGGAAATATAGTGTCACACCAGCCTAGGATGCTTGTTGCTTGGTCCTTGAATTTACTTTTGGTTCTTGAACTTACTTTAATTTGTTTTCTTCTAATCATGTCTTAGGATGACTTGAAAGCAAAAGGTGACGATTTATCAAATCTTGATCGGCTTGAGAGAGATGGGATTTCTGACGACAAGGGTGTAGTTACAATGGTAGAAAAAGATGAGAAGCCAAAAGACGAAAGTGATAAGAAAAGAAGCATGAATGAAAGATTGGAAGCTCTTCTAAATCATCAAAAAAGAAGAAAAGAGTGTTTTAATTCTACCCCTAGTCTCTTAGATGTCAGTCATTAATTAATGACTGATCTGGACGTAATTCGTGGTTAAGTAAATATATAAATGATAAAAAAACGTCTATTAATGTTTGAATACATTGTTTGTTCCTAAGATACGTATCATTGTCCGAAGATGATTTTTCTTGGAAATCTTTTGAAGATGTTTGTTACTAAACGATGATCTCCTTTTTGTTAAATTCCATTTTGTTTGCTTTCAGATTAGTCTTTGTTTCATCTATTTATTATGAAACAAGTATCTGGTTCAAAATGCATACGCTTTTTGTTGTTAAAATGCGGTAGGGATTTTTTTTAAAGAAACAGTTTCACATCGTAAATGCACTTGGTATTTTGCACTTTTGGTTTAATTAAATGCATTTTAGATATTTCTTTTTTTTATGACTAGTTAATCTATGCATTTTGGTTATTTGTTGTTGGTTTATGAAATTTTCAAGTTGCATGCATTTTAGATACTGTTTTATACCGTATTTTGCTTGCATTTTGGATATTTTGAATTTGGGTTCTTGTAGCTGCATCTACATATTCATCTTCATTGTTACACGAATCCTTGGGTTGCATTTTGGCAGATGCATTTAAAAAAAAAAATTAAATGAATATATCAAGTATAGTTTTTGAATTAAACAGGATAAAAAACTGAATTATGTGATATAATTTTTTTAATAAAATTCTTAAACACGATTAGTTTATGATTAATTAGAGTTTTAAAGGTTTTTGATATATTGAACCTGGGAAATAAGAAGAAGGGCGTGTGAGTTCATAGTTTTTTTTGTTTTTCTATTTTACCCTTACAAACAAAGCAAACCTAATCAAGTTGTGCAATATCAGAAAATATAACATCAACCATGCGAACATGCATCTAACTTAATTGGAAAAACACAAGATGTAACGATCCGATTTTTGTAATATAAATATTGTAATAATATTTACACAAGAAATGAAAGTTAATTGTGGAGTTGATATAGGGCTCGCAACACGACACGTTGGTAAAAGACAGCTGTCGGTCGCTGGCAAGAGCAGGGGCACGTGTCAGCAGCTGGGGACGTGTGGCCAGAAGCGAGGACACGTGGCAGCAGGAGGTGACGCGTGGCACATGATCGCGACGCGACGCGTTTTTGGTCGTGATGCGACGCGTTTTTGGCAGCCTGTAAATAAGTTGATTTCTTCATTTTTGCACCATTTCATCTCATGTGTACCGAAACTCTGCCAAATTTGAGAGTTCTTTCAAGGCTTTAGAGCATTTCTAAGTGTAAGGAGCGTGAGGAAGTGACGGGTGTCGATAGGTGCGTATATTCAAGGCTCGGGAAGTACGGTGTTTCCGTTCTGAGCTAGATTTCAACGTAGATCTTGTTGTTGGAGATCTTAAGGAGTGTTTTGGTGCATGCAATACCATATTTGGACGATCCATACTTGCATCTTCTTAGATCTACATCTATAGTGGTTTATTTCTCCGGTTTGAGGTGAGTTCAGTTGTTTTACAAAACCGAGCATGAAGACAAAATCTATTTTCGAAAGAATTTACGATTTTTATGATGATATATCTATATTCGAATGTTTATGATTGATTTATGATTGTTTATTATGCATGCAATCTGTTTACGATGGTATGCGTATGATTTACGAGGTGTTAGCGATGCATGCATGTTTACATATAGATATATGAACTGATGATTTCGATGACTTGATATGATGATATGGGTGAGGGTAGACATACACTTAGTTGTAAAGATGATACCTAGTAGGAAAAGTGTGCCTTTTGGGTTATGCTAGCAAAGTGATGTTTAATTGTCGGGTTTCTAGATAACCATGACAACACATGGTGTATTTGTACTTGATATGCTTGTACACTGGAGTGGTGTTTGACTAAAGATGGATGTCAAATTGCATGACACCATGAGGATGAAAGGAGGGTCTAATGATGTGGGACACCATTTGTACTTTCATCTAAACGACTTATGTCGGAGTAGCTACAGTGGACGGATCACGAGGGTGTGTGTACAAGCGGGAGTCGCGTCCTGCTGTGTACCATACTTGCCGCACACGCTTAGTAAACTTATGCCAGTGTGGACGGACCTTGGAACCCTAGTGGTTTCCGGGCACGCATAAAGTATTTGGGTTAGTGATGATAGAGATGTATGATGATAGACCTCATTAAGAGTGATGTATTAATGTTGTTAGGGATTGTTAGATATGTATAAGCTGATAATGATGTAATAGATGAATTTGATGTCTTCTAATGTATTTATCGACGCTTATGATGTTACTTGACCATGTGGGGATTTATGATGTATGCGGGTGGGTCAAGTTACGGGTTGGGATTTATTATCTAAATGGATACATTTTTTGAAAGTGTTTTAATATGATGATTTTGTGATGACAACTAAGCTAACTCAAGAAGAGGAAGCTGACACTTGTTTCTTTGAAATGTGTGTTATGCTCGTGCAGGTAGCTTAGGTGTGTGGCCTCGTGAGATGGGAAACTCATGGGTAGTATATTTTGTATATGATGAATATGAAACCGACTTGTGGTCGTATGATGAACTTGATTTTTGTCAACGATGTAAATTATGACGTAACTGTGGTTTTTATGACGTGCGTAATTAAAATGGTTTAACTGTTTTAATTAATTATGAAGTTTAAAAAGTCTTCCGTTGATATGAAATCTGATTGAGTAGAAAAGTTTTTGTAAATCTCAATTTTTTATGACGGCTGTTACACAAGATCATCTAACACAATTAATCGAGAAAACATAAAACCTGGCAAGCATAATATCCACCCAAAAAAAGTGCATTTTGTACACAACCGAATCTGGAAAGGAAAACAAAGTTATAGCAGACTTTATGTTAAGGTTTAAAAAAACTCTTTTTCATATGAAGCTAGAAAAACTTAAGACCACCTAATACAAATCCTCACTTTCTCTACCAAAGACTCATCATTTTTTATATCTCCCCATTACTTTGATATTTAGATTAATGAATGATGTGAACAAAACATTATCTAAAAAATTCTTTGACTTGATGTTCTTATTTCATCATTTTCTCCATTGTTCATGGCTAAAACCTCCTATTCCCTTTACAACCGTTCTCATACTTTTTTCAAGTCTCTTCATGAAGTTGTAGTGCTCTTTTGGAAGTGAAGCAATCATACCAATTGTCGGAACAATGATAGTCAGGGTTACACCGCTTTGCAACGCTAAGAAACCTTAGTCGAAAAGCTTCACCTTCTTATCACGAAGTATTCACATGTAACCTTTTGGCGGTAGTTTGTTAGAAGTCGATGATCCCTTGTGGCTCCAAGATAGATGTCATTGACAATAATAGCATATCTCATTATGTTATCAACACGTAGTCTATACCACCTTCCTTATACTGAAACAACAACATGAGAGTTATTAAGCAGGTAGTAGTGAATATCAAAAATAAAAACAAAATTATAAATACAAACTTGGGTACCTTGTACATGATGAGGACAGTCCTTTCGCCAAAAACCATTATGAAATCCATATAAACTTGCAAGTAGGGATAAGATTTTGGCGGTGTTTTAAGACCCAGGACCCGGCCCCTAGACCGGGTCAACATAAGGCGGGATTTTGTCAATATCCGGCCTGGAGTGACCCAGCCGGATTAGCGGTTGAACTGGTTGGGCTGGTGTACATCGACCCGGTTTGCTAATTTAAAAAAAAAGACTTATAACCCTAATTAACCTTTCCAAATACTAAGTGATCGTGAGCTTGATGCGTACAATACTCCGGTGTCTTGAAGTATTAAATTTGGCTTGATTGTAAGCCTATAACAATTGTTGTTTGAATTTCTTTTTTTATATTTGTATGTTGAACTTAATTATTGTATTTGGATTGATGATATTTTAGGTTTATGTTTTATGTTTTATTTTTTATAGTTTATATATATGTATACACACATATATACATATATGTAAAATTAAAAAAAAAAACTATAAACCGGGTTGACCCACTTGTCGAACCGGTTTACCCGTGATCCAGTGAGGAGACCGAGTCAACTAAAAAAGCATTTTTTAGAACATTGGATTCTGGCATTTCATATTCATCAAGAACCTTTAACTTTCGGGTACCGTCATCACTAAAGTACACCTTAACAACCAAAGCTACCTTTCAAAGACGGTAACTAAACTCCTTTTTAAACATTAAGCACTTAAAATAATTATTACGTCTATGTGTATTGATCATCAGTATCAATCTATATGTGTGTGTTCTTTTTCCTTGCTAGCAGATCATGATCCTCCACCATGTTCTTTGGTAAATAACATCAATGATTTTAACTAATTTTTTTTGGTTTAACTAATCACTTTTTTTTATAAATATAATAGATATTGTAATATATCATATAGTGCTAAAGACATGGTTAATTAAAAATGATATTAACAGGATACAAATTCTACCCGTGAACTTGTATTTGAAAGCTTTGATGTTCCACTTAGTTTAAGTTTACCTACCCTTGACCCTTCACATGTAAAAGACAGATTATAAAATGAAATAGAAAAATACATGTTATATAGAATTAAACTAGACAATGACTTGTAGTACTAAACATGATAGTTCTTATGCAGGTATGTGATAGTTTGAATAATTGAGACCACATTATTTATATATATTAACTTCTCATATAGATGGTCAAGATATATTCAATCTAGTGGTCAATGCCTCTTTATTCTAGAACTTACTTTGGAATGGAGTTTCATATTCTTCTTCTATATTATTGTAGATATTTCTTGAAAACTCATAATTCATATAGAACTTTCTAGATGCTAGCTTAATAATCGATTACTTGGTGCATTGTGACATTTTTATTTTCTTATGCTTTGTAGAAACAATATGAAAGTTTTCTTTGAGCTTGATCGTACTCTCAATCATTAATAAAGTTTAACATGTTATCTATTTGTCATTTATTTTGAGGAGCCTTCATTTTAGTGATCAAAAAACTTTCACGTGAGGCCTAAGTAGGAATCTAAATGAATCACATGAACACGAACAAATAGACGGATGGATTTCTGTGGTTGTGTTTGCCTGCTTAATTTTAACCGACCAAATAAATTGACATGAACGAGTTTTTGTATTTGACTGTTTAAAAGATTGGTTAATTCGTGTATCTTTCTATTCGTTCATTTAAACGATAAGGAAATGTAAACTAAGGAACACACATTATAATGCAAAACCAACGTACATTATTAAGCATAAATAAATAAACAAACAAACACACACACACACATATATATATATTAGTATATAAATAAACGTATGACCGAACGTTCACCAACATAAATGAATAAACAAGATCTGAGATCTTTGAAGGTATTAGCAGTACGTGGTGATGGTAGTCATGAAGGAGATGGCGGCATTTGAAGATTAGTGGCGGTGGTGCTTGAAGATCGGGGATACCTTCAAAAATAGCATCAACATAAGTTATTAACCCTTTTGGGTTAATAACAACCATATTTGACATCTTTCCAACTTCATCGTCACCTGTAACAAATCGTTCGCAAAAAATAAAAAGTTGGTTTATAAAATAGAAGTCTTTCCTAGACGATTAAACGACATAAGAAAGGAACCTCCGCGTAAGAAGCATCTTGGTTCTGCAAGCCCATGCATTGTAACATAGAGGCCTGGGCATATGATAAGGTAACTGGGAGCTTCTCCGTAATGCAAGTGGAGTGGGGAGTTCAAATGAGAATATATATTTAGGTGAGAATATGAGACTTAATCATGACCCTTGATTTAATTTAGTCGCATAGTCTACATTAATTGACCCTTCTAATATTCATTACACAACCATATATTGCAACGGGTGAATTGGTACCGTTAGAGATAATAGATCAACATCTAACTAATGGCTATAATTTGTTCTCCAATTTTCACCTAAATATATATTCTCACAATAACCCTCCACTACAAGTGGATGTTTAAATTCTGAAACAATGTCAAAAAATATATAATATAAATGATTATTGTTATAAACATCAGTAACTAAAGTTTCAAGCAGCACCTAATGAATTTTTTTACCAGATGGTGATCACCTGTGATGGTTCCTTTAGCGTATAAAGGATGAAGCTATGCTTAGAAGATTATCTTGTTATTGTGTGTTTGTGTGTGTGTTCGGTTTAGAGAGAGAGAGAGCCGAGAGCTTTAGAGAGAAACACAAACACATGAAATGAGCAAAGCATAGATTGAAAGAGTGGGGCAAATGCCTTTTATAGCGTTTGCCCAAGTTTACAATAATTACATATTGCACCCTCACTTTTCATAATCTAACATTCTCCCCCTAAGTGAGGTATGCAATGATTCACAACAAGAAATAAATAAATTACACATCATGTCTAGACTTGTTGCAAATCCCGAGGGCCACCTGCCAGTATCTCATCTGTTTCCTGTTCTCCAGTGTATTTTTCATTTGCTCGATTGATTTGAAAGCTTGTCTTTGATATTCTTCAGTCAATTCATTGCGAGCAGCCCACACCTTTTCATGCAAAGCATAGTGCAAAAGTTTCAAAGTACCATCAGAGTAGGCCATGCATTCTTCCATTTTAACAAATATTTTCTGTTTCATTTCATTGTGGAAGACTACACCTCTATCTCCTTTATAGTTCGGATGGCCTTCATAGATTACAGTCAATTCTTCTAGTTGATCAAGATCAGGATGATTCTGGTTAGGCTTTAGAAGATTGATCTTGAGATAGTTGTTTTCTGCACCAAGTTGTAAGTCATGATATTCAACAAAGCTTATAAAATTTCTCATGTAACGCATTAGTTGAGATCTCCCAAATTGTTCATGTGGAGTTTTTCCTTGCTTCCGAGATAGTGTCATATATGAACGTAATGTCGTGAATTTTCACATGTCTCAGATCGGCTTCATTCAGTTGAATCTTTAATCCTTGAGCTCGTTTTACCTCAAAGATTGCATACTTGTATTGAAAAGAAACCCCTGTATAAACATTCAGAACTTCAACAATTGGGTAGTCAGAAGTGACTATGTGCCTTGGGATCTTGGTTGTATTTAAGATATTTTCATATCTTCTCTTCTGTTGTTCATCTAGACCCCTTAGCTTTGGAGGTGTGAGCTCGGTAACTTCGTTGCTATAAATGTCTGAGATTTTGTCTTCAAGATGAGCAGCATGGATGAAGTACCTTTTCCAAATAGGCTGTTGCATAGCAGTTCTTGTAAACATGTTGTTGCTATCTAAGCCTTTGTCACCTGTGTACACTGGAGGTGTTGTAGGAATTACATAATTAGGTGGCAGTGGCCACTCAGAGTCTTGTCTTGCCTTTTCTGCAGCTTCTTCTTGTATGTTTCTTTGAATGATGTCAGCTGCAGAGACTTGAAATTGACCAGGAGGAGGAGGGAAGCTTTCATGATCTTCAAACTCCACTAAAAACCCTAGACACGTCGAAGGTGGTTTTCTTCTGTTTAGGTTTCCTTCTAGCTTCCCTTCTAGAGATTGATGCCCATTCTTTTCTTTTAAGCGCAACTTCTCTTTCACTGGTGACATCATCAAATTTGTGGACAATTTTGGGTGAAGCTGGACGTGTAGTGTCTTTCACATATTCATCTATGTCTTTGAACATGGCACGGATTTCAGAATCCTCAGGTTCCTCCTCTAATTGAGCTCCTTCTGTTTGATCTAAATCAAAATCATTGAAGATGTCAAACTGAAACCCTCCTTCTTGAGCAGTACTGCTTTCTTCCTCATGCCTGATTGGTGATGTAGGCATATACTCGTATAGATCATCCATTTCATCTTCAGAGTCTGTGAATAGCTCAAATATCTCGGCATGGGACTGCTCATAAGGTATTTCACCTTCTTCAAGATCTATTGGCCTCGGTTCAGATTGTTGTTGGGGTACATAAAGTACAATCTTCTTGTCAGCATTGTCGTGTTGTTGTTCATGAACTTCATCGGCCAATTATTTTTGTTTCTGATGTTGGCTAGAACTTGTACCTGCAAATAGTAAAGAACTTAGTGGAGTAACTGGTACAGTTGCCTTTGCAGCCACGGAGGGAGAAAATATGTTTAATCTTCTTCTTTTCTCCCCCTCGGGTTGATCATCGGGGTCCTGATCATCCCGTCTCCTCTTGCCACTCTGTGCCTGAGCCTGACAAGTTTGTTCAAGAATAGTCAGCCGCTCAGTAACCTTTTCCATATGAGTGTAGAACCCCTTGGTTACCCCATCAATCTTGCTGTTAACATCTTCATGAAACTCTTGAAAGTCATCCAAGGAGATTCTCTGTGGACGTTGTTCATTGCGAAAAGTTGTCAGAAGGTCTTGATCATGAGCAGATTCAGGCCTTTGTTCCAGAAGTTTGACATACATAAGGCTCTTCAAAGCATCCACTAACATGGTTGCTAGATCAGGTTGCTGCTGAGGCTTAGGAGCAGCAGGTCTTGTAGCAAGGAGTGCTTCAATCCTATCCAACTTTTGATTTGTATCAGTGAGTTGTTGTTAGAGAGGTGCCACGGCTTGTTGGATAGTTTCCTGTAATTCAGCACGTGTAACAAACCCGGAATCACGGAGACTTCCGGTTGAGGTACCAGCCACAGAGGCAGTACCACCTACTGAAGCAGCATTGATGTTGGCTTCAGCAGGATTTCCTTCTAATCCTTGAATGACACCTTGAGAGGTACCACCTCTGGAAGTTGAGGAGACTTGTTGGACGTACAAGCTCAGTGCATCAATTGTAACCCTGTGCTGGTCAAGGTAAGCAGAGATCCGCGGTATATCAAATTGTGCATTGAAAGGAGTCGAGGACGAGGGAGGCGGTCCTCTATGTTCAATAGGTCTAATGCACGATTGAGGTTGACCTAGTATATGTGCTATAGCCCTGTGCATGAAGACGGTGCCTGTTGAGAGACTGTTAGAATCTGCCCGATAATATATGTACGCCTTAGAGCATTGCCGATGATGTATGGGCCTATATGGGTCACACACCGGAGTCTAACATGACAGCAAATTAGGTTAAGGGACCAAAGATGGCAAAAGTGAAAGTTAGAAATGCAGGCCGCGTTAGCGCCGCTAACTTAACGAGCTAGCGCCGCTAACTGTTAAAGGTTAGCGCCGCTAACTGTTATAGGTTACCGCCGCTAACTGTTAAAGGTTAGCACCGCTATGGTTGCATATGCTTTATGTCGTTTCAAAGTTAGGCCGCGTTAGCGCCGCTAAGGGCTAAGGTTTAGCGCCGCTAACTTATGGTTAGCGGCGCTACCACTGCATGCACTTTGTGTCAAAATCACCTCTTTACTTGGCCAATGCATGGCAAGTTGTTGAGGTCACTTGGCCAGCTAGAGGAAGTTCCAGGGGGATTTTAGAGGTCTTTAAAAGACTTCAAACCTGGACATTTTATCTCTCTTGGCCAAAAATTCACTCTTACACAAAACCCTCTTTTCACTTTATCTCAAAGTCCTTGGTGATCTAGTGAAGATTTCGAGTTCCAGAAGCCACAATCTGTTGTTCTTGTGTGATATTTCGAGTTGAAGATACTACACAAGTTAGCTAGCACTAGTTGTTGGACATATTCCCGGGGTGCGATTTCAAGAGAAGAACAAGAGGAAGGTTCTTGCTTCCAAACCAACATCAGCCACCAACAAGAAAGTTTCTGGAGCTTAGGAGCACGGTATAATCTTTTTACCTTCTTGTTTGTTGCTATTTTGTTACATAGAGTTGATCCATCTTTGGGATTTCATGTTTTGAACACTTTTTGCTTGTATGTTGTTTTTCTTGCTTCCGTTGCGTGTTCTTGAAAGCCCAACAGTGGTATTAGAGCCACCTCTATGTTAGAATAGCACTTGGTGGCCTGAAAAACCCGAAATCAAAATGTTTGTATTCTGCCGTTTGAGTTAGCGGCGCTAAGTGGAGGTTAGCGACGCTAAGCCTTTTACGTTAGCGGCGCTAACGCTACTGGAAATTTGTTTTTCGAAAATTTTGATAAAACAGTTTTGGTCTCGGGATTTTTGGCATTTTAACCCTCTGGAAATTTGTTCCATCGGTTGTTTTCATGTTGTTGCAGTAGTGATATGCTATGTTTGGTTGTATGTGTAAATATAAGTTGGTAACCTTGCCTTAGCCTTTTGGTTAATTTGTGTTGTGTATGCTTTTGGTGGTTTTAATCCACATTTGGGGCTGTAATTTTATTAAATTCAGAATTGATTGTAATAAAATTGTGGCTTGCATGCCATTTCATTCATCCATGTACTAGTATTAGATAAATAGGAAGATTTGTGGCTTGTATGCCATTTATTTTCTATTGTATGTAATTTGTATGATGGAAGAATGAAGACACAAATGGAGGCAAAACAAGATGGAGTTTTGATGCCCTTAGAAGCCAATGAAGTCCAATGGAGATGGTGGTTCTAGTGGGAGCTTGCATCAAGATGTTTTTTCCCATAGTTTGACCAAGTTCTTCCCGTTTTTGCTCATGGGAGGAACGCATAGGTTTATTGGCAAGGGTTACCATCTATTTTGTAAAATGCGTGTGATGTGATTTTATTTTTCTATGCATGGATGTGTAGGTTTCGCATGCTAGATAATTTTTCATTAAAATTTATAAAATCATAAGAGTTTTGATAAAAATGGTTTACTCTCGCGCGCGATCACATACATAGATTAACCCACCTAGTGAAAATAGGATTTGTCACTAATAAGTTAATCTAGAACCAAACTGGAAACAAAAACCCGTTTTTCCAACAAAACGTAAATCATGCACCATCCGTAAGTCGATACCACCCGAATCTAGTCTTATGGGATTTGGTTGTCGAGCTTAGCACAAGCCAATTCTCATAAAACTGTGTGGAAGGTGAGTGTGGCGAATTCACAATTTTGGTTGTCGAGCTTAGCACGAGCCAACTTTGGCGAGTTTGTTACCGTAAGTCTTGACGGACGATTTGCAATTTTAGGTTTGAAATCTTTGTTAATTGTCGAGCTTATCACGAGTTAACCAAAATTTCAAGACTTAAAATTGGTGCAATAAGGGATCAAACATGTCAAACGACCATTGGATGTCGTAGGATCCCGCATGTGCTAAGGATTGCAATGGATATTGCAATTGTCAAAATGGTTGCCGACTTAAATAGTTTTATCATGTGATCCGCGGTAACCCCGTCACATGGTAGAATGAAATATGGTTCTTAGCCTTGTTAAGATAATTCTTTATGGGTAAATTATTTAACAAGATAAAATATCAAACTAACTAAAATCTACTTTGCATATTTTGGATGGCATCAACAAGCGCAACAAACACTACCACCAACGTTTCTCTTCGAGTTTTCCTTGAAAAGGAGAAACTCGATGGTAGCAACTTCATGGACTGGCATAGACAACTGAGGTTGGTCTTGCGGTATGAAGGAAAGTTGCATACCATAGAGGAACCCCTACCCGAGGCACCTCCTGCTGGTGCAACAAGGGCTGTCCGAGAGGCGTATGAAAAACGCCTCAAGGAAACAGAGGAAGTCACGTGCCTTATGTTAAGCACAATGAACCAAGATTTACAAAAGCAAATAGATCATTTGAGTGCTTATGACCTGGTCGTGCAGCTGAAGGATATGTTCTAACAGCAGGCGAGGCAGGAAAGGTACGAGTGCCTCAAAACAACCCTTGCTTGCAAGATGCAAGAAGGAGGGAACGTGAGCGCTCATGTGTTGCGGATGAAAGCAAACATAGAGCGCATGGAGAAGTTGGGTTTTACCATAGGGAGGGAGATGGCGGTTGATTTAATCCTCCAATCCCTGCCCAGTACATATGATCAATTCGTAATGAGTTATCATATGCACATCATGGATAAAACCTTGATGGAACTTCATGGTATTTTGAAGACCGCTGAGTCTAGCATGACCAAGAACAAGCCATCCTCCTCCAATCACGTTCTCGCCATCCGGGAAGGCCGCATCACAAAGAAGAAGGGCAAGGGAAAGGTTGGCGTAGCCAAGCCTACCCCGGCCTCCGAGGGTAAGGGCAAGGGGAAACTTCCCCAAGCCAAGACTCCAGAGGATGCGGAGTGCTTCTTCTGCGGGGGCAAGGGCCATTACCGCCGTACTGCCCAAAGTACCTGGAGGGACTCAACAAGCTCAAGGCAATGAGCATTTCGGGTCCCGACACGTCAGGTACGTTCATGATAGAACTCCACCATACTTCTACTTCTAAAGGCTGGGTATTAGATACTGGCTGTGGCACTCACATATGTAATATGGTGCAGGTGCTAAGGGCAAGTAGGAGCTTGGAGCGGGGAGAGCTAGATCTTGTCATGGGAAACTCGGAGGTTGTCCCAGTGGAAGCGAATGGTGACTTAGAGCTTTCATTCAAGACCGGTTTTTCTATTTTATTAAAAGATGTATGTTATTCGCCCTATGTGGCTAGAAACATTATTTCTTTTCACAAATTGTATGACGATGGTTATGATTTTAGATTTGTAAATGGTACAATTATCTGCTTTAAAAATGATGTTGTTTATTTAAAAGCTTTACCATGTCATGGCATATATGAGGCAAATGCATACATTGAATCGAGAAAATCTATCATGAATATTGATTCTGATTCCAAAAATGGTTTGGATAAGTATTCCATATGGCATAGTCATCTTGGCCACATAAACAAGACTCGCATCACCAAGCTCCAAGCGGATGGGATCTTGGAATCATTTGATCAAGGATCAAATGATGTATGCGAATCTTGCTTATTGGGTAAAATGACAAAAGCACCCTTCACAGGAACAAGTGAGAGGGGAAAGGACCTTTTAGACATAATCCATACGGATGTATTTGGACCTTTCAAGCATGTCACAAGGAATAACTTAAGATACTTCGTAACCTTTATAGATGATTATAGTAGGTACGGGTATGTCTATCTTGTTAAGCACAAGTATGAAACCTTTGAGGTGTTCAAGACATTCCAAAACGAAGTTCAGAATCAGCTGGGCAACACAATTAAGATACTCCGGTCTGATAGAGGTGGAGAGTATCTTAGTACCAAGTTTATCGATCATCTTAAAAATTGTGGAATCATTTCACAATTAACACCTCCAAGGACTCCACAGTTAAATGGGGTCGCTGAGAGGAGGAATCGGACTTTACTAGATATGGTAAGGTCTATGATGAGTTAGACAGAGGTACATATTAGTTTATGGGGATATGCCTTAGAAACGGCGGTAAGAATCCTTAACCTCGTACCAACCAAGAAAGTTGCTAAAACACCTTATGAAATGTGGCATGATAAGAAGCCGACACTTTCATATCTACGAGTTTGGGGTTGTCAAGCCTACGTGAGACGTGAGGCCGAAGACAAACTTGAACCTCGTTCAGAAAGGTGTTATTTTATCGGATATCCTCCTAACGGGGTTGGATATTTATTTTATAAACCTTCAGAGAACAAGGTATTTGTTGCTCGTAGGGCATTCTTCCTTGAAAGGGAGTTGCTATCCAAACATGGCAGTAAGGAAATCGACCTTGAGGAAGATCAAGGGTCGGCCGATAAAGGACTTGAGGTTGGCACTAGCCATAATACCGAGCAACATGATGCTGCGGCACCTGACACTCTATAAACGTCTACTCCTAGGCATTCCAGTAGAACTCGTTCTGAGCCAGAGAGATATGGGTTTCTCATATCTGAGGGCAACGAGTTATTGGTGGATCATGATGAACCCACCAACTACAAGGAAGCCATGGCAGGCCGTGAGTCTGCTCAGTGGAGGAAGGCGATGGAGAGCGAGATGCAATCTATGTTGGATAACCAGGTTTGGGAACTGGTTGATCCTACACCAGGGATAAAACCCGTTGGTTGTAAATGGGTTTTCAAGAAGAAACCCGGCATAGATGGAACCTTGGACATCTTCAAAGCCCGACTGGTGGCAAAGGGTTTCACTCAGACTCAAGGAATTGATTATGATGAAACCTTCTCCCCAGTGGCCATGTTGAAGTCAATCCGGATACTACTTTCCATAGCTGCATTTCATGATTACGAAATTTGGCAAATGGATGTAAAAACCACCTTCCTTAACGGGAAGCTTAATGAAGAGGTGTATATGAGACAACCTAACGGTTTTGAGAATCCAAAGTATCCAAACAAGGTTTATAAGCTTATGAAGTCCATTTATGGACTTAAACAAGCATCTTGAAGCTGGAATCATTGCTTTGATGAGAAAATCAAAGAGTTTGGATTTTCAAAGAGTAAAGATGAACCTTGCGTATATGTCATGGCTAGTGGGAGCACTATAGTCTTCTTGGTTCTATATGTAGATGATATTCTACTCATTGGAAATCATATCCCAAGCCTAAGGAGTGTCAAAGCTTGGCTAGGGAATTGCTTTTCAATGAAGGACCTTGGGGATGCGAGCTTTATTCTGGGAATAAAGATCTATAGAGATAGATCTAAAAGGTTGCTAGGGCTTTCTCAAAGTGCATACATAGAAAAGGTCGTGAGACGCTTTAAGATGGAGGAATCCAAGAAAGGAAACCTCCCTATGATGCATGGCTTGACCTTGAGTAAAACTCAATGTCCTACCTCCAGAGAGGAGATAGAAGTAATGAAGCGAGTACCATATGCTTCGGCTGTGGGCTCGATCATGTACGCCATGTTATGCACTCGACCTGATGTGTCATGTGCATTAAGCATGCCTAGTAGATATCAGGCGAACCCAGGAGAGCCTCATTGGAGGTAAGGCTGGCAATTTGGGTCGGGTTCGTGTTATTGGGTTCGTGTCGTTAGGGTTCGGGTCAGTTTCGTGTCGACCCAATTTCGACCTTTTTATTTTCGTGTCGGGTTCGAGTCGTGTCACTTTTTTTCGTGTCGGGTTCGGGTCGTGTTTCGTGTCAACCCATTTCGGTCTAAAGTTTTTTTTTACTTTCGATTATGGTTTTCGAATACGGGTTTCGGGTACGGTTTTTAATTACGGTTTTCGATTATGGGTTTCAAATAAGGTTTTCGATTACGGTTTTCAAATTCGGTTTTCGAGTACGGTTTTCGTCATAAAAATTTTCGAATTCCTTGTCTATTTCCAATTTTCTCTACTAACTAGTGATTAAAATATCGAATATCAATACAATTAATAGCTTTAATAAAAAAGTGGTAACTAGTGAACAAACCATGAATTAAAATAACCTAAAGGAAATTATCCAATTTCAAAAAGCAAGTCGTTTTTCTTCTTTACCGTTGTATTCTTAGAAGGAATATCGGGTTGGGTGGGTTCCAAAAAGTCTTACCAAGTTGACAAACGTCAAAGTACCAAAAATCCAAAACAATATAGTTGAAATAACAAATAGCAAAATGAAGTAATATTGTTTAGATTTAAATCTTTTATTGCTTATTTAAGTTTTTAGCTTTTCAAGGTTTTGTACTTTTGTTTATTGAATTTTATTGCCTAAGATGTCATTCACTCATTTGAATTCACAATCTACTTTTTGAAATTTTAATTTTAAGTATTAAAGAAATTTTTATACTTTTTAGTTTTATCCTTATATAGGTCACTTCGGGTTGTCGGGTTGACCCTAACCCAACCCATTTATTTTCGTGTCAACTTCGTGTCGACCTAGTTTTGACCCATTTCGGGTTCGTGTCGGGTTCGTGTCACTTTTTTCGTGTCAGGTTCGGGTCGTGTTTCGTGTCGGGTCAGGAATTGCCAGCCTTAATTGGAGGGCAGTAAAGAGCATTCTCAAATATCTGAGACGTACAAAAGAGATGTTCATGGTATATGGTGGGTAAGAAGAGCTGAGAGTAAATGGTTACTCGGATGCTAGCTTCCAAACAGACAGGGATGATTGCCGATCTCAATCGGGGTTTGTGTTCCTGTTAAATGGTGGTGCTGTCAGCTGGAGGAGCTCGAAGCAAGACACGGTGGCTGATTCGACTACCGAATCGGAATACATTGCGGCAAGTGAAGCCGCAAAGGAGGCCGTGTGGATGAAGAAATTCATCCAAGATCTACAAGTGGTTCCAAGCATCGCTGACCCTATTGAGATTTTTTGTGACAATGAGGGTGTGGTGGCATTGGCAAAGGAACCAAGAGCTCACAAGAGGACAAGACACATTTCGTGCAAGTACCACTTTATACGGGATGTTATTGAAAGTGGTGAAGTCATCATTAGCAGAGTAGCATCAAATGGAAACCTGGCAGATCCATTCACTAAGCCGTTACCGCAAGCAGCTCATGAATCTCACACTAGAGCTATAGGTGTAAGATTTGCTAGCGATTTGGCTTGAGTTGTATATTTTTGTTCATTTGATATGTATATTTTATTTTGGGAACGATACAGACAGTACTGTAACTTATGCTTGTTTCGATATATAATGGAGATTATATATGCGTATGATACGGTTACATTCATAAGACTTTACTGTGTTCCATCTTAGCATATTTAATTACTTCCAGAAATATTATTCTATATTTCAAATTTTCCACAGTCAGTCAATCTTATGAAAGAAAGATTGAATCAAGACTGAGATAAGCATGTGATCTTGAATTCAAAGTGGTTGAATTAAGGTGCAATGCTTATCTGTACTTGAAAAGAGTTTCAAGTGACTGGAAGACCCACACCCACTTATACTTCATGGATTATAGTCACTAGTAACTTGGGATGATAAAATCATACATCCTTAGACCCGATATGTATGAACTGCTATATCATAGTTCTTACTTGCTTTAGCCATTTTCAAAAGCAGTTCGTGACTGGCTGTGATAAAGGAAATGACTAGGTAAGTCAAGGAGTATGGTATGGGGTTATGCAGTCAAAGGAATTTGTTCCTCCAGTATGAGAGATATCCCTGGGCCCCTCGATGATTGGGAGCTGACACCAAAATTTTGCATGGCCGTGCACAAGGAATATTGATTGAGAATCAGATATGTCCTTAACTTTTGGTAACCACCAATCGAGATCGAGAAACATAATCGTGAACGATCTGGAGATTGACATTATCTAATCCATTTCTCGTGTTCACAAGGATATCGCGAACAAAAGGATGTCTAAGATCACTTATCTAGGACCACTACTTTCAGTATGATGGTTTTCTGCAGGTATTAAGAACCCATACAGACTTGGGGGCATTGATGATTTGCTAGAGGCCGCTCTTTGTCTGTGCTTACTAGGGTACAGTATATTATGTGCAAGTGGGAGTTTGTTAGAATCTGCCCGATAATATATATACGCCTTAGAGCATTGCCGATGATGTATGGGCCTATATGGGTCACACACCGGGGTCTACCATGACAGAAAATTAGGTTAAGGGACCAAAGATGGCAAAAGTGAAAGTTAGCAATGCAGGCCGCGTTAGCGCCGCTAACTTAACGAGTTAGCGCCGCTAACTGTTAAAGGTTAGCGCCGCTATGGCTGCATGTGCTTTATGTCGTTTCAAAGTCAGGCCGCGTTAGCGCCGCTAAGGGCTAAGGTTTAGCGCCGCTAACTTATGGTTAACGGCGCTACCGCTGCATGCACTTTGTGTCAAAATCACCTCTTTACTAGGCCAATACATGGCAAGTTGTTGAGGTCACTTGGCCGGCTAGAGGAAGTTCCAGGGGCATTTTAGAGGTCTTTAAAAGACTTCAAACCTGGACATTTTATCTCTCTTGGCCAAAAATTCACTCTTGCACAAAACCCTCTCTTCACTTTATCTCAAAGTCCTTGGTGATCTAGTGAAGATTTCGAGTTCCAGAAGCCACAATATGCTATTCTTGTGTGATATTTCGAGTTGAAGATACTACACAAGTTAGCTAGCACTAGTTGTTGGACATATTCCCGGGGTGCGCTTTCAAGAGAAGAACAAGAGGAAGGTTCTTGCTTTCAAACCAACATCAGCCACCAACAAGAAAGTTTCTGGAGCTTAGGAGCACGGTATAATCTTTTTACCTTCTTGTTTGTTGCTATTTTGTTACATAGAGTTGATCCATCTTTGGGATTTCATGTTTTGAACACTTTTTGCTTGTATGTTGTTGTTCTTGCTTCCGTTGCGTGTTCTTGAAAGCCCAACAGAGACACCATAGTAGCTTGGTGGGGTTGAAAGCTGCACGAGTGGGATAACCGCGACTTGTTCAATACGAGACCCAACAATGTCAGGTCTCATAGTAGATGTGGCTTCCCGGCTTTCTGGGGCTAGGGGTCCCTCAGCACTCTCCTTTTCTTTTCTCACCTCCTCCTTCTCCCTTACACTCCTTACCATAAAACTATCTTCATCTTCACCACTACCTGGACCATACCTAGCAAATTGATTTGGATCTATTAATGAATCAGGAATGACAGAGCCAGTTTCAACAGATAAATCAGGAGATGGAGAAACGACTGAAATGTCATGGTCAGGGGCTATGATGGCATTTCTGGCTGTAGGAATTTCAGTAGTTTGGGTAGGAGGATTCAGATTGATGACCAGACCACCGGTTTGAGGAATGACTGGAGTAGTTTGAACAGTATGGGTCTGGTCAGGAGAGGTAGTATGTGGGTCGGTAAGTTTCATGAATGAAGGGGTGTTGTCAGCTGGTTGATCAATGGGTCTATCAGGGGTACCCAAAGGAGAATTTACAGGTTCAAAGGTAGAGTCACCACCTGGTTGGGAAGCAGACTCAGCATGAGAAGACTGGGAACTGGATGACTCAGAGGTGTCAAAACCTAGTTCAGCAAGTACAGCTTTGGTTCGGGTGGTTTTAAAAATAGATTGGACAACTGTTTGAACGGTGGTGGGATCATAAGCATCCCCTCCCTCTCTAATTTCTCCACCTTCACCTTCTTCTCCACCCCTCTCTTCGTTTTCTCTCTCCTCATCCCGCTCAGCATCTCCCATAGATGGTTGAGGCCTATTTTCTACATCCTCACCAGGTACTACTCCTCCCTGGGCAGGTATGGCCGGTGCTGGCACAACCATAGGAGATGAGTAGTACCAGGTTGTGCTCCTCCCCGCGGAAATTGAGCAAATCAAAGAAAAGTGTCACACAAAGTAAATCAAACCACAATCGAATGCTTTGCTTTTCATTAATAAGAAGATGATTACAGACTTTATCAAGTAAGCAACTCTTGATATGTAAACACCTAATATAAATCTCTCAATCTTTCAAACTTAGCTATCTATAATCAACTTATGATTATAGATACTGATGACTCTCTAAACAGGATTTAATCACAGATTGAAAACTTACCAATCTCACAACTAATGTGAGTATTCGAACACACGAATAGCTTGACAATCTGTGAGTTTCTTGATCACGTTGAACTGACAAACAGCGATTCAAGATTCGTAACACATACGGTTGAGGTGAGGTATTTGGCTCTGCAACACTTAGTCATCTTTGTTGTTTCTGAGTCATTCCTCTAAACTTATCAGGAGATAAGTATTTATAATCTTGTGCCTACGGAATCTAACAAACTAAGACTCAGCCTAATTTGCTAACTAACTATCGGATAACTCGGAATCTTGAATCTTGAATCTTCTTATCTTCAATCTTCAATCTTGATTCTGAAGTCTTCTTATCCTTCCCGTAGATATAGAGAGTTAAACAAGATAAATTTAAAACATATTTAAATTTTATTTAAGCTGACTTCTTGCTCGGACTGAGTTACTCAGCTTGAAACTCATCAAGTTGAGTTCTTCGAGAACAAACTCGAAAACCAACATGAACTAACACGTATATTAATAAACTCATCCTTAGAAGTCCTAAGAGTTAGCTAGAATGTATTTAGCAACTCTGTTAAGCTGACTCAGTATATACGCTGAGTCACTCAGCTTGAAACTCATCAAGCTGAAAGCTTAATATATCTTAGGTGACACACACAGCTTATCAAACACATTGATAATCTTGCTAAAATATAGTATAAGCTGGTCGAACATATGCTCAGCTTATACTCAGCTTATATTCAGTCTGAATCACTATAAATGTTCAGTCTGACTAAGCTTCATAATTCTGTTTAAGTTATATATAGAACACATCATACAAACTTAACTTTGTCTCATCAAATCAAAACAGATGAGATCATTTTCCCAACAATTTTGCTCACATAAGTTCAGAAGTAATATAGGGAATGGTTGAGGAGCAGGTACATTGGTAGCAGTTGCAAGTTTTATATAGACAAAGAGTTTAGAGTTCACAGAAGGTAAACCTGTCCTGCGAGGAATGTCAGCATTTTGGTCCATCAAGTACTGGACAATCATTGGCATAAATCTTTGATACGGCAGGAAGTTAGCATCCTTCTTTTTCTGGTAATTCTTCCTCAGCATTGTTGCCTTAATATCATGAAAGAACAGGAATGCATAATCTACGTGCAGATGATTGGCAGCCGCTACAAAGATTTTAAGCTGATGCTCAGTAGGGAATTCATATCCAGAGTGTTTGGGAGTGAGACACCTTTGAAGCACCGTCATAAACGTATTGTACTTAGGATGCAGGTTGGTGTTTGAATTGATTCTTTCTGGTGAGCTCTCCATCGTATCCCATTGCCCTGATTGCAACAAGACACGTCTCCTCGTCTGGGATTTCATCAAAAGCTGTTGCAGGAGGTCTACTGTCAGCCCTTGGTAGTTGAAAGATTGTTCTGAGGCGGTTAATAGGTATATCAATGGTATATTCATCGACCTCAGCATGGATGACCTCAGTCCCTCTGTCATTAGTACGTACATCAAACGTCTTCCAGAATTGTTGACCATAAAGCTCAGGGACATGTGTGCTAGTGGTGGATGGATTATATGTAAGGATGTGGTGTAGAGGATGAATCTTTAAGATTTCAGTAACAATGGGGTAGGTAGGATTTTTCAACTTGGTAAGGTCAACATAGTGATTGTTGTCGTGGGTTTTAGAGTTTAGAAACTCTGCTTGAGGCATGATCTCCTCTGGTTGAAGTACAACTTGTGCCATCTTATCTGCACAGAGAGATAAACAGTTAAGTCAAAGATATAGAGATATGCAAGAATACAACATTCATCTTTGAATTTTTGGTCAAACTTTGGTTAATAAGAGAAGGTTTACCACTGTTGACCAAAGCTATTAGGTTTGAAAAATATGAGAAAAACCCCAAGTCTTAGACCCTTATTGTGTACAAGATGATTTTCAGTATAAAAAAGTTGTTTTAATACTTTGAAAATGTCGATTAGATAGCAATAAACAATTTTGTTGTACTTGAGTGTAGTCAAAAAAATTATCATAACACCCTCTTTTAAACCAAAAAGTATATTTTAAGTTCAAGTTCATACACCTCAAGAACACGAAGAACACTTTATGAGATTTTTGAAATATTTTTGCATCAAAGTGTCCCCATGTATTCCAAACACCCATCGCAAACTTGGATTGATCAAACAAGTTTGTTTTGTGTCCCAAAAGTCCATTTAAAGTGCCGAAAGTGTTCATCGCAAGTGGCTTTTCAAGGGCCAAAAATTACTATTTTAACTCAAAATTTTCAAAATGCAAACTGTACAAGTTGTTACCTATATGATCACGAGTGTTTTGAGATAAAAATTGCAAATTGTGGCAGAGTAACGAGAGAGTTTGTATTTTTAAGTAGCCAAAAACGAAAGAAAACTTAGTGAAATTTCAAATCTGATCGCGTGAAATGGACAGGTAAGGATGGGACGGTTATAAAGTGAAAGGGACACGTGTCGATGTTGATTGGACCAACCGGTGGTAAAAAACGCGGCTGATAGGGGCAATCGCATGGTAAAAACTCGGCTTATAGATCCATGCGATTGGCCGTGAATAGCAAAAATGCTCACTTAGTGAATCGCATGCGATTCCCCTTGTTTTGTCAATCGCATGCGATTGACCCTTGATTCATTTGTACACTGATGATCTATGGCATGCGATTGGTACTTGGTACATGGTTCACAGATGGTCTATCACATGCGATTGAGGATTGAAGCATAGTTAATACTTTTAATTATCTCATGCGATTGATTATCCATGCGATTACAATCCATGCAATTGTACTTCCTTGTGTGAACCAAGACTTAGAAAATAATTTGTTGGGTTCAAAGAAATCCCATGCGATTGAAGCATAGTATGCGATTGTATCCATTCGAACCCAACACTTGGAAATTATTCTGAAAAATTCAAAATATCTGGATTTTGAGAGTAGAAAAAATTGATTTTCCCATATATCTTTTTTGACACACTCCCCCTGGACTTATGCATATGAGAATTTTCAAAATTTAGGGAATGTGTCAGTTGTATTCTTCTCCCCCTACACATGTGCAGTATGTGTATTATATTCTCCCCCTACACATATATGCTACATGTGTATCATCATAATATCACTCCCCCTCGAATGATGCATGGGATATCTGCACAAGGAACAAATAGTATAACACCTACTCTAAACAAAAGGAAAGAAATGAGAAATGAAGCAACAGTATGTTATATTGCCAGGTTTAGCATGCCTAACTTGGATACCAACTCAGTAAAGCGACTTTCATCTAAGGGTTTGGTAAACAAGTCAGCTAGCTGATTTTCAGTTGAAACATACTGTAGCTCATTGAGACCTTTCTCTACATTATCTTTTATGAAGTGATAACGGATATCAATATGTTTAGTTTTAGAGTTGTGTACTGGATTGCAGGAGATAGCGATGGCAGACTGGAATCGCATAGCAATGGAGTTTTGTCATACCTGAGGCCAAAGTCTGATAACTGTGTACTTATCCAGAGACTTTGTGAACCGCACATTGCAGCAGCAACATACTCAGCTTCAGTTGTAGATGTGGATAAGCAGTTTTGCTTCTTTGAGGCCCAGCAGACTAAACGATCTCCCAGAAAGTGTGCACTACCAGAGGTACTTTTCCTATCGATCTTGCAACCGGCATAGTTAGCATCTGAGTAAGCATGGAGATCCAGATTTGAATCTTTGGGATACCACAGACCAAGATCCATAGACCCTTTGAGATATCTGAAGATCCGCTTAACTGCCAGAAGATGTGACTCTTTAGGATTTTCCTGGTATCTTGCACAGATACTGGTAGAGAACATGATGTCCGGACGACTTGCAGTTAGATACAGTAACGATCCAATCATCCCACGATAAGTTTTCAGATCTACTGGAGAACCATCAAGATCTGCTGATAGCTGTGCCTTAGCAGCCATGGGTGTGGATATGGGTGTGCAGTTAATCATATCATACTTCGTGAGAAGGTCTTTGATGTACTTGGATTGGCAAATAAAACTGCCATGACTTAATTGCTTTACCTGGAGTCCGAGAAATAATGACATCTCTCCCATCATACTCATTTGAAATCTATTTGCCATGATCTTAGCAAACTCGTCACTGTATTTTGGATTCGTAGACCCAAAAATGATGTCATCCACATATATTTGAACTAAAATCTTGTCTCTACCCTTTGTCTTTGTGAACAGAGTAGTATCAGTCTTTCCTTTGGAGTAGCCTTCACCAATCAAATATTCAGATAAGACATCGTACCATGCACGTGGAGTTTGTTTTAACCCGTACAAGGCCTTATTTAAGATATAGACATTATTTGGACGTTTTGAATTTATGAAACCCTCAGGTTGTGAGACATAAACTTCTTCTTTGAGAACACCGTTAAGAAAAGCCGTATGCACATCCATCTGAACGACACGGAAGCTTCTGGAGGCTGCATATGCAAGAAAGAGTCTGATAGCTTCAATACAATATACGGGGGCAAATGTTTCATCATAGTTAATGCCCTCTTGCTAATTGTAGCCTTTAGCAACCAACCTAGCTTTGTTACGAACGACCACTCCATCCGAATCTCTCTTGTTCTTGAATACCCATTTAGTTTCGACAACAGATTTACCATATGGAAGAGGAACTAATCTCCAGACTATGAGACGATCAAATTGGTGTAGTTCTTCCTGCATTGCAGTTACCCAATCCGGATCATCTAATGCTCAGAAGCCTTGGTGGGTTCAATAATGCTTAGAAAACCCTAAAATTGACATTCATTTGTTGTTGCTGCTCGTGTTTGAACGCCAACTGAAGGTTCTCCGATGATGTTATCCTCAGAGTGATGTCTGGTCTACTTTATCTCGTGGGAAGTAGAAGATAAAGGAATAAGATCTTGTAAGTTTTGTGCTTCCTCTGCATCTTCGCGGGAGAAATTTGGGTCTGAATCAAACACAGGATGGCTCTCTGGGTTAGGAATCTGAGTAGTCACAGGGGGGCGAGTAACAGATACAGATGTAGAATCCTTAGCATATAGATCGGCAAATGGATTCGTCTCAGTAACCATAGGAGCCGTTATAGTAACACTTGTTTGTACTGCTGTGTTGTTCCTGTTGTCAATTAAAACAGGAGTAGATTCAGATCTAAAGAAATCAAATATAAAGTCAAGATTAATATTAGAACTGGACTAATTGTTTGATTCTTTGTTTTGAAGCACCGGTCCTGAACTGGGATGTTCAGAAGCGTTCGATGGTTGAGTTGGTGGAAAATCTGTAACATTCAA
This sequence comes from Pulicaria dysenterica, assembly GCA_947179395.2. Classification (NCBI taxonomy): domain Eukaryota; kingdom Viridiplantae; phylum Streptophyta; class Magnoliopsida; order Asterales; family Asteraceae; genus Pulicaria; species Pulicaria dysenterica. Next base: position 35,706,482 of record OX359295.1, read on the forward strand.
TGTATCATCAAATGTTATGTTGATGCTCTCAACAATGCTCTTTGTTCGTTTGTTCAAAACTCTATAAGCCTTAGATTTTGTGGAGTAACCTAAGAAAATTGCCTCATCAACTTTTGGGGTAAACTTTCCTAGATTATCCTTGTCATTTAGTACAAAGAACCTATTACCAAAGACATGAAAGTATTTGATATTAGGCACTATACCATTGGCCAATTCATATGGAGTTTTATTAAAGCGTTTATGAATAAAAGAGCGATTCTGCGTATAGCAGGCAGTGTTGATGGCTTCAGCCCAGTAGAAAGGTGGGAGCCTGAAGTATGAAAGCATGGTACGGACAGCTTCAACCAGAGTTCTGTTTCTCCTCTCCACTACTCCATTTTGCTGTGGAGTGTATGCAGCTGAGAACTGATGGCTGATCCCAACGAGGTCACAAAAGATCTTCAGAGTACTGTTTTTGAATTCAGTTCCATTGTCTGTACGGATGGAAACAACACTCTGACTATGCTTATTCTGTTGTTGCTTGATGAAGGAAATGATTGTTGGAGTGGCTTCATCTTTTGATCGCAGAAACTTGACCCAAGTATATCCGGAGTAGTCATCCACCATGACTAGAATATACTTCTTCCCACTTTTAGATTGAATTCTCATAGGACCACAGAGATCCATGTGTATGAGTTCCAAAGGCTTTGTAGTGCTAAACACTTGTTTAGATTTATGTGAAGCCTTCTTCATTTTTCCTTTCTCACAATCTGCACACAGATGATCCTTTTTGAATCTTAACTTAGGTATGCCTCTCACCAAGTCACCAGTGACTAGCTTGTTTATATTTTGAAAGTTCAGGTGAGAGAGTTTTCTATGTCATTGCCAAGTAAGATTTGATGATGCTTCAGACAGTAGACACACAGAGGTAGGGGAGTCATAATTTTCCAAATCAATGGAATACATGTTAGATTTCCTTGCACCTGCCAGTAATTCATCCTCGTTCTCAGTTAGCACAGAACATTTGTTCTTTTTAAATACTACCTCCAGGTCCTTATCACAGAACTGTCTGATGCTAAACAAATTGTGCCCTAACCCTTCAACATAGGAGACTTTCTTGATCTTGATGTGTTTCTTCTCTATGTCTCCGTACCCCATTATTGGTGCAACATTGTCATTCCCAAAACGTACATTCCCGGAGTACTTAGGAACATAATTTTTTAGAAGACTCTTGTTGCCAGTCATATACTTGGTACAACCCGAGTCCAGGTACCACACGTTAGGCGCCTGCAAAAAGAGAATAAAACACGTTTAGGTCCCCATATATGAATGGGTCCTTGATTGTTAGTTCCTAGAAGTGGTTGAGTATTGATTATTTCAACTGGTGGTTGTAAAACTTCTAATGATCTAACCCTAGCTACCCAAGTGGGTTTAATCTTTTGTCGATAAGGAATAGATTGAGACAGAATTGGCTTAGACGAAAGTTTCGGTACCACCTTTGGTTTGACAGTTGATGAAATCGGAGGTTTAGGATTCAGAAGAGTTGCGGAAGCGTTATGTTTGCGAATCCAAGCTTTCGAGGAATTCATAAGAATTTGTTGTGACCTCGGTGCATCTTGTCTTTTCTGAACTAGAGCCTTGGGAGCAGTAGGTTGTACTACTCGTTGATGGAATGATGGCTTGGGTTTGGAAGTTTTGGCATTTTTGGAAGGTGGATTGCGAGATTGTTTTTGAGAATGTAAGTGTTTTTCTTGAGCAATCCATGCCTTTTTGAATGCTTCGTAGCCCTGCTGTCTGAAAACTTCCAGTTCTTTGGTCGTCAGTAATCGTTTTGATTTGTTTAAACGTTTGAGTGCCTGTGACTGACGAGTGGTGATCCACTAATGAATGATATATCCTTTGGAATTTATAAATGGGATACAGATTTGATTAGCGTAAAAATCTGTCCAGTCCTCACATGGTTTAATTCCAATTTGTTTTCTTAATTGATCATATTCACAATTAAATTCACAATGACTATGGAGGCAACCATCACTAATACAAAACATTGAAGAGGCAACTTTATCATGCAAACTTGAGTGATTACAGACTGTATCAAACATCAAAATTTGTTCACATGTTTGTCTAGTGTTCGAACATTTCCTAGACGACCTAGGAATGACTTTCTTCCAAGTTATGTTTATTTTACGCTCTTCACTCCCGAGCTTCTTCACATCTGCAGCAGAATGTAAAATGTTAGTACTGAGTCTTGGTCTACTGGCTGCTGCTTTTGATTATTCAGGTATGTCTGTGTTCACACGAGAAATGTGATTAGAAGTAGAGGTGTGTTTTGGTTTGAAAATCTGTTTAAGTTTTAGATTTACCACAGAAGACTTATTAACAGATTTTATAGCAGGTTTGACATCTTGGGAAGATGTAGACGCGTGTTTGGAATCTTCAATTCGTTCATCAAATGCAGTTCCATGTGGCGAGGTGAATGGAGTAGGTGGTTCCATTTCAATTTCGACCTGCTTGATTCGATCGTGTAATGCGAAGTTTTCTTTGCACAAGACGTCAATGATCTTGCCATCAAGATTAAATATTGTTTGGAGATGCTTGTGGAGAATGGCGTTTTCTTGAACCAGTTGAGAAGGTTCAGGGAGTTGTTCAGAAACTAGGATGATTTCAGGTGTGGTTTCGGAGTGGAAAGCGTTGGAAATATCACCTTGTATCAGATGGGTAAAGCAAAACTCTTGCAAGGTTTGAAACCTTCGCTGCAATTCCTTGTGGGGAATGTATTGAAATTGGGGTTTTGGCACTTCAGGAGCATACAGTTCCTCATCTATATAGATTGAAGTGGTGACAAGTGAATTTAGTGTTAGAGGTGGGTAAGTGAAGTATGAGTCATTGAGGTTAGAATAATTGAAGGGAGTTTTAGTTTTTAGATGTAAGGTCTGTTTGACATCCTCTTCAAGTTGTTCTTCCTTTTGACCAACAAAAACCATTCATTGAGTTAGTCCTTCACCAAATAGATTGGCATTGTATAATTGTTTGGCAGATACTTTACTCAGAACGTTTGGGTTTTCAAAACCAAGTCCGTCGAATGTCCATCTTGAAAAAGGTCGTTCCTTTTGTTTGTACAGAAAGATGGTTTGTTCACTTTGCCCTCTTTTGATGAGAAGGTCTTCAAGTTCTTTAATTTTTAAACAAAGAATATTCTGATCATTTTTAAGAATTTCTGAATCCTTTTCTGCACCAGTACATTCTGCTTTGAGATCGTGTATGATGATGTTTGTTTTATAAGTTAATTCTATAAATTTAGATTCTTTCACAGCTAATTGAACCTTAGATTCATTTATGTTTTTCTCTAATTGTTCCTTTGTAGCTTGTGCTTCTTTGTCTTGTGTATGAATGACCTCTTTTAACACTTGTTTTTCCTTGTTAGTTTGGTCACCTTAAACTCTAACTTTTGCATGCGGTTTAATATGATTTGTATATGTTCAAAATTAAAACCCATGTTAGAGTTAGAGATAGAATGTACCTTTCCGCTTTCAACGATCTCCTCCTCAGCATCGGAGAGATCACCACCTTCTTCATCCCTATCACTTGTTCCACCAGTAGCCATGAAACAGAACTGTGCGTGATCCTCACCATCTAGATCACTCTCGGAGTCTGTGTCCTCAAGGAAATGATCTTCTTCCACCATAAGAGCATTCCCAGCCTGCTTTTGCTTTGACAGGCGATACTTTTGTCTGCAGTATTCAGCATCCTTGATCTTCTTATGTGGACAATTCCTGATCATGTGTCCAGACCTCCCACAGTTATAGCACTTCAAATCAGTTTTCTTTTCCTCCTTCCTTTCATCTCTTTGAAATCTAGGCTTGTCAACTAGAGCAAGCCTTTCTGGATTTCTGGAGCCAGGGGTAAACCTTTGTCTGTTGTTAGTTTTGTTAAAATGATTTTTGAAAGTTCTACCAACAACTAAGAGAGCATGGATGGCAGCTTCAACTGAATCTTCATCATCATCATCCGGTTCTGATTCACTAAGAATCACTTGCTTGAACTTCATTGATCTTGATGAAGATTCTCTTGGAATTCTTTCTGTAGCTACCAAGGCTAGAGGATCTGCAGCTGGCTGTTTAGGGTGAGACTTCAGTATTTCATCTTGGTATTGATTGAGGTCTTCGAATATGTTGTGGAAGGTGACTGTGGTAAGATCTTTATTGATTTGCTTGTACAGACTAACATATTCTTTCATTCTGAACCTAGAGACTTTAGAAAAACACAGTTTAGATCTAGGTCAGTTCTGATGATTTGGTTGGACCTCATCTCATTTTGCAGTTTGCAAAATCTACCATAGGTTTCAGAAAGAAGTTCATTCTCTCTAACACTGAAGTCATGATAGATGTTGACTAATTGGGTACGCTTGATATATTCTCCTTGTCCAGTACCCTGCAACTGCTTCTTTATCTCATCCCATATTTCCTTAGCAGTGGCTAAGCTATCTATCTTGGTGTATATCTATGAGGAAAGTCCTTGTTTCAGATAATACTTAGCCAATCTTTTAGCCTTCATGATCTCTTTTTCTTGAGCTGTGAGCTCATCAGAAGTCTTTTCCCTCTCATGACGGAGAATGGCAGGATTGTTGTTCGGATCAGCCTCAACAACTTTGGTGAACTTTTTGTTCCCGTTCATGATGCAGTCGATCATCATTTCTCCGTGTGTCTCATTGTGCTCCAGGAAGTCCATGAACCTTCCTTTCCAAACATTAAATTCGCCTCGAAACAGAACAGGAGGTTTTGTATCGGTACCGATGGGCATCATTTCATTTGAACTTGACATTGTGAGAGTTTTAATAAGAAATGATCATTCACTTGTTGTATGAATTGATTGTTCGAAAACTTTACTGACAAGAGAGAATTATATTCTTTTCAAGTCAGTTTGGAAAAACTTCTTGGTGATGATTGAGGAGCTAAGTCAATTTAATTCAACTTTGAATTAGATCTTGTAAAGATTAAATTCAATTTTGAATTAGATAGAGTTAAGTTAATTTAATTCACCTTTGAATTATATCTGAATTAGATTAAATTCAAATTTGAATTAGATTTATAAGTTTTAAGTTCGATTGTCCTCTTTGTTCAAAAGTCAAGTCCCAATGGTTCTATCACTTGTCCAATAAATTCAAGGTATGTGACTGGTGTTATGCGATTGGTAGAATCCCTTGAAAATTGAGCAGAGTAACTTCTTGGCAGTGATCAATAGGGTAACCAATAGAGTGCGATTGATCCCTGTAGCACCAAACACTTAGAAATAAACAGTTTGTACAATCAATCGAATTCTTATCAAGTAACTGATTCGAATGCGATTGCCTTTGGAGAGATCCAAGTAACTAGGAACTGTGAATCGCACGGCCCAACAGAATGCGATTGATGAACCAACACTTAGAATCGCACCGATAAGTTTGTGCGGCTGATAGATCTCTTCGGAACTCCTAATCGCATGCGATTAACCTTAACCCGGCTGATAGCATTAATAGTAACACTTAGTAACATTCAGCTTTGAAGGACTATAAGCCGTGTAATCCTTCTAATCGCATTGACCACAAACCCGGCTTATAGAATCTGATGTGTCCCTATCAGATCTGAGGACCTTACCCCTTATGGTGTCTACCCACTTGTACCTTGATTGGTATGGGTAGTACTTGAGTTGCCTTGTTTAACACTTAATCTTTGAAGAATAAATAATTATTTATAATCAAAAACGATTTCTTCTTCTTCAAGACTGCATTTAAGCTTCAAGAACACCATAAATGCTTGAATTTCCAGAAAATTAAATGCCAAAAAGTCGAGCATTTAATGAACCATTGAGATTTTTACTTGTAATACACCACTTGGTTTTATGTTCTCTTAAATAAAACTTTATAAAACAGTAAATTCCTTTAAACAAAACCCGAAGAGATGGTAGAAAAAGTATAGATTATACCTCCGATGCGTTCTACCTTTGGGAAATACTTGAACTCGCACCTTTCTTGAACTAACCATGTGGTTGTATGCTTTGTAGAACCCGAATGCTTGTTCTTCACCTTGAGCTTGAAATCTTCGAATTTTTTCTTGTTGTTTTCGAACAATCACGAGCCAAAAACAAGTTTGGCTCTGATACCAATTGATGGTCCCTTTAGCGTATAAAGGATGAAGCTATGCTTAGAAGATTATCTTGTTAGTGTGTGTTTGTGTGTGTGTTCAGTTGAGAGAGAGAGAGCCGAGAGCTTTAGAGAGAAACACAAACACAGGAAATGAGCAAAGCTTAGATTGAAAGAGTGGGGGAAACGCCTTTTATAGCATTTGCCCAAGTTTACAATAACTACATATTGCACCCTCACTTTTTATAATCTAACAACCTGGGTGGTGCACATAAGCTTCTATCTTCTTCATAGTTAGTGGACATTTAATGATATCTTCATATCTACCATATGAAATGGTTTGAGGAAAGATCTACATATGTAAAGTTGATTTTTGGATCCAATATACTATAATAAAGGAGTAGCAAAATAATTGATTAGACTGTTAGACAAACTAATCACAACCAAGGTGGCCTAATGGTAAGACGTCCTGTCGTCCTCAAAGAGGTCACAGATTCGAACCTTTCTAGGTAACCATCTTGAGGGTGGAGAGAGAAGAATCAGGAAACGGTCACGGGATACCGCGGTCAGTCCTCGTACTCACCCTCCCCGATAACCTGAACAAGAAAAACCTCTCCATTTACCGATTTAGAGTGTAAGAGAAACTAAATAGTAGATGAAATAATAAAAAAGATATCTGATCCAATACATACCTCATTGCAAGCTTGTAATCCATTTTATTGGACTTTGATGAACACAAAAGCATAGTAAAGTTTGCCCTGAAAGCTAAAAGACACACAAGCAAAAAAAAATTAAATAAAATTTTAAATTAAGAAATAACACAACACTTAATACAGTTAGTGGGCAGGGGTGTTAATCGGATCAACCCGAGCAAGTTAGTCAATTGACCCTAAATCTGACTCTAATAAGATTTGGGTTACGCAGGTTGTTTAGATTTAGTTTTTGTATAGTTTTAAAACTTTGAAGATTTAGAAGATATAAAAATAAGCAATTTCATGGTATAAAAGGTAAAATATCTGTATGGAAGCAATTATTAGGTACCAAGCATAGCGTAATCCATTAGCAATTTGGTTTTTTATATATTACCTTAGATTAAATGTTTGTGTAATAAATGGGTTAGTTTTAAAAAATGCTAAGTATTAAACATTACAATTAAAAAAAGATATCAAATAATAATAAAACACAAAATAAATAAGAAAAAAAATATGGTGACAAAATCAACACCCAAACCAGCAGTATAAGGTGAACGCAAATAGGAGGACAGACGTAATCGCAGAAATATAATACCATGGTATAAAAAGACGTGATTATTTATTAGTTATTGTTATAGCAATAATTAGTTAAGTATATATTTGTTATAATTAAAATGATTATAAAATATTTTAAAATGATAAAACCAAGAATTTGGTTAAATATGATATTTGAAATATTATAAAGCGTAGATATGATATTTGTAAATCAAGATGGAAAAAAACGAACTTATAAAGTTTAAGAAGATAATAAAACCAAATATTTTTGTATAATCATTAATATATAAAATATTTTATATATTATAATATATATTTCAAAACTTTGATTACTTATATAATAGTTTTTTAAATTTTAATACTAATTTTATAAAGGGTTTAGTATCAAAAAGTGTATCGAACTTATCACTTTTTGCTATTGTGTATACCCAATTTTGAAAACTACCATCTAGTGTATCCAACTGACTAAAACTACCATTTTATGTATTCGAAAACCTTCTAAACAAGTTGTAGGTAATTTTTTAAATTTTGATTTATTTTTAAATTCCACCTCACATTTACAACATGCCATGTCATTATTTGCTATGCCATGTCATTATTTACTATGCCAAATTAGATTTTTAACACACAGAACATAAACCCATTCATTCATTCTAAATAGAACATGAAGAACAAAATAGAACATGAAGAATCTGGGTTACGAAAATCCCATCTGATTCAAGAGCAAACTTCATCTGTAAGAACAAACTTCATCTTAACATTCATTCTAAACCCATCTGATTCAAATCTGGGTTACGAAAATCAAATAGATTCAAACCATAAAACATGAACAATCAAACAACAACCCTAAAACAAAAACACAATCAACGGTGAAGTCATAAACATATGAAACCCTAAGACATAAACATATGAAACCTAGAAACATATTCAAGAAACAGATCTTGCGATTTCAGATTCAAGAAACCTAGAAATGAAGAACAATAAACCTAGAAATGAAGAACAAGAAAACCCTAAAGTTAAACCCATGAAGAACAATAAACCAAGAACCCCAAGTCGAACCACACGAATCCTAATCGTACGATTTCATATTCTTACCTCATAGAACAAGAACCCCAATAGTGGCCTCCGATGGTGACCAGTTCTTTTCGACCCTAGATGGCGACCTCTGATGGGGACCTCCGATGGCGATGGTGGCGATTTCATATTCTTGCTTCAGATATGTTCTTTTCGACCCCAGATCTGTTCAAATGCGGTGGCGATGGTGAATCTTGGTGACGTCCGATGGCGATGGTAACCTACCTTTGATGGCACGCATGAAGACAAAAGCAGATGCCCGTCGCCAGATCTGTTTTCAAGTTTTTTTATTTGTTATTACTATTATTTCAATTTTTAATCAAATAAATTACATGTCATCATCCAAGTCATATGCCACGTCATCTAAAACCTTGCCATATCACATGTTACCTGCTATCATAGGTAACAATACATTAAATGGTAGTTTTTGAAACTTCAGTACACTAAATGGTAGTTTTACAAATTGGATATACACAATAGCAAAAAGTGTCAAGTTCAGTATATTTTTTGAAACTAAACTCTTTTATAAAACAATCTATTATATACTATTTATCAAAATCCCTATTATAGATTTAATACTAAAAAATATGTAAAATAAATTTAACATTACTAATTCTTAAAAAGATGTAAGAACCATATTTATATGAAAATTTTGTTTGAATGTTTTATAAATTATTAAATATATCATAATGTTTTAATATAATAAGTTAAAATATTAAAACAAATGACTTATTATATTTAAATTCAAAATATATTTGTACTAGTTTAGTATTTGAAAGTAAAAATCGATTTTTCAATTTTTAAATATATTGATAGTGTCAAGTGTAATATAACAATTAGCAATTTTGTAAATTAGCAACAATATTATTTTTTGGTATTAAATTCAATGTTCAATAACATATTTTATTTTACTGTTAGAACCTAGAGGGGGGGTGAATAGGTTATTTTACTTAGTTTACCAATTTTTTCACAAATAAAATTTGTAAGTTGTGATAAAAAAGATTTTTCTTGAAGTTTATAACGCAACAAATATATATACTTGAAATAAAGAGAGTAAGGGTAGAGAGATATCACCAAGTAGTAGACAAGAGATTTATAGTGGTTCATGCAAGTGTTAACAAACATGCACTACATCCACTCCTTGGCATCACCCACCAAGAGTTTGCTCCACTAAAACTTCTCTCTTTCAAGGTAGAGATAAACCTTTACACTTCTCTCTTTAGTTTACAAGAAATACTCTTCTCTCTTGCAAACAAGGCTAATATGAGCCTAGCTTCACTCTAATTTGATGGCTAGAGTTAATCCTCACTTCTCTCTAATTCTATAGGCTAGAGATAATCCTCACTTCACTCTAATTAGAAAGGATAGAGTTGATCCTTACACTATTACAAAATATATAGAAAGATGATGTAGTGTTTAAGCTTTGAAAGCTTTGCTCTTGCTTGATTCTTGATCTTGAATGATAGATGAATTATCAAAGAATATGAGTTCACAAGATAAGAATATATGTTATGTGTTTTTGCTTGTGCAAGAGATGCTAAAAAATGAGGTTTGAGTTGGTTTAAATAAGGAAAAAGGTGAAAGTCCAAAAGCTGTCCAGAACCCTCACGGTCGATCCACGGTCGACCGTGGATAAAACCGTGAGTCACCTGAACTTTCTTGTTCTTTGCAATATAGACGTTGGACTTTATTTAAAATCACACTCAACTCATTTTTACCATAAAAATCAACTGAAAAGTATATGTTCAAAAGGTTGGTTGATCCCATACTCTTAAAGTTTGAATTTAAACACATATATGGAAGTTTGGAAACCAATACACAAAGCATGTTGGAATTTTACCCCTTTGGGAGATTCCTTTGCTAATTATGGTGGTGTATTGTTTCAAAGTAGGATTGTGTTTGTTATTTGCTTAAAATAGGAAGTCTTAGATTTAATCAACCAACACAATTGAGTTTTATAAAATCTTTGTCATTTTTATAATTTTATAAAAGTTTTTATAAAAATAATTTTATAAAAACATAAACTAATTTAATTATTTTATTTGTAAGCTCATATAATTCGAACTCTTGTTTGTAGATATCTTCGTCATCGGCTTTGAAGATATCATCTTCACTTGTTAAGTACAAGTTCCGTTGACTTGAAGAAGAATAATATTTAAGAGTTGTGAGTTGAGCATCGACGGTTGATTCACGGTCGATCGCGGGATCGACCGTGAAGGTTCCTTTATCTTGATTTCTTCTTTTCTTGTTGAATTGAGTCTTCAATTATTTATTCTTCACTTGATTATTAATTTTAGGTTTGTTAACCTTTAAAGAATGTAGCATATGAACATATGAATAAATTTGATAAGCAATAATATTACTTGTTCATATTTTTATCATCATCAAAATAAGGAGTGCATTTCTTAATGTGTGACCATGTATGCACTAACAAATACTATTTCAAACCAAATAAGTATTTTATATTACATAGTCATAATATAAATGTCGATCTGAATGGGTAAAGGACAAAAAGAATGAAAAGTTTATCACCATAGTAATTGAACCTTGAAATATTTAGTGAGCTTCATTAGCTTTTATATAATAAATATCAAGTTGTATGCGCGCGTTTGTATATATATATATATATATATATATATATATATATATATATATATATATATATATATATATATATATAAAAGTTTATGAGAGAACCATTCTTAGTGCGAGAACCGCGAGAACCAATTTGAGTCGTCCAATTCCCCCTTCTTCAATGTCATTACCCACAATGAATTTCTCACATGCACCCTGCCACAATCTATCCCTCCACGCTCTCCATCCGTTTAACTTCTCATATTCAAAGAACGACTGAGATTGGTTTTCACGGTTCTCGCATGAACTCTCCCATATATATATATATATATATATTACTAATTAGTGGGTCAATTTCTTAATGGGTTGGTTTTCAGTTAAAACCGAAACCGTACCGAACCCATCGAATTTTTCACAAATTAAAACATAATTATTGATTTTGAAATGGTTTCGGTTTTAGTGTGTTTTTCTTTTGAGTAACCGTGTGTGCATGTCCTTTTGCCATTATTTAAATTTAAAAATAAACTTCCATTCTTCAATCTCCAACAAAAACAAGTTTCCATTCTACAATCTTCGATTTAACCTTCTAAATCAGTCATAAAGTTATGAAACCCATAATCGATTACCAATTTAACATGAATAGAGTCGTATGTATCGCGGAAACACAATCGGTACTTGCTTCATGTCAAATGTGAAAATTATACATACGTGGGCTTTTGTTCAAGATGTATATAATAGGCTACCTTTTTGGGCTTTCTTTAATTTAACTATGGGCTTCTTTAAGGCTTTAAATGCTGCTATATGTAAATCATGTGCTTAAATTTGGTGGGTAGGGGAAATGGGGAATTAATCGGGTTATTTGGGTTGACTTTAACTTGATAAAAATTTATAAAATAATCACAAATTCCATACTAATTGATATTTAGGTTAGTTGGGTTAACCTGATTAATCTCGGTCCTATTTGTTTTGTTCAGATCAGGTTCGGATATTTTTAAGAGTATGGGTGTACCCTTCTTTAAGCATCTCATGCTTCAAACTATATCAGCATAACTCACTCTATGCTTCAAACATGTTTAAACCGTTGTATTACTCATGCTTCGTATGCTTCAAAAAAAATTATTTTAAAAAATATTCTCTCTTCTCTCTACTCTTCCCTCTCTCCTCTTTTCTTTCTTTATCTCTCATCTCTCTCTCCTCTATTTTCGGCATTCAGTACCAAATATATATGCTTTTTTTCGGTACTGAAAACAGGGGGTGGTGTGCCCCTTGATAGACACCCTCCAACTAAGCATACTGATAGTATGCCGTGACCACACCCTTCGCTCTAACACCCTTACTAATACGTTTTGGTTGGATTATGCCTAGTTTTTCTTTAAAAAAGTATAACTTGATCGGTTGTAGTAGTGTGATATAAAATTGTTCAAAATAATTTCCTAACAGTCAAACCCAGACTACTTGTAAAAAAAGTTTTTTTTTTTGTGAAAGGCAATATATTATATAAATTAGAAGCTAGCAAGATGCTAGGTAATACAACGACTCAATACCCAAATAAGGACATTTGACCATGAACACATAACCTGGTAAATCTAATGATACCCAACACTAACAGACGAATCCAATCAGCCAATCTAAAATTCGCAAACCACATAGGATAGTTTGCAATTTCTTCATGTCTACCTTTTCTTTGTTAAGTCAAATATGCATATTAATAATTATACCCTTTATATTCTTATATAGCATAATAACTCATATAATTTAAAGGGAAATTAATAAAATAAATAACATGGAGATTTTCATAAAGTTCAAAAGGTCGAGAAAACACTTTGCTATATATACACAATAAACTATAAAATGATTCCTTACATTATTCGTATAATACATGAGTTTTTAATTTAGTGGTGTTATACACAATAATAAAAATATATTTTTACCTTCACATCATCACCTTAATACCTGCCATCCCTTTCTTTATAATGTAGACACAAGACTAGAGCGGACCAATTTTCGTGAAACCATATAATAATAAAAATAATATTAATTAAAATAGTGGTGTTATTCGGGTTTTTCCCCATAAATAGGATTAGGTTAACGAGGTTTCAGTCGTTGTTCTGGTATTTTAGAGCCAAAATGTAAATATAACACAATTTATATGAAGCCGTGTTAATTAAATTGTTATTTTTAAGGTAAATTAAAGTATTTTAAATGTACTAGCAGTGCACCCGCGCAATGCTGCGGTGACAATAGTTTCTGTTTTTTAACATTTCGTTTTCAAGAATGTAATAATATATCATTCGTGCGATCAATATCACAAAAAAGTTTTCACCAACATGTTCATTTTTTCAAATTTTTTTACATTTGTATCAACTATTCTATTAATTTTAAAAATAAATTCTTAAAAACATTGAAATAAGAAAAAAGATTTATATTATTAAATAAGAAGAGAGAAGTGAATAAGATTTTGAAAATTATGTTGATGTGGGTGGATAATTGTGTTTGTGTGAGAGAATGTGTTAGTGAAAGAGTATATTTTAAATAAATAAAAAGTTAAAGTAAATCAGCAGAGTGAAATAGTTAAATATTGAGTGGATGAGATTAATTTAGATAAAAAGAAATGGAGATTAAGTAGTCTTAATAATTTGAAGGTCGTACATTATGCATAATTGTTTGGACAACTTAAATTTAAGTAGTCTTAATAATTTGAGAAAAGAGGAACATAAATGCATTATATAGTAATAAAGATAAATAGAAGATTGAACTATATCTTAACATTTCCCAAATTTGACTGGTGGAACGACTTAAAAATGTTGAAACCGGTGGCCCGTGCTACCACCAATATTTATATAGGTCCGCGTATGCATGATATGTATGCGTAATGGGTAGCGATTTGTGCACAAATCGTTTTTTCTATACACCACAATTACAACTTTTATGTCTCTACCAACCCACTGTCTTTTATTCTCATTCACAAATTCAATGGTATAATAGTTTGAACAATCACTTGTCGTTTTGTATGGCAAAAACTTGTCGTGCAAAAATCATCACCCGTAGGTATGGGTTTCTTGATTTTCACTTCCGTTTATATTCGGCTACCGTGGTGATGTTGGAGATCTTTATTTCCGACGACTCCCCTCTTTGTTCCACCGGTCCTCTTAAAACTTCATAACCATGACAACCACTCTCTCATTTCCGACTAGCGTCAATGTTTTGCCACACGGTCACTACCACCGCCACCTATTACTTGATTTCTGATTCGTTACTCTCCTTCCCGATTCTACCATCGTTCCACCGGTCACTACCCACTCATGTTGCCCCCTCCATCATTACACTCATACAACATGTTAGAACCTAGAGGGGGTGAATAGGTTATATACCTACTTTTTGAAGTTTTTACAATGTATGCAAGAAATTAAAGAGTTAGAGTAAGTAATATATATCCAATCAAGAATGTTGAACACAATGATTTATAGTGGTTCAAGCAAGGGTTAACAACCTTGCTCTACATCCACTCCTTGGCCTCACCCACCAAGAGTTGCTCCACTATCTTATCTCCAAGAAGATAGAGAAACCTTTTACAACTTCTCTTTTTGGGTTACAAGAATTAACACTTCACTCTTGCAAACAAGGAAAAGATAACCTTGCTTCACTCTAATTATATTGGCTAGAGTTGATCCTCACTTCTCTCTAATTATATAGGCTAGAGATGATCCTCACACTATTACAAAGTATATGAAAGATGAAGTAGTGATTAAGCTTTGAAAGCTTTGACTCTTGCTTGATTCTTGATCTTGAAAGATTGAAGAATTATCAAAGTATATGAGCTCACAAGATATAGAGAGTATTCTGGATTTTTCAGATTGCAAGAGGTGAGTAAAGAATGAGACTTGAGTTGGTTTAAATAAGGAAAAAGGTGCAAGTTTAAAAAGTGTCCAGACTGTTCACGGTCGAACCACGGTCAACCGTGGCTTCGACCGTCGGTCTGCTGCTGGAGCTTTTTGAGACTTGCAAATATAGACGTTGAGCTTTGACCAAAACCATACACAACTCATTTTTACCATAAAAATTCTCTGAAAAGAAGATTTAGAAAAGTTAGGTTGATCTCATACTTCTAAAGTTTGAATCTAAACATAAAAATGAAAGTTTGGAAACCAATACACAAAGCATGTTGGAATTTTATCTCTTTGAGAGATTCCTTTGCTAAATATGGTGTTGTATTGTTTCAAAGGTAGATTGTGATTGGTATTTACTAGAATGGGAAGTCTTGGATTTGTTCAACCAACTTAAAGAAGTTTATAAAAATATTTTCACTTTTTATAAAAGTTTTTATAAAAATAATTTTATTTAAACTTAAACTTGTTTAATTATTTATTTAGTAAGCTCATATAATTTGAATGTTTTCTTGTAGGTATCTTCGACGTTGACTTCTACTTGAATGCGAATCTACGATGATTGAAGCTTGGCGATTTGTTTCGAATATTTTGTAACAAATAGATACGAATATTTATTTGTTTGAATATATATATATATATATATATATATATATATATATATATATATATATATATATATATATATATATATATGTCTGTGTGTGTGTGTGTGTGTACATATGTTAATGTTAGTGAATACAATTATATAAACAAATTGTATAGTTTTCAATCAACAAAAGAGGATATATTTTATATTTCTATTTTTTCCAACACAACCGCTTCACCAACGTCTTTGCCCCTTGACAACGCCGCAGACCGCCGTTGCTTCCCCAACAACATCCTCAGTCTCTTCTCTCCTACTCAGATCATTTAGAGTTTCAATATCAGTCTCAAAATCTAGCGAGAAATAGGAAATCTCACTTGGTCATTATATCATAAATTAATGCCACAATTACAAAAATACCATTCAATTTATCATGATAAATTGGCAATTTAGTTTGTCAATTAATATATGGTAATATAGATATGCTTACACATAAATCGGTCTATTTCATAATGAGGTTGTCTTTTATTAAATCCTTTATATACAAGTCAATCCCATTCAACAACATTTATATATAACCAATATATAAATGGGTTTAGTTCCTAAAAGTATACCGAAGTTGTCACTTTTTGCTATTGTGTATACCCATCTTTAAAAACTCCCATTTAGTGTATCAAAGTTCCTAAAACTATCAATTTGTGTATTGGGTTACCTCTTCATCAGGTAGCAGGTCATATTTTCTTTTTCTTTTTTTATTTCATGCCACATCATTTTTTAGTTGCCACATCAGCAATATTTAAAAGTAAAAATAAAAAGATGAACATGAAGAACATTCATATGAATCTTCAAGTTCAGGAAGAACATTTTAAGATCATCATACATCTTCATTTTAAACAAACATCTTCATTATAAAAACAAACACAAAACACGAATCATAAAAATATAACGGTGAATCCAAAAGTATACCAGATCTGCTAGTAACAAAACCAGGAGCAAAATCGAAGAAAATAACAAAGGTATGAATCCAAAAGTATACCAGATCTGCAGTAACAAAACATGAATCCAGATCTGCTAGTAAATAACAAACCCTAAATCGAATAACAGAACTTGAACAAAACTTACTGTGATCGCAAAAAACCCTAAATCGATAGCATGAATCCAAAATCTGGAGCAAAATCAGGAAACCCTAACCTGTCACGGTAGTGATGGAAGAAAGAAACCCAATCGAAACTTCTGTCGAAACCCTAACCTGGAACAAAACTTTTGTCGAAACCCTAGATGAAGCATGAAGATGGTGTTCTCGATGGCGGCGGCTGTGATGTTCTCGATGGCGGCGGCTGTGATGTTCTCGATGGTGGTTGTGATTTTCTCGAAACCCTGGTTCAATGATGGTGTTCTCGATGGCGACGGCTATGATGTTCTTGTGCCGATGACCAGATGAAGCATGAAGATGATGGTGGAGGATGAAGATGGTGATTCCAGATCGGTGATGATGGTGATGTTCTTGATGGAGCCCTTTGAAGATGATGGTGATGTTCTTGTTCATACGGCTGTAATGTTATTATTATTATTATTATTATTATTATTATTATTATTATTATTATTATTATTATTATATCTATTTTATTTTCAAATTTTTTTAAACAAAGATAGTACAAGTCGGCCTCCAAATCATATGCCAAGTCAACAAAATAGTTGCCACATCATCGTTACCGTTGCCACATCATCATTACCTGCTTAGCAGGTAACTAAATACACAAAATGGTAGTTTTAGGAACTTTGATATACTAAATGTGAGTATTTAAAGATGGGTATACACAATAGCAAAAAGTGACAACTTCGGTATACTTTTAGGAACTAAACCCTATATAAATAAGCAACCACATATTTAATAAATAACGCGAATACCATATATACAACCTTGATCTATTAAACTATCTCGTTACCTCTCAGTTAATTAAACTATTAATCGAGACGAGAATACGAAAACATAATTTCGTCATCCTTTTAATCAATTATAAATTATTGGTATAATGACTATTACACCAAATGTGTTTTAAACCAAAAATACTTAATTGATTAAAACATGTTCTTATTTCCTTTGTTCATTAATAATACACTATTATGATTAATCATTATATTTTAATACAAAAATATAATAATCCCTTTATTTTAACTCAATTAGTTAAAATAATCATTTAATCATAATATATATAGACAAAAGTTTATGTGAGAACCGTTGTTAGCGCGAGAACCGCGAGAACCAATCTAAGTCGTCCAATTCCTCCTCCTTCAATGTCATTGCCCACCCATGAATTCCTCACATGCACCCTGCCACACCCTATCCCTCCACGCTCTTCATCCATGATACTTCCCATATCCAAGGAATGGCTGAGATTGGTTCTCGCGGTTCTCGCACTAACAACGGTTCTCGCATGAACCCTCCCCTATATATATATATATATATATATATATACTAGCATATTACACGCGCAATGCGGCGGCGTCAACTAATTTCTACTCAATAACCTGCTTGTTTTCGGTATTCATCAATACAGTGATAACAAATCATTTTCCTTTGGCCAGTGGCAACATGTCTATTTTCTTTATCTTTTTTCTATTTTCTTTATTATTATTCTATTTTCTTTATTATTATTCTATTCTCAATCAACTCTTTTATTATTCTAAAATAAATTTTGAGAACAATTAAATAAGAAAAACGATCTTTACTTATAAAGTAGGTTAAATTACATGATAATACAGAGCGTAATTAATTTGAAACTATTAATTAGTTATATGGGCTATTTTGAAAAATTAAAATATATGTTTATAAATTCTAATTATATGTTATTCACGTTTATAAGCTCTACTTAATTATACACATTTTTTTGATAAATAAGTTAAAATGTTTATAACATAATTGAATATTTATTATTTGATTTTTTTTAAGTATGGAAGGTTTAGTTATTAAAATGGAATATAAGAATCTTATTAAATGCATCTAGTAGTTACTTTATATAATAGTTTTTATTTATATATATGAAGGGTAATTTAGTATATTCAACTTACTTAAAAATTAAGAGTTTTTAGGTTGTAAATGCTTTATATAGGAGTAAGATATATATATATTAACTTTAAAATCATTAATACATATATAAACTTGTATTATATAAAGAGTTATTCCAAAACCCATACAATCTTCCAAACCTAGAAAATATAAATGGAAAAACATCCGGGCCGAGACCCATCCCTTTGGTTCTTTCTAATTGGACCAAGAAGTCTAACATGTTCAAAACATCTTTTAAATCCAAGAAATTTAAACTAAAAAATTTTAGTTCTTGAAACAAAAGAAAGGGTATAAATAATTTAGTTTTAAGAACATAAACAAATATTTTAAACTTTAAGAGAAAAACTTTTAAAATAATTGAGCTTTAGTTTGAAATCGGATCAAAGAACCAGTCGGGCCGACCCAAATTGGGCCGAAACCCTCTCGGCTGTCGGGTTGCCGCTAAGGGTTTAGGGCTGGCGGTTCGGAGTGTTTTTGGAGTTTTGGCTCCTACGGCCGTAGGAAGTGTTTCCTACGGGCGTAGGAAGTCTTTGAAGAGGTTTTGCGTAATTGTCTCCTACGGCCGTAGGTGGGTACTCCTGCGGGCGTAGGAAGTGTCAGGATCAGGTCAAGTTTCTTGTTGTTTAATGTTCAGTTTAAGATGCCGCAGAGCGTATAGAAGTTAATGTAACACATGTATATGACTTGTAGGGAATAAGAGTTTGACGCAACCGTAATAGGAGTGTATTTGCTTAGCTGCTGCTAAGGTGAGTGTACTTACCTTTAATCAGATTAGCATATGTACGTGCACTAAATGAATAGTATATCAATTGTATGTTTGATATGTGAAGTTAAAGGCTGATGTTCAGAGGTTCAGTAGCACTATGTTATAGTCTTTGATATGATTATGATGCAAATATGCATAAAGTGAATAATATGATATCTGTGTTTTGATAAGTGATATGTTTGTGCACAAATATAGCAGGTACATGGCTTAGAGAAGTCTTGTACAAAGAAAAGCGGATACGTGTATCCAGTCAAGTGAGAGGGGTATATTGAGATCCTTATACCCAAGTAAATCGTCAGGGGTTTGGTTACACGCAAGGTGTGATCATACCCCGGGACAAGTTAACAGTTTGATTGTTTTGCAGACTATAAATGGGATGTGAGACATCCAGAGAAGAGTTATTTATGCTTTATGTGTTTATTAGTTCAGTGGTATGCTCACTAAGCGAAAGCTTACGTTTTAGTATGTTGTGCTTGCAGGTAACCAGTTTCCAGCAAGAGTAAGGCCCCAGTGTTTTGCAGAGTTGGATAGCTCCAAGCTTTTGAAAAGAGTACTTTTAACACTACTCTTACGAAACCGTTAGCACTAAAGTGATGTAAGCTTGTTTTCCGCAAACTCCGATGTTTTAGAGTGCTAATCAGTAATTAATAATTTTAAAAGTTATTTTGGAAAAAGTGGTGTTACAACTTGGTATCAGAGCCAAGGTTTGAGGGATTTGGGCACACATGAGTGTGATGTCTGAACTTAAACCCTGGTTTTGAGATAAAGTGGAACTATCCCTGGGGCAATAACCTTGGTGAGCATACAGTAGTAAGAAGTTATGAACTGTTATCTGTTTTACAGTTTGAGCATGAGTAGTAATGTTTATGCATGTGTAGTTAACTTTGCTATACATGACCTAAGCTTGTGAATCAGGGTATACCATGACGGCACCAAGAACAGTTGTGTATAATATGTCCCTTACAACACCTGGCCAGTGTGTGTAAAGAACATATGGTATGCAGTTCAGCTTGAGATTGTTATGGTAGTACCTTGTGAATCAAGTGATGGGTGATACGTGACTGTGTTTAGTATGTGAAGAAGATAAGAATTGAATATGAGATAGATGTAGTATTAATAATATTACATACCTTGTTATGAGAAATCGAGAAAGATGTTATTGTATAATATGTTAAAGAATATGATTAACCCTGTAGAGAGAGTTGTTACAGAAGATTTTGTAAGATTAAGAGTATGATTTAGTAAAAGAGATAGTAGTAATAGAGTTGAGTAAGTCCTACAAGCAAGAGTTTTAGATAATGTCAACCAAGCGTTAGGCAAGTATTAGAAAAGAATGAAAGTCCCGTGATAGTAGCACGGGGATGTAACAGTACAGGTTAAGGTAAATGCACGAGTAGGAGTTAAAATTAGAGTGACCCGTTGTAGGGGTACATGTGTAAAGACTTCAGAGTACAAGCCACCTCTCTTCGAAGGGGGTTACAGATTTGATTGTGAGCAGTTGACGGTTAGCAGAGACAGAAAGGGGTTTTCCGTACCAGTAGGTAAATATAAATACTTATAATTTTATAAGTAGAACAGTGAAAGACAGGTGGACCATGTTATTGAAGAGAAAGGTAGAAGCACAGATTGAGGCCATGGTTAGGCCTAATTTAAGGAATTGTTATAGTCATACTAAAAGCTTGAGTAGACCAGATCACAAAAGAATTTCAAGTTTGTTGATAGACGATAAAGTTAGTGAATGACGTCACTTGAAAGTTGTTAGAAATGTGTAGTTTTGTTCAGAGTAAATTGACATAAAGATTTTGTAAATGCAGTGTTATAGTCTGATGTTAGAAATGATACGGGTAAAGCTTAATGACAATTACTTGTAATGAAGTGTGTGAGATGATAAGTTGTACATGGAAGAGAAAATAGTAGTTGAGAAAGTAGAGAATAGTGAGCTAAAGGAGAAAGATTGAGCCGATAAGGGTGCCAAGTAAGAGGTCAACATTTGTATTACAGTATAGAGGGTTAGTTCCCTCACTCAGATATACAAAGTATGAAAAGTAGAGTATGTGGTAAAAGATTTGAAATAGCTCGCTCCAAGTGCGCTACCAGTTTACCAGTTTGAATACAGTAAGTTTGTTGTTCTAAGTTATTAGGGATAGAAAGAAAGTCAATGAAACATTTACCCTAGTTTTGGCAACGAGGGTCAGTACTAGAAAGCAGAGGTGCCCTGGCCAAAGGGCATAGTTTTCCAGTTCATAAATAAAGAAGTAAAGGTAGAACCTGATATGATTACAGGTAGACACAGCAGATGAGACTACTATTGTAAATAGTAAGTGTAGATGAAAAGTGATAGAGATAGAAATTACCAGTTTCCAGCAAGAGTAAGGCCCCAGTGTTTTGCAGAGTTGGATAGCTCCAAGCTTTTGAAAAGAGTACTTTTAACACTACTCTTACGAAACCGTTAGCACTAAAGTGATGTAAGCTTGTTTTCCGCAAACTCCGATGTTTTAGAGTGCTAATCAGTAATTAATAATTTTAAAAGTTATTTTGGAAAAAGTGGTGTTACAACTTGGTATCAGAGCTCTCAGTTAATAGAGATGTATAGAGATATATTGATTAATGTTTGACCTGTCTATAGATAAAGGCAAAACACCAAAATTCTTATGAAGAGTTACAGTTGCCTGATGTCCCAGCTTGAGAGTGGGAACATGTTATGAATTTATACTAATTGAGTAACCGTTAATAGACTCATGGAGAAGCGTAAGTTATTCTGGTAAAAGAAATATATTTTTAAGAGGATGGCAGATGAGTACATGTGAAAAGAGATGACAGCTAGACATGAAGTTTTAGTTATAGTTATTCCAGAGAGATGTCCGATTTACCTCCAGGCATTAGAGTAATTTGAAAAGATATATAGGTACTGAGTTATATGTTGATAGGGTGCTCCACCCTAAGACGGATGGATAGAACTAGAGGGTTATGCAGACACTGAAAGATAAATTCAGAACTCAGAGTTCTTGTGTAGTAATAGTTACCAACGAAGTGTTGGAACACCATGATACCAGACATAGTATGTTAGAAAAAGTAAGACCTTAACTGTTAGGGTGTGGATAGTCAGGAAGAGAGAACTGAGTAGATGATCGAATGTAAAGATAGTACAACGGATATAGGAGCAGCTTAAGGTTGCACAGGATAAACAGATCAGTTACGTAGAAAAGAAGAGATTGTTATAAAAGCTCTAGGTTGGAGACTACGTATAGTTGAAAGCGTCATTATACATATGGCTTATCACATTTAGAAATAAAGGTAAGTTAGGGCCTCGGTTTATAGGTCCTTTCGAGAATGCTGCGAGGTAGGGAAAGTAGCGTCAGATGAAGTGATTCAGATTCGTGATACCTGTCATGTATCCTACTTTCATAAGAGTCCAGCTGATGTTTTAGTAGTTGTCCCTCTGTAATACGGGGCAAAAGATAAGAAGTTTAGTTATATAGCAAAGATAGTGGCTTTAGTAGAGAGAAAAGTTAAGGCTTTATGTAACAAACAGTTGAAATTGGTAAAGATAAGATAGAAGCACAAGGAAGAGTTCAGATTACACTTAAGTGTAAGTATGCTATGTTATATGTGGGGTACTTGATTTATGCTCAGTATATAGTAAACCTTCTACGTTGGTAGCGGGTAGATGTGTGATGTAAGACTATCGTCAATGCGCTGGGATAGCATTAAGAGTTCAGGAGATGTAAGACTACCGCTAGTGCGCTACGGTAGCATTCAATATGATTTGAAGCACAGTTAATTGTTCAGTAGATTTTGGGGACGAAATCATTCCAAGTGGGGAAGAGTTGTAACGCCCCAAAGCTCGTAAGTTCCTATATGAGTTTAATCAAGTAGTATGCTAAGTGTTAGACATGGTTAGCAAGTTGTCATTTATGTTTATGTGTAGTTTGTGCTTATTAGTAATTGAGGGACTTAAAGTGTCAAATTCTGAAAGTTATAAGTACAAGGGCCTTTGTGTTAATATGTGATAGTAATAGTTATAGATGAGTCTTCTTTGACTCATTTGTAGTCAACACTCCAGGAAACCAAAAACACATATACGATACACACACTTCATCACTTGATTTACTGATTTCAATTCTAAAGTAAGGATTTACACTTGCAAATCGATCAGATAGTGATTCAGAAGCTAGAGGTATGTGTTCTTCATGATTTAAAGTGAGTCTTAGGTCAAGAAATGGATTCATGAGTTGAATCCTTGTTTGTGGCTTGATTCACGTGTTTTGGTGTTGTTTTGTATCAAGTACATGTTAGAAAGTTAGTAATGATGTTATAGAACTCATTTATATGTTTGAATTCGAGTTTAATCGAGTATTGGGTGAGAAAGAGTTGAATTCGGTTGCTGTTCTCGATCAGAGCAGTTCAGTCTGCTGTACCGACTGTTCCTACGGCCGCAGGGATATTTCCCTACGGGCGTAGGAAGGTTCGGAGTGTTTTTGGAGTTTTGGCTCCTACGGCCGTAGGAAGTGTTTCCTACGGGCGTAGGAAGTCTTTGAAGAGGTTTTGCGTAATTGTCTCCTACGGCCGTAGGTGGGTACTCCTACGGGCGTAGGAAGTGTCAGGATCAGGTCAAGTTTCTTGTTGTTTAATGTTCAGTTTAAGATGCCGCAGAGCGTATAGAAGTTAATGTAACACATGTATATGACTTGTAGGCAATAAGAGTTTGACGCAACCGTAATAGGAGTGTATTTGCTTAGCTGCTGCTAAGGTGAGTGTACTTACCTTTAATCAGATTAGCATATGTACGTGCACTAAATGAATAGTATATCAATTGTATGTTTGATATGTGAAGTTAAAGGCTGATGTTCAGAGGTTCAGTAGCACTATGTTATAGTCTTTGATATGATTATGATGCAAATATGCATAAAGTGAATAATATGATATCTGTGTTTTGATATGTGATATGTTTGTGCACAAATATAGCAGGTACATGGCTTAGAGAAGTCTTGTACAAAGAAAAGCGGATACGTGTATCCAGTCAAGTGAGAGGGGTATATTGAGATCCTTATACCCAAGTAAATCGTCAGGGGTTTGGTTACACGCAAGGTGTGATCATACCCCGGGACAAGTTAACAGTTTGATTGTTTTGCAGACTATAAATGGGATGTGAGACATCCAGAGAAGAGTTATTCATGCTTTATGTGTTTATTAGTTCAGTGGTATGCTCACTAAGCGAAAGCTTACGTTTTAGTATGTTGTGCTTGCAGGTAACCAGTTTCCAGCAAGAGTAAGGCCCCAGTGTTTTGCAGAGTTGGATAGCTCCAAGCTTTTGAAAAGAGTACTTTTAACACTACTCTTACGAAACCGTTAGCACTAAAGTGATGTAAGCTTGTTTTCCGCAAACTCCGATGTTTTAGAGTGCTAATCAGTAATTAATAATTTTAAAAGTTATTTTGGAAAAAGTGGTGTTACAAGTTTGAACCAACACGGGACGGGGTTCTAAACTAAACTAAAACACCCTTACGCTAGGACTGATCTAGGATGAGAAATAGTGCGGAATTTCTATTTCCCAAACCTCCTAAGGATTCTAAGATCTTCTTAGGTGTCCGGCACACAGTAACACTAAGAAACACACAGAGTAGAAACAAGAACAAACTCTAAGAACTCACACAGAGATACTTAAGGCTGCCCTTGGTTTTCGTATTTATCACTAAGATTACGAATTATGAGGTCAAAGTCGCGATTACTAAGGCTTAAGGTCGGATAAGGTCGATTACGAAGGCTCCCGGTTGATTACCTGTCAATTAGTCGATTACCCGCGAACTCTCTCGCTAATATGCGGTTAAGAGGTATTTATAGTGTACTTAAATTCACTACGCACGTAATGTATCACACTTCGTACGAAGTGAGTCCAGTACGCACGTACTGGTTATATTAATAATAATTAAATGACTTTTAACCGACCTAATCACTGCGCGCGTAGTGAGCTCCACTACGCACGTAGTGAGACTTACTTCGCACGTGGTGATCTTTCACCTAAACTTAAACTTCCAAACACACATCAACACATGATTAAGTACTTGTAAGCTTAAGATCATCACAAAGAATCACTGAGAATATATACACATGCAAACAATTAATCAAAACACATTTGAATTAACATTTCATGTATGTATTTGATTGATAAGAACTAGGGATTCACAATTATGCATCAACAAACTCCCCCTAAGACCTAGTTCTATCAATAACCATTGCACTAAGCAAAAATTCTACAAAGTAAAATGCACAAAGCAAAATGCACACAGCAGAATGCTAAACGAATACCTTTCGTCATGCCCTTACCTGCACTACGCACGATGTGAGCTGTAACTCGTGCTTAGTGGGGTTCCATTTCGCATGTAATGAGTTTCTCATCTGTGAACCTTAATTACTGTTAGTACTGCACTCAACAATAAACTGTCAGTAACTTCAAGATCACTTATAAACATTTAAGCAAAACACATCAAAGTAAGATGAAGGAAATGTAAACAGAACAAATCACACTAAGAGAAAATAGAACATACTAAACTCTTTTTGTATTTTTCTGATAAGAAAAGAAAATAAATGCGAATGTAAACTATGAACTAATTAAAATCTAAAGAGCAGAATAACCAAAACAAAAGGAATTGCAGAAATTAAATTACTGAAATTTAATCTTTTTGTGAGAAGGTTCCAATGTGGAGTCAGTACTAGCTCGTCTATACTCAGTAATCATTCATTTCAGAACCTTGGGCATAAACATATTCTCTTAAACTCTGTCTGTCAACCTATCTTTCTTCAGATAATAACAGATTTTGTTTCAACATTTTCAGATTGTCTAGACTGGATACATGATTAAGACTATCTCTTTCAAAATCTCACAGTATTTTGATTCACTCAGTGAGGTGCACAACTTGAATACCTAAACTACCATGCTTATGTAATATGTTAATTTGTCAACGCATTTTATGCTCTTTGACATGGAGGTCGATTTTTCACCTCTCTAGACATTTTTCTTGCTGAGCTTTTGTCAATGCATTTTATGCTCTTTGACAGTTTAACATGATAGATCAATGTATCTATATCTTTTGACATTCTCGATAGTTTGAATCTTTGATGGATTTCCACATGCATAACCATTTATCAGCCTAGACTCTCATCATATGTCTTACACGCCATCTGTTTCTTATCTGATTTGACTCAAATTTTCAGACAGTTGTCTCAAGAATATGTACATGCCGTCAGTCCTAATTTTACTAGACATACTTTGTATTGAAAGCCAGTGTACCATCATTTTCCATTTGAGTTGGATCAACTTCTCATTTTTGTTTTTCTGATTTTTTTTGTATTTTCTAAGTTTTCTGGTTTTTTTTGTATTTTCTAAGTTTTCTGATTTTTTTTTGTATTTTCTAAGTTTTCTGAACTATCTCCCCCTAAAATACTAAAGAAATAAAATACCTAGAAATTAGAAACGGAAAAACACACAGAAAATAAACACAAAGACAAACGAGATATAACCACACAGAAAATAGACACACAGTCACAAATACGAATAAGGACACTAAGTCGAATCATCAGGGACAACCTCACACTTGGTTTTCATCCCGTTTTCATTCACTAAGAATAAAAAACGGGGTTTATCAAATGCCTTTGTATACAGGTCTGCTTTTTGAAATTCAGTTTGGATAGACACGACATCAATTAATTTCTTTTCCCAGCAGTCCCGTATAAAATGGTATTTGATACCAATGTGCTTGGTCTTATAGTGTTGTACGGGATTTTTAGTAATGGCTATAGCAGCAGTGTTATCAACATAAATGGGAGTAGTAGAGAATTGCAAACCGTAATCCCGCAGTTGTTGTTGAATCCAGATGACCTGAGAACAGCAGCTCGCCGCCGAAATGTATTCAGCTTCACACGTAGAGAGCGCAACTGCAGTCTGCTTCTTACACTGCCATGTGACAAGACGTGATCCGAGAAATTGGCAACCCCCAGAGGTAGATTTGTGATCCTTCTTGCATCCACCATAGTCTGAATCACTGTAAGCTGTCAACTTAAAGCTATCATTGTATGGATACCACAGTCCAAGATTAGGAGCATCCTTCAGATAGCGAAAGATCCGCTTGACAATCATCAGATGCTTGACATTGGGCTTGGATTGGTATCTTGCCATCAGACACGTTGCAAACATGATGTCTGGTCTGGATGCAGTGAGATACATCAAAGATCCAATCATCGCGTGGTAGAGAGACTCATTCACCAACTCCCCCTCAGTATCTGGAGACATGCCGTGGTTAATGGGAAGAGGTGTTGCAGCAGTCTTCTCAGTAGACATTTCAAAACGGGCTAGGATGTCAGCAACATACTTCGACTGATGTAGAAAAATCCCTGTCTCGGTCTGCTCCACTTGAAGTCCAAGGAAGAACTTCATCTCTCCCATTGAGCTCATTTCGAATTTTTCCTTCATAATCCTTGCAAAATCTTCACACAGAATCGGATTGGTAGAACCGAAAATGATATCATCCACATATACTTGCACCAAGATCAAATCTTTATCATCACCCTTGATAAATAATGTTTTGTCGATGGTTCCTCTCCGGTACCCATTATCAGTCAGATATTGAGAGAGGGTCTCATACCATGCTCGCGGTGCCTGATGAAGACCATATAACGCTTTATTCAGCAAGTACACTTTGTCGGGATGAATCGGATCGACAAACCCCGGAGGTTGGTTCACATAGACTGTCTCTTGAATTTCGCCATACAGGAACGCACTTTTAACATCCATCTGATAGACTTTAAAGCGTTTGTGCGAGGCAAAGGCGAGAAATAAGCGGATCGCTTCCAGCCGAGCGACTGGAGCAAACACATCAGTGTAGTCGATGTCAGGGATTTGTCTGAAACCCTGAACTACCAGCCTTGCCTTGTTCCTGACAATCACCCCCTGATCATCCCTTTTGCACTTCAGAATCCATCTGCAGCCAAAAGATTTAGCTCCCTTGGGTTTGTTCACTAAGCGCCATACATTCAACTTCTGAAATTGAAGCAACTCTTCTTGCATAGCATTAATCCAAGAGTCATCCTTGAGAGCTTGAAGATGATCCTTTGGTTCAATCTGGGAGAGAAATCCCGAACATAGACATTGTGTGAAGTCCACAGACTGAACCAAATTTGCACCCAGATCCGAGAAGTCTTGCATCAGCTTTAATCCCGGTGATGCTGAAGAAGTAGACCCAGATAGATTAACCACTTGCCTCCTGGTTTGAACATGTGAACACGGATCCCCAATAATTTGTTCAGGAGGATGGTTTCTATCTACTCTACTTGATCTCTGTAACTGGGCTTCGACATTTATTTCCAGATTAGTGACCACAGGTGTCTCCTCAAGTGTTAATGTTTGATCATTGGAGGAACTTTCACCCTGCGACCCCTTGTCTGGTGGAGTATGCGGCTCATCTTCAGAATCAGAATCAGCATCACTTAGAATAGGTATAGCAGTACTTGAGGGCATGTTTGATGGGGCACCGTCAGAAGAGTTGTGAAGATCATATAACATTTGTATTGCAATATCTTCTTCTAAGGCTACTGGTGGCAGGTTGAATGAGTCAAATAGATTATCATAATCAAACAGCCAGGCATCACCAGTTTTTGTCGGAGGAGAAGAATTTCTCTGCACATCCACTTCAAACCACTCTTCCACACAGTTAGACGTTAAGTTGTATACCCTCTTGTTCGGAATGCTGTATCCCAAGAAGAACCCTTTTTCTACCTTGGAACTGAACTTTCCCTCTGCTTCCCGTTTTAGCATAGTGCACGGAGCGCCAAACGGTTCAAGATGGCTAAGATTCGGTTTCCGGTTATTCAACAGCTCATAACATGTCTTTCCTAATCGTTTGACCACTAAGACCCGGTTAAGTGTGTAACAAGCATTTGCGACAGCTTCGTTCCAAAATCTTACGGGCAAAGCAGAGTCAGCAAGCATGGTGCGTGTTGCCTCTATTAAGGTCCGATTCTTCCTCTCATCCACTCCATTCATTTGAGGAGTGTATGCGGCGCTGAACTGATGTTGGATACCTTTTTCTTTACACAGCTTTTCCATCTTCTGGTTCTTGAACTCGGTTCCATTATCTGAGCGAAGCTTCCTGATCTTCAACTTATAGATAGTCTCTAACTTGTTGATCATGACCTCTAAGGTCTCGAATATCTCAGACTTCTCTTTTAAGAAGAAAACCCAGGAAAACCGCGAGTAGTCATCACTCACTACCAGACAGTATCTATCTCCATGAATGCTCTTGTACCGCACAGGACCAAATAAATCCATGTGAAGTAGTTCAAGCGGAATTGAGATGGAGTGATACTTCTTCAACTTGTGGGGCTTCTTCGTCTGTTTCCCCATTTTACATGATACGCACTTGTCTGGCAGATGGAAAATCTTCAACTACTACTCCCTCAAAGAAGGCTGAAACATCTCATGAGGGATCATCCAAGGCAATGGTGGTAGTACAAAAGGATGAGGGGATTGACTGGTCAGTACACTTCCAAGATTCGGATGCGTTTGAAGTTGCTGAAACCAACCTGGCCAGTGTTCTAGATCTGAACGACGACTCTCAGTCTGAGGCAGACAGTGTCCACGAGGTCAATGATGAAGAGTCTGTCCTGCCCACTGACGAGCAAAATGTGGCATCAACTTCTGAGCCAGCTGCCGAACCAACGCTAGTGCCTGTTCAACCTGAACCAGTAAATCAAAAGGCGTGCATGACTGGACAAGCTGATGTCAAAGTAAATCCTACACCTGGTCTTCCCTGTGTGTCGTGTAATGATTATGTGAAGACCATAGTATCCTTGAAAGCACAAGTCACTGAGCTAACCTCTAAATTGCACGAGAACTCTATCATTAAGGGTAGAGAAAAGACTCTTAAAGATAAGATTGAGAGTCAAAACAAACAAATCAGAGAATTAGAGGTTGCTTTATTAAACAAGCAGGATGCTATCGTTTTCTACATAAATCAGATAGATACTCTAAAACGGGAACTTGCGAGTTCTAAGGTCGATTATGACACTTTAAATCAGAAGTTAAAAAGTTATTCAACTTCATCATATTTGTTTGAACACATAATCGACCGAAGACCACAAGGTTCTGTTCAGGAGAAAGACACGAAGACCTATTCGAAATGTCCACCACCAGTCTTAAACCAACTGGTGCAATCAGATGTCTTCGCTGAAGCTGACCAACTTCCTTCCAAGGTTGATGCACCTTCTGCTTCAACCTCAAAACCTGATTTAAAAATGAAAGGGAAAGGTGGTGAGCCTCAGAGGAAAGAGCCTAAACCAGAAGAAAAACCAGAACCTGGTATGCGAAAACTTCTGGGCAGTTCTTCTGGTCATGGTTCTCTAATGCAAAATGTTCAAGCTGCACTTCGAACCATTGAGAAGGAGGGTGCAAAGTCTCCTGCAACCCGTCCTTATGAAGAAGAGCAAAATCTAGACAGACTAAGCAGCTATGTGCAGAATCCATCGCTATACTGTTCTGGACCCATTGCTTCTCCAGCCACCTCATCCAATGCTCCGTTGCAGACAACTTTTACTTCTAACGTCAGTTCATCAAGCAAGTCTGCTCCTGAAACTTCTAGTGGACCACCTTATTCTGCTCCTTCAAGCAAAACGTCAATGCCTGCCTTAAACACTGAGCATTTCAAACATGGCAGCACTGAAGAAGTTAAGGAGCATATGGGGATGCTTAGTGCAATGGTTATTGATAGAACTAGGTCTTAGGGGGAGTTTGTTGGTGCATAATTGTGAATCCCTAGTTCTTATCAATCAAATACATACATGAAATGTTAATTCAAATGTGTTTTGATTAATGGTTTGCATGTGTACTAATTCAAATGTGTTGATCCCGAAAGGATACTACAACAACAAATGTTTGTAGAAGGGGGGTTGAATACAAACATTAGCTAATTAAAAATTAAAACACACGGATGTACTTTATATAATTTTTATTGATGTTAATCAAGAATTACATAAACTAGATGCGTAAAATCTAAGTTCAACAAAGGTGGCAACAGTTTTAGTCTAACACATAGACTAGCTAATTCTAACCAACTAATGCTTAGAATGTTCAACACATGAACAAGTGTGTATACACTGTGAAATATTTTGCTAACTCTTCTAAATCTTAATTGATGAGATTTTACAGTGTTTAACCGATTTATTCAATCATGGGGAATGCTTGAGTATATATAGAAGCTTGGTGTCCGGATGGTGGTAAGAGAAGGAGAATAAAGTAAAAGAATAATAATATTATAATAGATAAAATTAGTAGGTAGAAAGTAGATTACTCATACATTTTGCCTTAGAAGTGCAAGTTACTCTTTCTATACTTATATTTTATACAACACCATGCTTTCTTCAGATTTGACTTTACCAAGTATGGAGTTGTCAGCCATACTTAGTTGTTGAAACAAATTTTCGAGATCTCCTTTTGTAGAGTAGCTGTCACCTTTTCCAGTGGATCAAAATCTATCCTTTTTGTCTCTTTGCAGATTCAAAAAATGCTAATACTTTTACAAAGGAAATCCTAAAGGCAAAATAAAACAACACATGTTCTGCCTTGACTTAAGAATAAAAACAACTAAGTGTTTTTATTTAACACTGGTCAGCTGATGAAACTTAACTCTAAATTGCAATAATAGTTTTGCTCAGCTGATGAAATCAATAAGGACTAAAGGGAATAAGTTAATCAACCTATATGATCAGTAGATCAAACATGTTCTGCTGATCATGTAGAGTGAATCCTTATAAAAGTTACTTTAATAAAAGTAAACTGCTTATCTGAGCTGGAGAAGTCTTCAGCTGATGCTTTTAGTCACTAGCTGATGCTTTAGAGGAGTCAGCTGATGCTATTGATCCTCAGCTGATGTTTTGTAAACCATCAGCTGATACTTTGTAAATCCTCAGCTGATGCTCTTTTCTTCTCGTCTGTTCCTTTGAAGCTGATTCATCTTCTGATACTTAGAGTTCAACTGATGTTTTAACTCATCAGCTGATGTTTCATACTTAGAAAATTCTTTAAGTCTGTTTTGAAAAACAACAAATGTTTTTCAACATTCTGAACTTAAAACTAAGAATATGATTTTATAAACATCAAATCTTATATTAAATAATAGATATGTTTAATTGTGGTTTAATATTGCTATCTCCCCAACAGAAACCTTTATCCTTTCCCAATTTTAAATTAAATAAAACTTAACCACCAAGTTATTTAATATTAATAATAATTAATAATTGAAATTTTTAACCTATATATACATATAGATATAGTGAGAGGATAAACTAAAAAGAGCTTTAATCTACAAAAAGTAAGGAGTAATCTTAGCCATTCATTTTTTCCTATAAAAATGGTTTTTTTTTCTTTTTCTATTAATTATAAAAAAATACACTAAAGGGCATAATTGACCTTTTAAAAATTCAGTTCCCTGATATTTAGGACACCGATTTTAAAACCGTTTCTCCAGAATTATTTTGATGCAAAGACACAAACTCATAAAAATTAAATTGACATATAGGTTTGATGAACACAAAATAGATGATAAACAAACACCCTGCATCAAACAATAAGATATTGTGCATCGACAGCTTTACCTAAACAAATAACATAAAACTTGATTTACAACCACCATTCATAATTAAAAGAAACTGATGAACACAATTCATACATAGGAAAATAACTCATTTTCATAGAGATTTGTTACTCAAATCTACTTGAACAAATGTGATTCATTAAATAAATTTGATATGCACAATAATTTCAGAATCTAATGTACAAATTTGAATGAGGTAAAGAAACTAATTTCAGAAATCTTTCTTTAAAGAAAAGAGAGGATGCACAATCAGATGCACAACAACGAAATCAGGAACCAAAAATCGATTCGTATCTCCCAGCCTTCAGCAACCAAAAATCGATAAAACCTTCAAAAGCAACCCACTTGCCATATTACCAATCAGGGTGATGTGTACGCCGGTGGTGGAGAAACTTTTAGGATGATGTGAGGCTATAATGTCTTAAGGGGATGGGATGTGTACCGTGGTATGGTGCAGCGGATGATAGATATACGGCGACGACATCACAGCGGCAGATGGATGACTGCGGCGATGGGCGGTGGTAGCAAATGAAAATCGAACAGCCCTGTAGCAAAAATCGAACAACCTGTGCAGCGATGGTCGCAACCGAAAATTAGAAATCGAACATCGGAGGTTGCCCCCGTGGTCATAACCTAAATCGAAGGACCATCGGTGGTGATTGTGGTTGTGATTTGCGATGGCAACAAGTGCGGCAGTAATGTATGCGGCAGTGATGTCTGCGAAGGAGGGGATGGGGTGAATAAAACATCTGAAGGGTTAAGAGAGTTACGTGGGGGAGAAATTTAGGGGAGAGAATTTATATTTTTTAAAAGTTCCTAATTTACCCTTTTGGTGGTTTTTGTTACTTATGCCACGTCTCATATCTAAATTCCTCCCCACCCTTTTTACTTTAATTCTCTTTTTATTTTATCCTGATTATATATATATATATATATATATATGTGTGTGTGTGTGTGTGTGTGTGTGTGTATGTATGTACGCGCGCGCGCCGTAAAAAGGTGATATATATATATATATATTAATTTTTCAATTTCCTTTATTAATTATTAATTAATAATCATTATCCAAAATAAATAATTTAAACTTAAATTATTAATCTTGAATATAATTAAGTTAATATATATTTGTTAACCAATAAATATATATTTCATTGTCAATTAATCAACTTGGTAATTTCTCCTCTACGTAAGTTAAAACCGCAACTTACAAATCATGATTTATAACTAACGGGTTATAAATTTATACTCCCAAATGTGGTTGCATTACTTTTGTGATTATATGTCCTCACCGGTGTGACCCTTGAGTGCCTTATGGCGTTGGACGTGACATCAGGGTTCGCCGGCTATGCACACAAATCTATCAATTCAAACTACCAAATCCTCTAAGAACACAAACTACAAAACCAAAGTATGCATATGTTATGCATTCCGGTTGATAGATACACAAAAAACCCTAACCAAAGAATATTGAAACTGAAACTTAGTTCAAAGATAACCAAAATCAAAATCTATTACTAGACTTAATCCCATGAATGACGAAAATGATGTATGAACCCTAGTTATGTTTAAAATGAATCTGAAATTTGTTCAAATCGAAACCCTGATGTGTTCGAAAATTATATTGAAGAACATTCAAACTAAAACCCCAATCTATTTTAACAAAAACTCTAACCAAAGAATATTGAAAGTATTACTTAGTTCGAAGATAAGCAAATCAAAATATATTACCATACATAATCCCATAAATGATTAACATGATGTATGAACCCTAATCATGTTTGAAGCGAATCCTGAAATTGTTCAAATTGAAACCCTAATGTGTTCGAAAATCGATAAAAAGAACATTTAAAGTGAAAGCCCAATCTATTCGAACAAAAATGCTAATTGAACAAATCTAAACTCGTTGAGCACAAAATTTTAGCTCTCTTTGAATCAATAAATGATGACGTTGAACTAAAATAGGTCTCTGCACCATATCAAAATCATAACACGAAGCAAATATACTTTGAATTTAGATAGAATAATCGATGATAGATCCAATGGTAATACGTGTACAATTCTAGAAGCCATAGCGCTTGGATGGAACTCACATTTTGGATCAACTTGAAGTTGCACCCTATCGCTAACAAGTACTTATTCCCAAATCACATTTGACATAAGAAAACCTAGTCTATACTTTGACAAATTCACCCAACAAATAGGTTTTTATGCAAATCGCAAACCTTCAGATATCTATCATTCAAGCATAGAGACATGACAATAGATTGTTTGACTGTATATAATTCTATTCACCATCTCTATTTTGTGGTTAATATTTTTATTTTGATTTAATTTATTTATTAATAACATAATGATTTATTTTGATTTATTTTTATCCTTGAAAATTTAAGTGTCACACCCCGAGTTTTTGAATAAGAAGAACGATTAACTATAACACAATTAAAATAAATATTTCTTATTCATAAAACTTAAAATATATAAATCAAACTTGTATGTACATCAAAATGTATTTCCCAAAACATTGTGTGTGTATATATATGAATTATGTCCATTGCATGACTAGAACTCATGACCTTAGGTTATGTGCAACAACAAACATCAATATCATTGGACTAGAGCCCATTGGCCATTGTATAGCATATGTATACATTTATGCATATATGGTATGTGATATGGGGTGTATGCTCACTAAATTTTATAGCTTAAGCGTTTGATGTTTATCCTTTCAAGTACTCCTAGTTTGACGAGAAATGATAAGAGAAAGTCCAAGCTTGAGCCAACAACTTTATGCTTTCGTATAAGCCTATTATGTGAAACTTTTTGTAATATATTATTAAAATATATTTACAAAGAGTCTCACGAAATAGGCTTATACAGAAGCATACATTGTTAGCTCAAGCTTGGCACTTTCCCTTATCCTTTCCACAAACTGGGAGTTTTTGAAAGGATAAAAATCAAACAGGTAGGCTATAAAGCTTAGTGAACATACACATTATCTCACGTACCACATATGCACAAATGTACACAATATGCTAAACACATATTATGCCACACATGTCACATCATTGTCACCTATGCTATTTTAATATTGCCACCTAGGCAGTATAATACCGGCACTTAGGCTATTATGATATTGCATTATTGCCACCTATGTTAGTATAATGGTGTCACCCAGGCTAGTATTGGTAGGTTTTTTTTAATAAAACTATTATATGTAATATCTTAAAAACAAGAATATGTGTTGAGCAAGCTCAAATGTTTTAAATACAAAACTTTTAATACTTATAAAACTGTAACACCCTAAAAAGGGGCCTAGCAGTGTTAAGTTGTACCTTGTATTCGTGTGCTTGTACAGTGAATTTAAGTGAGTTTAATTATGTGTTTTTAGTGACTAATGTGTTATGTGTTAATTAATGTAATTATGTGAAAAGTGTCATAAGTGTTTAAAAGTGATAAAGTGTTGAACGGTTTCAGATAATGATTGCGTAGATATCCCCGTTAGTTGAAACGGGTTAGCGTGTGTTAAGTTGTAAGTTAAAAAGGGGAATAAAATACCCGTGTTTGTAATTAAAAACCCCCAAGAGACGGTTTATGTAACACTGTACTTTTTAATTAACAATAAACTGCGTGCAGAAGCTAATTACATATACTTAAATTAAAATCAAAAGTTAAATACAACTTTGACTGGTTATCATTTACAAAAAATCTCACTACAGTGTTAATTACAAAACCAAACTCTAACAAAATCTTGGACATAAAAGTATTGGTCTGTCCATATTCCCAGTCAACAGTATCAAACTCACCACGGAGTATCTACAAAACAAACTAGTGGTGAATTAGCACAAAGCTAAGTGAGGGAACATATATCACACAAAGTACAAGGCTAACAGCCCAACAAGTAATCAAGCTCAAACTCAAGAGGACCGGCGGTGTTGCAACACCTACAACCAAATGCCGGCCAAAGCAATGGGCTTACCGATAGCTCTGCTAACATGGATAACAGTAAAAGCACCCTTGAGTATAACAAATGCATCTCAAGATCAGATACTGTAAAATCCCCAAGCAATAAGCCCAGCCTACAAAACTGTCACGGCTGACCTCCACAATAACATGTATACATATCCAAATGAGCACATATTCAATCAAGATGTTACATCCTGCACCATCAGGATATAAATCCACTCACCACAGTCAGTACTGTTGGATCACACTCAGTTGACTAACTCACCGAGTCTTCTCAGTTCCTGAGAATATGTAAACACAAGTCAGTATTCAATTCACCATACTGATTCACAATAAGTAACACACTTATTCATATTTCATATGTACATACATATTTCACATGTATCATAGATATAGAAAATCAGTACATCATATCTGAACTAATAAGGAAACCTTTAAGAGTCTCAAATTCCAGATAAACCATAATTCCGTATAAGGCAAGACATAATCCGAGAAAAGGCCAATTCCGATAAAATCCAATTCTGAGCAAAAGGTCAATTCCGATAAAATGACACATTCCGATCAAAAGCCAATTCCGGTAAAACCCAATTTCGAGCAAAAGGTCAATTCCGATAAAATGACACATTCCGATCAAAAGCCAATTCCGAGAAAAGATCAATTCCGAGAAAAATCAATTTCGAGAAAAGGTCAATTCCGATAAAACTGATCGGAATTCATGTATTCCGATAATACTTTTATGCGGAATCCCCAATTCCGATGGATTCAAACCTTAATTCCGATCCAATTTGTCGGAATTCATCAATTCCGCCCAATTCAAACCTCAATTCCGATAGATTCATATGTTTTTGCATAAAATCAATTTTTAACTTCAATTCTAAACTGATTTTAAGCATACAAAATGAAATAAGTTTACAGAATTTATATAAACATGTAAACAACATGAATTCATATAATTTTCTAACATGCAAACATCCTATAATCATCAATCATCAAGAATCAATCGGAATTCACATAAATATTCAAAACCGAATATATTTAACAATTAACAACTATGAATCAGTGTTCTAACCTTTAGATGATTTCAAAATAATCAACTTAAATGCAAACAAGATTGAAATATGATTTCCTTTTTCTTTCTTTCCTCTTCTCGGCCGAGAGCACACAAAACACACACAACCACACTTTGTTTAACTTGCAAGAAAATAAGGTATGGTGGTGGAGTTGGTGACTAAATGGCGTGACCAACTCAACAAAAGGACATCTCATCATTTTTATTATTAAATTAATTATCAATTCTAATTAAAATAATAAAAATAAAACAAATAATACAAACAACTATTAAATACACATCATAACAAGTAATTCTTATAATTAAATATAAATCTCAAGATTAATTAACTTAATTGCCTTAATTAATCTAGGCCTGTTGAGAGGGTGTTACAGTTTATGTGCCTTCCTTATCCTCTGGAAGGCACCAACACATGCACACAACCTCATACATTGTAGCTACACATACACACACAACTCTTGAACTTTTGAAGAAGAAATCTAAGAAGGACCAAGTTATTGTGATTCAAATTGCCAAAGAACAAGCTTTAATCTGTTTCTATAGCTACTAATCAGTTGGTTGTAAGTGTTCTTCAACTAGAAAACCTAGTTTTTGGTGTTTTGAAAGAGTAACACCATTTTAATGGTGTAAATGATGTTCTTGTGGTGGGTTTTGATGTCAAATATGTTTATAAGCTTCACTTGATGATAAACAAAGTGTACAAACAATTCAAACTGAGTTTTTGGTCGATTTGAGTGTTAAAAACTCGGGTGACAGGTCTATTTTACGAACAGGGGATGAAAACTCGTCACTGGTCTGTAACCGGTGCCCTTGCGGCCATAAGGGGAAACCCTTGTGACCGTAAGGGGATGTCTTTAAGAAAAGCCCTTGCGGCCATAAGGGGAAACCCTTGTGACCGTAAGGGTATGTTTTTAAGAAAAGCCCTTGCGGCTGTAAGGGGAAACCTTGGTGACCGTAAGGGGGTATTTTTCAGGAACAGTGACCAGTTTTGCTGTAACTCATGTGTTGAGGCATGGGATGTTCGTTTAAGGTCATAAGTGGATTAAGGACATCATTAAGAGAATAATACTAGTATTTTAGTTATGGTACTTTGTGTGTTGTGTCTAAATGAAAGTAATGTGTGATAGGTAAATTAGACAACCCAGGTGACAGGGAACTTGTTATCTGCGTGTTGGAGCTATACAGGGACTACTTGACCTAAGTGGTATTGTGAGGATTAATGGTTGAGCTGTGCTAATCATAATTACGTGAAATTGAGGTGAGTACTGGTTTTCCCATAAGACTCAGTAAGTAGGGCTAACTATTGTGGTGTTGACATGTGCATTCGCGAGGTATGCTATGAATTGAAATGTTAGGCTATGACATGTACGATGTTCTAGTGCAGTGATGATAGACAAGTGTAGTGATACGAGTTATGTGATAACTATAGTGATGATAGACAAGTGTAGTGTTACGAGCTATGTGATAACTGTATGCTATGATTAAAGTAAACTTGCATGTCTGCTTCTCTAGTATGAGCAGAAGTTATTGTGACGTTATGCATGCATGTAATTGGATCCTGATTGGATCGGCTATGTATTGTTGTTATGTTATGCATGCAATTGGATCATGTTTGGATCGGTTATGTGTTATCGGATCCTGATTGGATCGACCATGTATTGTTGTTATGTTATGCAGGCAATTGGATCCCGTTTGGATCAGTCATGTGTTATTGGATCCTGATTGGATCAACTATGTGTTATTGTGTTATGTCCAGAAAATTGGGGGACTGTTATCAGTTTCTGGTATGGTTGAGGTCAGCTCAGGCTGGATCCCTGGGCCCCTTGGGCTGGAAGTGGGGGATTAACGGAATCCGAGTGTATACGCTTGGGTGTCGGGCTCTGCAGGCCACCGTTCCTTGACATGATGGGGTTCTCGGTGTAAGCCAGAACTGGTTGTAATGGGGTTCTCGGTGCAAACCGGAACTGGTTGAGTTGATCTGACTTCGTAACGCGCTTGGTGGACTGCTCTTCGCTCCCCCACCAGTGCAGTTAGTTGTGGCTGATTCCCCAGTTAGGGTCGTTGAGCAGGACTGATTACCCTGCGAGATATGACTCTTTCTGACATGATTGGCGCGACACGATGTGATAGGATAACCTTGTGTGTTGTTCCTGTATTGTGTTAGCATGCTTGTTGATGCTTATGTGTAAATTGGTGCTCACTAGCTAGTTGTAGCTAACGGTGCATGATTTCCCTTTTTCACAGGTTAGTGACTGATACTTATAGGTTATTGTAATTATGCATGTGATCCGATGTTCGGTCGTTAGTTGTGGTAACACCTGTTGTATAAATTATTGCCAAGTCGGAAACGATCTGATATTTTGTAAATGATGATTATTTCCGCTGCAAGCTTTTGATAAGTATGTTTAAAAAGTTTAAATTGACCCTAATTTTAAGCTCGTGAAAACCGGTGTTACAAAAACCCATTTATCTGGAAATATCTTATACATGTAATGTTAAGTGACTTCATGTGTAGTTCATTTATCTTCGAAGTGTATGTATAATCTAAACACGTGCGTTTGTGTTTGTTTGACACTAGGTTTGGTGGTTATTGATTATGCTTGAAATGTAATTTATGGCATCAAATTAGGAATGATGGTTTATGATTAGGATTATAAGTCATTTGTGTGGCCGTATGTAGCAAAAAGTTATGCTTGTGTGTATTTTGTGTGATTTGTTTGAATTCTTGGTGAATCATGATTTAGAATATAGGTATATTGTCTCCGTTGTGCTTAATATAACAAGTTGTTGTGTGTTTACCGCATTTGCTTTTCAAAAGCTTGCATGAGTAGGTAATTTAGATAGGAGCTTATTCAATATTTGTAGCGAGTTAATTAGGTATCTTTGACAGGATCTTAATTTACTTGCAAATTGGGTGTATGTTCTTTATGAACCAATTCGAGGTGGTTAGCATGTGCCAATTGTGTTAACTTTCCAAAGGGTTGCATGGTTTGGTAACCTTAATAGGAGTCTAATCTATTGTTAGTCTTAGATTTGTTTACACTCCATCAGTTAACGATATGTTTCGAAGAAAGCATGTGAAAGACCATCATTCTTTACGTAAGCCGCTGTAGACTGTCTGCTGGAGAGGATCCAATTATCTATATGAAGAAGGCTCTGTTAAACTGAAGATTGAAGTTCTGTTGAAGTTAGTCTTCACTGAACAATTGGTCCCCTCAACAGTTAAACACGTCACTACTATGACTTCCATTACAAGATCGTGTGAGGTAAGAGGTTCAACATCCGTCATTCCTATTGGATGAGAAGTTTGTTAGGATTTCTAGCTTACTTTTCTTTAGATTATTACACGTGTAATTGTTTAGAAGACTATGATCGTTTTACGAAACGTATAAATACTCTTCTGATGTGTTAGAGAAGAGTAATTGATTTCCGTGTGTTTCATATTTCGTAGTTTGTTCTCCGTACTCAAGTTTGTTCTTGGGTATTTATGTAAGTTTGCTATTAATATAAACAGACTTTGAAAACTCTGTGTGTTCGATTCTATATACTCAATTCCACACTTAGAATTATTTCATCTTTGTGAGTATTACATCTCGTTCGGGATAAACACATATTCACGCATTTTAAGACGACTTAAGCATTTCACAATAACATAAATGTGTTGCATTATGCTTTGAGGATTCAAGTTTGATTTTGTATTTTCTTGCTTTGAATTCCTTCATACTATATGTTTGTGATACTTTATCTTTATTATTATATTTAATTAGTTGTAAGTATGTAGTTTAAATTCTTTGTTTGTCTTATTGCTGACTAGAAATAGTAATGGTTGGTTATTATAAGCTACCGTGCCCTGTGGATATACCAAGTCTATACCACATATGATCTAGTGATACTTGTTAGTTCTATGGTAAATTATAGGTATTTCCTGTACTTAATTTATAACATGGTTCTCACACACCAATTACACATTAGACAATGCGCATCTAAAATTATATACCATTAATATGAATACCAGCAATGCCTTATGCCTATCATTTGAGATCTAAAGAACACATAACAAAGCATTATGCATTGCGTGTCACTCACATGAGATGATCAGGAGCTTCAAGATATACACCAACAAAAGAAGGAAAAGAAAGAAAAAAAAGAAGAAGCTACCACATAAGCATCACTAGAGACTAGAACAACCTTGCAACACTAACCAACATCGACAATCAACTAGAGACTCACATCGTTTTCTTGTTTACCAATGAAATATGTTTACAATACATTAACATATAACATTGCGCGTGTTTTAGGTCATGATTTACCATTTACATTCTTCAGTAGGAACTTACAAGCTACAAATCTGCTAGCTAGTCTTTAGGATGTTTTTTTAAGTTTCTTTTATGCGTCATTGTTTCTTGTTTGTTATGATCACGTCATATAAACCTACATAGTTATCAATTTCTGTTTAATAATGCTTACGACATCACACAAAGTTACACGCACGTATAATAATATTTATGACGAACCTAATAGCTTCTCCTTCTTTAGATTTTCATACGCGTATCAAAATTACATAGTATGTCTTTTTCCATACATGTAACAACTAACTTATGATTAATACTTCATTTCAAAATAAGGTATGCCAAGCTTATATATTTCCATATCCATATTTAATACAAGAAACTTCAAAAGAAGATTTATAAACTTATGATAGAGTAGTTAGTTAATGATAATTATAAATTAAAATTAAAATTAAAATTTATTTTTAACTTATAATCTCTATCTATCTATAAACACGTTTGTCCAACAAAAGTAACCCTTCGTCGAATTTCCCCCAAATCCCCCTTCTCTTTCTCACTCACACACAAAATACACATACAAAACCTCTCTCTTACCGGACATCATCAAACCGGTGAATCCAGTCGCCTCCGTCGTTAAATTCGTCGGCTAACCGCCCTACTTTACTGTTCTCCGATTCATATACAACACTTGTCCGTATAGGTTTTTGCCTTTTTGTTTCAAAAAATCGGTCTCGCCGGCGCGTGTTTCCTTCCGTTAAGGATTTTTCTCCGACGTCCACCCGATTGCTAACCTGCGCGGTTTTTTGTCGTCTTCTTATCTGTCCTTATACTGACGCACGTAATATATATATGTTTGTGGGGGCTTACTTCCAAAGGTGAGTCTTCTCGATGAATTGTAATACGTTTAGGAGTCAGTCACCCTCGTAATCGTTAGATTGTGTTTTCTGGTTGGAACAATTGACCTAATTTAGTGTTTTTGGTTGTAGTTTTAGGAATTTTTTTTTGTCGTTTTTAGGTTTTGCTATGGTCTTTGTTGTTATATCCATGTAGAGTGACCGATCCATCGTTTACACTGCTAAATCCGTTCGATTTAGTTGTTTTTGCGATTTCATATTGTCTTGATAGGCATTCAGGTTCGGTTTTTTGATTGTCTTGTTTTCTTTATAAGCATTTCACGCGAAGGTTTACATTCCTCTGATTCAATTTATCAGATGTTCGAGTGTCAGTTCAGATTAGACTATGTGTACTTGAACTTGAACTTTGTTTTTATTTCCCCACAATTGACGAATAACGTTGTTAGATTATTTGCTGCCTAGGTGTAATTTTGAATTTCTGATTTTGTGAAGAGAATTAGGAAAGAAGGCGGGAAATTTGTATGAAGCACCGGACGTGGAGAAATTGAGGTTTTAGGTGAGAGGGAGAATGGCCTTTTTTAGAAACTACACAAATGGAACAGTCTCAGAGGGTGTTTTAAATGACAAGAGCCAGCATGTTAGTATTGGCAGAGCTGAGAATATTGTTGGCAATGATGATTTGGATGGAACATCAAGTGTTGAGAAAGAGTTTGAAACAAAGACAGATGATGGACAGTATGGGAGTGATGGTGAACCAAATGCCACGAGTAGGTTGCAATACAATGCCGCAGCTGGTGGTGGTGAAGGTAGTTTATCAAATTTACAAGCTCCTACTACCACAAATAAGGTAGCTGGGAGATGGGGTTCGACTTTTTGGAAGGACTGTCAACCCATGCATCAAAGACCTGGGTCCGAGTCCATGCAGGAATCAAAAAGCAGTTCTGGATATAAAAATGAAGAAGGGACCGAAAATGAATTGTCTGAAGTGGACAAGGCACATAAAGGTCAAAA
Source organism: Pulicaria dysenterica (assembly GCA_947179395.2). Taxonomy (NCBI): domain Eukaryota; kingdom Viridiplantae; phylum Streptophyta; class Magnoliopsida; order Asterales; family Asteraceae; genus Pulicaria; species Pulicaria dysenterica. The sequence goes on from OX359295.1 coordinate 35,750,603, forward strand.
TGTGGACGAGATGCTGTCTGATGATTACTACGAGCAGGAGGAAGATGATCAAGGCGATTCCTTGCGCCGCAAGTTGTTAAATAATACCGATGGATATAGTCCTAAATCACGGTCGAGTGTTACTGCAATTGCTTCCAACAACTTCGTGAGTCGGAAGAAGTCGAAAGCTTCATATGTTGGTGAATATGAAGACGACGATGCCGATTATGAGGACGAGGATGATGATGTAGATGGTAACTTTATGTGCCTTCGTAGTATCTCAAATTCATATTTTCGTATGATTGTTAGGTTTGAAGTGGATTTTAGCTGCTGTTCCCTGAAACCTGACTTGCTTTCTTGATTTTATGCAGAAGATGACCCTGATGATGTGGATTTTGATCCAGAATTTGGGTCTACAAGTGTTGGAAAAGGGAACAAGGTGAATAATTTTACATTATCTCAGTTGTTGTGGTTTCTATACCACATTAATTTGACTACCAGTACTATTTAAATATTTGTTGGTTATAACCTCAACTCACCCTAGATGCATTCTGTATGTGTTAAATACTTAAATATGCTCTCTGTTGTCGCTAGTGTTCAAGAATGTGACATGGCTTGACAAATCTATTGCTCTCAGCTCTTTTCTTAAACTTCATTGGTGCAGTGGTACGACATGGTTTAGTATGTCCTTGCTTAGGTTAGAATTTAAGGCTCAAAGAAGGTTTATGATCATGTTGACTTTAGGTTTAAAGTGTAATGGATTTCTTTTTTATTCATAGCGTTTTAAAAAGCATCCAGCAGAACTTAGTGGTCATGTGACCTTATATCTCATAATCATCTAAGCTTGGATTAAGTGATGTTTAAGTAGACTCATTAGTGACTTGAACATCTACAATATAATTATTACTAGGTTATGTTTACATAGGAGATTTAAGAAAGGTTTAGGCCACTGAATAACATTATACTTTTAAAAAAATGTCGACGTAGGAAATTTATTTTATTATTACCTAAATAGGTAACCTACTTTGTGGTGAACTATTAGAGTAAGAATTTGAATTTTTCGATTAGGGTTTTGGCTCTAGCCGGAGTTCCCCCCGTTGGATCACCACCAAACTTTGGTGACCTATCCGGAATTCCTTCCTAGTCTGAGCTTGGCCATCGTTGCTGGATTCAAAGAAAGCTGCGTTGTTGTTTTGTTTTTGTAAATCCGGCAACGACGGACAACAAGAGGCTGATCAGACTCCATCATCATCACCAGGAAGGAATTCTGGTTAGGACATTTTGGTGGTGATCCAACTGTGGGAGTAATTAGAAAATTCAGGTCCTTACTTTGACAAGTCACCACAAAGTATGTTACCTATTTAGGTAATAAACTGCATCGACACTTTTGGAAAAGTATGATGCTATTCAGCGGTCTTAACTCAATTAAGAATCCAGTGAATCAGTTATATATTATATTTGATAGAATTACTTTTCTAAATGATTTGTTTTACAAGTACTCAGGAAGGAATCACATCGTGGTTGAGAAAAATGATTGAATACAAGTTGAGAAACGCTTAATGCAAATTTTATTTGTTAAGATACTTATTTCAGCAGCTACTTATGGTAGGGGGAGAAAAGGGGGGGGGGGGGGCGCTCAATCTGAGGTAATCACTTAGGCTGTCTTAACTTATCGAAGCCGTATAGTTGGATGCTTTGATTAAAGTTTAATATATGTATGCGTTTAACTTTGGCCAAATAGATTTTTCTATCTTCAACACCCATTCGCTTTTTTATTTTGTAGCATGTGGATTTGCATAAACATCTAAATTATTCATGTATTAAACTTAGAGAACCGAAGTCTATATAGGTTTCTTCACGTTGTGCTGTGCTGTAAGCCTGTAATGCAACTCTACAACTGGACAAGTTCAACCTTTTTTTAAAAACGAACTTATTATTACTGTCACCTGACATACACCTAGTGCACATTGGCATGCCGAAACTAGTAGACGAGTTTTGTAACGTTTCTTAACCACATGTGATTGAACCATGACATAAACAGCCTTTTTGTTTGTTTAGTGAAATTATTTATTATAATAATGATAATAATTATTTTAATTTGAATGCTAAATTTGGGAAGGGACAAATATACACCTATGGTATTCACACATGGCAATAATTATAATAATAATAATAATATTTTTAATTTGGATATTAAACTAGGGAAGGACAAAGATACACCTCTGATATTCACATATATGGTTTTGCATTCTGGTGTAATGTATTACTATTATTAAGCCATTTTGATTTTTTATATTATTTTATAAGAACTCACTTGCCTACAGTTCAACTGATGAACTTACATTTTGCATAGGAACTGGATGAAGACTGGGAAGGTGGAGGCTTTGATGAAGTTGATAACTCTGATGATGATGATGAATTGGACATTTTAGATGATGATGATGATTTCTATAAAAAACCAAGGGGCGCGCAAAAACGAAAGGGTGGGCGTAGCAGTGCAAAGTCTGCTCGAGAACCTAAGTTATCGACTTTGTCTAATCGGAGGAAAAGAGGTAGAACTTTCTTTGAAGGGGAATACTCATCAGCAAATGAGTCGGAGGATGATTTTGAAGAACACTTCAATAGTACTGGAGGAAGAAGCAGAAATATTCGCAAAAAAATTAATGGTCGAAATGTTCTTACAAAAGGCTCTGGAAGCAATAATGAAGTTCGAACTTCAACTCGATCCGTGCAGAAAGTATCATATGTTGAAAGCGAAGGAAGTGAAGAACATGATGAAGATATTAAGAGAAAGAGGCAAAAGGTATGATATCCATATGTACACATCATTCAATTTCTTATTGATATTCTTGTTTCAGTGCTCATATGGCGTATCTACGTCCTGAACATTTCAGATTAGTACTTGTTTATTCTTTTTGTGTATGGTGTGTGGGTACGCGATTTTTTCGTCCTTTTTGTCTTCTGTTATGCCTTTTACATGCGCTTTTCTTCTCTTTCTACATTGCTCTTTTATAATATTTTTACTGTTTGTGAGGTAAGGAGGAAACTGAAGAGGAAGATCGTGACTCTATTGAGAAAGTGCTCTGGCATCAGCCAAGGGGAATGGCTGAAGAAGCTGCAAGGAACAACAAATCAACCGAGCCTTTATTGTTGAGCCATTTATTTGATTCGGAACCAGATTGGAATGAGACTGAATTTTATATAAAATGGAAAGGCCAGTCACATTTGCATTGCCAATGGAAATCTTTTTCTGATTTGCAAACAGTAAGTTTCCAGTGCAATTTTTTTGATGTTCGGTATTGTTTATGTATGTTATGTTGCGTTGCGGTTCTGAAATTACATTTTCTATTAATGATCAGTTGAGTGGCTTTAAAAAAGTTCTGAATTACACTAAAAAGGTGACGGAAGATATTAAATACCGAAGAACAGTGTCTCGTGAGGAGGTAATGTTGACCGTGGAACTTCTTCTTGCCTTCTTTGTTCTATATGTGCTAATTGTGTATCTTCTAGTTAATCATCTATTTTTGTTTCTTTACTAGTTAATAATCGAATTTTGTTTCTTTACTAGCTAATGGTCTAATTTTGTTTTTTTACTACTTAGATTGAGGTCATTGACGTGAGCAAGGAGATGGATTTGGATCTTATCAAGCAGAATTGTCTGGTTTGACATCTTATATGATCTGTCATTTATTGTACTCTCTTTTTTTCATTCGTTTCCTCATTTTTTTCCCAATTGATCCAATTAGGTTGAGAGGGTAATTGCTGATAGAATCAATAAAGAAGGTTCTGGAATGCCAGAGTATTTGGTTAAGTGGCAAGGTCTCTCCTATGCTGAAGCAACCTGGTATGTCAACCTTTTCTTTTTTCTTTCTTTTTTTTAATAATTTTCTCATTTGTATTTTTGCAAACATTTCAATTGCTCACTATATTATTACTCTCAGATTCATATGTTTGCCTTCACATTTTAAGGTGATCATATTCTAGCATCCATGTTTTTTAAATTGAGAATAGGTTTTTCCTTGTCTGTTTATACTTGATAGATACATTTGAAGGCATCAAGTAGACCCATTAATAGAGTCAAACTAGAAAACTACCCAATATAACCCCTAATTTTTAAGTGATTGGTATTTCTATCGGTTTTTTAGTCAACCTGGTTAACACTCGAATGTTAAAAAGAAACATACCCATGAGTCTACCATTATCTGTTCTCCGAGAAAACAAGGAAGGCAATTATATGCTCTCTGGAGTAAGATTAGATTTCTTTTTGTCAAACGAGTAAGTTTTTTTTTGGTTTTGAAATTGATGAAGATTGATTTTGTTGTAGAGGAAAACTGATAACTACAATTTTGAGTTTGAAAATACCAAAGGATGTGCGCAGGACCATTTGCTATCATAATCCTGTGACCATCTTCGATCAAACGACTTGACCATTTGCTACAAATCTGGTACTTTCCAAATTCGAATTGGCCCAGGCATTTTAGTAATTATTGCAGTTTTCATGGGTCAGATGGAGTACTTTATTTGAACAAAAGAGAATCACCCTTCTATGTAGAATCTGAAGTACAGTTACCTATTTGTTACTAGGGCAAATGTCAAACAAGGTATTGTACTTCCTTCAAAATTCCATTTTTGGTATCAAAGAGTTATCTCATTCATAAAAGGCATCCAGTCATGAAATCCACAATTAGGGTGTATTGACCTTGTAAAATTTGACCCTCTAATACAAATAAATTTTAGATGGTTTGCTAGCTTTGTTATGTTTTACAAAATCTGATTAAACTAAAAGAAAGCAATTTTTTAGTTTTTAGAAAATGACATTTAAAGGTCACAATACCCTGATTAGATTTGATCCTTTTTAGGTGAAGAAAAATTCTTTGATACCCAATTTCAGATTTTGATGAAAGTGTGATACCATTTTTGGCAATTTGCCTTTGTTTCTATGAGCTGATTAAACAAATATTCGAATATGTTTTGATTCATGTGATTTACTTCAGTATGAATGCAAAGTTAAGTACATGCATGTGTTCAAGATATTTGATTTGTAAAGAAATACCAATTTTGTTTAGCCTCCTCATTGCCACTTCTAGTACCAATGTTTCATCTATATGTTTCTGTCGTTTCACATCTAAAATATGTTAAAACTTACACGTACATATGTGACTGGGGTGATGTTTTATTATATGTTGCATATGAGGAATTCTTTTTTAGAACTCTGTAATAGTTAGTGCTTAAATTTACTTGGTTTATATACACAAAAAAAATGCTATGTGTAATATTGTGTTTGGAAAATAGTAGCGTGATGTCTGTGCTTTCATATCTTTTCCTCTGCATTTGAAGTCACATAGTCCTTGGTAAATATTATTTTGAGAGGTGCTAGAATGCTTATATTTGGTGTTGTGTAAAATGTTCAGGGAGAGGTTTGTTGATATTGCTTTTGCCGAGGCAGCTATTGATGAATATAAGGTACTGTTTCAAGTGCTATGCGTAATAAAGCCAAATATGATGATTTATGTTATAGTCACTTGATATTCTTTCTGTTCATCCGCTGCACATTGAAGCCTTTTCTGTTTTTTCATATTGCAAGTGAATACCTCAACTGTTGTACCTTTTTTTGTAACAAGTGTACATGTAATCTATGTTGTAACTGTGTCTGAATATAACCAATGTGCCACTTTATATATAAGTGCATGTATGTTCTGTTACGTATATTCATTTTATGAGCTGCTAGCAAATATTGTTGGACATTTATGTAGTTAGTTTGAAGGATGTTTTCTAGAATTTGAAGTTTTGTGAATTTTGAAATTGGAGACAGGCTCGTGAAGCTGCCCTTACAGATTCACAGGGGAAAATGGTAGATTTCCAGCGAAGAAAGAGTAAAGGTATGCTATTCTTTATTCAAACCTTGACAATTTCTTCAATTTGTGATTCAAAAGCTCTATTGGTTCTGCACTATAAATTGAAGCAACAGAGGCTGGGATTGCTATTTAGGTCCAAAATCTACTTTCTTGCCCACGAGGATTAAATGAATCATATTTCAAAAGAAAAACTTTCTTAATGATGCCAACTCATAACTTGTAGTTTCAATTACTTTTTAAGAAACGAAGTTGTAGTTTCATTACTACTTTGTTGTACTATGGTAGAAAACAAATAAAAGGGGAATTTAGGATATTCTTGGTTCTTTTCTGCTGCCAACCACAATCGCTTTTAGTTGCTTGTTAAAAAAATCCCTCCAAGTAATTTACAGCTTGGGTTTACTTGAAGATAGACCAGGTACCGGCAAAGATCTTACCTGATGTGAAATTAACAATGTGGGCTATGGATTATAATATTTCAGCTCACAATTCAAGTTAACACTCGTGAAAGTTGGCATTTTTTGAGAGACATCTCAGCACCGGCATTACAAATTTTGACTTTTGGTTTTGTCTTGCACTGGATCAACCTTTCTGTTTTTTTTTTCATAAGCAATTAAGTATGCACACATACTCTGATTTTTATAATTAAACGATTGTCCTCGAGCATTTGTATATTATGAACTTATGTTATAACCCAGAATCCTTTTGATATCAAATATTGAACATTATCGCGGTGTAAATATAAGGAGATCATGTATTTTAATTATTCATAACAATATAAAGACCCTAACATGTTGTGGTTCACCTCTGAAGATGATAATGGATTTTCTTCATTCATCTATTTGATATTATTTTACGTCATATCATTTCAATATTGCTATAAGTTTGGCTTCATTTATGAATTACTTGGCCTTTTCACAACAACAACCACCGTACCCGATCCTGCATTAGCCGGGGTATATATGGTGGTGGTGGTGGGGGAGATGTAGCCAGTCAAGCCCTAGCCATAAGTAGAGAGAGTGCTTCCAGATACTTGGGCCTTTCAGATGCTTTTTTTACTTTAAAAAAGTCGCCATTGTTCACCTACTCACGAAGCAAGTAGTAGAAAGCCATTAGAAATGGAAAATGAAAAAGATGTTTATGGAATACAGTTACTATTTTCTTACTTGTCAGATATACTTTCTATGTGAATTATTTCTTGTTTTCACTTTTAGCAAGTTTGAGAAAGCTCGAGGAACAGCCTGAGTGGTTAAAAGGTGGTAAGCTTAGAGATTATCAGCTTGAGGGCTTGAACTTTCTTGTTAACAGGTATGCTATACAAAACCTCAGTCAAAAAAAAGTTAGATAGTATCTTAAGACATGTTTCATCTGGAGTTAATTCTTACTATTTTTTTTACGGTGCAGCTGGAGAAATGATACGAATGTCATATTAGCTGATGAAATGGGCCTTGGGAAAACTGTTCAATCAGTTTCTATGCTTGGCTTCCTACAGGTAATTATATACATACGCTCGCACACACACAGATATGCGTATCTGCGTGTGTTGTGTGTGTGTGTGTGTGTATATATATATATATAATATTCATGTCGCGGTATCCCTTCTGTCTATGTAAGATGTAGCTGATGATATTTTTTTTCTTGTTATTCCCTTAGAATGCTCAACAAATTCGTGGCCCGTTTCTTGTTGTTGTGCCTTTATCAACTTTGTCAAATTGGGCTAAGGAATTCAGGAAGTGGCTTCCTGACATGAACGTTATCGTATATGTTGGGACTCGTGCAAGCCGAGAGGTAGGTTAATACTTCGTGAGTGTGGAGTTTTTTATTTTATGTTTCATGTAACTGATAAGTTAGTAGCTTATGATGCTGCATGCTCATGGTTTTGTTAGAAGTTATTCTCATTAATTTCAATGAGACCTTGAAGTTAATTTTATGTCTCATGGTTTTGTTTGAAGTTATGCTGCATGCTCATGATGAGTTATTAGCTTTTGGAAAACTTTCTAATTCACCGAGTGTTTTATGGGTCTTGAATTTGGCAATTGTATTTGTAATCGTTTCCTCATTGTTATTCTATGCATTTTGATATATTGGAGGAAAATATTGTGTGCTTCATCTTTGGCTTCTCTAGCACCAGCTCATTCGTATTTTTGTGATGGTAATTTTTCTTGTAATTATTTTGGTTAGGTTTGTCAGCAGTACGAGTTTTTCTCTGAAAAGACTGGCAATGGTACGAAGTTTGATGCACTGTTGACTACGTATGAAGTTCTGTTGAAGGATAAAACTGTGCTTTCAAAAATTAAGTGGAACTATCTTATGGTTGATGAAGCACATAGATTAAAAAACAGCGAAGCTTCATTGTATACAACACTTAAGGTACCTCATGTTATCTGCTATTCTGCTCTTATTCTTAACAGTTATTATTGGTTCTTATCTCTTTAAATATTGTTTCGCAGGAATTCAGCACTAAGAACAAGCTTCTTATTACTGGCACTCCCCTGCAGAACAGTGTAGAAGAATTATGGTAATTATTTTTTCTTTTTATGGCTGTAGATCTTATACAGTACAGTTTGTCTGCTTATTTTTTTAACCACCGTTCTATATGTGCACCATTTAGAGGGTCTTAATTGTTGACACAAGGATCGTTAGAATATGGAGTTCTCTATGAATACTGTGGTTTAGCTAATAAATTAATGCAATTCATGTATTCCAGGACATATATTAGGTGCAAGTCTGTTTGTTCTAATAATCGCGAACATGCAGAAATAACAAATTGCTTGCTATTCACCCTGATAGTCCGACTTATGTATGTAATGTTTTAGGCAGATTTTTTAATGCTTGTGGAAACCTCTTGTTGATGCTGCCATTGATTTGTTAATTTGTGTGCCTTTGTTCTCCCTCCCTCTCTCTCTCTCTCTTGTGAACTGTATGGAAAAAGAGAATAATGAAACCAGAACCAGGAAAATACGACTTGTTAAATAGTTAAATTGGAATCAGTTGCAAGTTTTTTCTAATACAAGCTATGAAGTTATTCTGTTATTGGTTTCAGATTTTAGTAGATCTTTTTTGGATTGCAGGGCCTTGCTTCACTTTCTTGATTCGGATAAATTCACGAGTAAGGATGAGTTTGTCCAGAATTACAAAAACCTTGGCTCATTTAACGAAATTGAGGTAATGATCATCTATATAAAAGCCTTTTTGCTTACATTCTTTATCTTCATATGGTCTGGGAGCTTTGTTTGCGTGATAACCAGTGAGATAAAAGTGTGAATCTGTCTTCAATAGCTTGCAAATCTTCATATGGAGTTGAGACCCCACATTCTCAGAAGAGTTATCAAGGATGTGGAGAAGTCTTTGCCCCCAAAGATTGAGCGAGTTCTCAGGGTTGAGATGTCTCCTCTACAGAAACAGTAAATTTTTCTTCCTTTTGAAACAGAAAAAACAAGTGCGCGCACATACACACACAAAGACACTTTATTTTACACCTTTTGTTCTCTTACTGTGTTCTCAAGGATTTGCATCTGTCAGGCAGCTGACAGTTGTTTCCTTTGTTTTTCTCAAGGTATTATAAGTGGATTTTGGAACGTAACTTTCACGACTTGAACAAAGGTGTACGCGGAAATCAGGTTAGTGTTTAACTGTTTAAGCTCTTAGAAAAATTTACCGAGACAGTTAGTGGATTCTTTTCATATCCACTTTGAGTCTAAAGCATATCCTTTTTTATAGAAATGATGATAAACAATAATAAAAATAGTGCGAAATAGTTGTGGAGGATTCAGGAAGTATGATCATCTTTGTTTTGGAGGGTATATGTTAATTATCCCTAGTCCATTTTCCGTAAGTCAACTATCTGCATTAATTTGTGAACTCTGGAACCACATTGTTAGTTTGATTTTCTCCTCTGTTATTAGTCCTCATTGTTGCTATGTTTATCCTGTTTGATAGTCAAGCTATTTTTGCTTACGATATATCCTTTTGGAATTACTTTTACCAAGTCATGAGCTCATTACACTGAATAAAAAAAACAGCATCTTGATTCTTGCATCCCTGCAGGTTTCTCTTTTGAACATTGTGGTCGAGTTGAAGAAATGTTGCAACCATCCATTTCTCTTTGAGAGTGCGGATCATGGTTATGGTGGAGACTCTAGTATTACAGGCAGCAGTAAACTGGAACGGATAATCCTTAGCAGTGGAAAACTTGTTATCCTTGACAAGCTTCTTGACAGACTGCATGAGACAAATCACCGGGTTTTAATATTTTCGCAGGTATTTCAACTGCTTTGCATGTATTTATAAGAAATTTGCATGTTGGAAAAGTTGCTTTTTAATTAACTGATAGGGTTTAAACTGGTCTTTTGTAGGTATGATATATTGATCTTAAATGGCCACGAAGTAGGGTGTGTGAGGGTTTGGCAATGGGATTAATAGGCGGTGTTTGGTTTGAGGATGCGGGTTTAAAATTAGAAATACCCCCTTTGAAATTAGGTTTCTTCCATTAAGTAATCCTACACATTCCCGTTTGACCCTGATCTCATATTCTTTTGTGTTGAGTTCAAACCATCTTGTAGTTTTCCAACTTGTTACACACACACACAGTTTTCTGCTTTTAGTTGACTGGCTATTTTTTTTTACTTTTTATTTCTAAATAAATGCAGATGGTGAGGATGTTGGACATCCTTGCGGAATATTTGTCATTCAAAGGGTTCAAGTACCAAAGGCTTGATGGGAGTACAAAGGCTGAGGTGCGCCACCAGGCTATGGACCATTTTAATGCACCTGGTAGTGATGATTTTTGTTTCCTTCTTTCCACTCGTGCTGGTGGTTTAGGTATCAATCTTGCTACAGCAGATACTGTCATCATATTTGATTCAGACTGGAATCCTCAAAATGATCTGCAGGTTGGTGCTATTGTATGATTTGCACTTTTTCATCTTTATTTTCAGATTTTATTACTGATATCATCACTTATATTAGGCAATGAGCAGAGCTCACAGGATTGGACAACAGGAAGTTGTTAATATTTATAGGTTTGTGACTAGCAAAAGTGTTGAGGAAGACATATTGGAACGTGCTAAAAAGAAGATGGTATATATTTATTCTTTTTCTTTTAACCATCACCATTCTAATTAGTATTTTGGACTGACGTGTGGCTTTTTTCTATGTTTGATTTTTTAGGTACTTGACCATTTGGTGATTCAGAAACTAAATGCAGAGGGAAGACTGGAAAAGAAAGAAACAAAGAAAGTGAATACGTTTGACAAGGTATTGATCAAGCAAACAGTAACCATTTTTTCCTTCTTTGTTTTTCTAATAACCAGTACTTGATAATGTCGCTTGTATTTGGTCATTCTTTGTTTCCTTTACCCTTTCATAGATATGAAAACCTTTTGTTTTTTTTGCAAAGAGTCGTTTATATTACTTCCTGAAATCAAATGTTCATTTATCGCAGAATGAACTGTCGGCTATTTTGAGGTTTGGAGCAGAGGAACTGTTTAAGGAAGAGAAAAATGATGAAGAAAGTAAAAAGAGGCTTCTGAGTATGGACATTGATGAAATTCTTGAAAGAGCAGAGAAAATCGAACAAAAGGGAGCAGAGGGGGAACAAGGACACGAGTTACTGAGTGCATTTAAGGCAAGAATATGATATATTTTCTGATATACTGATCAATTATGTTCTTTTAGAAAGTTGTATATTTTTCTGGATTTCCTCCTAAATATGACATTATTTACTGGTCGCTCTTTACAATACGGTGGTGGTATATCGAGATTTACTTTCTCATTTGTTGTCTTCTACAATGTCTTCAGGTTGCTAACTTTTGCTCTGCTGAAGATGATGGAAGTTTTTGGAGTCGTTGGATAAAACCTGACGCTGTTTCACAGGCTGAGGTTTGTGTATATCATTCTTCTATGAAAATTAGAGGTAGCAATTATGACCCATTCACTTATGAATAGGTCAGTTTTTGCGTTATGTTTCATCTCAAAGAGGTCAAACGGTTTTATAAAAAAAAAGTTAAACGTAGAAGGAAGTTGGTCAAACGTGTCAAGAGACAGTTTTTTTTGCATAAATACCGTTTCATTAGAACTCTTTTGCTATAATAGAACCAAAACGACCTTCATAATTTTTTTTCAAGCGGCATGAAAATTTTTGAGATGTGGGGCAAAAAGTGTTTCCTACAAAAGTTAGCTATATTGTTCCTTGATCTATCCCGACCGTTGTCACCTCTATCAAGAATGATGAGACGTTTCACTTTGTTTTAATAATTTTGCTCCTGGCTAATTTAAAAACCTAACATTTACCAAAAATGTTATCACTATTCATAGCCTGTAGCTTATGAATAGTGGTTTTCCTTTTTTTTTGTATAGGTTACAATTTTTTTTTTACTTTTTAGTTAACTCATTAAAAAACATAACATTTATCAATGTTGTTTTCGTAGCTTATGAATAGTGTTGTTCTTTTTTAAGTTACAATTTTTTTTACTTTGAATAATTCATTTAGGTATTTTTTTACCCTGTAGCTTAGGAATAGTGTTTAGTTTTTTCTTTCTTCTTTTAAGTTACAATTCATCTAGATATAAGGCTATTCATTTATGGTGAGCATAGTTTTTTTTAAACTTCTAAGAAGTCAAAGTGTTTGGTAAAAAGGATCTTATGTTTTCTTTATTAGTGCTCATACGGTGTTTGATAAAAAGTCCAACTTACGCAAATGTGTTCAATGTTATATGGTCTATTAAAGAAGTCAAATATGTAATACTAAGATGTTTCGTTATAAAAAACGTAAATTTCTTTTTTTGACGTGTAATTTTCACCAAAAATTCTCCTATCGATTTATGTTACATATATAACAACTACTTTTAGTTAACTTATGTCGTTATATATGTTTACCCTTCAAGCATGCCTCGCCCCCGCAACGCGGGGCTAAAAAACCTAGTTATCTGTACATTTCACTAAATTTATCCAAGATCAATAATATAATAGAATTTTGTTTTCATAATGTAGGAAGCTTTAGCCCCTCGAGCGGCAAGAAACAGCAAGAGTTATGCTGAGGTCATCCCACCTGAAAGGACCAACCAAAGGAAAAAGAAGAGTGCCGAATCTCAGGATCGAGCCATAAAGAGGCGAAATTCTGATCAACCTAATTATTTCTCCCCACCACTTGAAGGAGCTTCTGCACAAGTAAGGTTATGGTCATATGGGAGCTTGCTAAAGAGAGACGCCACTCGTTTTTTCCGTGCGGTGAGACTTTTTCTTACATGTTTTTTCAAACCTTTCTATACTTGAGTGCAAATTAGTTTCTTAATTAAATCTATAATTGTTTATGTTGCGTGTGCTGAAAGTAGGTCAAGAAGTTTGGTAATGATAGCCAAATTAGCTTAATTGCAGCAGAAGTGGGCGGGTCTTTTGAAGCTGCTCCTGTAGAATCTCAGATTGAGCTTTTTGATTCTTTGATAGATGGTTGCAGAGAAGCAGTTAATGTCGGAAGTCTGGACCCAAAGGTTGTCATGATTTTAAGATTTTTAATTTGTTTATTGGTTAAATTTATTGATTGTATATCTGTTTTAAGTGAAAGCTGATGATCTATTAAATCGTGCTGAGGAGCTAACACTTCTGTCATGTTTAGGGACCTCTGTTGGATTTTTTTGGTGTTCCAGTGAAAGCAGATGATCTACTAAATCGTGTTGAGGAGCTTCAACTTTTAGCAAAACGGATTAACCGTTACAACGATCCAATCTCACAGTTTCAGGCTCTGATGTACCTCAAACCTGCTACTTGGTCTAAAGGTTGTGGGTGGAACCAAAGTAAGTTATGTTATCCTCATGTTTCCCGGGTTGATCCATATACTTGTTCATGGGTCAATATGAGTTGTTTTTATCTCATACGTGTCAAACTGTGATGGTCAAAATCAAAGAATTTTAGCTAAATTGGAAACCTGGTTGAACATTTCAAACATGGTGAAAATCTCTAATGTCTATTTGTAAAGCGTACAACCTCCGAACTATTCTTTATTCAAAGTTTACATTTTTGTCGTAGCATGTTCCTACCCTTAATGGAAAAAACCATTTTGATCCATTTCCCAACCTGATTGAGATAGTACTTGTGATTGAAATTGATGGATGATTTCAACTACTTTTCTTTTGATGTCTTCAGAGGACGATGCTAGATTGCTATTAGGCATTCACTATCACGGATTTGGGAACTGGGAGAAGATCAGATTAGATGAAAAACTCGGTCTTTTGAAGAAAATTGCCCCTGTGGAACTTCAGCATCATGAAACGTTCTTACCACGAGCTCCCCAGTTAAAAGAAAGGGCTTCTCAACTTCTTGAAATGGTAAGTGTTTGTGATCCTTTCTCCAAACATGTAAGCTGCTTTTGATATGATAAAATTTTGGGTTATGAACAATACTCGCACACTCTAACGGATCTGATGAAATTCCAACTTTAAGGAGTGCAAGAAACTTTAGTCCTGTTTTGCTCAAGTTGAGTTTCAATATGGTTCTTACCAACTACACACTATTTTTGATTTCGGCATGGAAAGGATTAGATAATTTCATTTATTAGCTATGTGAACAAAGTAATATGCCCTCGTTTTTCTACCAAGTGATGTGTGTTGTTGTTATGGTATTTTGAAGGAACTTGTTGCTGTTGGTGGGAAAACAATAGGGGCGAAAGGGGGTCGAAAAGGTTCTAAAAAACAGAAAGATTCTCATCTTTCAAGTATCCCAGTTTCCCGTAGCAAAGGGAGATATATAAAACCGGGATCTCCAGACCAAAAGGTCCCGATAAACAAGTTGAAGTTGACACGTGCACAGAAGAAAGAAACTTTGGTTAAAGAAGAAGGTGAGATGTCAGACACTGAAGAAGTGTATGAACAGTTTAAGGAAGTTAAGTGGATGGAATGGTGTGAAGATGTGCTGAATAATGAAAAGAAGACACTTGAACGTCTTCACAGGTTGCAAACTACTAGCGCTGATCTTCCTAAAGAAAAGGTTCATCATCATCACCATCATACTATTATTATTATAATTGTTATTATTATTTTTAACGTATACAGGAAAAACCTCTACGTTTACGTTTATTTTTAACGTATATTTAACCATCACCAAGGTGGCCTAGTGGTAAGGCGTCCCGTCCTCAAAGAGGTCACGGGTTCAAACCTCACTAGGTAAACATCAAGGAAACGGCCACGGGGATACCCCGGTTAGGCCGCGTACATCTGAGTCAAAGACTCGCCCTCTCCGGGTAACCTGAACAGGAAAAACCTCTACGTTTATGTTTATTTTTAACGTATATTTATCATGTCCCAGCTAGAGGGAGCTTATAATTGGTCAATCTTTTTTTAGGTGCTTTCAAGAATTAGAAACTATTTGCAGCTTCTTGGGCGAAGAATTGATCAAATTGTCATTGACCACGAGGAAGATCCATCTAAACAAGAAAGTAAGTTTTTTTTTAACCAAAGGGTGTAAATTTTGGAGTAGATTAGTGTGTGCGTGTGTTCTGTTGTTCAAAAAAAAGTAAATTTTTTTTCTTTTAGCTTTGTATCATCATGCCCTTAATTTGATATCTTATGTTTCATAGGCATAAAACTTTTAATACCATTTGATCTTAGTCATTATACCATAATAATGACAGGAATGACAACACGACTATGGAACTACGTCTCAACATTCTCAAATTTATCCGGGGGAAAACTTCATCAGATTTATTCCAAACTCAAACAAGAAAACGAGGCTGCTGCTGCTGCTGCTGCAGGAGCTGGAGCTTCTAAGCAAATAAACGGAAAACGTCTTAAAAGTGAGACACATAGTCAATCATCATCCGCATTACTTAGCAAAGGACTCGATACTGCAAAACTAGAAGCATGGAAAAAAAGGCGGCGAGCAGAACCAGATTCAAATTTCCCATCTCAAAGACCTTATAATAATAATGGTACACTTATGCCTAATGATCCAAGCTCAGGTATTCTCGGTCCAGCACCATTTGATAACCGGCCTCAAAGGGGGCCCCGCCAGACGGGTTTTGGTCCGAAACATGGGTTTCCATCAGGCGTGAAGTAGATTTTTGAATCCCGGGCTCGTTTCAAATGAGGAACAGCACAATTCTTTATAAATTTGCAGATTTGTTACAGAAATGTTTTAGTTACTGAAGCCGCGAAGCATCTTCAGAATGCATTCATAAGCAGATTGATGCCGCGAAAAAATTGACGAAATTCTTATATATCGATCTGCGCGAGATGAAACGAAAACAAAACGAAGGACAAAACGCATGGAATCGTCATGCATCCTCAACAGTTCTCACCTTTCTTTCCTTTCTTTTTTTTTCGCCTTTTTTTTTGGTAAACTATAAATGTAGGAACTCAGTTCATTTTGTATATAATGGGCAGTGAGAATTATATATGGCCCATTTTGAAATATAGCTTTCCCTATGTATTGCTAGCTGCAGAATTCGATATTGTACACCATCCGGTTTTGAAAAAATCATAGTATTTCACTACTGTGCCTTGGTTTGGGCTATAGCCTTTTATTTTTTGTTTTTGTTTATGTTCGTCTAGCATTTAGACTAATGAACATAAACGGATTAAGAACAAACTGAACTTCTAAATGAACAAATACGGATATTAAAATCTGTTCGTTTATCTGTTTGTGTTTGTTTGTTTATTCGACTACAGGTGAATTTACGAATACAAACAAGGTGGTTTGTGGTCGTTTACCGCTCTAGTGACGGGGGCAGATATGCTTGTACGTATGTGTGTATATGTGTAGGGAAGACTTGGACTAACATAGTAAAAAAGAACATATATATCTCTTTAACTTTTTAGAAATGACACAACAGCCGGTGAACTACACAAGTTTAAAAAATGACAATTTTAGTCCCTCTAGTTTTATATCATGTAAAACACAAAAAGATAACTTATCAAAAACATAAAACACCTAACAGTTAATAAAGAAACTTTTAAATCTTGGAGCGATACAAAATCTGCTTGTTCAAAAAAGAAAAGAAAACATAATCGACCTCAAAAACATTTCGTCGGTTATTCTTGGAATCAAACCCCTCTTAAAACTATATTGTAATTTAAGATTTCGGTGGCATTTGATTTCATCATAGAACCAACACAAACTTAGAAGTTAATTGAGTTTTCATGGTGACTTAAGGCTTGAGATTCCGACCTAAAACCTCGGTTTTACCCCTCACGAACAGCAACAAATGGTATTAAAAGTTTAAAGAGTACTAATTCACGATGCTGATTATAAAAATTGAGTTTTTTCATGAATTAATATTGATTGATGTGTCATTGAGCTTTATTATGATAAGTATTTTAATTTTAAGTTGATACACGTATGTTTATCTATTACATGTTATGACCAATGATCTCTTAGCCTAGTGGTTAAGAGTGAGGGGGAGGCAAAGCCTTCTAGGAGGTCCAGGGTTCAAACATTGGCATTGTAGTTTAATTCTAACTTGGGGTTTACCAACTTACTAACAACTAACTTTGCCGTTCAAAAAAAAAATCTATTACGTGTTATGATAACTCTTTGAATTTTTACAACATCAAGCTATTAAAACATGACAGGTCAATATAATATAGTGGAGTGCATCAACTATATGACATACACCTTATTTCAATATAAATCTTATCTACTTTTATAAACGTTATCATAATATGACAAAATTTTAAAATATAATATAATGTGAATTCTTTTATCAAAATACCAAGAAATCAGTGATTATATCGATTATGATTCGTAGAGTGAACAAATATAAAAAACGAATAAAATGTCCATGAATTGCCTATTCTCTTCTATTCATGGGTAACAACGTTTTGAAAATATACTAATTTTTAAGAAAATGCCAAATGACGATAAAATTTATATCAACTCGTAGATAAAAATAAGACGATCACAAATATATATTTTTTTTCTAAACAAAATATGTTGCAAGTTATTAAATATAATTTATAAACAACCTATAATTAATTACATCAATATATAATTTTATAAGATCCCCTCACATGTTTAATACAACATTACAACCTCTCATACTTTTCATCCAACTCCCTTTCAATTTATTCAAATTTGAATTTAATATTAGGTCATTCGACACTTTTAACAAATCATACAACACCATCTCTCCATGTCACATACAACTCATCAATTATGTCGTATTTTTTGCCACCTAAGCATTTTTCTTTTAACTTCGTAAACAATATATATAAAATTAAATATAAATCATGATTTGAATAAAGAATTTATTATATTAGCTTGCGAATATTTAATAAGATAAATAAAACCCGTTTAAAAATAAAGATGATATGTTTATGTTTGTTTGGAGTTTGGTAATAGTTATAGTTATTTTTAACATAGAAAAATATTAAGGAAAACCATAGGGATTAGTTTGTCATTAAGGGAATTAAGAAGGACTATTAGGGTTAACCTCCTATTCGACGGCAGTTTGGGGGTGGCTGTGTGCTTCTCGACGGCAAAAACAGGGGAAAGAAAGGGCTTCTTTTTCATCTCGTCTTCTCGTAAAATCACCCATCAAGTACGCACTTTTTAAACTCCTTAACTATGTTTTTGGTGTGTCGTAGTGTTGGTTTTACACTTTCTTGTGGGGTTTGGAAGAGAAAGTCGAGCGAACGGGACTGTTTTGGGGGCGACGGGTTACGAACAAGAAAACCTCAAATTGATAAACAAACTCCAAACAAAATTAAAATTGATGGGAGGATATTAGTTAATGATGTTAATGGTAAACAGTGGAATTGGAACAATTACATGTGGTTATGAAATCAAAGGTCGATGAGTGGAGTTAGAACTTGTTCTTCGACTGTCATATAGACATTATCTGCTGTGAATTTACGATGGCAATTCTAATTTCTTTGTGTAATTATGATTAGGAGATAGATTGGAGGATGAATTGCAATTGATTAGGAGATAGTTGGCAGCCCATGAGAACTACCATCTGCTTGTTGGTGTGATATGTAAATTTCGATTCCTCCCTCGAAGTTATATTACAACTAATGGTTAGCTTACCTGCGCTTCGCGTCGGGATTAATTACTTTTTGATCGAGTTTGATTAAATTATCCATCTACTATTTTTTACAAAAAACAAAAAAAATCATTTTAAACCTCTTATGTAAAAATGGTAAATTGAAATTAGATATGAAACATAGAACAATTGAATTGCGTTAATTTTTTAAAAGTAATTTAGCTTTGCGTATCTTGAATAGAAATGTTTAATATAATTCATACTTAATTCATAGTCCTGAGCTGAGAGACTAATTTTAGCAATTTGATCAGTCCCATAAATGGCCCAGATTGAAATTTAAAATTTTGGGCGAAGTGTCATTTTCATAATTCACATGTGATGTTTTTACAATCACATGTTATTGTATACTGAATCACTTATGATTGAATATTAAAATTTGAGGACTATGTTTTTTATATGGACTTTATTGAACACAACTCCATGATACATATTTAAACATTGGAAGCCTATTTCACTACTAACATGTGGCATGTATGCTATCTAATGGCAATTACTTGTATAAATCCACACCCTAAGGCCCTATTATATTCAACATCTAAGGTCCTTGGCTTATCTGGAGACCTACATTAAAAGAACTCAAAATCTTATTTGGATAATTGGATGATTGGAAAAAAGGACAAAAAGGACATAGAATTTACTATACATTTTTGAATCATAATTCAAATAGAGCAAATAAATCATAGCAACAACAAAAAAATATTCAAAGATGAAAAAGAGCCGCTTTAAGATCACGTATATATGAACCCTATCACAACTTTAAAAAAATGAAAGAAATAGGAACAAATAGAACAAACAAAAACACAAATAACAAAAAGAATTCAAAAAGAATTCTAAACTTTCTAACCTTAACAACCTCTCTTGTATATTGTAATTATTTATTATCATGTTTTAGATATAAAAAGTTGATTTTATAAAACAAAAAAAAAAAAAAAAACATGATTAATATAACATATATTATATCATCATATCTTAATAGCATGTGTTGTATGCTTTTAAAAAAAACCCAGCTAATTAAAAAGTTAAATATTAAAAAAAAAAGTTAAAAAGACAATTAAAAAACAAAAAAAACATAAAAAACTGAAAAAGACTAAAAAATTGAGGTTGCCAAGATTTGAAACCGTGACCTAGCTTCAAGGACACCGCCACTTACCAGCTGATCCACTATGCTGTTTGTTAATTCTCTCGAACTTTTGATATATAGAGTTGTTCGTTTTAGTATGCAACAGGACAAAATTTCTTCCTTAAAATTGTATGGTATATAAATTGGGTTACTTGATGAAATTACGATTGGGTTATAGGTGAATTAATTTAATTGCAATCTGTTGAATATATAAAAATAATGTGGTTTTCAATTAGTCCTCAAGTTAATGGTTTTCAATTGAGTCATAAAGCATGGTTTTCAATTGCCACATAGAACATGTTTTCAATTTGATACATTTTAAGGTTTTCAATTTACATAAAGTTGATGGTTTTGACAGCAGCTATTAAGATACGATGATATAACATGTGTTGTATGCTTTTAATATGCATGGTTTGAAAGCTTAATATGTCTACTTTTAATTGTCTTTAGACGTTGATGACCAATTCTATTTCTAATGGGTCAAAATATCATATTGTTACATAAAATCATAGTAAATCACGCGTAAAGAGTTAGAAGGTGAGTCATATATCGTTAGAAAGCTTAAAGATACTTCAATACAAACTAGACTTCAAAGGCTAAATTAATTTTATGTTGTACCAAACAAGAGAAATGGTTCTCTGTTACATTTTCCTGTTAAAATCCTTGTGCTACCAAACAGAAGAGTCATTTCTCATTTTCTAGACCAATTCCCTTTCTATGCACTTCCATTCTCTACTATCATTTCTCTGCAATTTCACTCTCTGTACCAAACACACCTTAAGGATCTGATTAAGAGTTAAGATTTTGCTACAACTTAGAAGCTTAGATATGAATTTGTTGACATCAGATAGTAACTTGGCCTTTTGGCTAGCGAACCCCGTGTAACACCCCAAAATGGAGCCTAGTTGTAAACTGTAGTACATGTAGTTTTAATTGTTGTACGTTGACTTTAATTGGTGTTTTGTTGTTAACTGTAGTATAAATGTTGTTAAATGGTGTTCCATATGTTAATTTGTGTTTTAAACGTGAATTGGTGCTAATTGGTGTTAAATGGTGTTAACTGATGTTAAATGTGGATGAAAATGTGGTATTGGGAAAAGTGTCATAAGTTGACCAAGTTGATAAATAGTTGAATGGTTTTAGATAATGGTTCTAAAAATATTTCCGTTAGTTGAAACTATAAAACCTTAAGTTGTGTTTTAAGTAGAATAGGAGAACGAAATACCCGCGTTGGGGTATTTAACCATTCTGTCGGTTTTTAACCCTTCCCTTATCTACTGGGAAGAGTCAAAACACATACACACACTACATACTTGCATACACACACACACTTTGTAAAGTTTGAAAGAAACAATCAAGGGAGGAGTCATTTGCTTGCTGATTTCGGTAGTAATCCAGGTCTTGTAGTTTGTAATCATCTCCTTCAAGTAAGTATTTTGTCAATAAACCTAGTTTTTAGTGTTCATGGTGTGTGGTGTTAAATTTGAAGATTTAGATGTGTTGTAGTGTTGTTTTTATGTCCAAATCATGTTAGTAAGTATCTATATATGTTAGAGATCATGTAAAAACACTTGAATACGGATTCAAGATGATTTTGTGTAAAAAACGAGTGAAAATAGTGGCTGTGCTCGAACAGAGCACGAACATACTGTAAATGTTGTTTCTACGGGCGTAGGAGATGATCCCTACGGCCGTAGGGGCTTGTCGGTGTTTCTGCGGTCGCAAGAAATGGTTGCTGCGGCCGTAGGGATGTATCTAAAGGAAATTACCACCTACGGGTGAAAAAAGCAGTACTACGGGCGTGGGTACATAACCTACGGCCGTAGTTACCCAAATGATACCTACTACGGGCGTAGGGATTGGATCCTGCGGCCGTAGGTCATGGTTCTTTGGCAAGAATTACTACGGGCGTAGGGTACATCCCCTACGGCCGTAGGAGGTGTTGGAGAGATGTCCTGCGGGCGTAGGAACATGTTCCTGCGGCCGTAGGAGGCTGTCAGAAGCCATGTTGACCTTTTGTTGAGACAGTTGTTAGTGCAGTCCATTGTAGTGTATACTAAGTGGTGTTTATCTGTGTCCCTTGTGTTAGGTGATTCAGACGACTCTGTGTGCTCTTGGGATTCCCGATTCCACTTCTGCCTCCTGTAATCTCGAGGTGAGTACCGGTTTCCCATGAGTCTCAGTAGGTAAGTTATCTGTGGTACATGTTGACACGTGATTGGTGAATTGATATATAAGATACGAGGTATATCATGATAGATTTGTACAAGCATGCTTATTGTTGATACGAAAGATATTTTTGTGATTATATGCGCGCATGAACTGGATCCTTACTGGATCAGCTACTTGTTTATGAAGTTATGTCCGGACACTGAATTGGTGAATAACTGAGGTCAGTCAGGTAGACGGGTGTTAGTATCTGGCTGGGTTCCCAGGGTCCATAGGAACTACGAATTGGGGAACTAACGGTACTCAGGAGTATACGCCTGGGTATGGCTCTGCAGGCCGCCGTTCCTCTATGGAACTGGGTTCTTTGCTTCGGCTGGAACCAGCATGATAGACAGATTGGTGCAAACGGTTGCGGTTGATTCCAAAGCTTGGGTTGTTGAGCGGGGTTGGCTCCCCTGCGATATACGACTCCTGCTGACGGGATTGGCGCGCCACAATATGATAGGATAGCCCTATGTGTTGTTTTGATACATGATAGCCTGCTTGTTGATGCTTATGTGTAATTGGTGCTCACTAGCTAGTTGTAGCTAACGGTGCAAGATTTATCTTTTTTGCAGGTTGATGCTAGAGGCCTGGTGAGGCGGGACTGTTGGTAGCATTTTTGATGTAAATACCTTTTGGGGAACACGTTGTTGTATATATGGATCCGGTGGTCGGAAACTAGTTGGTAACACTTGTAGTCTATGAACTTGGCATATTCTTTTGATATAATTAAACAGCCGAGTCAGTTAACGTTGCTTTTGTAAATGACGTTTAGTTCCGCTGCACGCTTTTGTTAATTGTAGTTTAAAAAGTTTCAATTAACTCTAATTTTAAGCTCGTTAGAGGTGGCGTTACAAGTAGGTATCAGAGCCTAAGTTTGAGGAATTGGGTATCGTTGAAGTATTCAATCTTAAGCTCGGGCCCGACCATCGTTAAGTGTTCCTATCGGGGTAATTGGGGTTGAGTTGAGCGTTATGTGGCTGCCCTATGTGATAGATTAAATGTAGTAGTTGTAAATGGTGAATAAATGGTGTACTAATTGTGGTCTACGTTTAAATAGTAAGCTGATTAGAAATGGCTGAGCGTAGAGCTACGACCGAAGATGCTCTCAAACAAATGGAGGACGAGGCCTCGAGTGTTCGGCGGGAAGCTGAGGACGAGACTTCCCAGCATGATGTGGAGCCGCCAAGACACGATCAAGATCAGGCGGCATATGTTAGACTGTTAGAAGAGGAGCTCCGACTGACGAGGGAGCTGCTACAAAACGCTTTGGCAGGAAAGAAGCCAGAGAAATGTTCCTACAAGAAGTTTATGTCTTGCGGGCCTAAGGTTTACGAGGGTAGTGATAATCCCTCTAAGACTATACGTTGGTTACGTGAGACGGATCAAGTCTTCGAATCATGTGACTGTGAACCTGAAATCCGTGTTAAGTACGCTACTCGACTGTTGAAAGGGCGTGCTTTGGATTGGTGGGATACGGTGAAGGACACTTTGAGCCCGGAGGTAATCGCTGCTCTGACTTGGGGGCAGTTTTCTGAAAAATTGAAAGCGAAGTACTGTACCGATTATGACTTGGAGAGAATGGAGAACGAGTTCAACAGTCTCCGTAAGGGGGACAAACCCGTTGAGGACCTTATCAATGCTTTTACAGATAAGGTGAGATTCATACCGCATTTGGTGACTGATGAAAAAGCCAAGATGCGGAAGTTTGTGAACATGTTGCCTCTTGATTATCGCGCTCACGTGAGAGTTGCGCCTACTATGGATCGGGCGTTTGAAATAGCCCGACAGGTTGATGGGGATCGTCGCCAGGGCAGGAGGGATCACACTGCGGAGGGTCAAAAAAAGGAAATTCCAGCAGTTTGCAAAGTCGGGTACTTCAAAGGGGCAGTCGTCGACTGGGGGAAAGCCTGATTCTTCGAAGAAGGCTAAATTTGATGGTTCGTGGTGCTCTCTGTGTCGTACCTACCATGCCGGTGATTGTTCGAAGGCCACTACCCGTTGTTTTAGGTGTGGTCAGAAAGAGCACTCGGTGAATGAGTGCGAGTTTAAAGAGAATGTCTGCTACAAGTGCCACAAGCCAGGGCACATGATTTCTGATTGCAGGTCGAAGGCGGATGCTGGAGCTGGGAGATCTGCCTCAGGGCAAAAGAAGGATAACGCTCCCTGTGCTAAAGGGCGGGCGTTCCAGACGACGAGGGAGGAGGCGAAGGGTGCTGGGCACGCGATTACTGGTACTTTTCTTATAAACTCTACCCCAGCATGCGTATTGTTTGATTCTGGAGCTACATATTCTTTTGTGTCTGTATCTTTCTGTGATAAACTGCAAATGCCTGTATCTGTGTTGTCTGAGCCCGTAAGAGTAGAGACTGCTAGTGGTAAAGTAGTTTCAGTTGTAGATAGTATCCCTCAAGCGGTTATTGATATTGACGGGAGTAGTTTTCCTGTTTCTCTTCTTCTAATGCCGATTGCAGGATTCGATGTTGTGATTGGGATGTATTGGCTTAGCAAGCTAAACGCTGAGATTTTCTGTTCCAAGAAGTTGATCAAAGTTCCTTTATCTGACGGGTCATATGCGGTGGCTCGCGGCGAAAGGCGAAAGTCAGATATTCCTATCATTTCTCTGATGAAAGCTCGGAAGTCAGTTTCGAAAGGTTGCGATTGCTAAATTGGAGAAACATGTCGTTCGTGATATTCCGGTGGTGACCGATTATCCAGAGGTATTTCCTGACGAGTTGCCTGGGTTACCGCCAGTTAGAGATGTCGAGTATCGAATTGATCTTGTTCCGGGGGCTACCCTGTGGCTAAAGCTCCATATCGTCTTGCTCCTTCAGAGCTTCGCGAGATGATGACGCAGATTCAGGAGTTGCTTGACAAAGGCTTTATTCGCCCGAGTTCTTCTCCGTGGGGTGCTCCGGTACTATTCGTGAAAAAGAAAGATGGAACAATGAGAATGTGTATTGATTACCGGGAGCTGAATAAGCGAACGGTAAAGAACAAGTATCCTCTGCCGCGGATAGATGATTTGTTTGATCAACTGCAGGGAGCGACGTGCTTCTCAAAGATTGATCTGCGGTCTGGATATCACCAAGTGTTAGTTGCCAATGAAGACGTTCCAAAGAAGGCTTTTCGTACTCGTTATGGTCATTATGAGTTTTTGGTGATGCCTTTCGGTTTAACCAATGCTCCTGCTGTTTTCATGGACCTGATGAATCGAGTTTGTCGTCCTTTCCTTGATAAATCGGTGATTGCATTTATTGACGATATTCTAATTTATTCTAAGACTGAAGCTGAACATGAGTCGCATTTGCGAGAGGTTCTCGAAACTCTTAAACGGGAGAAGCTTTACGCTAAGTTCTCGAAGTGCGAGTTCTGGTTGCGAGAAGTTCATTTCCTCGGTCACGTGATCTGCAGTGATGGCGTGAAAGTTGACCTGACGAAAGTCGAAGCGGTTATGAATTGGGGAGTTCCTCGAACTCCTTCTGAAGTTAGAAGTTTTCTCGGCTTAGCTGGTTACTATCGGCGGTTTATCCGCGACTTTTCTAAACTTGCGGGTCCTTTTACTAAACTAACTCGCAAAGACGTTGCATTCGTTTGGGCGGAAGCTCAAGAACAAGCGTTTCAGTCTTTGAAATGGTTACTGTGTGAAGCTTCAATACTTTCCTTACCAGAGGGATCTGAAGACTTCGTTGTTTATTGTGATGCTTCGTATTCTGGATTGGGGTGTGTGTTGATGCAGCGAGATAAAGTGATTGCCTATGCTTCAAGGCAATTGAAACCCCATGAAGGCAACTACCCGACTCATGATCTTGAGTTGGCAGCGGTGGTGTTCGCATTGAAATTGTGGAGACACTATCTTTATGGCACCAAATGTGTAGTCTGTACGGATCACAAGAGCCTGCAATATGTGTTCACGCAGAAAGAGCTCAACATGAGATAGCGTAGATGGCTCGAGTTGATAAAAGACTATGATTGTGAAATTCGCTACCATACTGGTAAGGCCAACGTGGTGGCGGATGCTTTGAGTCGTAAGAGCTCTACAGTAGATGCTAGATTCATGAAGCTTACTGTGGTTCCTGATATCATTGCCCAATTGAAAAAAGCACAGCAAGTGGCATCCCAGGATATTAACCTGAAGTCAGAAACGATGAAAAAGCTGAAAGATCAACTTGTTGATGATACTCGCGGACTTAAGAATTTTCAGTCTCGCGTATGGGTGCCGCTTTATGGTGGAAATCGTGAGCTGATAGTACAGGAAGCTCACAAATCTAGGCTGACGGTTCATCCGGGCAGCACAAAGATGTATCATGATTTGAAGGCATTATACTGGTGGCCTACTTTGAAACGAGATATTGCTTCTTTTGTGGAAAAATGTCAGATCTGCGCGCAAGTTAAGACAGAGCATCAGAAGCCTTATGGCAGTCTGCAGCAAATTGAGATCCCTGAGTGGAAGTGGGATCACATTACGATAGATTTTGTGACGAAATTGCCGAGAACCCTTAGGGGTCATGATGCTGTTTGGGTCATTGTCGACAGATTGACTAAGAGCGCTCATTTTCTAGCTATCAGTGAGTCTACTCCGCTGGAAAAGTTAGCAAAGTTGTATGTAGATGAAGTGGTGTCACGACATGGTTTGCCATGTTCAATTGTGTCTGATCGTGATGCGAGATTTGCTTCACACTTCTGGCAGAGTTTACAGCATGAACTTGGTACGCGTGTTCATCTGAGCACGACATATCATCCACAAACAGATGGCCAGTCGGAAAGAACGATCCAGACGTTGGAGGACATGCTTCGCGCATGTGTTCTCGAATTTGGTGGTGCATAGGATTCTCACTTGCCGTTGGTCGAGTTTGCTTATAATAACTCGTACCACTCCAGTATTGGGATGCCACCTTATGAGATGCTGTATGGGAGGCGGTGTCGTACTCCCACATGTTGGTTAGAGCCCGGTGAAAAGCAGTTTTCCGGACCTGAAATTGTGCAGATTACGGCAGATAAAGTGAAGATTGCACGGGAAAAGCTTAAAGCGGCCCGTGACAGACAGAAAGTATATGCTGACCCTAAATGCAGACCAGTTGCATTCCAGGAGGGCGATAGGGTGTTCCTAAAAGTTTCTCCCTGGAAGGGCGTGATTCGTTTTAGTAGAAAGGGCAAGTTGAGTCCACGTTACATTGGTCCATTTCGGATCATTCGCGTGGTTAATGACCAAACTGTTACGCTAGAGTTGCCTCCAGAGCTTTCTGGAATTCACAACACGTTCAACGTATGTTATCTGCGTAAGTGTAAGGTGGAGGAGAACCAGATTCTGTCTCTACAAAAACTGAAGGTTGACGCTTCAAAGCGCCTAGTTGAAGAGCCTGTTGAGATACTTGGTTCTAAAACCAAGAAATTGCGCAGAAAGATGATTAAACTGGTGTTAGTCAAATGGAAGCATAACCTGGGTTCGAACATGACCTGGGAAACGGAAGATGACATGAAAACTCGATACCCTCACTTGTTTGTAGACGATCAGATTCCGAGGACGGAATGTTCTTAAGGGGGGTAGATTTGTAACACCCCAAAATGGGGCCTAGTTGTAAACGGTAGTACATGTAGTTTTAATTGTTGTATGTTGACTTTAATTGGTGTTTTGTTGTTAACTGTAGTATAAATGTTGTTAAATAGTGTTCCATATGTTAATTGGTGTTTTAAACGTGAATTGGTGCTAATTGGTGTTAAATGGTGTTAAATGTGGATGAAAATGTGGTATTGTGAAAAGTGTCATAAGTTGACCAAGTTGATAAATAGTTGAATGGTTTTAGATAATGGTTCTAAAAATATTTCCGTTAGTTGAAACTATAAAACCTTAAGTTGTGTTTTAAGTAGAATAGGAGAACGAAATACCCGCGTTGGGGTATTTACCATTCTGTCGGTTTTTAACCCTTCCCTTATCTACTGGGAAGAGTCAAAACACACACACACACACTACATACTTGCATACATACGTGAACCCACACACACACTTTGTAAAGTTTGAAAGAAACAATCAAGGGAGGAGTCATTTGCTTGCTGATTTCGGTAGTAATCCAGGTCTTGTAGTTTGTAATCATCTCCTTCAAGTAAGTATTTTGTCAATAAACCTAGTTTTTAGTGTTCATGGTGTGTGGTGTTAAATTTGAAGATTTAGATGTGTTGTAGTGTTGTTTTTATGTCCAAATAATGTTAGTAAGTTTCTATATATGTTAGAGATCATGTAAAAACACTTGAATACGGATTCAAGATGATTTTGTGTCCAAAACGAGTGAAAACAGTGGCTGTGCTCGAACAGAGCACGAACATACTGTAAATGTTGTTCCTACGGGAGTAGGAGATGATCCCTACGGCCGTAGGGGCTTGTCGGTGTTTCTGCGGTCGCAAGAAATGGTTGCTGCGGCCGTAGGGTTGTGTCTAATGGAAATTACCACCTACGGGTGAAGAAAGCAGGACTACGGGCGGGAGTACATAACCTACGGCCGTAGTTACCCAAATGATACCTACTACGGGCGTAGGGATTGGTTCCTGCGGCCGTAGGTCATGGTTCTTTGGCAAGAAATACTACGGGCGTAGGGTACATCCCCTACGGCCGTAGGAGGTGTTGGAGAGATGTCCTGCGGGCGTAGGAACATGTTCCTGCGGCCGTAGGAGGCTATCAGAAGCCATGTTGACCTTTTGTTGAGACAGTTGTTAGTGCAGTCCATTGTAGTGTATACTAAGTGGTGTTTATCTGTGTCCCTTGTGTTAGGTGATTCGGACGACTCTGTGTGCTCTTGGGATTCCCGATTCCACTTCTGCCTCCAGTAATCTCGAGGTGAGTACCGGTTTCCCATGAGTCTCAGTAGGTAAGTTATCTGTGGTACATGTTGAAACGTGATTGGTGAATTGATATGTAAGATACGAGGTATATCATGATAGATTTGTACAAGCATGCTTATTGTTGATACGAAAGATATTTTTGTGATTATATGCGCGCATGAACTGGATCCTTACTGGATCAGCTACTTGTTTATGAAGTTATGTCCGGACACTGAATTGGTGAATAACTGAGGTCAGTCAGGTAGACGGGTGTTAGTATCTGGCTGGGATCCCAGGGTCCTTAGGGACTACGAATTGGGGAACTAATGGTACTCAGGAGTATACGCCTGGGTATGGCTCTGCAGGCCGCGTTCCTCTATGGAACTGGGTTCTTCGCTTCGGCTGGAACCAGCATGATTGACAGATTGGTGCAAACGGTTGCGGTTGATTCCCCAGCTTGGGTTGTTGAGTGCGGTTGGCTCCCTTTCGATATACGACTCCTGCTGACGGGATTGGCGCGCCACAATATGATAGGATAGCCCTGTGTGCTGTTCTGATACATGATAGCCTGTTTGTTGATGCTTATGTGTAATTGGTGCTCACTAGCTAGTTGTAGCTAACAGTGCAAGATTTATCTTTTTCGCAGGTTGATGCTAGAGGCCTGGTGAGGCGGGACTGTTGGTAGCATTTTTGTTGTAAATACCTTTTGGGGAACACGTTGTTGTATATATGGATCCGGTGGTCGGAAACTAGTTGGTAACGCTTGTAGTCTATGAACTTGGCATATTCTTTTGATATAATTAAATAGCCGAGTCAGTTAACGTTGATTTTGTAAATGGCGTTTAGTTCCGCTGCACGCTTTTGTTAATTGTAGTTTAAAAAGTTTAAATTAACTCTAATTTTAAGCTCGTTAGAGGTGGCGTTACACCCCGTTTGACCTGCATATATTTTGCAGAAACTAGAAGGGGTTTGAATAGTTTCTATGATCACTTTTTCGATTATTTAAATAAATAATTAAATATGGGACACAAGAGAAACAATTGTTAGTAGATACATGATAATAAATATATGACTTGAATATAAATAAGCGGAAATATAAATATGCGTAAAGTATATAAATATTGTCACACCCCGCTAAAGCGCATGAGGCGTTACAGCAAAAGGTCTCATAGCACGAGGTAATAGACAATTTCCAACCATAACAGATAATTTAAATTCAGATTAGGTTACAATCATCCGAATAGAACACATAAATTAAATTTTGTCTTTGACATGAAATAAAAACAGATGATCGGAAATTCGTTTTAAGATTTCCACACGCGACATGCTTCTTACGTGCTCTAAGACTTATCAATGATTACCTGAAAGATATGAATAAAGAATGGTCAACTATGAGAGTTGGTGAGGACACAAATTTTATATAAAATAAAACTTTATTGTCATAAAAATAGTGTTGGAAGGCTTTGGGTCCAACAATTATGTAAGGATGGAAACTTTAAGTCCAACCGAAATTTTTAGTATGACTACAAATTATTGCCCAATTTGATACGCATGATTTTTGAGTATACAATGATGTTTTACTAAGCTTGAGCCATTTCCAATTCTATCGACATACTGTGCCCGAATATAACCTAACGCCTATATTAATTGACGTTAGTAAATGGTAAATTACACCTAGGTTCGTCAACCATAAGTGAGGGATGTCGACCCAAAATAGCGCTACCTACAAGTACCATAGGCCCTTTTAGTGAGGTTAATGAATAATGTCTAGTTGTGGGACTTTTATTAATGGATAATGCTTAATTTAAATATTTATGATATTTATCATGGCAATAAAACATAAAAACAATTAAATTCATGCTTTCACCCCAATATTTGAAAAATGTATTTAAAAAGGAGGTTGTGAACACTCACCTTGCGTTGTAGTTTTGCAAGTTGTTGTTAGTCCTATTAGTTCCTTAACTCGTCGACGCACTTTTTCCTATTACGTTTAATGTCCACCGTAAGGTCCTTATAATTCTCACTTTTACGCCATGTATTTCCTTTTTATAGCCGTATATAGTTATTATTATTAATTTCTTTTCTTTTTCTTTTTATTTTTATTTTTATACATATAGGTAACGTATTTATGAAAAAATATATATATAGTTGGTTTTAAACAAGTAAACACACATATGTATATACGCATATATATATATATATATCTTTTATATATAACTCGTCTTAAAGTATAAGTAGGTGTACATGCAACATGCTATTTTTATACATAATTGTTTTAAAGATATAGACACACAACCTTATTATATTTATTTAAAACTAACTTTGATGATGCATGAATGCATTATAAAGTTATTTTCTTTTAAAAGTACGCATAAATACATATAATATTAGTATACCTTTAGATTTTACATACTACTACGTAATATTATATTTTATAATTTTTAGAATCATACACACACATACATATAATCGTGTATATATATATATCTTTTCATACATATAGTAGGTAAATAATTGCATGCATGCTTAATAATGTTTAATATATATATATATATATATATATATATATATATATATATATATATATATATATATATTTTGCATTTCTCATAACTTAAATTAGGATTTACCAACTTCATCATTTTGAATAAAAGATCAAGATAGGTTTATGCATGTTTATGTACTTTTAGTCTTTGTACATTTGCAAATCCTTGGTTATTACCCATCATTTTAACCAATCTTTTTCATTAAGAAGAGTAAAGATAACCACATGCATGCTTCTTGCCATACAACATTTGGTAGGATCAAATCCATACTTCAAATGGTAGGATAAAGTCCTTTAATCGGATTGTTACATACATGTGTTTATAAGTTTATCTTCTTGAGTTTTTGATTCTTGTATTCAAGAAGATAATAAGAGAAAAAGTTGATGAAGATGGTGGATTTTGCAAGGAATAACAAGTGTACAAGAACTAGTACTAAGGGTTGGTGATTTTACCTTCAAGATAGCTCTCACTTAGAAGAAAAGAAGTGGTTCCTCCTTGAATTTCTTGTGTTGTTATAAAGATGGATATAGAGAGAAAGTGAGGTAGTAAGTGAGAATATGTGCAAATGTGAAGGAGGTTGATGGTATTTATAGGCAAAAAGGGAAGGAGAGGGGGGGGGGGGGGGTAGTGAGGTGGTGAGGTGGTGATGATTAGGGGGTGGTGTGTAAGGATGGTAAAAATGATGTAGGTTGACTTCTATTATTTTTATTATTATTATTATTATTATTATTATGTAAGATAAACATATTTTCTATGTTTATTATTACATTACATTTTTTTATACAATGTACACATAAAGATGTACTTTGTTACTTATTTAAATTTTTACGTGAATATTTCGGAAATTTTTACGCGCAACAGGATTTCTAGGTGAGACGTCGGAATTTTTGCAAGGACTACGACTTTTATTTATTTAATTAAGCTACGAAGGGTATTTCTAAATCATCGCAATTTTATCGAATTCTAATTTAAAGTTTTTAGGACAAACCTTTTTATGATTTTTGGTGACAGTTGTCACAGTCTCCCCTAGTTAAAGAAATTTCGTCCCGAAATTTACTTGGCGCTACCGTCATTAAAGAGGTGGGGATACTTATGTATCATGTAATCCTCGCGTTCCCAATTATATTCTGGTCCATGTCTCGAATTCCACCAGACCTTTAGAATGAGAATTTTGCTTCGTCTGAGCTGTTTGACTTTACGGTCTAAAATCTTCTTGGCTTTTGATCCTGGACTTCAATTGTTGGAGTTGAGCTTCTTGTTCATGAACTTTAGCTTCTAATTCTTGAATTTGAACCCTTTGCAACCAATCATTTTCTTTTTTTAGATGTTCAATAACCCTTAGGTTTTTGCTTGAACCTTCCTTGCTTACAACTGATAAGTTGTCGGACAGGCATTTCTTGAGGTTTGATACGTGGAAGGTATTATGAATAACGCTCAACTCCGATGGTAGATTGAGTTTATATGCTACGGGACCAACCTTCTCAGTAATTTCGAAGGGTCCAATATATTGAGGACTCAATTTTCCTTTCTTCTCAAAGCGAATAATGCCTTTCCATGGGGATACTTTCAAAAGCACTTTGTCCCCAACTTGAAACTCTAAGGGCTTTCT
Organism: Pulicaria dysenterica; assembly: GCA_947179395.2. Taxonomy (NCBI): domain Eukaryota; kingdom Viridiplantae; phylum Streptophyta; class Magnoliopsida; order Asterales; family Asteraceae; genus Pulicaria; species Pulicaria dysenterica. The sequence continues at coordinate 35,783,766 of OX359295.1, forward strand.
CCTATTATCCGCATAACTCTTCTGGCGATCTCTTTCCGTTTTGAGTTTTTCTTTGATGATAGAGATCTTATCGGTGGTTTCTTGAATAATATCGGGTTTGATTAATTGACGATCGCCCACTTCTATCCAACTCAAAGGAGATCGGCATTTACACCCATATAGAGCTTCATATGGAGCGCACTGTATGCTAGTGTGATAACTATTGTTGTACGAGAACTCGACCAAGGGTAGGTGAGTATCCCAATTCCCTCCAAAGTCTATCACACAAGCACGTAGCATGCCCTCTAAAGTTTGTATGGTTCTTTCTATTTGCCTGTCGGTTTGTGGGTGGTAAGCTGTACTTAGATCGATTCGAGTACCTAATGCTTTTTGCAATCATTGCCAGAATCGTGATGTAAACCGACTGTCCCTATCTGAAATAATCGAAATAGGCACACCATGACGTGCCACAATCTCATTAACATATATTTGGGCAAGCTTTTCCATCTTGTAATCTTCCCGGATTGGGAGAAAATGTGCAGACTTAGTAAGTCTATCTACTATGACCCATATGGCATCGTGAACTCTTGTCGTTCTTGGCAGCTTGGTGATAAAATCCATTGTGATTTGTTCCCATTTCCATTGAGGGATTTTGGGTTGTTGCAGCAACCCAGACGGTTTCTGGTGTTCTGCCTTTACCCTTGCACAGGTTAAACACTTTCCTACGTACAAGGCGATGTCCCTTTTCATACCCTGCCACCAATAGTACTCCTTAAGATCCTTGTACATCTTGTCAGCTTCGGGGAGTATGGAGTATTTTGACTGATGTGCTTCATCTAGAATAGTCAGCCTTGTGTTGTTGTATTTCGGGACCCATACTCTGTTCTCGAAATAACACACCCCATCAGTCTTAGTTACATATCTAGACTCCAAGTGGCATAAAGCTTCGTCCTTTAGATTCTCCTCCTGTAACGCCTTTTCCTGGCTTTCCATAATCCGACTCTTCAAACTGGTTTGAACCAATGCTCCCATAGCTCTAACCCTAGAAGGCTTCACTCTTTCCTTCCTACTTAACGCATCTGCTATTGTTAGATTGTGTGCAGAGATAGATAACATGTACCATCGTATCCAATGCTATGTGACACTAAAGGATCACACTGCTACACACCCAATTAGAACCATCTGGATTTTACCTTGTGTAAGAATAATTAATTAGCTAATTAATTATTAAGAGAAAAGAAAATAATAATTATTTATTATTTAAAGGAGAAGTTAATATTTAGTTTAAATATTAACGGGACCAATTAACTAATAGTTATTAATTAATTAGAAGGGTCAAAGAGTATTTTCTGTAATTACTTGATAGTTTAATTAAAGCTGAGATTTAATTAAACGGGCTTGGGCTTTAATAAGGTTATATATATATATATATATATATATATATACCTTATTAAACCTTAGAATCACAATTAAGATAATTACAATTTAGAAATCAACCCTAATACTCTCCTCTCTCTCTCTCTCTCTCTCAAATCGGCGCAAGGCCGAGAACACCCCTAGGGGTAGACGACGGCGACGAGCACACACACACATACGCGATCGGGTTTTTGATCATTGGTGAAATCCTTGGCAGTCTAGCAGCCTGTTCGAGGTGGTGCAGTAGCGGTGTTCTACCTTTAGTGTTCTAGGATTGAAGTACCAAGTTGAAGTGCAAAGGTATAATTTTTAATCCTCTACTTCTCTTTTAGTTTCTGTACAAGTTAGATGAGATCACTGGAGGGGGTTTTGCTTTATTCCGCTGTGCATGTTATTCTGATATGGTTTTATACCCTACAAAACCCTTCAGTGGTATCAGAGTCACTTCTAACCTCGAAGGAGACTAGGTAGGATTCTTTTTATCATGATAGATAGTTTTTCTTTTTATCAAGGATTAACTTTTTCTTTTGTTTATCCAAGTAATTTGAAAATCAAGTTTTGATTTTTAAATGGATAATAAAGATTAGTTATGATAAAAGGATAAGGTTTAATGTTTTAATTTAAAATTGTTATTTTTATATTTTTGTTGTTTGCGATTTGGATGAGTTCGGCGGCGGAAAGCCACCGTGATCGGCGGCGGTTCACGACGGGGCACCACACCAACAGCGGCATCGGCGGTCGGCTTTGGCCTGCTGTCGGCGTCGGCTGCTTCTTCGCTGCCGCCAGCAGCGTCGGCGGCGAGGTGGTGGTCGAGGGCCAGTTTTCCGGCGACGGCAGCGGTGGCGCAGGGGCGGCCCAGCGGTGGTTTAAGCCTGCGGCCCAATCGGCCCAGTTGTGGTCGGTCCAATGAATTCTTATCGGCCCAGTTATGTGGCCCGAAGTTTTTTAGGTTTAGTTTTGGGTAAGCTCAAACAGGTTTAAACCTAAAAGTTTACTGTAAGTTTTTTTTTTTAAATTTATGGTTAAAAATATTAATTTTAATCATGATTATTTTATTATGATCAAGTATTGGTTAAAATTAATTATTTTAGTATTCATTAATCGCATAACAATAATTAATATGTAATATGACAATTATTAAACCGGGTGATTTTAACCGTTAGTTAAAATCAAGATAATTCGTCTGGATATGATAATTAGAATCAGTTGTTGAATATATTCGTTTTAATACATGTTTGGGATGTCATAGCCGAGCCCTATACCTTGTGGATTGTTTTACTTTTCTGCACTTGTGGTTGTATTTTTGATCTATTCTATGGCGTGGGGAGGACTGCGTGCCACTTACAACCCCTATTCTATTTTGTAAAAGTATTAGATTAATGGGCCTGCGTGCCTTTGATTAGTTCTGTCACACCCCGCTAAAGCGGAAACACGAGGCGTTACAGCAAAAGGTCTCATAGCACGAGGTAATAGACAATTTCCAACCATAACAGATAATTTAAATTCAGATAAGGTTACAATCATCCGAATACAACACAGAAATTAAATTTTGTCTTTGACATGAAATAAAAATAGATGATCGGAAATTCGTTTTAAGATGTCCACACGCGACATGCTTCTTACGTGCTCTAAGACCTATCAATGATTACCTCAAAGGGATGAATAAAGAATGGTCAACTACGATAGTTGGTGAGTACACAAATTTTATATAAAATAAAACTTTATTGTCATAAAAATAGTGTTCGAAGCTTTGGGTCCAACAATTATGTAAGGATGAAAACTTTAAGTCCAACCGAAATTTTTAGTATGACTACAGTTTATTGCCCAATTTGATACGCATGGTTTTTGAGTATACAATGATGTTTTACTAAGCTTGAGTCATTTCCAATCCTATCGACATACTGTGCCCGAATATAACTTAACGCCTATATTAAATGACGTTAGTAAATGGTAAAGTACACCAAGGTTCTTCAACCATAAGTGGGGGATGTCGACCCCAAATAGCGCTACCTACAAGTACCATAGGCCCCTTTAGTGAGGTTAATGGATAATGTCTAGTTGTGGGACTTTTATTAATAAGAACTCAAGTACATCAAGTATAATATACCATAATGCTTAATTTAAATATTTACGATATTTATCATGGCAATAAAACATAAAAACATTTAAATAGATGCTTTCACCCCAATATTTGAAAAATGTATTTAAAAAGTAGGTTGTGAACACTCACCTTGCGTTGTAGCTTTGCAAGTAGTTGTTAGTCCTATTAGTTCCCTAACTCGTCGACACACCTTTTCCTATTACGTTTAATGTCCACCGTAAGGTCTTAATTCTCGCTTTTACGCCATGTATTTCCTTTTTATAGCCGTATATAGTTATTATTATTAATTTCTTTTCTTTTTCTTTTTCTTTTTATTTTTATACATATAGGTAATGTATTTATGAAAAAATATATATAGTTGGTTTTAAAAAAGTAAACACACATATGTATATACGCATATATATATATAAATATATATATATATATATATATATATATATATATATATATATATATATATATATATATATCTTTTATATATATCTCGTCTTAAAGTATAAGTAGGTGTACATGCAACATGTTATTTTTATACATAATTGTTTTAAAGATATAGACACACAACCTTGTTATATTTATTTAAAACTAATTTTGATGATGCATTAATGCATTATAAAGTTATTTTCTTTTAAAAGTACGCATAAATACATATAATATTAGTATACCTTTAGTTTTTACATACTACTACGTAATATTATATTTTATAATTTTTAGAATCATACACACACATACATGTAATCGTATATATATATATCCACCTTATTTAAATATTTAGAACATACTTTTATTACACCATCTTGTCCTTTGTATTTATATACATACATATATATATTTAAAAAAGTATGTTCTAAATATTTAAATAAGGTGGATATATATATATATATATATATATATATATATATATATATATATATATATATATATCTTGCATTTCTCATAACTTAAATTAGGATTTACCAACTTCATCATTTTGAATAAAAGATCAAGATAGGTTTATGCATGTTTACGTACTTTTAGTCTTTGTATATTTGCAAATCCTTGGTTATTACCCATCATTTTCACCAATCTTTTTCATTAAGAAGAGTAAAGATAACCACATGCATTCTTCTTGCCATACAACATTTGGTAGGATCAAATCCATACTTCAAATGGTAGGATAAAGTCCTTTAATCGGATTGTTACATACATGTGTTTATAAGTTTATCTTCTTGAGTTTTTGATTCTTGTATTCAAGAAGATAATAAGAGAAAAAGTTGATGAAGATGGTGGATTTTGCAAGGAATAACAAGTGTACAAGAACTAGTACTAAGGGTTGGTGATTTTACCTTCAAGATAGCTCTCACTTAGAAGAAAAGAAGTGGTTCCTCCTTGAATTTCTTGTGTTGTTATGAAGATGGATTTAGAGAGAAAGTGAGGTAGTAAGTTAGAATAGGTGCAAATGTGAAGGAGGTTAATGGTATTTATAGGCAAAAAGGGAAGGAGAGGGGGGGGGGGGGGGGGTAGTGAGGTGGTGAGGTGGTGATGATTAGGGGGTGGTGTGTAAGGATGGTAAAAATGATGTAGGTTGACTTCTATTATTTTATTATTATTATTAATATTAATATTAATATTAATATTATTATTATTATTATTATTATTATTATTATTATTATGTAAGATAAACATATTTTCTATGTTTATTATTACATTACATTTTGTTTTTTATACAATGTACACATAAAGATGTACTTTGTTACTTATTTAAATTTTTACGTGAATATTTCGGACATTTTTACGCGTAACAGGATTTCTAGGTGAGACGTCGGAATTTTTGCAAGGACTAAGACTTTTATTTATTTAATTAAGCTACGAAAGGTATTTCTAAATCATCGCAACTTTATTGAATTCTAATTTAAAGTTTTTAGGACAAACCTTTTTATGATTTTTGGTGACATTTGTCACAAATATATATAGTAGTGCTTATATATATATATATATAAGATGCTTGAAATATAAAGTGCGGAATATATATATCTGGTACATCCATCTATATTTATATATATATATATATATATATATATATATATATATATATATATATATAGTATGACAGAAATTTAAATAACGGTATTAAATAAATAAAAGAAATAAGAAATAAAATGCTGAAAAGTAAAATACTAGAAATGTAAATATGCTTGCGAAAATAAATATGCAAATGTAAATGCGGAAATTAAAAAGTTTAGGGTTTAGAAGGATGACACCAAGATTTTTACGTGGTTGAACTCCAACCTACATCCACGCCTTGACCTCCGTCAAGGATTCCACTAGCACCACGTGCAAAATACCACTTAGCCCGGAAGAGATCACCGAAGTACAATCACCTTTACGGGTAGGTGACAACCAGCAAAAGATCTAATCCAAGATCTTAAAGATGTTCTTCCCCAAGAACACCAATCTTCTTCAACAAGAAGATAACCTCCAACTTCTTCAACAAGAAGATAACCTCCAAGTTCTTCACTAAGAACTATAAATACCCAAAAACTCACAAGGTGGGGAATAATCAAACACACCAAGAACAACAATGTTCTTTACTCAAGAACACAACTCTCAAGCTCACAAACACCCAAAAAAACTCACAAGGTAGGGAATAATCAAACCCACCAAGAACAACAATGTTCTTCACTCAAGAACACAACTCTCAAGCTCACAAACACCCAAAAACTCACAAGGTGGGGAATAATCAAACCCACCAACAACAACAATGTTCTTCACTCAAGAACACTGTTAGTCCATTATAACAAGTGATTCAAGTAATATGTAGGATAGATGGAGGTTTGCATGTATAGAACTAGAGAGAATATGGTTTACACCATGAAAAACACATAGTTCATTTATTCATTATGCCCAAAACCTTCCCTATTACAATAGGTCATATCCCTATATATACCCTATGGGTATTTTACAATTAAACTTCTATTTCTATACAATATTATGAATTTACAAACACAACTCTCAAGCTCACAAACACCCAACAATGGTGTAACTCTTTGAATCTCTCAAACAAGAAAAGTATGAATACTAAGAACAACTCTCTATAGACATTTCTTGCTTCCCTTTAGCTAGATCTTGAAGTGTTGTTTGAATATATCAAAGTGTATAAACAACTTCAAGATTCACACACACTAAATATACAAATTTGTAAGATCACAAGTGTGTGAATGTGTAGAGGAGAGAAATATTCTGATTTTTGCAAAAGGTATGAATGAATGTGAAGAGGGTGGTATTTATAGAGGAAGAGAGAAGTGAAGTGGGCTGGCCAGGTACCTCACGGTCGAAGCCACGATCGACCGTGCATCTTCCGTGGGGGTACCTGCCAGCTTTTGGAAGGAATTAAGCACATGCTTAATTTTGAGGATGACACCTCATGTACTTGCAAGATCTTCCAATATTCTTTTCTACCCACTCATTTAATACACAGTATAATAATATCTTTAAAAGATATTTATCATGTATTCTAAAATATATATTTTCACTTTTGCCAATTTATAAAATTATACTTATTCAAATCATTTGGCAAAATGTTATAAAAACTTTGTTCCATAAATAGATATTATTTTAACGCAGTATGGAACATTTTTATAAGTGAAAATATATGTTTATTAAAAATGACACTTAAAGATATTTTCAATTATGATCGTATTGTCATTTTTATTTTCACCCATCTTCATACTTTTGGCAATATAAAATTTGCAGTTTATATTTCACTTGTTTTTATTAGTGTTGTGATCTACGCAAATTTATATATGTATATATTATTTTGCCAAACTTATTATTTTTATATTAACTTGGATTTATATTAATATTTTTCTTTTTATTTTATTATTAAAATTGCATCATCAAAACCATATATATATTTAAATATTTAATCTCTTGATTGCACTAACATATTTTAATTCATTACATAAGTCCTCTTATCATGTAACAATGGTGCCCTCAATGGGGAAAATTCCTATCTCCTGAATCCACCACTGAAGGTGACATCCGCTTACTCATAGAATTCTTTGTTGTTTTCTGCAGATTTCTAGTGACAGATGGACAGAGAGGACTTACAATCAGAATTACTCGCCTTGCGAAGTTTAAATGGACTTCTTATAAACAACGAACACTGGCGATAAGACGTAGGCTCTGGAAATGTAAGTGTGTATTTAAGCTTTTGACTGTTTTAATTAAAAAACTCCTGCTTTTGTGTTTTGATATTTTTGGAATTTCTGTTATGATAAATCTCAAACAGATCAAATATTTAGCATACAACTTGATAGAACCAGTACTTTAGACTAAACCACAATATAAAAGTTAGTAAAAACTAATAATTTCAAAAATACTTTATGAAGTTTATACATAGACGATTTAGATAATAAGAACTAAATTGTAGAAATGCCAAACAAAAATAAATGTTTCAACCGACAACATTGCTTGTCACAATTAACAAATAACAAATAAATTACACCAACTTTACTTGGATTAGCTGCGTTAAAACCGACCCAGATCGAATATTAATAAAGTAAATTAGTTGTAATTTCATCATATTTATATAAAATAAGATGTTTCTAGTTCTACTGACAGTAAATAATGTAAAAACTTATGATTTCATAACAAAGTGAAGTTACCATTGACATAATAATCAACCACTCCACTATTTTTAATTCCTCAAAGCTATTCATGTACCCTGTTCTCATAGTTCATCTGCTACGAAGCGAGCCACATCATCGTCTTTGACTTTGACTTTGCTAAGTGCGCATATTGATATAATTTTAAATGATTGTAAGCTAAATTCAAGAATCATAATGCATTTACGTAACACTTACCAACTGGTGGCTTCATGATCAAATGAAAAGCTAGACACTTCTTATGAAGGATCAACATCCAGACAGAAGACCTGCAATACATGTAAACATTACTACAACCAAGGGTGATAAACATTAATGAATGGGTCTAATTATGTGTCAAGTATGATAGCAAGTCACAAAAGTGGAATTCTGAATAGCAAAATTACCAATCAGATTGCTAGAAATAAAAATATTTTTACTTGCAATTGAAAAGATATTTAGCAAATAATGCAAATTCGCAAATAGTATTATCTAAGCCTATAATTTAAATAATGTTAATTAGGATCAAATGAGAACACTTTTAAAATGAGAATAGAGATAACACTTTTGGGCCTTTGATTTCATTAATCAGATGGTTTAAAAACTGTCACGTTTTATTTTTGGGCCTTTGATTTCATTGATCGGATTGTTTAAAAACTGCCACATTTTTTTATCATCTGTTTGACTATATACCTGATGCATTAATGCATACAAAAGTGTTTGATCTGATGCATCAATGCATACAAATCTTTAAATTGTTAATATTATAGAAATAATTATTTTATTAAGATTTAGGATATAAACTTGACTTTTGGGTAGTTATGGGTGAACATGAACGTAAAGGAGAAATGCTAAATTACAAGTTTACCCATGTTCCCACTGTTGTGCATCTTGAAAGGGTTCTCCCTTCAACCTCACAGATTATACTGTTTACACAGATGAAATGGGTCTATCAGTGTCCTCAAGATAATTGACTATGTTGCACTTCTTTGCTAGCAAAATTCCTTGTACATCTTTCAAGCAGCCGAAATTGTGATAGGACGAGTCTTAAGGACATTCAGAAAGCTTAAATAAATCTGCACCAGTAATCATATTAGCAAACAATTAAAGCATTAAAATTTCACTAACCTCTTTTATTTAAACTCGTCAATATACACAATGTTTCACAAAAATGCTTGATCCCATTCAACTGGAATCACTCCTAATAGAAACTGAAGCTAAATAAGTTGACTACTATTCATTTCATTTGTTTTTCTTGCACCTACAAAACCAAGTAATTGTGAGATCGAGACAAAATTCAACAATATTTGTTGGACAACCTAAAGTGTCCGGTTTAATATGCCAATTAAACAACTGTCTAGTCTTTGTATAGGACAAACATGTTATTCTTTAAAGCACGTTTAATTTATTCATTAAACTTTGCTTTATATAGTAGATGTATAAATTATATGCTTGTTTCAACAACTTGAACCACACATAATAAGAAAAAGCATGATATGATTCTCTTATTCCACTTCCACACTATAATAATCTAAACAAAAGCAATGATATAAGAAATAAACTGTTTATTATAAATATAATGGAACATTTAAACTTAAACCTACAAAAGTTAAACAAATAAAGGATAAACATTTAGATAAACCTTGATTAGTAGTTTAGCACTAAACCTATAAAAGTTAATATCACTAAACCGACTGAGATCTACGCATTAAACATTTAAACTTAAACTTATAAACCTTGATTAGCAAATCCACATGCTTCATTTAGATAAAGTATAGCAGATTAAACAAATCAATACATGCTAAAGTGATGAAGTGACCAAACCTTCATGAACCCAGAAACAATTTCTTATTTACCACCTAGAATAACAGAATCCAACAATTATGATCTAAAGTTAACGAGAAGTATCACCCCTTCATTTTTACAGACATAACATTCTATGTCATTTAAAAAATGCAGAAGCCAAGATTTTAAGCCAATAAGACATCTATTCCAACTAATTCCTCTGAATGTCGCTATATATAAAAAGACAACAAAATAAGATCTATATCATACCAGAAAAAAATGAATAGCCAGCAAACTCAAGGATTAGAGGCCTCGTTTGATAGCATGAATATGAGAATATAGCAATGAGGCAGAGTGAAATAGAGTGCTGATGTGCGAATGATCTTGACGTGTTGATTTCTTCATCTTTAAATGCATAAGTAAATCACTCCCTAGTTTCTACCATCACTTATCACATAACTGCATATAACTGCATACAATCTAACAGAATGTAAGTTTGTGGGGTTCCAACTCAAAACCAATTGGTTATGAGAGGAGTAGCCCATGACCCTTATAAACTCATTACAAAGTCACTCTTTCGTCCAATGTGGGACATTACTCAACACGCCCCCTCACGTGTGGCGTTTTTTTTGTTTTCTCGCGCCTAACACGTGGATACTTATGGGTTACGTGGAGTGGGTGAACCTTGCTTTGATACCATGTAAGTTTGTGGGGTTCCAACTCAAAACCAATTGGTTATTAGAGGAGTAGCCCAGGACCCTTATAAACTCATTACAAAGTCACTCTTTCGTCCAATGTGGGACATTACTCAACACAGAAAAATGGGAAAAAGAAGGTGGTTCCAAAGCTTTTGATCCAAGGGCCATCTAAATTAAGGATTTATTACGGCGGAGATTGAATCTTATAATCGAATGGTTAAAAATTAAAGTCAACCTCACTCACCAGGAACCATACATAGATAGAATTATTAGCCTGCTTTTCTTGTGATTTATATTCTTTTTACCGCATCTGTCCCTGTGTTCTTTCTTCTCTCGTATGCTCATCAATGCCTTTGTGTTTCTTTTGATACAGTTGGACAAGAACTCTAGACTATTACTACTATATTTATTAGACACTGCGGCCATTAAAGCTTTCAAGGCTCATTCAACGGTATGCTATGTTATTTACTTCTTGACATGAATTTTGTATTTGTTTTGGTTAATACTATTTACTTCTTGTGAACACTGCACTCATTGTTCTTGAAAGGGCTTTCTATCTCCATTGGATCGAATTCCCATTTACCAAACCCGACCCACATGTCCCTAAAAATCGACTCCACTAGTCCTTGTTGCCTTATACGGGTGTTCAAAAAAACCGAGTAACCGAGAAACCGACTTGCCCCGCGTGAACCGAAACCGAAAAAACCGATACCCGTAAAACCCGTGACCCGAAAAAACCCGAAAACTAGGGTACCCGCTAAATGCGGGGCGGGTACGGTTTTTAAATTTTGATATCCGCGGGTACCCGCCCCGCCCCGTATGCTTTAAGATATATATATATATATATATATATATATATATTGTTTAATATGAAATAACAAAACCATTATAAAAAACTTAAATTGCTCAAAACTACCTAACTTACCTCTAGTAGCCCATACCGTCTCCCCCACTTCATATTTTTAGTTTTGATATCGAGAATTTGCAAGCCTACAACGATCGAGAGTTCAAAATGGAGATACTTATATCGATCAGAAGTGACAACTTTGATCATATCGGTTTTTTTTTTTTTTACAAGGTTTTCATAGAAGATCTGTTTGATTTCTACTAGTGATTTATTCATTATCGTTGACTTGTTTCTTCCGTTGTTTATTGTTTTATAATGAATCTAAACTTGTTGAAAACAGCAAATATATAAAAATTCAATTTTAGGGTACCCGTGACCCGAACCGTGGATACCCGCCTCCCTTCGGGTACCCGCACAACGGGTACCCGCTGCTTGCGGTTCGGTTTCGGTTTTTGATATTAGATACCCGCCCCGCAGTTGCGGGTTACAAAAAAGCCACTACCCGCCCCGCCCCGCCCCGTGAACACCCCTATTGCCTTACATAATCCTGTTCACAATTGTTATCTCAAGTTAATCCCCATGCATATTTAGAAATTCAAGGTTCGAAGATGGGCGTTAGGGTTGAAATGCCTAATTGATTAGTATTGGTCTAAAAACGAACAGGTTAACCTATAAACACTTTTCTTTGTCCATTTACTCCTATCATCTATGCTTACAAAAAATATATTATTCTAATATAATCTTAAGTTTCGAATAAAGACGATTTTGAAGGTCGTATGCACTAAAAAAAATATTCTTTTTCGACCATTTCTGAGTGTTCCACTAGTAAACCAGCCGTGGCACGTAATGTGACACCCCAACTGCCCCTTGATCCTGACGAGGTTGTAACTTGTTGGCAGCCATCATTAAGTTGATTGGGAAACTAGACCACTAGTAGTTCACAACTGGAGCAATCAACGCCACTCTAGCTAATCTAGTCTTTCAACAACAGTTTTGTATGCATCAAACCTATATATTACAGTGGGGTGATTTATATACATCAAATTTATAACTAATTTAATTTTATATAAATTTTACCGTGTATAAATCAGCTCTTAAAAGAATATGTGTTCACCATTAATGAGCATTGCACCTCGTTACAGTGTTATTGGAGCCTATAAAGAGCAGGTTATATGAGCACTACGGGTATTGAGACCACACATAACAACTCAGTTTAGAGCTTGTTATGGTGGCTAGGCATCCTCGTGATGGTTAGTCATCTACAACGGGTGTTCGTCACTTTAGCTCGTCATCCGGAAGCTCGTGGGTTTGGTACTAGTGTTGTAGCTTGTCACCAATTCCTTTTTTTTATAATTTTTTTCAACCAATAAAATCGATCTAAATTAATATTACAAGGGTCCAGTAATGATCATGATAGGTGATGTAGTAGTCAACCCTGAAAGTTATTACCAAGTCTGTTAGTCATGATATAGTTAGACCACTCGTTGTCATGACATGCATGAATGTTATGACTAGCTTTTCAGCCTATAACATAGTTATGATTAAATAGCCGTAGTCATGCCATGCATGACTAAGTTTAATTTTATATAAATTTTGATTCAATTAGTAGTTTCAACAACAGTTTTGTATGCATCAAACCTATATATTACAGTGGGGTGATTTATATACATCAAATTTATAACTAATTTAATTTTATATAAATTTTACCGTGTATAAATCAGCTCTTAAAAGAATATGTGTTCACCATTAATGAGCATTGCACCTCGTTACAGTGTTATTGGAGCCTATAAAGAGCAGGTTATATGAGTACTACGGGTATTGAGACCACACATAACAACTCATCTTAGAGCTTGTTATGGTGGCTAGGCATCCTCGTGATGGTTAGTCATCTACTACGGGTGTTCGTCATTTTAGCTCGTCATCCGGAAGCTCATGGGTTTGGTACTAGTGTCATAGCTTGTCACCAATTCCTTTTTTTTATAATTTTTTTCAAACAATAAAATCGATCTAAATTAATATTACAAGGGTCCAGTAATGATCATGATAGATGATGTGGTAGTCGACCCTGACAGTTATTACCAAGTCTGTTAGTCATGATATAGTTAGACCACTCGTTGTCATGACATGCATGAATGTTATGACTAGCTTTTCAGCCTATAAAATAGTTATGATTAAATAGCCGTAGTCATGCCATGCATGACTAAGTTTCACATTATCACCCATTTTTATTTTATTTTTCTTCAAATATACATTATAAACTACATTTAATATTTAAAAAATTAGAAATATAAATTCTACATTAATTAAATATAAATACAAACTTTAAAATCTACAATAATTAAAAAACCACCAATAAAAATACAAAATTAAATCATTACAAATACAAATTCAAAATAAAGTTATGTTCGGTAATGGACCGGGAGTTGCCAAAGTATAACGCTCCAAAAAAATTTAAAAAAAAATATTATATAAATATAAGTTATTAAATCATTAAAACTTTGAATCATAAAATATTCAAAAAACGTTTCTCAAATGATCACCGACTAACACGTGGGACTTACGCTGAAGTAAAACTACTAATTGAATCAAACTAGTTTTAGAATGCCTGCGCGTTGCGCTGGGTAAAATGCAAAAACACCGATAAAGCATACATTCAAGTAAAGTTCATCTCAACTACAAATCTTAGAAGTTCTCCAAATCTATAATCTAAGCCATATCTATTCGAATTTTGCATATTATTATTGATCAAGTATAATTGTATATTGTATATATAGTCTGAGACAATATTATCTTATTTAATTTTAATAATTACCCTATTTATCAATTAATCTCATTAGAAAAGGGTTATCTTAAAAAACATAATTCTTTTGCAGTAAGCTTCGATCGAACTTATTTATTTCATTCATTAATAATCGTTACCCGAAACTTGCATATATTACTCTTCTTTGTTCTTATTATATGTTCATGCATGTAAATATTTCACAAATAAAATAATAATTTAAACATTGCAATATGTTAACTGAAGAGTAAAAAGACATGGTATGGATAAAAAAATAGGTAAATATACATCTATATAAGCTATATCACAAAGCCGATCTGTTGTATAATCTAAGAAAATTGTATGTGCATTGAAAGTTATAACTTTTATTTATAGTAATCCAACAAATATTTAAAGTAAATTAATGAAAAAAAGTAAAATTACCTACTACAAATCAAAACAGTCATGTGCCCAAAAAGACCACCGCTTCATTTTCAAACTCACCACATAAACAAATAACATATCCCATCCACCGCCTTTGAGTTCGTCTTTTCCATTTCTCTATAATCTCCACTACCATTATAAACTTTTGTTGTAGGTGCTTCGTCGATCCATCCCCAAAAGAAACTTGATATTAGCAATAGTGGACGAATTGATTAAGATGTGATAATGTAATTAAGTAGCTAGTTCGTCTGTATATGCTACCATGCATGGATATGATTGAACGGTCTTCAGTTGAACTATTATTGACATGTAAGTTACACAAAACCTCTAACTTGTGATTGCAAATTGAAAACCGTGAAACTATCCATATCTATTCCTCTCCTCTTAAATTCCCTTTCTTCTTCCGGCCCACCACCACAATCCATGCGTATATGCCTCTCGATCGACCATCGCATCTTCGACAATGTCATCGTACGTCGCTTATTCTCCACCGAAGCAACAACGCTGCTACAGATTGATGTAGGTCTTGAGTGAGCTAATGAGTTTGTGAGTTTTGAGTAATTAAGTTGGGATATGAGATACAGAGATAGAGAGATTATAGAGTTGGAGAGAGAGAGAGAGAGAGGATATGTCAGATGTAATGTACGTGGAGCTTCATCAAGCATCAGTCATGTTCCATGCTTCCACTTGTATGAACTTTGAGAAGCTAACATGTACACACATCCATTTATGACTTATGTATTGATATATCAATATACCGTGAGATAATGGATATCATGATTTAATTGCAAAATTACAAATTTGTCCTTGAAAGTATCACGATAAATTGCTCATTTAGTTGGTGAATTGATATGATAGATAATAATATTATCAAAGTTTATAAAATGCGGAATTTGCTGTCACGCCGGCGCCTTAACCTTGTCCACACGAGATGATCCTGAATACATTCAAAAAACACCGTTAAGCATAAAGCTTAGTGAGCTAACACAGTTTGCATGCTATACTAGATATCACATATTCAAGTAACAAGTACATCACCTCAAAATCAATTAATGTCACACACGTGGATAAGTGCCCAGCTGCACATAGACTGACAAAGCTGCAATAATAAGCACCAAGCTACGCATAAAACATTAAGCGCCCAGCTGCGCATGAATGTCACAATACCATATCACAGTACATCATTACTCATAAACAATCATCTTAGTACAAAGAGTAAGTGAAAATCCCCCTGATAAGTAGCAGCAGAGTTAGCTACAGATAACATTTATAGGTCGAGAAGCCTTAAAAGTTAGAAAGTTGAGCATTCTTTTGTTTATAAATTTAGAGTTATTTGTTTCAGATTAACATTTTATATGTACAAATACTACTTAGCTTATATTGTTTACCAAAATATGGATTTGGTTTTTTGTTACTTTTGTATGTGTCGTTGTGCATTCTTTTGTTGTGTTCACTAAGGAAAGCATTTCATTAAATCCTTTGGCGGTGCTCAATATACTAAAAAAACTGCTGCTTTGGTTGTTCGTTTGTGAACACCAAATGAGATCTATTTTTATTCATATAATGTTCTTCACTAAGCTATTTTTTATGGTTTTTAAATTTTTTTGGGAAATTAAGGTTTTTGTAGTGTTTATCAACAACTAACAAAATATCATTAAAAAGAATAAAAATGTAATCAGTTGTATTCACTAATAAACTAGAGACTTTTTATAGATTTTAAAGCTAACAAATTGTGGTCACCATTGAACACGAAATAGATAGTTAAAAACTAGACGTGTTTACTAATATTGATCACTAATAAACCACTGATCCTTTTGTTTGCATTCCTAAAACTCAAATATTGTTAAATAGTTCACTAGTGACCTCAATAGGACACCATAAAAAGTGTTAAGTTGTGGTCACTATTGAACACGAAATAGATCATTAAAACGTAGACATGTTTACTAATACTGATCACCAATAAACCATCAATGTTTTTAACTGCGTTCTCAAAACTCAAATATTGTTAAACGATTCAATAGTGACCTTAATAAGGCACCATAGAAAGTTTATACCGGCTAAAAACCCAAAAGAATGGTTATATTTAGAAAGACTAGCATTGCACTCACGCAATGCGGCGGCGATGACAATAGTTTGTGTTCGACAACATGTTTGATTTAAAAAGTAAGGTATGATATGTGTGAAATGTGGTGTTAGTCAACATATCCATATTTTCTCTCATTTTTCTGATTTCTTTACTTTTTTACAATCAACCATTTATTAGTTGTTAAAATAGTTTTTGAAAAACAATAAAAAAATATGATTATTAAACAATTAGAGAAAAAGATATTATACTCTTAAAATTATATTGATGTAAGTAATTTAGCCAAAATTAAATAAATTAAACAGTGGTTTAATAATTTATTAAAGTAATAGTTTCCTTAAATTAGTTGAGATAATTAAGGAAATGATTGGTTAGGCTAGTGTTTTAAGTGTTTGTATCATAAGCATAAAATTTTGTATTACTTAAAATAAGTAGTTTTAAAAAATTTAAAAGGGAGAAAGTTAAATGTTTTATGATGTAGTATAGATAATAAAATGGATATAAAAAAGGTCATATACCGTGAGTAAAAAAAGCCTAAAATGTTTGAAGAAAGATAATGGTTATATATGGTGAATTAAAAAATAAATCTTGAAAAAATTCATGACATATAAAGTGAGAGAAAATAGATAAATTACCAAAATTAGAGGAACAATAAATCAATCACATATGTATAAAATGACATTACTATCCTTTTGACTATGATCTTGACTATTAAAATCTAATGGTTTAACATGTTTCTCGCATGAATCCTCCCCTATATATATATATATATATATATATATATTGGTTTGAACATTAGTTAGCTAAAAGTGTGTCTAGGGTTTTGTGCATGGAGATGTTTAAATACCTTACCTTCCTTCCTAAGGCCCATTAAAGTTAGTGATTACATTAAGACCCAACACAATTTCATTAAATCCAACCCAAATTACAATCTATTAACTCCAAGAAAAACCAAAATCAAAGGAATTACTCTACAATAACCTACTAAATATCTTACGGATTTATTTATAAATTAAAATCGGGTATTACATTATAGGTAAGGATAGGAATACCCACTTAGAGTAACTTGCTCTAGACATCGAAACACTGCAGCCGTTCCTTTCTTTTTTTTTCCCTGTGTGGTGTTCGAGATTTAAACTGAGAGGAAGAGAGACTGGAATTCAAGCTCTCTCGTTACAAGCTTCATAGAGGGAGCCGAACATCAGAAAACCGCACGGAAAACTACAACCGTAGGAAATTTCAGAATGAAAATGGGAATACATCACGATGGATTTTATTACCAAGCTACCACGAACTCAGCGGAACTTCAATACTATTTGGGTGGTGGTAGATAGGTTAACGAAGAATGCACACTTCATACCAATTCACGAGACTTTCTTGTCGACAACATTGGCCGATTTCTATGTGAAAGAGGTAATCTCCAGGCATGGTGTGCCGATGTTGTTTGTGTCCCACAGGGATATGAGATTCACTTCTAGGTTTTGGGAGAAGTATATGTTGGGGTTTCAGAACAAGGCAACGGAAGCAAAGTACAACATGCATAGCTCAAGGTATAAACATGCAAAGCATAAATACATCAAGAAACCCCAAAATGGATCAAACTCTATAACTAAGGAATGCAACATGAAAAAAACAAGGAGAGGAAGTCATACCCTCTTGTAGCTCCTGGAGTTGATGAGTATAGTTGGTGATGACTAAAAAGCAATATAACCCTCCTATACCGAAGTCCACCCCGAGTATACTCGATCTTCCTTGTGTAGGACCGTGGGGGACGGGGGGTTCTAATACTAAACACACCCTAATGCTAGGACTGATCTAGGATGAGAAATAGCGCGGAATTCTATTTCCCAAACCTCCTAAGGATACTATGATCTGCTTAGGTGTCCGGCACACAGTAACACACACAAAGAACTAAGAACAACTCTAAGAACTCACACAGAGATGCTTAAGGCTGCCCTTGGTTTTCGTATTGATCACTAAGATTACGAATTACGAGGTCAAAGTCGCGATTACTAAGGCATAAGGTCGGATAAGGTCAATGTCGTACGATAGAAAGTGATTATGCGTAGTTACGAACGATTACTGACGCTAATGCGGGGTTAAGCTCTATTTATAGAGTAAAATCTTCACTACGCATGTGGTGCAGAGCATTGCGTACGTAGTCGGTTCAATACGCACACCCTTAAATATTTTAATGATAATTTAATTACCTATTAACCGACTTAATCACCACGTGCGAGTTGAGCTTCACTACGCACGTAGTGGACTCACCACGCACGCAGTGAACACATCACGCATGTGATGAACTTTCACACAGACTTAAACTTCCAAACTCACATCAACACATGATTAAGTACTTGTAAGCTTAAGATAATCACATAGAATCACTAAGAATGTATAAACATGCAAACCATTAATCAAAACACATTTGAATTAATAAACTATGAATATATTTTATTGATATGAACTAGGGATTTACAAATATGCACCAACAAACTCCCCCTAAGACCTAGTTCTATCAATAACCATTGCACTAAGCAAAAATTCCACAAAGTAAAATGCACAAAGCAAAAATTCCACAAAGTAAAATGCACAAAGCAAAATGCACACAGCAGAATGTACTAAGCAAAAATTTGCACAAAGCAAAATTCATACAGCAAAATGCTAAACGAATACCTTTCGTCATGCCCTTACCTGCACTACGCACGATGTGAGCTGTAACTCGTGCTTAGTGGGGTTCCATTTCGCATGTAATGAGTTTCTCATCTGTGAACCTTAATACTGTTAGTACTGCACTCAGCAATAAACTGTCAGTAACTTCAAGATCGCTTATAAACATTTAAGCAAAACACATCAAAGTGAGATGAAGGAAATGTAAACAGAACAAATCACACTAAGAGAAAATAGAACATACTAGAACTCTTTTTGTATTTTTCTAAACAGAAACGAGATAAAAAATGCAAACTATTAACAACTTATTTTTTGGAATCTAAATTCAACTATTTAAAGACTTAAAAATAAAAGACAGAAATGAAAATAACTGAAATGAAATAAACTCAGAATAAATTTGCAAAAGAAGTAAATTCCTGAAAATTAAATCTTTTTGTGAGAAGGTTCCAGTATGGAGTCAGTACTAGCTCGTCTATACTCAGTAATCATTCATTTCAGAACCTTGGGCATAAACATATTCTCTTAAACTCTGTCTGTCAACCTATCTTTCTTCAGATAATAACAGATTTTGTTTCAACATTTTCAGATTGTCTAGACTGGATACATGATTAAGACTATCTCTTTCAAAGTCTCACAGTATTTTGATTCACTCAGTAGGTTGCACAACTTAATTACCAAAACCACCATGCTTATGTGATATGTTAATTTGTCAACGCATTTTATGCTCTTTGACATGGAGGTCGATTTTTCACCTCTCTAGACATTTTTCTTGCTGAGCTTTTGTCAATGCATTTTATGCTCTTTGACAGTTTATCATGATAGATCAATGTATCTATATCTTTTGACATTCTCAAAATTGGGGTCAATTTTTCACCCTCTTTTACATATAGCTCAATGTCATTTAACACATTAGGCATGGTAACAGGTGTGTGCATCAAACTAAGTCATTCTCAACTGTTATTGACTTATAGACTTGGAATGTCTCGATAGCTTAAATCTATGATTGATTTTCACATGCATAACCATTTATCAGTCTAGACTTTCCTTATATGTCTTACACACTATCTGTTTCTTATCTGATTCAACTAGATTTTCAGACAGTTTTCTCAAAAGTATGTATGTGCCTTCAGTTCTAATTTTACTAGACGACTTTGTATTGAGAACCAGTGTGCCATCACTCTCCATCTAGGTTGGATCAACTTCTCCTTTTTTTTTTTTTTTAAGTTTTCTGATTTTTTTTGTATTTTCTATGTTTTCTGAACTATTAACTATTTTTTTTTTTAAAGTTTTCTGATTTTTTTTGTATTTTCTATGTTTTCTGAACTATTAACTATTTTTTTTTTAAGTTTTCTGATTTTTTGTATTTTCTATGTTTTCTGAACTATTAACTATCTCCCCCTAAAATGCTAAACAATCTAAAAACTAAGAAAATAGAAACGCAGAAGCACACAGGAAATAAACACAAAGACAAAAGAACAATTTAGTCACACAGAAAATAGACACACAGTCACAAATACCTCACACTTGATTATAGCGGTTGACACCCTTCACATAAAAGAAAGAATTAGAAAGCATTAGGAACCCAAGCCCGAATAGTCATGGGTTTCCCGTCTTCTCCAATCACTGTAAGTTTCATCCAAGTTCCAGTCTTCTCAGCAGCATTGCTGAACCTGTCACTCGAATCCTTAGGCATTTGAACACACAGTTTGTTAGTCCACTTAGAAGTCTGATTGAGCGAAGATTTTCTTTTGCTAACAACTTCGGGATTTTTAGATTTTCTTATGGTATCCCCGTTTGTCCTTTGATGCTGAACTGGAAGAGTTGAGTTTTGATTGTTTTTAGTAAACGTTTTATTCTTTTGATAAGTCTCAACTTTCATGTTACAGCGCTGATGTGGCTGCTGATCACACTCGTAACTGAGGTGACCAGGTCTCCTGCACACATAGCAAATCCTGTCTGGATATTGCTTTACAGAACCTTTCGACATCCTTTGAGATCGATACCCTAACCCTTGATGTTTGGGTAAGATTTTGACCTCTTGGTATGGACGGGTATCAGGAGACTTTACACCCTCCTTTTCAAATTTCCGAAGGGCATCGTGGATACGATGCATCAACGGATCTTTGACATTAGAACTTTCCAACAGTTCTCTCATTCCTGGTTCAGCCTTTTTAATTTCTTCTTGCTGAACCTCATTCTTCTGAGGCCCACCCACATTCTCGTGTAACTTTAAATCCTCTTTTGGGGTTGATGCAGAAGATTCATCAACCTTTGTGAGTAGTGGGTCAGATTCAGAGTGAACATCATCATTCACCAGTTGATTTAACACTGGTGGTAGACATTTAGAGTATAACTTCTTGTTCTTTTCTGAATCAGTACCTTGACCTCTCTGATCGATTATGTACTCAAATAAGTAAGAAGACGTGGAATAACTTTTGAGTTTTTGACTCAGAGTCTCATAATCGACCTTTGAAGTAGCAAGGTCTCGTTTCAACTTATCAATCTCATTTATGTAAAACACTATAGCATCCTTTTTATTTAACAGACCCACACCTAGTTCATGCACCTGTTTTCCTAAACTTTCATTCTTTTCTTTCAACTGTTTTTCTCTTTCTTTTATCAACAGGTTTTTATCTAACTTAGATGTGAGCTCTGAAATTGTAGACTTTATGAACACTATCTGTTTTACATAATCATTACAAGAACCACAAGGTAAGCCAAAAGTACATACCTTTTCCTCGGATGATTGACCACAACTGCACACCTTTTGGTTTGACTCATTGGCACGAACTTTCACTGGTGTCTTTTCTGCAGCTGGAACCGAGGCTGGTTCATCATCAATGCTGGCAATTGATTCTTCCTCACTTGAGTAACTTTCTGTCTCGGATTGAGAATCTTCGTTCAACACATGAACATTTGCCACATTAATATCAGCACCATCATTCCCAAATTGTGCTGACCAGTCAATTCCCTCGTCCTTTTGAACAACTGCCATTGCCTTAGCCGGTTTTGGAGTTGATTCAGACTTTATGGTTGAGGAGGAAAATGATCTACTGCCAGGACTGGTTTTGAAAGGATACTTCGGTCCCACACTCTTCGGCTTATCACATTCTCTCGCGAAATGACCTTTTTCACCGCAATTATAGCATGTTACCGCAGACTTATCAAAACCAAGTTTGGTATCCTTTGTAGCTGATATTTGCTTTCGTGTTCTTTTCTCATATGCTTTCGCCCTCCTGACTAAGTTAGCATATGACCAGAGGATATCTTGTCTTTCCATCTCATCATCATCGATCTGGTCATAGTCCTCTTGTGTCAAATGAGCATTACCAATCTTCCCCTTCAGTAGATCATCATAAGAGGAGACTAGCGCACTTAGCATGCTCATATGTGTTGTTACTTCATCCGCACTCCCATACTTGAAATGCTCGGCATTGAATCCAGAAGTAGACACAGTATAGAATGGCCCAGAAGATGAAGCTTCAGATGTAGATCTGCCAGATTCATTTACATTCCTCACATAGGCAGATTGTAAGGGGGCATTTGAAGAAGTGGATGACGATACAGGTGTTCCAGAGTAGTAGAGAGAAGGATTTTGTTGATAACCGGACATGGAATCCAAATTTTGTTCCTCCTGCTCTTGCTCTTTCAACTTTGTGATGAAATCATTTAGATCCATCCCGTCAAAACCACCACTGTTCTTCAGTATCATAATATATGGCCGCCAGCTCTTGGGCAAGGCTTTTGCCAAAATTTCCACCTGCTGCTTCTCTGGAACAGTAACACCCAGACTGTCTAGTTCATTAAGAAGATGATTATATCTTGTAATGAGAGAAGGAAGTTTTTCATCTCTAGTAGCCATGAAATGATCTAATTCCTTTCTCAATTGACTTGCTTTCAATTCCTTGAGGGCGGCATTTCCCTCATTTCTCTTCTCTAGTGCTCTCCACAGGCTGTGGGAAGTTTTATATCTTCTGAATTGATGGAAGATCTCATTTGGAATGGCCTGGATTAGTTGAGCATAGGCCTTCTTCTCTGCATCATGACTACTCTTCTGTTCAACAGTCATTCCATCATAGGGGGTTTCAATATTTCCCTCCCCCTTGGGAACCATATAATCGGTGCTTATTGCTCTCCGAAGTCTACAGTCAAGGCCATCGAGGAATATTTCGAACCTGGGCTTCCACATAGGATAGTCTTCCATGGTTAACAGTTTAGGTACTTTATTGGCACTCCCCATTTCACTGTCTAATAATAAGTTGTTTAAAACTGTTGTCTCTTTTGATGCCATTTCAGTAATCAAGAGCTGAGAACACACAGACTGAAATTAGGATTTGATATACCACACAAATTCAATACGCACGGAGTGGGAGCTACTACGCACGAACACGAAGCACTACGTACGGACTGACACGAGGACACACAGATGCTCCTACGTACGAACTGGAACTCTACCACGCACGGATTGAGAACCTAGGACGCACGGAGTGCAGATGGTACGCACGAAGCAACAAAATAATTTTTTAAAGACAAAGTAAACCACACAGACTCAACTCGCACGAACTGGACACAGCACGCACGCGTTGAGGACTTACTACGCATGGAATGAACACACAGCTTGACGAAGATTCTAGATGATCTACGACACACTACGCACGTACTACGGGCACTACGCACGGGTTAAAGACTCACTTCGCACGGGTAAAACTCAAACAGTTAACGTAAAAACACGACCTTTTTAACGCAAAACGACCTATTTTTGACCTACTAACCGGTTAAAAACGACGAAAAGGACAAACACACAGGCCTAATCGACACCTAGATCACGAAATCCTAAAGGAAAAGTGATCAATCAAAGCACAAGGCTCTGATACCACTTTGTAGGACCGTGGGGGACGGGGGGTTCTAATACTAAACACACCCTAATGCTAGGACTGATCTAGGATGAGAAATAGCGCGGAATTCTATTTTCCAAACCTCCTAAGGATACTATGATCTGCTTAGGTGTCCGGCACACAGTAACACACACAAAGAACTAAGAACAACTCTAAGAACTCACACAGAGATGCTTAAGGCTGCCCTTGGTTTTCGTATTGATCACTAAGATTACGAATTACGAGGTCAAAGTCGCGATTACTAAGGCTTAAGGTCGGATAAGGTCAATGTCGTACGATAGAAAGTGATTATGCGTAGTTACGAACGATTACCGACGCTAATGTGGGGTTAAGCTCTATTTATAGAGTAAAATCTTCACTACGCACGTGGTGCAGAGCACTGCGTACGTAGTCGGTTCAATACGCACGACCTTAAATATTTTAATGATAATTTAATTACCTATTAACCGACTTAATCACCACGTGCGAGTTGAGCTTCACTACGCACGTAGTGGACTCACCACGCACGCAGTGAACACATCACGCACGTGATGAACTTTCACACAGACTTAAACTTCTAAACTCACATCAACACATGATTAAGTACTTGTAAGCTTAAGATAATCACATAGAATCACTAAGAATATATAAACATGCAAACCATTAATCAAAACACATTTGAATTAATAAACTATGAATATATTTTATTGATATGAACTAGGGATTTACAAATATGCACCAACACCTTGTACTAGCAAGCCTAGGTTATCCTCAAAGACTTGATCTCACTTTAGGAACAGGAACAAAAGATCACACTTTTTGGACTCATACACTTGAACTGTTGTATTATGTGCAGAGATAGTTAACAGGCATATTGTATCCAATGTTATAAGAGACTAAAGGGTCACACTGCTACACACCCAATTCAGAACAGTTGGTTTTCACCATAAATCTGTGTGGAAATAATTAATCAGTTAGATTAATTATTAAAGAGAAAAAGGAGATAATTAATCAGTTAGATTAATTAAAGAGATAAACGAATAATTAATCAGTAGTATTAATTATTGAGAGATATAAATAATTATCCAATCTGGATTAATTATTAGAAAGAAATAAATAATAAATAGTTATTTATTATTTAAAGAGAATTAAATATTAAGTTTTAATATTTAACGGACCAGTTAATTAATAGTTAATTAATTAACTAGTAAAGTCCAGGGGGTCAAACTGAGAAGAGATGAAAGTTTAATTAAAACCAGTGGGCTTTTAATTAAACAGACTTAGGTCCAATCTAATCCTTATATATATCTTAAGCCTTAAGGATTAGACATAAGAGATAAGGGATTAACCCTAGCCACCATAACTCTCTCCCTCATCCTCTCGATCTCGCTCTCCCTCTCTGCTCTCTCCTCTCTCGACCGAACTCTCTCTCTCTCTCTCTTTCTCTGTCTCTCTTGTTCTTCGTCGAAGTCGAACAAAGGAAAAACACCCGAAGGTGCTTTGTGGTTTCTTGGTGATCGACGCAAGAAGACACACACATACATTCTCAGTTTCGAGAATTGTTGAAAGCTTGGTGATCCAGGAGCGGTCTAGCAGCCAGTTCAATCGGAGGTGCAGTAGTGGTGGACTATCTTTAGCAATCCTAAGGTTTTGTTCAGGTATAATTTTTGTAATCCTTCTATATGGATTGTTTGTCAAGAAACTATGTTGATCATATAAGTTTTAAAGATCCTAACCCTTTTTGGGATTTAGAGGGTTGTGTTCAATCCAGTTCCGCTTTTAGGATTGAACCAGTGGAATCAAACCCAGGATTGTCCAGTTTGAGTCATCAGGTGGTTTGGTCAGGTTCAAAACCCTTCATTGGTATCAGAGGATTAAACAAGATAGTTATTTAATTGACCAAAAGTTGTCGGTTTTAAGTTTTTTGAAAACTGGTAATAAAACTCGACATGAGGATTTCATTCAAGTTTTGAATGAGATCAAGTTTTTTAATTCTTGTTGAAAAACTAGTTTGGTCAAATAAATTAGAATATCATAATTCTCGTTTTTGGTTAATAGGTATTAATCAAAAAGGTAAATGAGAATAGCTTAAACAAATCAGGTTGTGTGCTTTACAGCACAGTTTTTGTTTATTTATTATAAATTGCGTGGTTGTGATTCATATAGCTATAGTTTTGCCGACTTAGGACTCGTTTTTCATTTCTTCTTTTATTTTGGTTTTGTGAAGGCCTGCGTGCCAATTACAATCCCTTTCTTAATTGTAATATTATACTGGTTCGGGGAGGCCTGCGTGCCACTTACAACCCCATTCACTATTGTATTTGTAATAGACTAGTAATAGTTTAATCCCTCAACCAAGTTGAACTCGAAGAAGGTGATCAAGAAAATGGTGTTCTCACGCGAGGCACGGACGCTTCGGGGAGGTGTCAAGGCTAGTGGGAGCAACACATCAAGAAAGGCGAATCCAAGTCATTTTGTCCTTAGGTTTGACCTTAGGATTAGTTGGCAAAACTATAGGTTTTATCTGCTTATTATTATCTACGTGGTTGTGATTTATTTACTGCTTTTCATATATATGTTTGGTATATATATACATGCGTGTGATGGTAAATAAAAATGGGTTTAATAACAGGTTGTTATTAAACAGTGAAAAACTACGTGTTAATGACAAACTGAGAATACGACTACAGGTTGTTAGTCGTGTTTGTTAAATCTTTTATAAATTTAAAGTTTTGTCAAGGTTATAAGTTTGGAACTTATAAAAACCGTTTTGTGCACCTAGTTCAGGTACACATATAAATCGTATTTTTAAAACAGATAGTTTTAAAATGGTTTTTCAAAAAACTGGAAAATTAAGTTTTTTATTGAACTTAATTAAAACCCAAGAAAAAATCTTAGATCAGTGTGCTACCCACCTAATGGTACACCTTGACTGTTAAACGGTACTCGGGTGTCGGAAGTGCCCAAACCTTGGGCATCCGGGTTCAAACCATTGCGGGAAAGGGCATGAAAGATTCTGCGATAATCGGGAGTCCCGGCCAGAATTCATGCTGTCTTAGGTGGTGCGATCTATTTTGGTGATAATCGGGAGTCCCGGCCCAAAAAGCACTAGAGTAGAGTTAAACATACTAGACTGGGTCTAAGTGCTCTACGAGGTTCTAGGAGTCGTATCAGTTAGGTACGATTGGTACAGGGTGTTACCTACCAGAAATAGCATGACTTGGCGGGAAGTGCCCAAACCTTGTGTCAAGTATGTGAAATATGGGTCCTAGGTCTAATATATATTGTTTATGGGTTTAATGATATATGTTGGAAAGTTTATTTGCAATTACTAATTAAACCGGGTTTTAATTTGTAGATGGCAACCAACGTTACCAATACTAATAACCTCTCTCTCCGCTCTATCCTTGAGAAGGATAAGTTCACCGGGTCCAACTTTCTCACTTGGGAGAGAAATCTCCGGATCGTGCTGAGGCACGAGAGAAAGTAGTATGTCCTAGAACAACCTCTAGGAAATCCCCCTGCCAGTAATGCCAGGGCAGAGGTCAGGGAGGCTTTTCAGAAGCGCTCCAATGACGCCTTGGATGTTAGCTGCCTCATGCTTGCAACTATGAGTCCAGAGTTGCAATCAAGCATGATGGAAACTCCTGCATATGACATGATCCGCCAGCTGAGGGACATGTTCCAGGAGCAAGCCCGCACGGAGCATTATGATGACACTAGGGCATTTAACTCGTGCAAGATGGCTAAGGGAACCTCGGTCAGTGACCATGTCATGAAAATGAAAGGTTACATGGACCACCTAGAGAGACTCGGGCACCCAGTACCGTTGCAGCTAGCAACAGACACGATACTCAACTCGTTGTCAGATGACTATAAGCCTTTCATAGTCAACTACAACATGAACAACATGGAGAAATCTGTGGCTGAGTTGCACTCTATGCTCAAGACTGCTGAGCAGAGTATCGGGACCAAGTATAAGGACATTCTTATGGTGGGGCATGGTGGACGTAAGAAGAGGAAGGGGCGCAACGGAAAGGGAAAGGGCAAGGCCCAGCCTAGCCAGAATGCACCCAGAGCTAGTAACGACAACAAGGGCAAGAAGCCAAAGCCAAACAAGGCAAGGACCGAGAATCGGTGCTTCAGGTGCGGCGAGGCCGGACATTGGAAACGAGATTGTCCGAAAGGTCACGAGGCAGGAGGCAAGTCTGGCTCCTCAGGTATTGCGTGATTAGCTTCTTTGTCACTTTCCTACTTGTAAAGTTTTACAAGTATTCTAACATCTTGCAATCGTTTATTGCAGGAGTAGATGGAAAGTGATACGGCCCAGCATAAAAGGATCCTACGTGCAGCTTAAAGATATTATAATAATTTCTATTTCCTAGTTTATTAAACTCTTATTAAAGTTTTTATGAACATGTTTTATCTTGTTTGATTTATTAAAACTTATGGTTATTAAGTTTATGGAAATTTAATATTTAGTTATATATCCGTGCACGTATTCTTATGAATCAGGATTAGTCCAGTTGTGACTAAAAGAGAACCAATAAGTCAAGTCTTGACTTGTTTGGTGATTCATCATAATCTTTATGCTATGATTTGTTGTAGTTATATATAAATGCTGGCTCCATTTTTTCAAATGCTTAAATAAACAAGTTTTATTTATAAGATTAGATAGTTTTTCTAATTCAACAAGTATTTAAGATTTTATGAAAAGTGAATGTTCAAAGACTTGAACATATGGAAATAATAGTCATTATTTATGGGTAAAATAGTTTTTGATAAAACGTTTAAGAAAGTATAAAAGTGATTATAATAGTTATTATAATCAAGGGAGTTTATACTAAATGTTTTAAGGAAAGAAATTTAAGATACCATTATGAGTGTTTCATACTTGTGATCATGGTAAGTTTAATGAAACCATTTTCCGTAATTGGAAAGATGGATATATGGGAGATCCAAGTTCTTGGTTTCATAAAAACAAATTTCTTGCAAAAACTAACAAGTTTTAGGCATGGTAGTCAAGTTTTGACTAAGACCTAAAAGGATGTTTTAAAGAATGCACTTTTTCATAAAAGATAGTGGGAGCACCTGACTAATGTATTTATCAGAGATAATAAAATGTTGTTTTTAACCAGTGTGATATATACAAGATCGAACTTTTAGAATATATAATTATCGGATGTTTTTAGAAGCTGTCTAAAACAGTAAGTTCTTGAGAAAGAACTAATCCGAGGGATGCATGATTTATTGAGAGGTACTCGATAAAGATATCATTGCAAGTTTTTTGTGTCAAGTTATGACTTAAATAGAAATTATATATGTTCTAAAATGTTCAGTAAGTCAGCTTAATAATATTGTTGGTTGGTTAACGTTAGAAATGATAAAATAGGATGTTCTTTAACATTCTTATTAATGAAATTAGATAAGTGTTGGTATACACCGGGAATCTAGTTTCAATGTTCTTACAAGTAGGTGTAAGAGGATTTATCATTTCAAAAGGACATAAATCTAATAAGATTTATTACATCTACAAATTTAATTAAAGTTTTAATTACAGGGAGGTTGTTTTATAAATCAGAAACAAGGAGTTATTTCCAGTTCTCCAAGTTTAAGGAATTTATAAAATAAGTAAATCTAGAATTGTTCTTAGGTTGCAAGAACGATTTCTAGTAAAACCAAGAAAGAGTACTTCAGGGTACTAGTCTTGTGTTTTAGGTTTATAATCATATTACTTTTCTTTGTAATCTGTGATAAGTTACAATGCAAAATAATAAGTAATTCAAATAGACACCGTGAATCGAGTCAATGAAATGGTAGAAATCATGCACCTTTATTCCAGGGAGGAATATGGGAGGGTGTATAGATTAGTTTCATTGTTCTTCACAATTTTGTATGTTTTGTTTTATCCAGGAATAAACTAGGTTTATTCAAAACATCATCCGTGACTACTTATCTTGGTGGGAACCTCGATAGGGTTATAAAGTCATCGTAATTTTGAGGTAGATTCGAAAGTATATCGAATATAGTTGCGAACGGTTTTTGCGGACCAAAATTTACGGATATTCGTTAGGGTTACGAATATTGGATTGACCCACCGTGAAAAATACTTCGTGGATTCGTGTCAAAAGTATTTATCACATACGTTATCCTCAAGCCTGAGGTATTTGGTTTGGGATGCGGTAACTGTTGTCTTCTTAGCGCGTTCTAACGCCACGCCGTAACAGGGTGGTCATAAGGGGCGTGTCTAGATTCAGTGAGAGCCGTGTTGCCAAATGCAAATATGCAAGATGGTAATTGCACCTTCTTTTTAGAAGAGATATTTCCGGGCCCCTTGACTGATAAAAGAAACTGGTAAGTGCACGGCCGTGCCCAAACGAACTGATCTGTTCTTTGTCGTTTATCACGCAGTTTCGAGATCAAGTATGTCATGAACAAATTCTTGAGTCTCTGAGTTGACTTCCTCCATGCTCATGCTCAAAATTGAAATATCGTGTTGCAAGGGACAAACCTATATATATGCAAGTTATGTATATATAAAAACGTACCCATTCATAAACAGGGAGTTTATGATAGTTTAGTTTATAAACAGTTAGTTTATAACAAGTTACTTCTAAGCAGGTTGCTTATGAAGTTTTATCACAAGTTACTTTGGGGTATAAGAGTTCTTATAACCTGGTTATCCTAAGTGTCTGGCTAGGGACCTCCTTAGGCTAACAATGTGCAGTAACTGTTACTTATCTTGCACAAGTGGGAGTCTGTTGGATTATGTGCAGAGATAGTTAACGGGCATATTGTATCCAATGTTATAAGAGACTAAAGGGTCACACTGCTACACACCCCATTCAGAACAGTTGGTTTTCACCATAAATCTGTGTGGAAATAATTAATCAGTTAGATTAATTATTAAAGAGAAAAAGGAGATAATTAATCAGTTAGATTAATTAAAGAGATAAACGAATAATTAATCAGTAGTATTAATTATTGAGAGATATAAATAATTATCCAGTCTGGATTAATTATTAGAAAGAAATAAATAATAAATAGTTATTTATTATTTAAAGAGAATTAAATATTAAGTTTTAATATTTAACGGACCAGTTAATTAATAGTTATTTAATTAACTAGTAAAGTCCAGGGGGTCAAAGTGAGAAGAGATGAAAGTTTAATTAAAACCAGTGGGCTTAGGTCCAATCTAATCCTTATATATATCTTAAGCCTTAAGGATTAGACATAAGAGACAAGGGATTAACCCTAGCCACCATAACTCTCTCCCTCATCCTCTCGATCTCGCTCTCCCTCTCGGCTCTCTCCTCTCTCGACCGAACTCTCTCTCTCTCTCGGTCTCTCTTGTTCTTCGTCGAAGTCGAACAAAGGCAAAACACCCGAAGGTGCTTTGTGGTTTCTTGGTGATCGACGCAAGAAGACACACACATACATTCTCAGTTTCGAGAATTTTTGAAAGCTTGGTGATCCAGGAGCGGTCTAGCAGCCAGTTCAATCGGAGGTGCAGTAGTGGTGGACTATCTTTAGCAATCCTAAGGTTTTGTTCAGGTATAATTTTTGTAATCCTTCTATATGGATTGTTTGTCAAGAAACTATGTTGATCATATAAGTTTTAAAGATCCTAACCCTTTTTGGGGTTTAGAGGGTTGTGTTCAATCCAGTTTCGCTTTTAGGAATAAACCAGTGGAATCAAACCCAGGATTGACCAGTTTGAGTCATCAGGTGGTTTGGTCAGGTTCAAAACCCTTCATGAACTCTCTTGAATGACTTTAGAGCTCACTCTCTTTGCTATTAGAAGCCCTTTAGTGTATGCCAAAGTATATGGTGTCAAGAGTGTATAAGGTGCAAAGCCTTGCTAGTTTTATAAGCTCAAATATGCCTCTTAGATACCCCAAGGCCGGCCTAACTCAATCATGAAGTGAGCATGCATTGGCCAATTCAAGAGGTGAATAGCAAAAAGGTACATGCAGTCTGACAGGAGATCGCGTCGTGATCCCATAAGGAATCGCGGCGTGACCGCCATAGACGATCATGTCACGATCTCTTTAGAGATAGAAGCGCGATCTTCTCCTGCACACTAACTTTTGCAAATTGCCTCTTTTAGTCCCTTAACTTTGGTTGCTGTCGAGATTGATCCCTGGTGTGTGACCCAATAGACCCATACATCATCGGTTGTGATTCTAATGGCGTACGTGCGCCAGTGGGCATACTCTAACAGTATCACACTGACTTGGGAATGAGGTTTCACTTTAGTACCACGTATCATCGACAGATAAATGGTCAAAGTGAGAGAACGATCTAGACTCTTGAGGATATGCTGAGAGCTTGTGTCTTAGATTTCGGTGGTAGTTTGGATACTTACCTTCCATTGGCAGAGTTTTTCTACAACTACAGTTTTCACGCCAGCATCCGAATACCTCCAGAAGAGATTCTTTGCGGGAGGCAGTGTAGAACGCCTATTTTTGGGGCGAGATTAAGTATAGAGTACTTAGGACTATCAAAGTAGTACATAAAATGATAGAGAATATACATAAGATTCGGGAAAGATTACGCATAGCTCAGAGTATACAAAAGAGCTATGCAAACAAGAGGCGCTCAGACCTGAAATTTCAAATGGGAGACTTCGTATTACTAAAGGTGTCTCCTTGGAAAGAGATCATACGTTTCAGGAAGCGGGGTAAACTAAACCCCAGGTTCATCGGTCCGTTCAAGATTATTGCACGAGTGGGCAAGGTGGCGTATCGATTAGAGCCACTCGAGGAATTGTCAAGGAATCATAACACGTTTCATGTATCACACTTAAGAAAGTGCTTAGCCAACGAGTCTAGTTTTGTACTATTAGAAGACATTAAGGTTGACGAGAACCTGAATTACTTGCTATCTTAGACCGGGAAACAAAAGTTCTACGAAATAAGCTGATTGAGATGGTAGAGCATCAGGAAGAGCTTGGAGTGGACATGGGAACTGGAGTCAGAAATGAGAAAAATACTACCCAGGACTACTCAAATAGTGACTTCGAGGACGAAGTCATATATAAGTTGGGGAAAATTGTAATACCTGTTTTCAATTAATATTATTATTGTAATTATTAATGAATAAAAGGATTCTACTTGGATTTCTATTGGGCTTACCTTTATATAGTAATTAGAGATGCACAGAATCGGTCCTGGACCACTGCTGGTCCGGTCCGGTCCAGACCTAGGCGGTCCCGGGCCGGTCTGGTCCTCGGCGGACCGGTCTTCGTGTAAGACCATTCAGTTTTGGAGCGATCCGGTCTTTTTTCGGACCGGTCCGACTTCGGTCCAGACCCGTCCGGTTTTCTTTCAGATATCTTTCGGTTCGGTTTTGAATTTTATGTTTCGGTTAAAATTTCCGGTTTTTGGTTTCCTTTTCGATTTTTTTTAACTTAAAAAGTAGACAGAAAAATATAAAAAGAATATGTAAAAAGAAGTTTTGTGTAAAGAAAAAAAGAAGAGGTAGTGAGGAATTTTTTACCGGTTTGGACTCTTGGACCGGCTCGGTCCAGACCGACTTTCGGACCGTTTCGGACCGGTCCTTGACGGTCTTCCGGTCCGGAACGGTCCAGACTGAGGAATGGCATGACGGTCCTGGACCGGTCCTGCAGTCCGGTCTTGACGGTCTTTGTCGGACCAGTCCCATTTGTTCACCTCTAATAGTAATGTAAATAAAAGAAAATTAGATGGATCATAATTTAGTTGGGCCACATTTGAAGGATTATTGAATGGAGATTTATTAATGGGCTAAATTGCATTTGGAAATTGGCTTATAGGTAAGAATAGGAATACCCACTTAGAGTACCCTGCCCTAGACATCCAAACACCGTAGTTGTTTCTTTCTTTTCTTTTCTCTGTGGTGTTCGAGATTTTCAAGAGAGAGACCAGAATTCGAGCTCCCTCGTTACAAGCTTTATCGACTATATCAACATCAAGTATGAAACCTCTACACCTCACAACTAATTTTATGATGAAACCTTAGTCTAATCGATTGATGGTGTTTTGTTTTGCTTTGTGACGAGACGAGAACCAATAATTGCAGAATCGCGAGCTTTGTTGGTATAAATCAAGATTTATGAGTTAGTTCATATCTAAAGGGTGTTAGAAACCTAATTAAGCAGATATGGCATGGTTTAGTGTGGGTATAATCGACTGTTATTGGGTCGTCATCTTTGTGAGTATGTGTTGACCAAACTGAGAAGAAAACAGGACCTTAGGTCCCACCATAACTTGTTTAAAATCGAATTAATAGATTAGGGTCTTATCTAATTAGTAATAGCAGTGAAGTTCAACTACAATAACTTGGATTTTGTTGACTTTTATGGATGTTGGTGATGTATTGTGTGTCGGAACGAAGCCAATAGGGAGAAGGGACTTTAAACCACTTAAACTTGATTAAAAGAAAATTAAGTTGATAAGGTAGGATTAGGAGATGTTAGAAACCATTTTGAAGTTAGAATTTGTGTTTTGAATATGAATGGTTTGAGGTGGGATCGAATCCATCCGAGGATAGGCTGTGAGTGTGTATGTGTGTGTTCATATGGCGGATTCATTTTTGTGCTTGGAAACCTTAATGATTTTGAATCACAAATTGACTATTAATCTTGAATCACATATTGGTTGTTGATGATTGAATCACAAACTGGTTATTGTTGTTGAATCACAAATTGGTTATTGGCACTAAATCACAAATTGAATGGCATGTTCAATCGCGAATTGGGAGTTAATGGGTTGAGTCCTTTATGGATTCCCCGAATCGCAAATTAGACCATTTTGTACGAATCACAAATTAGGACATTTTATACGAATTGCAAATTAGGCTATTTTGTACGAATCGAAAATTACGCCATTATGCACGAATCGCAAATTAGGCCATTGTGTGCCAATTGCAAATTGGTGTATTGTCTCAAATCACAAATTAGCACTAAAGCTATATTAATGGGGAACTTGTGCTTAATATTAATTAAGTATGACATATAGTAGGACCCTGTTGTCGGACCCGTTAATCTTACAACTCTGTGACTTATTGACACTTTGTGTTGCGGATTAGGTGAGTTTCACTATGTTATATTTTATGTTGTGATATATGTTCATATGTGATACTATGATTGTATTTGAGCAGATGGCTCATTTGGCTAATGGTCACTCCGCCTGTGTGGCATATTTGAGCAAATGGCTCGTTTTGCAAATAGCCACCCCTCCTGTGTGGCATACTTGGTGTGATGTGTATTATCTGATGAATGTGTTATCTGATATAATATATGAGTGTTGTGTGTTCACTAAGCCTTGTGCTTAACCCGTGTTTGTTGTATTTTTTAGGACCGTCTCGTGTAGATAAGGAATGCTCCACTGTGACAACTAAACTTCCGCGACGCAGTTTTATGAACTCTGATTTTTATAAACAATTACAATTAAACAATTTATTTATTTGACTCCGTAAGTCCCGTGTGTTAGACAGACAACCGATAGATGACTGTAACGAATATATATTTTAGCTATCCTAGGTTAAATGAATTTTAATGAATTTATTATGAGTATATTTTTAAAAAATTGAAACGTTACATGTTTAGAGATAAATTATAAATGAAAACAATTCAAATTGTTATTTTATATTCGATTATATAGTAATAAATAAAATTAATATTATAATTTTTTTGTCTTATTTTTATGTCATATGACTAGTTATGACTAGAGAACACATACGAAGTGAAGGACATACCAACCACACTCATTCATATCAAAGATGAAGACCCTAATTATAAAAAATAAATTATAAAAGTGAATTAAATTAATAACAAAACGTGTTATTGTGTCCCTTTGCCTTTTTGTCAACGCTTTTGGATAAGATTGCCACGGTACGTCGTTCAACTAATATTAATTACGAATGTTATATATTTTTAGTTTCAGTTCGTTTCTTATAACTAAATGAGTAAAATTGATTTAAATTTTATAAAACCTAATTGAGGGAATGTAAACACTTAAAAAATGAGATTCTAACTGAAAATAAGTTTAGCAAACGTAATACAACATTGAATTTCATATATAATTATCTAATGAGTAAAAGAATAAAGAGAAAGAAAAAGTAAACAGATATATAATTTTCCTATTAATTATAAGTGGGTACTATACAAGGATACCCATTGTTCCCTCACTTTTGATTCCAATGTTAGGTTGGTGAAATAAAGTAATAAACCAGTAAACTACTCATGTGGTACCTTTAGGCTCTAACTAATTATTAATTTACACTTTTAAAAATGATTTTAAAAACAAAAGGGCGATGCTATAGTATGGTTGCTTATAATCTCTTTTACACAATGTATTTTTTTTAGATACATTACATTGTAGGATTATACTCACATTAATTCAGAAATTTTACTCTATTAAAACATATATTATGTAAAATTGTTGCATTTAAAAAATAATAATAAAACCGGCCCCGTGTATGTCCTCCTTGTGTCTTCACCTCCTCATCTTTTATGACATAACTATTTTGTTAACCCGCGTGTTGCAGCAGAAGATAAAAGGTAAAAATGAATATAATATGTTTGTTAGAAGAAAATGTTTTTTAGTATTTCTAAAGTAGTTAACATATCAAATCAATTATTTTAATATAATAATGTGATAGATTCAAATAAGAATGTATAATTAAAGACTCAATCGTGACTCTTCATTTATTTGATCGGATGGTTTGTAATCGTCCCCTTATTTAAATCATAGCTCAATCATGAATTCCGACGGCCGTAATTACGATAGGTGATTACGACCGTTAGATCTAATAGATCAAATCTAATTGATGGCTAAGATTTATTATCTCATTTTTATTTAAATATCTATTCTTATAATAACCTCTCCTATAATAATAAATGCATATATTGAGTTGAAAATATATTAAAATTATGACTTGAAAATATTGATTGAAATTGTGTTGTGATTACGTGACCAAAACACTAAAGACTAAAAAAGAAGAAGATCGAGGCAAAGCCAGATTCGAACATAGGCTTTAAGCATCAATATTAATGTGTATATTGTATACCATTAGGATAGGGGTATTGTTTGTTTCCTTCTTTCACAACTAAATACTAATATTTATAGTGTATATAGAAAAAGACAAAACATGGATCACTGTTCATTTGCTCCTAACAATTGTTCTATACAAGGTATATCAAGCCCACGCGTTGCGCTTGGTGATAATTAGGGGGTGTTTGTTTTAGCTTATTTTATAGACTTATTAGCTTATTAGCTTATGAAAAACGCTTATGAAAAAAAAGTGTTTGGCTAAGCTTATTAGCTTAAGCTTATTTTGTATGTAAATAAGCTCATTTTCATAAGCTACTTGAGACTGACTTATTTTTTATAAGATGGGCTTATTTCTATGAATTTACATTTCTACCCTTAATTTTCCCATCTTCCCCATATATATGTCATTTGTCTTCCTCTTTTTAGTCATGTTACATATATAAGTTAAGTCATAAGCTAATAAGCTAATACAAACACTTTTTATCTAATAAGCTTATAATCTCATAAACTATTGTGCTCATAAGCTCATAAACTTAAGCTCCAAAAAATAAGCTTACCCAAACACCCCATTAATATGATTGTTCAAAGTTAGCATATGTAGAGATTGATTTAGTTTAACATGTATCTAGCGTATTTGATGGTTACGTTATGTACATAAGGCTACGTAACCTAGTAATGTTATAAGATCAAATGTAACTGATATAGCTAAAGGGCAAATAAAAATTTATTAAGAGCTGGAATTAAATAATTGAAATGAGGTAAAAAAAGACATGAATTGTTAATCTCAAAAAGGGAGACACCTTAATAAACCTTGATACCACTAAGTCACCTTGATTTGTAAAACTAAAAAGTAAAAAAAAAAAAATAGTATTGTTATGTAACTTATATAAACCTAAGGATAAAAAGGGTATATTTATTAAAGTTTAAAAATGAAAAATTGAAATCAATAGTGTTATTATGTAATTTTTATAAACTTAAGGGTAAAAAGTGAAAATCAAAATGAATAGTGTTATATTTTGGAAATTGATTATAAGGGATAATATATAATATCGTCTTCTATTTACTCTTCTAATCTTTTACTCATGTTTTAAACTTAGAAAATACTTATTTTTTAACTTCTCACGTTTATATAGTTTTTTAATATTAAAAATGTATGTGTGTATGAGAGATTGAGAGTGATTGAGCCATTGAGGCATAGAGTATGTGCGAGCGAGAAGGGTTAAGATCCTCTCATGTTTGGGTCAAATATGATTCATCATGTTCTTTCACAAAGATGAGAGTGAGTTTCTTATTTAGTCAAGAATGAGTCCCCTTTGTAGGGTCCGCGCTCATGTTATGGGAGAACATGATAGATCATGTTTGAGAGTTTAACCAAACATGAGAGAATCTTAACCCGAGTAAGAAACGTTGCAGGGAGACGATTGCGGAAGATGGGCGCACATCACGGTGGCCTCTTGTAGGGTGGGAGTGACAATGGCTGCACCGTTGCGTGTTCTCCGTGGCGCTACATGGCCAAATTAGCACACACGCCAATCTCACTACTTGCAAAATAAAACAAATATTTAACTTTTACTAACATTGATAAGTCATATCATATGCATAATATATAAAACTATTTTGGTGGTATAGTGGATAGTCTTCTTGTCCCTTGGGAGGTCAAGTGTTTACATCTCATAAGCTTCAATCGAAGAGTTGGTCAGGAGTTACTAAAAAACGGTCACAAGTAGCACCAATTAGATAAAATAATACAAATACTACATAAGTTTTTCAAAAGTCAAAAGCATATGTTTTATGTGAAGTTTCTTAATTATAATTTCAACCCCGACAACTTTTTGATTTTTAGGATTTTGTTCGACTACAGGTTTCTAGTCGAGAGATATGCATACAAAAAGATTTTGTCATATATAACAAAATATATTTGTTTAGGCAATAATAATATTAAATATATAGATGAGAAAAGTATATCACAAATTTGTAAGGATAAAAAAGTCATATAAGTGATCCACATGGCACATCTTTTTTCCTTTTGTAGAAACATAATTTATTTAAGGACAATGCTAACCACAACACTTAGGGCTGTGGATAAGAGTATAAAAGGTAATATTAATTTCTAAAATTAATAATCATAACTCATGTTACATAATCAACCTTCTATGTCTGTAAAATGTCCACATTAATCACATTTTAAATAACATCCAGAATTTCCATTCATGATTCACGGTTGCCGTTTCTAAAACTTAGAATCTTATCTTTTTTATTCTCATCCACAGCCCTAAGGGCTGTGGTTATCATTTTTCTTTATTTAATATTAGTTAACAGGATCTTATAAACATCAACTCATTTTAAATATTTTTATTAATATTTTTATAGAAACTCTTAATGTGACTGGTGTTGCTGCATAATGTTTAAGAAAATATTTATTTTAAGAAAATTTCAATGAGACAATAATCTGGTTGAAATTGTCGTCTGTAAACAGGCTTTGTTTGAATCATAAACGCATCCATTCTGTCATTTAAAAACTTAAAATGATATAAAAGAAATTATTAAATTATCACTCATCATAAGCAAGTTATAAGAAGTTAAAAGAGATGTTATATATCCTTCTACTAATTTTTCGACTCGAGATCCCTTTATCAATTAAATCAAAACATGTGTTAAAATCAAAATATAAGATAATGTAAGAGAACTAATAGATTACATGCGTATGGTCTAATAAAAAAAGATAAATTAGAGAAAATAGAACTTTTAAAAGTTAAAATAATAAATCACAAAAATCTCTTGATACATCTTAAAGGGCTAAAAATATCCAGAATTTGACCTTTATAATAAAATAACCACCTTATTAAATATATTAAATTTAGAGAAGCACATAAGTTACCAACGACGTTGTCATTTCGAAACTCTTTGGCCCTTTATGTATTCGTCTAGTAACAAACACCCTCAAGAATAGGGATGATGTAAAACCTTGTATTGGATGGGCACCTGATTCTCTACCCTGAATTAACCGAAGAATTTCTCAGTTGATTGAGAATGGGGATGAGAACGGGGATTTTCGAACTCAGAAATGAGGATGGGGTGGGGATTGGGGTATTTTCTCTTTGAAGCCGAATTTGTCCAAACCCTGACCCCGACCCCATATGGCGATATTTATAATATATATAAATAAAGGGGAGGGTTAATGCGAGAACTGTTGTTAGCGCGAGAACCGCGAGAACCAATCTCAGTCGTTCTTTGGATATGGGAAGATCAAGGATGGAGAGCGTGGAGGGATAGAGTGTGGCAGGGTGTATATGAGGAAATGGGTGGGCAATGACATTGAAGTATGAGGAATTGAATGGCTCAGATTGGTTCTCGCGCTAACAACGGTGTATTAAACATATCAATACACATACCAAATTTCTTATGTCAATACACATATCAATAAGATTGTTTTCTTATTTGAACTTAAATGATAGTTTCATACGATGTATTAAACATAGAGCACATGAAAAAATTTATGCAATATATCTTAAACTATCATCTCTTTGATCGGTAACATTTGATATATTATAGGAACGATTTGGTAAATATATTGTGTCTTTAATCAACAACATATCGATATTAGAATATATTAAATACTTAATTGATTAATTTTTGATTTGAAATTGTTGCAAGATATTCTAATTGTTTATGGAAATTCTCATGTATATTTATTTTGAAAGATCGATTTTGTAGACGAATAAAAGAATCCACGATTTCTTACGAGGATCTATGATATTCAATGAAAACGGTAGATGATGATATAAGTCAATTCCCAAATAAGTTTTATAATTTAAATGTAATCGAATTTTATAAAATGCGTCTAATTATTTTTAAGTAGTACAATGAGTTTTATATAAAAATTTATAAGACCATCTAAAATGAGTGTTAGACAAAAACTATATAAAAACTTGTATGCGTATCATAAGTTCTTCAAACACATATTATAATACCATACAATTTCAAGGAAAGAAATCGGCGGAAGATTTAAATAGCTAGAGTTGCAAAACGTAAGCAAAGCAAGCAGGCAGCCCAGTGGTAAGGCGCTGTCAATTGGCGGACTTGGCGCAGGTTCGAGTCTTTGGTGCTTTGTTTTTTATTGC
Organism: Pulicaria dysenterica; assembly: GCA_947179395.2. Taxonomy (NCBI): domain Eukaryota; kingdom Viridiplantae; phylum Streptophyta; class Magnoliopsida; order Asterales; family Asteraceae; genus Pulicaria; species Pulicaria dysenterica. The sequence goes on from OX359295.1 coordinate 35,825,201, forward strand.
TTTTTTCGAAAAGAAACCAGCGGCAGTTTTAAATTGCTAAAGTTGTGCATTATAAACAAAGTAACCAAATAGCCCAGTGGTAAGGCGATGTCTGTTTGCATCCTTGGCGCAGGTTCGAATCCCGGTTGCTCTCTTTTTATTGCTTTTTTCCTTCTTTTTTTTCTTGCTAAATTCTACCGCCTTTATCCCGTCCCTTTTCTTCTTTTTTACACAACAGACAGCTGTAATCTTAATAAACATATAAATGAGGAGTCAACAACTTACTAATATTAGATAACCTATATATTTTCCTACCCTTTTTTACTTTGCATTTTCCTCTCATTTTCTTACTCTTTCACCCGGTGATTCGTACTTTTTAAACCTAATCAAATTGTATTTTAGTTTTAAAATAATCATCTCTTGCTAAGCATCTTATACTTTTAATAACATATTTCTATGATATGTTCTCTTTGCAAAAGGTTCCCTTCGAATACACAGGTAAGTTTCATATGCTATTTTGTTATTTTTTTGTTTAAATATTTTACTTCCGCCTTTTTTCTATCTAATTAATGAATATAAACTTTGATGGCTTTATAGTTTTTTTCCCTGATTGAAACAATTTTCTATTTATATGCTACCCACCAAGTGTTTGATGTAATGTCAAGTATAAAGGCTGTTGTATTGATATATATGAAAATTGAGCTGAACATTTTTCTCGATGCTCTATTGCTTTATATTGGTAATTAATTAAACATACTAAAAATTTTCCATAAATATTCCCTCCACCGATGTGGGGCTTGGTCTCCTTCAGGGAGAAATCACCATGAAGAGCTATGTGCATCATCTTGCTTTTCTAACCACTGAAATCAAACATGAATTTTTGCATGTTAAGTTTTTCAGACACCTAAGTTGAATAACTAAAAGTATGGCTTACATTACGTAATTTAAATAAATAATTGCAGACAAAATTAGTAGTCAGATCCTATTGGAGCAAGGGAACTAATTTCATACAACTCAATGAAGAATCTCAAATGAAGGCACCTTGCCCCAACTAGAATAACATTTACCCATGTTACATATATCGTATCCAAACTCAAATTAACACCTTCCCTCAAATCTTTAGAAGCCAATTGTATAAGAACCTACAAAGAGCATATAACTTAACAACAATGCAATGAACATTAGTTGAAAGTGGAGAGAAAAAGAAATATTGTTAGTAATTGCTTCTAACAACATAGACGCGAATATACCTCATCTCAAACATCTAATCTTCCAAACCACTAATATCAAATTTTCTTAACCAATAAGACTACTTTTTGTAAATCTTAAAATTGAAAAACAAGAAGATAGCTTGCTTTACTTTTGAAACTCAACTTCTACCTATTATAAAACAACAAATAGAGAACAAACTCATCAATAGCATCTGTCTATAGTCAATTTAATCAATCTATGGCATGTAGCAAAAAAATGTTAAAATTATGGGTATTTGTGGCCTCTCAAATCATCCCCAAATCATAAAAAACTGTGATTACTGAGATCAAATATGTTACCGTTCAACTCAAGATATGATTTCATGACCACATAAATGTATTTATTTATAATCATAGTAGTTTAATTTTACGTTCCATATGATGATATTTATCGACATTACTTCCTTCATGATTAGTTATCCTATGGGCCTCTGATGATACATTCACCATCCTTCACCACATATTATTTTTACATTGCACTTTCGTCACATGGTCAAGCAATATATGGGTAAGAAGAAAATGACTTGCAAACCCTGGTCTTACCTTAGATAAAGACTTGTTGTATTGCATGACTTAATGAATTCAAGTAAATAAAACAAATAAAACGCAGAAAATATACGTACATGATTGGTCGCAATCTATGCTTCTATATTTTTTATGGGATCTTAGCAAAAAATAAGATGTAACAAGATGAACGTAACAATAATGGTTTCTGCTAGATAGAACACAAAAAATGGTCAAAATACTGTTTTAGTCAGCAGCATGCCAGCATGACTTCAGTTATTGTCATAAAGGACTTTGTATTCCAACTTTAGATGGAAAGTGATACGCATGTATAACTACTTATACATACAACAAATACAGATTTTCATAACATTAATAATAGCTATTTTCGTACAGAAGTTACTTTCTTGATACTCATGCAAACCAATTACGTTCTGATGCTAACAACCACGTAAATATCAACAAAGGTTGCAGGTTGTTTCTCTTTTTTATTATAAGTTTAATCTACATATACATTCCACATAGCATGTAGTCCACCGAACTATACTTTCCTATTACCATGTACATACAGCCTTATGTTTCAAGTCATCCGCCCTGGTGCTTCACAGGAAAGTTAGTTCTTTTTGGAGGGATGCAAATGAGGTACGTCCACATGTTAAAAGCGTTGTAAAATAGATGTTTGCTACAGCCTGATGAACCACTTTTTGAATGTAACTGCATAGCTAAACACCTAACACAACGCATGAGATCTGTCATATTAAGCTTTTGTACTACCACATATGTATAAAATTCTCTTTCATCTAAAGTCCGTCTTGAGTGCTTCTCATACAATATATGAAACCTTATACCCCGGCGCAAAGTGCGGGCTCCTAACGACTAGTATAAATCTAATTCTAAAATTAAATTTAAATATTGGCTCTATCAAAATTTGTAATTAAACATTAAAAACATTTTTAAATCCTCAATGAAGAATGCTCTTCATGTTTGTTTTATTTTTGTATTAAATTATGCTTTGATAAAGTGTTTAAATGTGTAAATAAGTTATATCTAAAATAAGTTATAAATGAACTTAATACAGAGATTTCATCCTTCACTTCGTTTTATATTTAGACAACTTTATTATTTAAATGAAAAAACAAACATCCCTACTATTTCTTAAAGTTTTTACGTTTATTAAGTTGTAATCAAACGCTATTTTTGTTTAAAAACATTTTGAAATCCACCGTCTTAGATGATACATTTAGTGACGATTCTTTGACGTAATTAGAACAAAAACAAAGGTAACATGACGACATCGGGGAAAAAACACCCAAAAGTCACATTTTCTATGGTTTCACAATAAACAATTGGTATTTTGTTTATGTTTCTATTTATTTATTTGGTTGAAAAAAATAAAATTGCTATATTAGTAATTAGGGAGAAGCTTGTGAACAATTCTTAAAACGAAAAGCATAAATTACGTATTCTTTTTTTGCCGTTACAAAAAATCATTTGTAACCAATTAACCATAATTAGTGTTTTTTTTAACAGCAAAGGTAGCGCTAGGGAAGAGCTTCGGCTCGGCCATCACCGCCTAACGAAACCATATTTATTATCACAACGACAAAACTACTAGCAAGGTGCTAGATTACATACAATCAACCAGTTTAAGAAAATACATCGTAGACCCGTGGGTCAAAAACTTTTACGAAAAACATGAACGGGGGGGGGGGGGGGGGGGGGGGTAAACACCAATTGTTCCACCTGCTAACATGATTTGCATCACCTTTTCTATGATTGATCCAAAAATATGAGTAAGCTTGTATTAGGCAGAATAAGGAGTGATCTTTTCGTGAGCAGCCAGAGAAGACTATGTCGTTTCGACTCTTCCATATCAACCAAAGAAAGGTATATAAGACACCCAAGAAAACCTGTAACATACTGCCCTCAAATTTCTTAAAATACCATGAACTATATCCGCAAAAAATAGCCATTAATTAATAAGTCTTGATTTTCTTAAAATACCTATTAATGAATCATTAACGAGTGTTAATGAGAGCTCATTAATAAGTTATTATTATTATTATTATGGATTTTGATAAAAACAGCCCTTAGGGTTGTGGATAAAAATAAAACAAATTAATTTTTAGTTGCTAAAAATGGTAACCGTGTTTCATATATGGAAATTTGAAAACTGTTTAAAAGGTAAGTATAAAAAATATAGAAAGTTAATTATGAAAACATGAGTTATGATTACCATTTAAAAAGTGATATTGTCTTTTTTATTATTAACCACAACCCTTAGAGCATGGGGAATACTCACGGCATCCGAGCGGCATGCCTAGGTGGCAGCCTCGGTACCGTCGCAAACACCACCCCCGCCTCATCGGTACCGAGAAAAAGCATGATGTCTCGGCATTTGAATGCTTCACACGCCGACGATTTTTAAATATATATATTAATTCCCAAGGGTCATTTGACCGTTTAAAATAAAAAAAAAATTACTATTTTACCTTCTATAAATTATACCATTTTACCTCACACCAAATCCAAAACTCTCTCATTCTTCTTCTCATTCTTCTACTTTTTTATTCTTTTATTTTTCACCATTGAGATGGATTCATCTTCAAACACTCCAAACTCATCTCGTTCAAAATCCCGTCAACCAAGTTCATCTTTTAACTCATTCCGTCTTGATACGACACCTCTAATGTATGTACCGAACCCGATGTTTGCTCCACCTCAACTATTCAACCCTCAATACGGAATGGGATACCCTCACCTTCCAATCCAAAACCCCAACTGTTAGATTATGTGCAGAGATAATTAATGGGCACATTGTCTCCAATGTTATAAGAGACTAAAGGGTCACACTGCTACACACCCAAATCAGAACAGTTGGTTTATTACCATAATTCTGTGTGAAAATAATTAATCAGTTGGATTGATTATTAGAGAGAAAAAGTAAATAATTAATCAGTAGAATTAATTATTGAAAAGAGAGAAATAAATAATTAATCAGTTTGTATTAATTATTAAAAGGAAATAAATAATAAATAGTTATTTATTATTTAAGGAGAAATTAAATAAAGTTTAATATTTAACGGACCAGTTAATTAATAGTTAATTAATTAACTAGTAAAGTCCAGGGGGTCAAAGTGAGAGGAATGAAAGTTTAATTAAAAGCAATTAGGCTTTTATTAAACGGGCTTGGGTCCTTTAATGAGGCTTATAAATAACCTTTAAGCCTTAAGGATTAAATGAGATTAAGCATTATACAACCCTAGCCACCACACACTCTCCTCTCTCTCGATCTCGATCTCTCTCTCTCTCGGCCTATCTCTCTCTCGTCGAAACCGAAGAACAAAACACGTAGGGTGTTTTTCGATTGGTGATCGACGCAAGCACACACACGCACACTCGGTTTTAGAGTGTTGAAGCTGAGGTAAATCCAGGAGCGGTCTAGCAGCCAGTTCTTTGGAGGTGCAGTAGTGGTGGACTACTTTACCAAACCCAAGGTCACAAAGAGGTATTTTTCTTGTAACTCTTTTATGTGGTTTGTTAGTTGTTAAGAAACTATATAGATCATTAGTTTAAAGATCTTAACCCTTTTTGGGGTTTAGAGGGTTGTGTTCAATTCAGTTCCGCTTTAGGATTGAACCAGTAGAATCAAACCCAGGGTTTGACCAGTTTGTGTCATATGGTGGTTTGGTCAGATCAAAACCCTTCACCAACCTCCCGACTCAAGTAGCGTACAACGAGTTTAGATACGAGACCCAATCGGTTCCCGAGACCCAAGACGAAGCCGGTCTCAAAGCCATACCAGACACCATGGTCGAGACCCAACCCGAAACCGAGGCCCAAGGAGGTTCGCGACGCAATCAAGTGGCTAAAAAAGGACGAGAACCCAACACCAAGTGGACTCCCGAGGAGGAGGTGGCTTTGGCTAAAGGGTGGGTCGATGTTTCCGAAGATAACCAAGTCGGGAACTCTAAAAAAATTGCTTCATTTTGGAATCGTGTTGTGGATTACTTCCACAAAGAAACGGGAAAAATGCACCGCACCAACCACCAACTCAATTCCAAATGGAAAACATTGAACAAGCAATTTGGCGCCTTCAACGCGATCTACAATAATTTGTTGACGAGCCGGAGGAGTGGACAAAGTGATGCGGACATCAAGAAAAACGCCTATATACAATATAGGCAAATTTACAAGAGTAACTTTGACCTCGAACACGCTTGGGACATCCTTCGAGTTGCACCAAAATGGGCTCCCGTTCCACCACCACCGTCAAGCCATGGTTCAAGCAAAAGAATCAAGACGTCTGACTCCAACACTTTCTCGGACGCTCAAGCACACCCCCACGACGAAGAAACCGAAGACGAAAACGAGGTAGAATTTTTTGAACCGGAACGCCCGGTTGGAAAAAAGAAAGGAAAACGGACGGCTTCTTCCACCTCGACCGGGGTTTCATTGGAAGATTTTAACCAACTACATGAAGGATCTCGGCGGCTTTCGAAGTTCAATGGATGAGTACAACATGAGGCTTCTCGAGCAAAACGAACGGAGGCTTCGTTTGCAAGAAGAAAAAGAATTCCGCAAGGCGTCACAATTTTTAAAACAATCGGACGAAGGTTTGGAAGGCGAGGATCTCGAGATTGTTCAACGAGCAAAGGACGCCATTCGGAAAAAATATGGACTAAAAAAGTGAACCGTTCATGTATTTTTTATTTAGTCGTAATGTCGTTCTATGTTTTATTTAATCGTATTTTTTAGTTATGTACTTTTTTTATTTTATTGAAAAAGAAGTTATTTATATTATTTTAATTTTTATTATATAAATATTTATTTCTATTTCGTATAATAATATTAATAAATAATAATTAAAATTATATATAATTAATTTAAAAATAAAAAAAGCTTGAAGCGTGCGAAGCGTAGGTAGTACTGGCATTGAAGCATGCCTGAAGCATGGAGGGGATTTGCTGATGTGAAGCTGATGTGACGCTGATGTGGAGCTGAAGCATGAAGTACATAAAGCATGTACTCCCCATGCTCTTAGGGCTGTGATTATCATCCTCCTATTATTATTAGTCACTATTAAATTTAATTGATGACCAAAATTAATTATCATAATTCTAGTATAAAAACAATGCTCAAATAAAACTCCCTTAATAACTATTTCAAGTCTGTTCAAAAAAACTATTTCAAGTAAAAGAAAAACCTTTTATCACAAGAGAGAAGATATATCCTCCTACCCATAAGATGAAAACAACTGTCAAAATCAATGAACAAGATGATAAAATAGAATTAATGGAGTATACATGTCATTCTATGGTGAGTAAGATGATGAATTAGAGATAAAAATTATAAGGATATATTATTTTTGTTATCACAAATATAAGTCATAGTTTTACTAAGGTTGCATTTCCAAGCACTAGAATTTGGACTTGACCCAAATATTTTTCTTAGTCGAAGTATTTCCACTAGTGGTATTTTGTACACTGTTTCATTATCTAAGAATACTCTAATAACCAAAGAGTATGAAAGTTCAAAACATTAGAAGTAAAAAGTGACACCTAATAAATAATAATCCTAAAAAGGGAAATCAATTGTCTATGGTTTAGTGGTATTAAGGTGTCTTCATCCTAATTTGGGTTGGGGTGGGGGGGGGGGGGGGGGGGGGGATGAGAGAGGGGAGTTGAAAGATGTTTGACTCCCTCTAATGAGCCTAAAATCCTTAGTATTTTACAAGCTTAAATCCAACACATATGTATTAACCCCTCTAATTAAAGTTAATTAATAGCCCAAGTATTTCTTAAATCAGAAAAGGTATAGAGAAAGCGAGAAAGCTTTAAGTGTCGATACTGAACTTTGAAAGAGATTTCTCAACAATGAGAACTACGAAAACAAGATTTTGTATTAGGATAAATGATTATTATCTTTATAACAGTTTGCTTCTTTACATTGAGAGATTGCTGATACTTTCTCTATACACAATATAATAGATGAAATTCTATTGAAATACCGCGTCCAACTACAAACACACGATGTATGATTTTTTATCGTTAAATTTAAGTTGGATTGAAGTTTTATCAAGATAAAGTATTCGAGTTATTGCTTTAATTAGTATTATGCTTGTAGCACAGTAATTTATGACAACCGAACTGGCGACTGTGAGAAAACTTTGGTCGTTGAAGGCCGATTTTGGTAAAACTTAAGTGTTGTTTTAACATGTGAATTTCTTGTTTTTATACGAACTTTCATTATTTGTTTATCTAGATAGATAATGAAACTTTTTAATGTTATTCATATAAATGTGTATCGTTAGATAAAGTAAGACCGAGACCCGTTATACTAAAATCTTAGTTCCGTTCCAATAATGACTATAGATTTAAAATCATGTGTATATATAAATGTAAATTAGTATAGACAGATGATCATCCCATCACGGTGTGATCTCCATCTTTTTCCATCATAATATAAATTTCATTGTTACAAGATATTTCTTTAAATTTCTAATTCTACATTAAAGATTACAAGAAAAAACAAATAATACATAATATTAATTTTTAAATTGTTTTGACAAAATGACAACATATTTTTTTGAATTTTTTTATTGTAAATAATTCAACTCTAATACCATTTCTTTTTCCAAATTGGAGTTTTCTTAGTAATCATATCCTTTTTCATCAATGTCAAAATTTGAATTTATTTATGCTTTTGAATGAAAAGGTTATAATGGTTGTCTAACCAATTTTCCTTTTCTAGTGAAAACTTTTCTTTATTTTTTAAACTAATAATGTCAAATGTTATATTGTATGTAATAAACATTACGAATTTTTTAAGAAAAATTCGTCATATTTAGTTTTTATATCATTCATTCTAATTTTAGTTTCCCATAGTGCCGCTTATCCAAAAACTTAGAGTAAATTACCGAAATGGTCCCTGAACTTTAACAAAAGTATCTGATTTAGTCTCTAGACTTTAAAAAGTACGCATTCAGTCCCTACTGTAGCAGATAAGTCCCATGGATAGTCCCTGGAACTAACCTCCGTCTAAATTGGCTATTAACCTCCTTTTTAGGAGGGGCATTTCAGTCATTTTACGTTACGAGGGACCATTTCAGTGATTAACTTTGTGTTCTTCATCTTCATATATTCATATGTAAACCAATAATAAATCCATGAATTAATCAAATCTCAGAATGAAACAATTACAGAACCTACAAATCTTATAAACTAAATCTTGTATATAATTAATCTAATCTTGTAAATTACAGAAAAAGAAGCATCGATGAAAGGGGTAGTTGATTTCCACGAAGAAGGATATTTGACCAAATAAAGTCAAAATCGAGCTTCGAATGGAACAGAGGAGGGCAACCACCGGATGGTGATGAAGAAGGCGATGGATCTGACCTTTAACGTAACTCGATGGTGATGAAGAAGGCGACGCTGGTGGTGGTGATGGCGGTTGAAGACGATAGATCTGAAAACCCTAATCTGAAAACGCCGGTGGTGGTGGTGATCTGAACACGATGGATCTGAAAACCCTAAAACTCGATGGATCTGAAACGCTAAAACTCAAAATTATTGTTGAAGAACACGATGGATCTGAAACGCCGGTGGTGGTGATGGCGGTTAAAGAACACGATGGATCTGAAAACCCTAAAACTCGCCGTGGGTTTGCCTCTTAAACTCTCACACCACCGCCACACATCGCCGTACTTTACGCCGCCGTGATGTCCACCGCCGTCATGTTCGATTGATATACCAGGTCTCTAATGATAAAATAAAATCGAAGCCCTAAATCGAAGCAGAGAGAGAGAGTCTGCGGTGGTGGTGCTCGGAGATGAAGGCCAGAAATCGAAATGCGTCTTTGTTCTTGGGTAACCCCAGTTCAAACCCCAGAAATCGAAATGGTAAGCCTCTGTTTGAGATTTCTTTACCTCGGAGATGAAGGACGTGATAAGCCTCAATTGCTCTTTACCCCGTTAACACTTTCTTTTCGAGATTTCTTCAGCTAACTTCTTGTTTCGAGCTTCTGATTGCTCTTTTAATTCGGTTATCTCACTTTCTGTTTGAGTTTTTCAACCTTTATGTGCCTCCGATTATTGAAGAAGAAGGTGAATTTGATTATTGAAGAAGATGATGAATTAGGGTCTGGGTAATTGAAGAACATGAATTAGAATTGGGCCCTGTAATGTAAAATGACCAAAATGCCCTTCCTAGAATAGTGACTAACGGAGCAATTTAACAGAAGTTAGTTCCAGGGACTGTCCATGGGACTTATCTGCTACAGTAGGGACTGAATACGTACTTTTTAAAGTCTAGGGACTAAATCAGATACTTTTGTCAAAGTTCAGGGATCATTTCAGTAATTTACTCAAAAATTTATTACCACTATGTTATAAAGATAGCGTTTTAGATCCTCCCATGTTTGAATCAAACATAATTGATTATGTTCTCTTATAAACATGAGAGTGAGTTCCTTATTTTCGTCAAGAATAAGTCTTTTTTGTATGGCTCACTCTTATACTTGTAAGAGAACATGATCAGTTATGTTTAATACAAATATAAGAAGATCTTAACCCTACAAAGAATAGTTTAAATACTAAAGGGTTTCTTTTATCACATCTGAAAAGTATAAGGGGGCAAAATGTAATTCCAGAAGAAAATAACTCAGGAGCCTTGTTCTTATTCAAAGCCCCAGACTTTGACCCGCCTTGTAAACGTGTGTGCCGGCCACGAAGCTTCTCATAACTCGACTTCCCCGCCATCGCCATGTATATAAGCAACACAATTTCTTCAATTCCCTTCAGAAAAATCAAAATCTCAGTCATATTCAAACAATCCCATTTCATTTTCCTTGAATTTCTTAATCGAAAAATGGGTCTTGAAGAAATCCCAGAACAAAAGGTCGATGTTTTCGATCTGTTACCAGATGCTCTGCTTCTTGAAATTTTCAACAGAGTAGAAGATGCTAAGTCACTATCTGCTTGTAGTGTTCTTTGTAAGCGTTTTGGAGATCTCGTTACCCAAACCCACAACGTTTCACTTGAAATTACTCGCCGGAATACGTTACCGGAGGTGTCAAAGGGGAATTCCTGTGAACATTTGAATAAATCCAAAGGGTTTGTTAGTAGATTCATCTTAAACCCAATTAATTCTATCGTGAATCGTTTAATTTCAAGGAAATCGAAATCGTGTTCGCAATGTTGTGACGACGATGAAGATAACACTTTCAAATTGCCTAATGATTTGCTCAAGAATTTTAAGGAAATCCGGTCTTTATCGGTCAAACTTCCCGGTCACGCCGGAGATATCTCGTCGGAAAGCGGTTCAGGTGCGTTGTTGAAATGGAAAGCGGAATTTGGGAAACAATTAGAGAGCTGCGTGATATTGGGGGCAACTGGGTTTCACAAATCGGAAAAGAAACAGAGTAACGACGGAAATGATAATCCCACGGCGGCGTCAACAACAACGAGAAATTTGACGAACAAACAACTGAAAAAACGAGTCGTGTGGACGATTTCGTGTTTAATCGCTTCATCAGCGAGACACCATATGTTAAAGCAGATAATCTCATCGAATCAATTGATACGAGATGTGAAAATCAGCGACGGAAGTAAACAGGGTACGATTGAGATGACGACGGAGCAGGTGGCGGAGCTAAGGAAGGAGATGGATTCCGGTACGGCGTCGGAAGCGGGTATTGATTTGGACAGAACGAAAGTTCCAGCGGTAACAATAAAGATGTGGTATTTACCGGAGGTGGAGTTGCCGGAATCCGGTGGCGTGATGAAAGGGGCGACGTTGGCGGTGATTAGACCGGTGGCGACGGCGGTGGGGAAGGATGATGACGTCACATTGGCGATGGGTGCTTTCGGAGAAAAGTGCGTTGTGGAAGCTGTTAGGAAGTTGATAGATAGAAAAAAGTCGTATACGCTTGAGATGAATTCGTTTTGAGGACCAACTTATTTGACTTAGTTAAGATTTTTTTTAATATTATTTAATTTAATTCCACGTTTATTAAAATATTTTTATAATTTGTATAAATCATTTGTATAACTTGTAAATAATATATTCTATATTTTTTATAAATTGTACCAAATATAAATAATTTTGTATTAGATAGTATTTATTATTCTATATAATGAACGTTTTAATTTATTAAACAATACAATCTACTTTTATAATTTTTTTCATGACATGCAAGTTGTTATATACAATTAGAATTATGAAAAATTTATTAAATACAATGGTAACAAAAAAAAGATATAGAAAATTTGTTTGTATACAGTTAAAGAATTATAAAAATAAATTATGTAATTTTTAAGAAAAAAAGTTGATTATATAATAATTAAAATAAAATTTATTATATTTTCATGCAAATTTTTTTTTTTTAATTTTGAGTTGTGACAAACAACTTAATATTATCTTTATGAACTTTTAAGGTCTGTTTGTTGGTGAGGACTCCTTAAAAATATGAAGGATTGGAATCTAATTCCAATAGATTTTATGTTTGGTTTCAAATATATTGGAATTATTAGTTGGGAGAATTTTTCTTCAAATAAGGGAAATTAGAATCATCTTTTTACCTAAAAAATTGAGATTCCTTCCTACTACGCATCATATTGTCACCGTCGACATACCTTTTCTAACTCTTCTAATCATCTCCGGCCTACTATCGACATAACTTTTTCACCGGCGATCGATGAAAGTCGTAAGTTGACCTGCAACCAGCGATCACATCTCCAGCCACACCTTCGTCATAAAGGAAGGTTTCACCTCTTGTCACACCTCCGTCTCACCCTCTAAAATCAATTTTAGTATATGGTTTGAACAAGAAATCGCCACAAAGTCAAAGCAATCTCACCCTTTTTGACGATTTCACTATATTCACACCTAAAGCCACACCTCTGTCTCACCCCTCTCCGGTGATACTAAAGATTTAGATTCCATATCTAAATCATTCATATTGCAATTCCTTCATGGATTTCAATTCTATTAAAAAAACATTATGCGAACCAAATGACACCTTAGTTTATAATTAATTTTACTTTTTTAGAGAAGATACTTAAAAATTACAATTTGATTTTGATAGTCTTATTAGCCTGTACTATTAGACATTTTTAAATATTTGATCAATAATTTTGTATTTTTTATATATCCAAATTAATGAAAATAAAAGTGTAACTATCTAGCTTTTATTATTGATATAGTTGGTATTTAAAAACTATTAATTAAAAGTTAAGAAGATTTTTGTTTTATTAATAACATATGTATTTATTCATTTTTTACTACAATTAGATCCTTTTCTTTTATTATTAATTTTCTTAATAATTATTTAAAGACTTTATATCAACTTGTAACATTTTAATTTTTAACTTTAATATTTATAATATTTCATACAGCTCCATTAATCAAGTCCTTAAATAAAATATTATACATGAATATAACTTACCATTCAACGAAAACATGTTTAATCGATATGTCAAAACCAGGGTTCTAAAAAACGCGTCATGGCGGCGCCAAAGCGCGAGACGCGACTCCGGCGTTAAGAAACAACCCTTGGCGGCGGGGTTAGGCGTGGCGTAAGACAAGGCGGCATAAGGCGAGCCTTTGCACGCCAAATGGCGAGTTTTTTATGGCGTGGCGTGTATAAAATATATATTTTTTTAAAATTGACTTTTTTTATATACATTTTGCGATCGGGTGTATTGAACTTCTATAAATTTGTATATGTTACTTTGCGCCTAATTTGTGCAACTTTAGGTAATTTGTATATTAATAATGATAAATTGGATATAAATATTTATAAAATATATACAAAATTGCCGCCTTAAGTGCCGTTTTAAAAAACACCATAGCTCCTAAAACTTGAGGCTTGACTTTGCCGCCACGCCACTTCTTACGTTATTGCATATTTTATCAAAAACTTAAAAGGCTATCTACGTATCATACTGGATCTTTTTCCAATAATTTTCCTTATCTTTGCTTGATTGCACCCCTAACATTGCTAGTTATGTGTGCATATTTGTATACTAGAATTTGAAAGGCTTAGGCGCGGTAATAATATTGAGTCAGAGCTAAGCTAGTTATTTGTGCAAGCATCGAAGATTGCTAAGTGTCAAGCTTGTGCTAAAAGCTAAGCCTTACCATAACTAACAACAAACCTATAACATACAATCCATATAAAGCATACTAACATAGGCACATTTTTATACAGACAAAAGGTACATAATTCCTACTAACATATTGAGTAGGTTCAGTATAAATCACCTATCAAGCTGTGAATACAAGTAACTGTTCTGGAAGCAAGCAATTAGCTAAGTAAAATCAGCTACAATGTAGTTATAGCTAAATTGATCATTATGCTTGTCCAAACACAAATCTTGAACAAAATTTGTGTTTTCACAACACTTATGTTCAAATCTAATACTCCTAAATTACTACCCCTTCGTCCTAAAATTAGTGTATACAGGAAAAAAAAACACAGTTTAAGATATTGCAATTAACGCAAGACTTTATTAGTAAAAATGACATTTAATAATGGTAATAAATTAAGGTTAAAATAAAAAAGTAATAATCAATGACAATTTTTTTTGGAAGTGGATTACTATTTTGAGACATTAAAATAGTGCAGTGGATTAATTAGGAAAGAGGGAGTATTACGTAACAATATGCCAAGAAGGATAGGGATATTGTAAGAGCTAAATCTATGTAACAGACAATTTGAGCTATTCGATTTCATCAAAAGTCAATCAAAAATGGTCAAAAGCTAATTAATAGTAACTACCAATTTAATAAAGTTTAAGGGTAGATTAGTAAATTAAAATTAACAGCTCGTACAATCACGTCTATTCCTTATTTAAAAAATGTTGAAACCCTTACATAGTTTTGTAATGAAACTAAAATTGCTGAATACATACATAATCAAGAACATATCATCACATACTATAAAATTGATAAACAATATATTTGATGTTTCATAAATTGATAAATATGAATACACAAACAAGAACAACCATCGAAGACTAACAAAATTGATAAACAAAATATATTCGATGATTCATAAATTGATGAATATGTACACACAAACAAGAACAAAATCATTAGAGACAAACATCCAATAAACAGATAAATCAACCACTCGCTTTCGAACGGAAACAAAATTGATGAACAAACAAAAAACTTGATGACATATGCTTAAAGAATCATACGGTTTCGTAAGCTTCCCCAGAAAATCGACATAGTCTCGGTTAGGAATTTTTTCTTAAAGATAAATCAACCACTCGATTTGGAATTTTTTCTACTCGGTTAGGAAACCCATTTATTTCTACTATTAAAGAGGTATGAGAGATATATTTGGAGGAGAGAGAAATAGTATACAAAAATACCTAAATCACCTTTTTACTAAGGAGAGTGATATTTCCACTACCATGTTTGATTCATCCACTAAACCCCCTTGTCAATTTACTTTAATACCCCTTGATATATTTTAACATTATCACCCTGGCCTCCCCTCATAAATATTTTTGAAAAATAAAAATTTGTTCTCCTTATTGTCGGCTAACCCAAACGGCAGCCTACCCCTCTTTTATTTTTATCTCCGGTGCACAATCTATCTCGAAATGAACCACCTCGATCACATTGCAAAATGATAAATTTGTCTTTTCTTGAATCTCTAACAGATAACCCATATCTTTTATTATAATAAAAATCTCGTACACTCTTTAATAATTCATCGCATGATTCAAATTTGGAGTTAGCTAGATAGAGTTCTTCATTTTGCATCATAGGACTTGATGTATCCATTGTGCCCATCTTTTTAATTAATTTAGCATGAAACAAAATATGAAAGGAAAAATTAAAATTTAAAAGAACAACTAATAACAAGATACTATTCAAGATGATTCATATTACTTTAAGCTTGTTTACATGATTTAGTTGTTTTCTATTAAACAAACACCGTAACCAATAACAATTATGCATGCAACTGGATAATATCAAGACTAAAGTTTAAGCCTATCATTATGCATGCAACAATAAAGGCCAAGTAAAGGCAATCGGATGTTGTTGACTAAAATTTTAAACCTATATTATGCAACAGATAATAGCAAGACTTATATTCTACTGGATAATAGATTAAGAAATAATAGATAATCTCAACAAAGCATGCAAACAAGTAAAGGCAATCGCATGTTACAGTGATTTTTGAGCAAATATGATCAAACGATAGCAACGGGACTATAGCATTGGCAATACGATTCTTACCGTTTGATGTGCGGGAGGGATACCGGTGGAACTAGTACCGGCGACTGTAGCATCTGTCGTTACGTGCAGCGGGGGCGGTTGTCGGAGTGGCAACGGAAGTCGGAGTGGCTACGGAGGAGATGAACCAGAAATGAGCACGGGATATCGCCAGAGTTGCAGATGAAGAGGCGAACTTGAGTTAGATGAACCAGAAATGGGTATGGGCTATCGCCGGAGTTGCAGATGAAGACGCAAACGTGAGCTTAATTTCCGGAGAGGTGGCAAACAATAACCGACTTTCATTTGGCGGAGGACGGAGCAGGTAGGGATCGTTTGGGTTGCCTATCATTATGGAGAAGTCATTTTTATATTTTCAAAAATACAATTTTTTGTATTAGTCCACGTAAAAGATGAGGAATAATTAGTTCAATATTAAATAAAAATAAAAGTGGGTATGCTGCCGTTTAGGTTACAAGTAAGGAGAATTAGCTTTTATTTTTTCAAAAATATTTATGAGGGGAGGGGTGAGAATCTTAAAGGTATGTCAAGGGGTATTAAAGTAGATTAACAAGGGGGTTTAGTGGATGAATCAAACATGGTAGTGGAAATATCACTACCTTTTTACTAATTATGTCATTAGTCATCACATTAATCCTTTTACACCTCTTACATCAAACCTCCTCTTATTTGATCCCACTCCATGCCAAGAAAACGTACAATTGATCCTTGATCATAAATTAAGCTCTTTAATCGAAAATCATTTCTAACTTTATAACTATCATCAACCTAGCAATCCTAATTTGACTTATAAACTTGATATATCAGTAACAAACTCTCATCAATTTAGCAATGATGCTAAATGCATCATGCTGATAACCTTGCTCTATCAAATGGATTACCAAAACCTTCAAATTAACTCTAACTAGGGTTTTATTAACATACCTTTTTGCCAAATTACTCAAAGCCACCACCAATTTAGCTTGAATGATTAAACACCAGCTCCTCTGTCATCACTTATTACCTTTCTTTTGGTAGAAATCATCAACAATACGCCGATCGCAAAAAACTCTGTCCACCGTATCCTTTCATCTTCAACCACCTCCTATCTTCTCTCTCTCTCTCTCTCACACACACACACACACACACACTTTCTCTATCTTACACACACAACCATCCAATAAACGCTTCATTTCACCAACACACAACAAACCCTAAATTAATCATCACAACTCGCAACAACCCCTAAATCGACCAACCCCTAAATTGATCAATCTCCGTCTGAGAGCAAAGAGAGTTTGAGAGAGAACTAGAGAGACTGTAATGTTAGAGATTGCAACTATGGTTTTTGCGCGATAAAGGTAACAATGGGTGGTGGCTGAAGTGTAAGAGGGAGAGATCTGGGATATATATATATATATATATATAGAGAGAGAGAGAGAGAGAGAGAGAGAGGGAGAGAGATAGAGAGAGAGAAGTTCAATCAAGAACTATTTAATAAGCCTGATTAATAAAGGTATCTTAATTTTCTAAAATAACTCTGATTAATAAGCGCATTAATGAATGATTAATGAGCCTTACAATTACGAGTCATTGATTTATTTTAATCAAGTGTCAAGATTGATTCTCGCAGTTCTGATATAAAAAATAGTTATTGTTTGAACTCTCCCATATATATATATATATATATATATATCACTACTAGAAAATAGCAGGAATTCCGAGACATTTCCTAGACCATTTCGCTGGAAACATATCCAATGGAATTATATATACTAACAATTAGCAGGAAGAATGAACAGTAACCTGCTAATTGCTAGTATATTAAATTTAAGGATGATAAATTTTACTAAAGCTTGGTTGGCGTAGTGGCAATATAGGTTTTTGAATGCAGACATGATGAAAGGTATGAAAGGTTCGATTCTTCTTGGATGCACTTTCTACTTTTTTAAATTTCCATCTTACATCTAGGTTTGCTAGACAATTGCAGCAAGTGCGCCACTTTCTTTTAATGATATTTTATTCCAGCTTTCATACAATTAATTTTAATTTATATATTTATTATTATTATTATTATTATCATCATCATCATCATCATCATTATTATTATTATTATTATTATTATTATTATTATTATTATTATTATTATTAAACTAAAACAACTAATATTACATGATATTTGGTTTCTTTTTAACATTTAACATATAATATAATGTTCGGTGTAAATATAAATTATATTGATGATCAAATTTTTATTCACATTACTACGGACATTATTAAAAGTACGATACAAAATATGAATCATGTTTACTATATATAACGCAAGAGTTAGTTTCTTTAATGATAGAACGTATGATATGTTTCAAATCCCGCTGCAACGCGCGGGGTACTAATGCCTCGTTCCTACATAATTACGAGAAATATGGGTTTATGAAAGCTGCCTAGAGTTTCCGAGAAATTTTCCAAGGAGGATAAATCCATCGGAGATTCCTCGCACATTTTTCAAGAGATTTCTAATATAAAAATCCTTGGGATAACATAGCAAGAGATTTCCGAGAAATAATATGTCGTTGGAAACTTCTCGCAAAAGTTTTCAAGGCATTTCCGAGAAAGTAAATTTAATGACGAATTAGCGAGAAATTTCCAAAAAACTACAAATCTCTTGAAATTCCCTTGTAAATTGATACATATAAAATATTGGTATATTAATATGGTTTATATGTCTTATTATGTTGACAATGACATGTCAAAGTGTTTATATGTGTTGTATTGAAAAAATAATGCAATATTTACAAAAAAGAATGTTTATCCTCGTAAATCCCTCAGGAGGGTTATTTTTTTATATTTATCACTTAACAATTCAAATTATCAAACTTATATGCATCATATACATGTATCTAAGTTATCATTATGCATAGATTAGCGTATTCATAGTAAAATACGCATATGTATGTGTGTTCGTAAACAATTACGTATATATAAAGGTTATCGTGCTTTTTATAAATCCTCATGATATGTATAATATATTGGTAAATTAATATGGTTAATATGTTTTATTTTGTTTGTAATAACATGTTTAAGTGTTTATTTTGTTGGAAAGTAGTGTAAAATCTCCAAAAAGAATGTTTGTCCTTCGAAAGCCCTCCCAAAATTTAATAGAGATTTCCAAGGGCTAAAATATATATCTTTTATATATTTATCACTTTACAATGCAAATTATCAAACATATAGACATACTTATACAAAGACATGTATTTAAAGTTATAGTTATGCATAGATTTATATATTTATAGTAAGACACATATATGTATGAGTGTTTGTAAACAATTACGTATGTGTAAAGGTCATCGTGATTTCTACCACCTACTACTACAAGCACCACCGTTTACCAAAAACGACCACGAAACCCAACAAAAACACCACCACGAGTACGTTTATTAGATGAAGGTGAAGGGAAAAAGGAGTTCTGAAAATCGAATGCTATAACACCGTATTTTCTAAAACACAACTTTGTAATACGCGTGTAAGCTAATAACATAATTACATATATATAATATTGTAAATACAACTTTTCTGGTTAACTTTACAAAACTACAACAGTGTTACTACTAAAACAAGCTCTTTACAAATTCAAAACAGATATCAGAGTTAGATCAGTCCATTGTTCCAGTTTCACATCTATCTTCAACATACCAGGAATATCCTGTAAAAGAGTTCAACAGTGAGAGATTAGCACAAAGCTAAGTGAGAGAATAGATATCACAAACATACAAGGCATCAAGCCCAAACCAACAATGCTCAAGCAACAAGAGAACCGGCGGTCTTGCAGGACCTTCAACCAAATGCCGGCCAAAGCATAGGTTTACCGATAGCCTAGTTACAACAGACAACAATACTAACACCTCTTGATTACAACAAATGCAATCAAGACGAATACTAGCACTATATATCCCTAAACCAAGGCCCAGCTGAAAAACAACCGCCAAGCTGATCTCCCAAACCACATGTATATATACAGTCAACAAGAGAATACATCTCAAAGAGAAACAATCAGGTGATATATCTTATACATCCAAGATATATATCCACTCACCGATATCTTCAAAAGTTCAGGTAACTCAGTCTCTACTTATCTACTGAGTTTTGTCTCCACCTGAACAAACAACTAACAATCAGTATTTGCTTAACAATCTATCCATAAGCACAATACTTAACATGTACATAAATCAACAAGTATATACATCTACATATCACATGTACCAATAATCTATAAGTACATATCAACTTACGTATATTCAAACAATATACTGTAATTCACTATTACCCTTTACAATCTGTAATTCTGTGAATTCATCAAACTCCTTAGCTTAGGTAATTCAAACATTCCTTTCATAAGCCAAGGCAAATACCGAGAAAAGTCACAATCCGAGAAAAGAGAATCCCGAGAATAGGAATACCGATAAAACATACAATCCGATAAACCAATTCCGAGCAAAGGCAAATCCGAGAAAAGACAATTCCGATATAATCGGATTCCAATACAATGCACAATCCGAGAAATGCCAAATCCGAGGATTAACATTCCGATTAAACTTCAATTCCGAGAAAACATCAATTCCGATGGATAAGGCACAATCCGATATAATGAATCCCGAGAAAAATACACAATCCCAATAGAATAGGATTCCGAGCAAATGTTAATTATCAAATCCGATCATTCTTCTCGGTTTTACATCAATCCCGATAGATTTTATCAGTTTTCACTAATTCCGATAAAAAGCTAAGGCAAACAGTTCGATCTTATCGGATTTCAACCGATTCCGATAGAATTACTCGGTATTCACCAATACCGATACAATCAAACTTAAAATCCGACAGATTCATCCTTAAGAAAACCGAGACATTCAAAAAATCATTCTAACTTCGATTTTCAATCTGATTTTAAGCATGCAATACATCTATGTTTTCCAGAATCATTCTAAGCATGTATTGATCATAATAAGCAACAATTACTAGCATGCATACATCCTAGATCATAAATTCATCATATAATCATTCTATCGGTTTTCACATATATATATATATATATATATATATATATATATATATATATATATATATATATATATATATTCAAAACCGAAATTCAACATCAATCAATATAATGATTCTAAATTTCTAACCTTCTATTAAACACTTCAAGATGATTAGATTGAACAATGAATTCGATTTCTTCTTCTTCTTCTTCTTCGTTTTTCTTTCTTTCTTTCTTTCGGCCGTAGCACACAAAACACACACACAAACAACTCTTTGTCTAATATTACAAGCAAATAAAACATGGGGGGAAAAAGGAGTGGGTATACCACCAACCGGCCATACCCCCCATACCCACTTCAATCTATAATATTATTAATATTTATTTTCCTTAAATAATAAAAGAAAATAAACTCACATATAACAACTTTCACTTAACTACAAATAATACATATCAACAATTAAAACAATTAATCCACCTAACAATTAAATTTTCGGATTAATTAATTAATTACCTTGATTAATCTAGGCCGGTAAGGAGGGTGTTACAAATGCAGAACAAGAACTCCAAAAAAACCAAAATCGATGATGGGAACAAGAACTCCAAAATATTCCACCACCAAAAATCAAATACACACATACTTCAAGAACCGAATGAAGAAGGAGATCCGAAAATCGCATTTACAAATCGATGGCTTCACCAAAATCTGAAATGCTATACAAATGAAGAACAAGATTTAAAAGAGAGAAAGAGAGAGGTAAGAGAAGGCGATTGAAAAAAAACCCCTAATCACATGAACAAACCCTAAGTTGATCACGATGGTGGTGATGATGCGACAGTGGTGATTATCTGGCTATGGTTGTCGAATGGAGAAGGTAAACCCTAAACCATCTCCTTGTAAGGGGATGAAGGTGGAGAGAGAAGTTGCGGCGGTGTTGAAGTGGAGAGTGACGTGAGTTTCTGTCATGCAGCGATCGGGAGGTGATGAGTGGCGGTGGTAGGGTTGGGTAGAAAAACGAGGGTTTCTCTCCGGTGAGGGTGCCTAGGTTGGTTAACAGTGGTTAACTAAGAGAGAAAGGGGCGAGGTAGGGTTAGGGCCGAGAGAGATTACGATGGTATAATGGTCCGGCGAGGGTGAAGGGTGGGTGACGATAGTGAAAGAGAGATGGGGGAGAGGGTGGCGGCTGTATGAGAGAGAATGGGGGAGAGGGCCGGTGTTAGGTGGAGAGAATGAGAGTTAGGGTTGGTGTCTAATGTGTTTGTATAATATAATATAATATTAATTAGTATTAATATTATTCTTTAATTAATTTAGAATTAAGAAAAATAATAATAAAAGAAAAAGGGTAATAAACTAATAATGATCTTTTTAAGTGTAAAAGAAAAGGTATTTTTTATCATATAACAAAAATCAAACAATAGAAATGACTAATGTAATAAACTTAATTTAAAAACCAAAGATGTAATAAGTGATAATATGTAATTAACTCACTTCTCCTTTAAAATTCAGGGGAAAGAGAACATGGAAGATTTCGAGAAGAAAGTGAGAATATCAGAAGCCATGGACGTTGATCAAAATACCTCGAACGACCTCGAAATCGTCTCCTTGCTTCGGCAATTTCTCGGAGTTCAGCAGCGGAGAGCCGAAGCTTATGCAAAACTCAAAAAGTTCGTTTTCAATTACTCATGGCTTTTGGTTTTCTGCATGTTTTTACTTTTCCCTAGCATTAGCAGATCAATTCTTTGCATAACTATGATAAGTTGGAATCTAAACTGTTAATTGGGTTTTCTTTTTGGCGACATACGAACTACGATGCGTTTTCTTTGCTTAATTTCTATGTTCTTAGTGTTCCTTCTGAAATATTGATTTGTAATGAGTTCGTTATTTTTCAATAAATTGGGTTTCATGTTTGATCTACTTCAAATTGAATACTACCAATTACAAACAGCGATAACAAAATCATTAATTTTTTTTATTTATAAAATTACTGAAATCATATGGAATTGAGTTTATTTACATCTCATCATGAAACACTGTTGATAGATCTGATTGTTATAGGTCAGACCTTAGAAAAAACCATGATGGTAGTTTCTTCAGGTATTATTGGGACTGTTTTTTTTTTTTTTCCCTTTCTATTTCTTTCTTTCTAGAGATAACAGAATTTGACTTACTTATAATCCTAATATTTGGTACTCTTAATCTTACCTAGGGTTTGCTTCTTGGACTTTGTTGGTTTTTAGTACCCTTTAATCTTTTGGTTGCAGCTCAGCACACCAAACACATTAATCACATGCACATACAAACAATAGAAATACAGATAAACCATCCAAAAAGAGATTGTTTTCTTTGAATTCAGCAAGGCTGCTCTTGCAAACTTCTCTTTGCTATGCATTTGTTTGTCATTTAACAAAATAGTTTACACTTTCTGTTAGGTGTAACAAGTACAACTGCAATTACAAAATTTTTTATTCCAAACTAGTTGTGTTGCGGCAGGCTAAAGATTGAACAATTGGAAAGTAAGGGTTTGCACCTGACTGATATCCCTATTTGCTATCAGTTTGAAGTTGTGTTGTCAAAATATATGATTACATACTATTCATTATTTTTGGTTTGATTTGATGAAGCAAATGAATGAATGATATGAAATTGTATATAAATTAGATGTATTTGAATTGTCTTTGACTCTTTGTACTGGTCAATTACCCTATATCAGAGAACTTGATTACATTTTTTTTAAATCCTTCAGATTGAATATATATGTCTGTATAAGCATGAATCTCACCTAGATATCTTGATTTTGGCTAATTTATTTGTCTTTACTTGTGGTTTCGATATAGGTTTTCTTTGGAAATATTAATTCCTTTGCTTTCTTGATCATGTTGGCTTTTAGACCACTAAAAGCTTGTACCTTTTGCTATAATATAAAGCAATACTGATTAGTTTTAAGTTTGTTTTAATATGATTATACTATTGTATTACTGTTATTGGTATTTGGTAATTTGTTACCAAGAGTATAAGGCATGAGTTCGCGTGATCAATTTAGGTGTTTGGGAGGGGTTTGTTTGTGTGTGTGTGTGTTTGGGGGGGGGGGGGGGGGGGTGGGGTGGGGGGAGGGGGACTGTTGGATGGGTGGATGGTAACTCTACTACCTGGACCTGATGTTTTCTTAATTGATTTATTAATGCAAGTTTAGGCTATTAAGTAACTTCTTATGGGTTTTAGATAATTCATTGACTGAGCAATTCTAAATCTGTAAGTGTGCAAGGTATCATAAGTTATAGTTTTCATATTAGGTTCCATTAGAAAGGCTGAGCTCCATTAATGCTGTGCATTTTTCTTTATTTCAGAATTCTTTTTGTCGGTATCATACTATCATATAATCTATACATGCAATACATATAGGGACCACACCAAATGAAAGTAAAGATAACAAACATAGGGAACATAAATGGTGACTGTGAATTGTCATTCATCACTCCTATCATCATATTCAAACCTATTATAAACCTTTTAATTGCTTCTACAAAGAAGAGCATTCAAATTCCTGACAAAATAATGTAGGTTTTCTAACGAATATCTTGATAACTGATTTCGTCCTAGTTGTGGGCGTATGTACTAGTGACTATCATAATAATCTCATTCCATCAAATCTTTTGTTTTCTATTGCATAGGATGAAGTCTTACATTTTTCCTTCCATCCAAGTATGAAATAGCAGTACACATTATTAAAGCAACACATTATGTTTTTTTTCCTGATTCCAAGAACCCGATTTGTTGTTTTCTTTATTTGGTGTTCCTGTTCTTGATTCTTCAATTCCCGATGATGTTTTGATGTTTTATAAGATTTTTGGAGTTTTTTTCTTTACATCTCTTATAAAAGTTGAACATGCCTATGGAATATGTAAATTCTAGCTTTGTAGTTAGTTTGAAAATTTTAGTTCTATACTACTCAAATTCATTAGTAACATGAGAATATTAATAGCTTCTTAGATTGATAATAAAATCTTATTTTGCTATATTCTTCTAACTTAATCTAATAGTATTTTTAGTCTACAATCATAAGGTACTTACAAAAAGTTCGTAGATAACTGATTTGACACTGAAAATTAGAGTATGAATTCCTGAGACACAATGTTATTCTGTATATCATATGGTAACATCTTCAGAATAGCCATTTGTTTTCAGAACTAATAAGGAAACCCGAACACGCAATAGAAGAAAATAAGTAAGTATAAGAAAAGAGGGAAATTATTAGCTGCATATCTCAAAATGTTTGTGCTGGTAACTTGTCTAATTCACAATAATTATTGGCAGGGGATTTACTGAATTGGGAGATTCTGCATACCAGCAACTTTGCAACGAGATCACAGTCGATTTCAGTGACTGTTCAAAGCAAGTGAGCAACATAGATATTTCACCCTCTTTTTGAACTTTTTAGACATTTTAAATTG
Organism: Pulicaria dysenterica; assembly: GCA_947179395.2. Taxonomy (NCBI): domain Eukaryota; kingdom Viridiplantae; phylum Streptophyta; class Magnoliopsida; order Asterales; family Asteraceae; genus Pulicaria; species Pulicaria dysenterica. The sequence goes on from OX359295.1 coordinate 35,850,658, forward strand.
ATTAAACTTTCTCAATAATTTCAGGTTCTTGCATTAGAGTCGATATTTCTTAGTCCCAAATATTCCCGAAACGATTTAGCTTCTTTGTTGAGATCAGTTCAAGTACAGGAAAAGCAAAAGCTGCATCTGGTACTCGATAGCTCCATCCCTAATTAATTTTTCTTTGAAGTTATAGAAATGGAAAAATAGGTGGGTTGTCTGTTGGAATCGGTCAAATGGGGTCAGCTTCTACTACAAAATAACCCAAAAAGTTCACATAATTTATAAATAATTATAAGAGTTAATTACATTTTTGGTCCGTTTGGTTTACCTAAAATTATGGAATTGGTCCCTGGGTCGTAATTTTTACGAGTTTGGTTCTTCCCGACCCGTTTTGCTTGCATATTTTGTCCCTCTTCAAGTTAAAACGGGTCGGGAGGGACCAAACCTGTAAAAATTGCGACCCAAGGAGTCCAATTCCATAATTTTAGGTAAATCAAAGGGACCAAAAATGTAATTAACTCTAATTATAATAACAAACCTCATACTATTCACTAATACTTAAGTTTTTGAACAAAATGATTTAGGAGGTTATAAGCATTAAAAATACACCCTTGGGCAACTATTTGACCATTTTTTCTATAAAACTTAAAACATAATAATAATATCAAAAAGGAAAACAACGATACAGATTCTATGATCGCTTCTAAGTAGTTCTCCTAAAGAGGTCAGGGTGGAAACATGCCGTTTTTAAGATAGGTCGGTCATGTTGGGCTGACCCGTAAACACTTAAAGAAATTTTCCAATAATATGGTATTTATATTCATATCCAACAATAATTGTGTAAAATTAAATGAAATTATCCATTTGACCCTACCAGCCTATCCTTGTTAAACAGACAGCAACAATACAAGTTCTGAAGAAAGCTGGCCGTCCATCAGAGCGTTTGGTGAGCCATGAAAACTGCAAATATAGAAATAGTAATAAGCAGCAGGTGCAGCAGCAGCATGAGCATGAATGTGTTCATGTACATGAGATAACTGAAGCTGCTGGAACTGAAGAAGCAGAGGCAGATGCAGAGTATGATAATGCTATCAAGGAAGCCATTCAAGGGGTGCAAGATGCAGTCACCACCATTAATGATCATCTTGAAGAAGTCAGATACGAGATCGCTGCACTTGAAGCAGATTGATGATTTCTGAATCAATGAATATTCAAGTGAACTGTTAAAATTAATAAATCTGTTCTCAATAGTTCTCGCTTGGCCTTTTGTTTCTTCCTAGATGATAAGTGAATCGAACCTTGTTACATTATTGAATGAGTTATAAAGTGGGCAAACATCAGTTAGGTTGGGTGTTATACGTCTCCGGATAGATAGCGGGTTACTTTGGGTTGCATGAACCCGCTTGGGAATACCCCCGCTCATCTTTACACGCCGATTTTACACCTACAGTTTCATGAACTTGCTGAATTTCCAGTCTCTCTCTCTCTCTCTCTCTCTCTCTCTCTCTCTCTCTCTCTCAAAAAAGGGGAAGAGGTAAAGGGATAAAGGATTGGTATCACCGAGTTAGAAAGAAAAGAAAGAGAGATTGAATGGGGGTGATGTGGCACTGATTTAACAAAATAATGTGAAGAGAAATAGAGAGGTAAAATGGATACTGTTATGATGTGTCACTTTGAGTTTTGTTCTAACTTGAATGTATCAAATTAGTACTAGCATGACACCAGCCTAATGTTGTGGTGATGGGTAATTCTTACCCGATAACATGTCCGTTTTCGATAACACAGGGTATAGTATTCACGTATTATAGTAACAATGAATAATTTCCAATTATAACATGTCCATTTTCTTTTTTCTATTTCCTTTGTTTCTTTTTTATGATCTTTTATTAATTTTTAAAATTACTTTTCAACAACAATAAAATAAGAAAAACACTATCTATCAAATAAGATGATACTGACATATTATGACTTTGAGAATTGTGTTGATGTGGATGAAGAATTGTACTGGTATAAGAGAGTGGATTGGTGTGTTTGTGTGTTTTACGAAAAGCAAGGATAGGGAGATCCAAAGGCCGATCAACTTGGATCGATAAGCATGATATTCTTCGTAACCAACTTACTTTGTAGCAAACTAGACAAGTAAAAATGGGTTAAATTTTGGTTTTTGAGGTTCATCCGTTGTAACGATATTGCAGGTTTTTTAGGAAACTTTAACTCGTTTCTTGGTGAAATGTCGTTTCGAGAGGGATAAAGATCTTTTCTCTCAAAGATCTTTCTTGGGTGTTCCTACTAGGGCAACGCCAATTGGTCCATCTAAATAACAATTATCGGTTCTTGGGAAATGATCTCAGATTCCGGAAGAGTTAAGATTGCTATCAATCAGGAAAAGACGAAGGTGATCCAATGAATTTTCTCTATTTGAACATTGGAGGAAATGGGGGCAAGCACAAAGTAGATCGGATTTAGGTAATATTCATGAGGCCCAATTCTCTATTTCAAAATACACAAAACATCAAATTTTAAAATTTATGGCAATTCATGAGGCCCAATTCTCAAATTTAGTAATATTTGTGGTAATGCTTTTTGGAACAATACACCTAGAGGTGGACAAAAAAACCGAATATCCGATTTGTACGAAAAAATATCCGAAACCAATTATTGGAAAAACCGGATTTTTTTTGTCCAGTTCGGTTATTATTTATCCAGATATTCTAACCGGATATTTTTCATATAGGGTGAGCGGTTTTTTACCGGATAAAAAACCGGTTAGAATAAAACCGGTTAAAAAACTGGTTATTATCCGGTCCAGAATATCCTATGGGTTGTTTGTTGCACTAGCCATTGGAGCCTCCTTGTAACTGTTTTTTTCACCAAAAATCACCATTTTGCCACCCCAAACACTTATATAAAACACTTATATATAGTTGGGGTATGTATTGGGTTGAATCAAGTTGCATATCTTCCATATTTTCTTCAATTTTTATAGTTTTTTCCACCAAAAGTCACCATTTTCATATTTTCTTCAACTTTTAAGTATTTTAATTAATCAAAATTTGAATTTTCTTTCATATATGTGTTTTCTATAGTATATATTATAGGAAATGTTGTTAAAAAAACTAAAAAAAAAATCAGCGAAATCGGTTATAGTAAAAACTGGTTTTAAAATAACCGGTTATAGTATTATCCTATCCGGTTAGACCGTCTATACTATACTAGACTAAAAACCGGATAATATCCAAACCGGTTATTTTTAAAACCGGTTATACCGTACGAAAAAAACCCGAACCGGATAATAATATAGCCGGTTATAGTATTATCCGGTGTTTGTGCACCTCTAATTATATACCCTTGGATTTTGGTTATGTTGCATCAGAGGGGTGTTGGAACTTTATTCTTAAGCTTAGTGCTTTTATCCCACGTAGGAAGGAGAATAATCTTTAAGATGCTTTACATACTTCTATGTCTACACTATGTTAAAATGGATCATGTAAGGGACTTGGGCTAGGCTTGATTTAATATATATTAATGGTCAAAAGATGGGCCTCTTGGGGTCTCATTGACTACTAATTATATTTTTAAGTCACTAATTACGAAATTAACTTTTTATTAATTAATTATTAATTTTGGAATAGTCCTAATGGCAGTTATTGACAGTTTCCATCTTTCAAAACAAACCTGTGTATAATGCCTCCCTTACTGATTATGCAGAGTAGAGAAACATTCAAAATACCTTTCAAATTCGTTTTCTGCATACATGAAGGGACCATAGTCAGATTCGACAGATTCAAGATACGTTTTTGATAGATAGTTGTATCCTCTAGGTAAATCCGTACCACAGAAATTTCTGTCTTAGGACACTGCATAGCAGGCCTCAATCTGTGCATTTTCTTCTTGTTTATCATCAACATTCAAGTATGTATTTCTTATAATTTCTCAATAATGAGTGTAGTTTAATTCGTTGTTTCAATTTAGTTATCAAATTCGTTATTTTATGACTTATGTCCTAACAAGGGGAAGGTTAAGGTCTTTTTCCAAATTGCATAGTATAAAAGACTCTGTTGAGAAAATAGGAGTACCATTTATATCCTTTTTTGTTAATTAAAAAATATACAATTTGTTTATATAATTGTATCCATCAACATTAACATATGTGCAAATAAACATATATAGATATATACATATAATAACGCAAATAAAATATTTATATTTATTTGTTACAAATCGTTCGTATACAATTCGTCAAAATTCAAATCGTCAAAGATTCACGTTCAAATTGACGACATCATCGAAGACACCTACAAGAAGATGTTTGAATCATATGAGCTTACAAATAAATAATTAAACAAGTTTAAGAATTTATAAAATTTATTCTATAAATACTTTTATAAAAGTTATCAAACTTTTTTGTTTTGAAATAAATGATTATATAACTTTAAATAATTAGATTTTATAAAACCAAGTCTAGAACAAATAAAATCTAATTTTTATAAAAGTTTTGTAAAAACATAAGGAATATTATCTAGAAAACATAAAGAATCATTTAGAAACTCTATACACATTTATAGGGTTTCTATGTATATTCCTTACAGCTTTTTATAAGATTAAGATAGATTAAGTGGGTAATAATACAAGACATAACGTTCAAATGATTCTCCACTCATGTCTGCTGTTCCAGCGGTCGAAGCCACGGTCGACCGTGGTTCGACCGTGGGCAGTCCAAACAAAAACAAAATCTTACCTCTTTGGTTATTTAAACAATTTCAAATCTTCATTTCAAAACAACTCTTGCAACCTGAAAAACACAGCAAATATACTAAGCCTTGTAAGCTCATAATTCTTGATTCAAATTCAAATCTATTCAAGATCAAGAATCAAGCAAGAGAGAAAAGCATCAAAGTTCAAACACCACCATACTTACTTATACATTTGTAATTGTGTGAGGATAATCTCTAGCCTATAGAATTAGAGAGAAGTAATGATCAACTCTAGCCTTTCAAATTAGAGTGAAGTGAGGTTTATCTTTTCCTTGTTTACAAGAGTGGAGTGTATACTTTGTAAGCTAAATTAAGAGAAGGTGTAAAAGGTTTATCTCTACCTTGAAAGAGAGAAGATAGTGAAGCAACTCTTGGTGGGTGAGGCCAAGGAGTGGATGTAGAGCAAGGTTGTTAACCCTTGCTTGACCCACTATACATCTTTGTGTTCAAGTTTCTACATTGGTGATATCTCTCTAACCTTAACTTTTTGATTTCTTGCAAATACGTATAAAAACTTAAAAAAGTGGGCATATAACCTATTCACCCCCTCTAGATTCTAACAGACTCAAATTACTTGATTACCATTAGGAATCTTAAGGCGTGCACTCTGTGATTTTAGTAGATAAAGTTTATGCTCCAAGAAATCAATGAGCTAGACAACAATTGTGTGTTGATCATTCTTTAACTAATTTTATCAAATCAAGGCATCTGGATTATAACGAGGAATTTTAATTAATTAAAAAATAGAGGAGAAAGGATTGGCTCATCGGTAATTTTGAAGGGAGGAGGTTTACATGACTAATAATGGCTAGTAATGGTAAAGGCTATTAATGGCCAATGCACTTATTAATAGGATATTTTAGGAAATTGAAGCTACACTTATTAATGACGTTTTATTCGGACACAATCACAGTTAGGTATATATATATATATATATATATATATATATATATATATATATATATATATATATATATATATATATATAAATGACTAAAATACCACTCTTAATTAGTCATTAATGAACATTAACGGCGGTTCTCGTGGTTCATGAACTTCTCCCTCTCTTTGATATATGTATATATATATACTAACATAGTACCCGCGCCAATGCGGCGGCAACAAATAGTTTTGCTTAGCAACTTGTCTTTTTTAATTACTAAGTCATTTAAATTCCATAAAAATTAATGAATTTAGGTTATAGGATATTCAAATTCATGAGGTGTCTGGGTCTCCTGAGCCTTCATAAGTTCCCACTATCGCGGGGATCTTGACATTATCAGGTATCTGGTGCTCTTTAATGTATCGAGAGAAAGGAGTGTTACTGGGCTGCATGAGCATTCCTATGGGTTGGGGTTGCATTGCACGCATTTCTCCTCCCCAGTTTCTTCCCTACATGGTTATGTTTTGCCAATAGGCGGCCTGTGCCTGACCTTGGGCCAGGAGCATGCTTTGTAATTGAGCTTGCGTATCAATAGTCAGCCCGGCAGTGTTACTTTGTACGTTTGGCGTGTTGAACAAGTTCATGGGTATTACCGGAGATATTTCTGTCTGTTGGGATGATCGCGTTGCTTGGCCACTTGGCGTAGCCACCTCCCATTCTTCGTTATTGAGGTAGCCTAAGCCACCCCGTTGTGAACTAAATGGTTGAGCAGGTGGTGATCGCTGCTGTCTTACAGGGAGGGGGTTAGGCGGACCCTCTCCGCCCTGACCAGCTACGGGGTTTGAGGTACTTGCATTCAGATTAGGGAGGGGAATATTTGTCGTGTTTTGAATGGACGGTGTTTGGTTAGGTGTGGCCATTTAGCTATTGCAGACTGTTTTTCAAGTGTAAGAGGATGTAGGAAGAATGTAGATGAAATTAAAGAACTATCGGTCCCACGGATGGCACCATTTGATCGCGCATTCGACTCTCTCCAGGATCGCCTAATGCGTGAGTGCCTCGCTTACTGAATCTTGCCTTGAGATGGATCCTGCAAAAACAGCTAACACCTAACGTTAAGGGAAGACGGGGATGGATCCCCGTATTCCTCTCTGACGTTCAAGTTAGTAAGGTGGAGGATTGTGTGTGTTTGAATGTATTTCTGCATGTGTTATTTGGTGTGAACGTGTTTGTTATTTATAATGGAGGAAAGTCATACCTGTGCCCTTGGATGACCATCTAGGTGTCGATGATCGGTTGTCTATGATGATTGCATCTGCTGCGGATCTTCCAGACAAGGATCCTTAAAAAGCCTGCCGAGCGTACTTGGATGTCAGTTCTTCCGTACTTATCCTTAAATGCGACTAGAAAGGTAAGTCTGCTTTTTGGGAATATGGGATCCGCCTATCTAAAGTGGGAAGGCTGATGATTCTCCTGGCAGCGTACAGCTCCAGGAGGTCGGGGCCTTTGGCCTTCATGAGGGACTGCGTATAGCTCCAGGAGACTGGTGCCTTCGGCTCTTCCTGAGGACTGCGTATAGCTCCAGGAGACTGGAGCCTTCGGCTCTTCTGGATGGTAGTAGGTTCCGAAGTGTTAGGTTTAGGGCCTTACCCCATTAACCTGCATGTTTATATTTTGCGTTTTTCGTTTTTTGCATTCTGCATTTACGTTCTACAGATTTTGCATTTTTGGGTTTAAATGTGTAATTTTGTATTTTGAGCTGCATTTTTCATTGAATCAATTTTGTGTTTGCATTTTGCATTTTGGAAGAATATAAATGACCTGCATGATGGTATTTTGCATTTTAACGATTTTTTGCATTTTGTATTTAGAATGAACATAGCTCAAAATGCAAAATTTGCATTTCAAAAAAAAAAAGTTTCAGAAATATATCAAGTCTGGTCTTGTTTGAAAGAGGATGAAAAACTGAATCTAATGATATGATGACGTACCCACCTCCAGGCCCAGCAAATGCCAAATGGCCTGTCAATAACGCCTTTTCGGCATCCAAATCCGAGCCAGGCCTGGCCTAGTGCAGGGTAACCGGTTGCAAGACCGATATATTTATCAAAGGCAGGTCAGGCCTAGTTCCTTGCAACATAACTAACACAGGCCTGATGTCTTAAGATAACTATAACAGTATCAGGCCTGATGTAACCAGGCCACGTGTCATAACGCCAATGGATGCGATGTGCGTGCCATGTTTGAAACCTCTGACACACGCAAACTACCCACGATTGACTGACATCGGTAAGGGAGTACAAATCTCACAGTATGGAGGTAATGCCTCAATAGTAAAAAGTACTACCAACTACTCATGATTGGCTGACAACCGTAGTGGGGAACAAATCCCACTCAAAGCAAAAAGATATTACCTTTTTGCTTCCTTACTAAAGATCACGCTACGTGTCCTTCATTGGGACGGTCCTTTCAAGTACCATAATTGACTATAAATAGGAGAGGATTATCTCCTATTAAGGTATGTACCTCTCACAGCCCAAACACTCTCCTCGAAGCACTTTACCACTGCCATGGCTAACTTGAGCGTCGGAGCGGCTTACAGGGCCTGGCCCCTGTAAGCTCTCTAACGTAGGGTTTCCTTTGTTTTGTAGGTCTCACCCTTCAACCAAACTTTCCTTCGAAGACAATATTACACAGTTCATATTTACCTCGCACTTGTTCATCTTACGAGCAAACAAATGGCGCCATCCGTGGGACCGAGTTCTTGAATACGTTTTCCATGTTCTTTCACTCACGATAACCTAGAACTTCTCCTTCCCTAAAGTCTTTTTCCTTCCCTAAAGCCTTCGTCAAGACATTTCCCGTTTTTGTTCAAAAAATGGAAAGACCAATTTCTTCTACTGGTCCGTCCTCCAGAACACCACAACTTGACCCAGTTCTGACTACCTCTTCTGAAACTCCAGCTTTCTCCATCGTTTCTAGCCAACCCGGCACTCCCCGGAGCCCACCGCCAAGCACCAGCCATGGTGGAGCAGCTCTCTTCAGTGCTAACCCGCCATGGTTCTCATGGATGGGAACACCCGAAACCCCCGTACAACAGAATGTCGCTAGGGGAAACCATGTTATGCAACCCATCAACTTATTGCAAATGTTGCAGAGTGGAGGCGCACGGACTGCAGCCGCGCCACCCGTAAGTAGCACATCTGTAACAGTACCGCCCACTCCAAACACATTGGCCTCAGGCTCAACGGTCAGTGCTGAGGTCTCGGCAGCCTTAGCAACGTTGGCTCAGTACTTCGGATCCACAAGCTTGCAAGGAGGCTAGAACAGTAGTCCTTACCTTGCAAATCCTACCCCGGTTGTAAGCCCTTTCACTCCTTTCACTCATTATCCTCCCCCTCAGTATCCCATGTCACCAATGCCCCTTGGGACGCCATTTTACCAACCCCAGGGGGTACCACCCTTCGCGCCACAAGTCGGCCCCCAGAGACCCAACCCTTACCAGGTACCCATGGGAAACACCAGGGGCTTTATGGGAAGCCAAGTACATCAGTCTCCCGGGGCGCAGATGGACTGGGCACAAGTAATGCAGGCCCTGCCCATGATAATGAAATTCGTCAACGCCGGAGGAATGTCAGGCCTGCGACCACCAACTCATCTGGGGATGCAGGCCATCGCAGCCAATTCTCCCTTTGTCCCTTGGATAGCCACCTTCGACCTCCCCATGGGACTCAAGATTCCTAGCAACGTGGACACCTATGATGGGGAAGATGACCCTGATGACCATCAGAGTCTCTTTGAAGGAGAAATGAAGACCCAAAAGTGGGTGGACCCCGTGGCCTGCCATATGTTCCCTATGACGCTAAAAGTGGCAGCCAGGGAATGGTTCAATTTATTACCAAAAGGCTCAGTGACGGGAATAGAAGACCTGAGGTCTAGATTCTCATATCACTTCATGCAGCAGAAGAAACACAATAGAACTCACCTGGAGGCCCATATGATCAGACAGAATGCAGGGGAGACGCTAGAGGATTATATCATAAGATATACTAAAGAAAGTTCCCAGATCAAGGGCCTGGTGGAGTCTCAAAGGATCTCGGGCTTTATCTTCGGCCTCCGGAAAGGGGCCCTCACAGAAGAGTTATCCAGGAAAATTCCTCAGACTTTTTAGGAATGTATCGACATAGCATATGCCTTTGCCAGAGGAAAAAAGGTCAATGCACAAATGGAGGGAGTTTCTCCGTCCAAGAAAGTCAGCCACGAGGGCTCGGGTGGAAATGCCTGGAGAGATAGGGGCAGCAGAAGGGAAAGGTATGATCCACCTAGCTACGCAACCCACAATAAGCCATACTCTAAGCTAGTGGAAGACGCCTCCAGGTTAGTAGCTTCACTCTCTAAAACTCCTGCAGAGATCCTACAAACTGAGCGTGTTAGCAACTCCTTCCGAATACCTCCTCCCATGTCTCGACGGCCCAAAGATACCAAAAAGTATTGCAAGTTTCATGAATACAACGGGCACGATACCAATGATTGCAAAGAGCTAAAAAAGGAGATAGAATCTGCCATCAGAGCCGGGAAGCTGGATCACCTGGCCCAAGGGGCTAAAAGCAACAAGAACCGTTCACAGGGGAACCAGACTAGAACACCCCCACCCCCACCACCAGAAGGCAGGATCCACAAGATCCAGGCCAGGGGAAATCATGGAAAGAGGCCGCGCCAGAACAACTTGCCTGAGTGGCAGAAAGCAGAAATCACCTTCCCTCCCTCCACCTATCATCCAGAATCTATGGACCCCATCGTGATCACTGCTAGATTAGAAAACTTTGAAGTATCCAGGATATACGTGGATGGGGGGGAGCTCCACTGAAATCCTATATGATCATTGTTTTCAGCAACTGCCAGACCGAATCAAGAAACAGCTAAAGCCTGCATCCACTCCCTTAACAGGGTTCGCAGGCGAGGTAGTATGGCCTATCGGATACGTCCCGATGATGGTAGGATTGGGGAGATACCCTTGTTACCGAGAGGTAACCCTGGAATTCGCGGTGGTTCGAGCACCCTCCAGATACAATGCCCTACTTGGAAGACCCACCTTGTCAAGTTTCCAGGCCGTCCCATCAACAATACACTCCATGGTTAAATTCCCAATTCCCAGCGGCATAGCAACGGTACTGAGCACAAGGCCCAAGGCAATTGAATGTGCACAGGTACAGGAACAACCTAAGCCTCAACCCGTCTCCAGCCAGCCCCAGGGCACTGACGACAGAATTATAATCAACGCGAACTACCCTGAGCAACCAGTTCAGATTACACGCTCAGCCTCGAAACTAGGGGCGAGTTGATCAGTTTGTTAAAAAGAAACAACGATGTTTTTGCCTGGGCACCAGCCGACATGACTGGCGTCCCGAAACACCTGGCCGAGCACCGCATACAGGTCAACCCCAGCTTGCAACCGGTGAGGCAAAAGAAAAGAGGCCTGGCCCTGGATCGAAGCAAAGCAGTTTGCGAAGAGGTAAGAAGGTTGGTGGAAGCGAGAATCATGAGAGAAGTCAAGTACCAGACCTGGGTAGCCAACCCAGTCATGGTCAAGAAGCAGGATGGGTCCTGGAGCATGTGTGTTGATTTCACAGATCTTAACAAAGCTTGCCCGAAAGATAGCTATCCGTTGCCTGAGATAGATTGGAAAGTTGAGTCTGTGGCCGGTTTCCGCTACAAGTGTTTTCTGGACGCTTACAAAGGATACCATCAGATTCAGATGGCGGGAAGAGACGAAGACAGAACTGCGTTTCACACTGATATGGGCATTTTCTGTTACACCAAGATGCCCTTCGGATTGAAAAATGCGGGGGCCACTTATCAGAGGCTAGTGGATAAAGCATTCGCTGAACAGATAGGCAGAAACTTGGAAGTCTATGTGGACGATATGGTGATCAAGAGCACCGCCGAAAAGTCGCTTCTAGCAGATATCCAGGAAACCTTCACCACTCTGCGCTCCATAAACATGAAGCTAAACCCCTCGAAATGCTCCTTCGGCATGGAAGAAGGAAAATTCCTTGGGCACATTGTAACTCCGGGTGGCATACAAGTTAATCCCAAACGAGTGCAGGCAATAATGGCACTCAAAAGCCCAACCACCATGAAGCAGGTACAAAATTTGAACGGAAAGTTGGCGGCTCTGGGAAGGTTCGTGGGAAACTCAGCGGAGAGGTCAATACCCTTCTTTCAGACGTTAAAGGGCTGTATCAAGAAAAGCGACTTCTACTGGACGCCTGAGGCTGAGCAAGCCTTCCAGGAAATTAAGAAGTGTCTGGCCAGGTTACCTACTCTTACTGCCCCGAAGCTAGGGGAAACCCTAACTCTCTATTTGGCTAGTTCTCGTGAATCAATTCGCATCGGCCTTAATGGCCACAAGGGGAACAACGCAGGTACCAGTATACTTCGTCAGTGAGGCCCTTCAGGGCCCAGAGGTTAACTATCCAGCAATCGAGAAGCTAGCATACGCCCTGGTTCACACTGCTAGACGCCTCCGACGATACTTTCAAGCACATCCCATCCGGGTCCTCACTGACAAACCATTACGCCAGGTGCTGGCAAGACCTGAAAACTCAGGAAGACTGGCCAAATGGGCCATTGAAATTGGTGAGCATGAAATAGAGTTTGCACCAAGAGCTATCAAGGGCCAAGTGCTAGCAGACTTCGTGGCCGAAACAGAGCCAGAAACACCGGACCAAACCACAGCCCCCACTCCCGTGAAAGAACTACCTAGCCACCACACCTGGTCCCTTTATACAGATGGTGCGGCTAGCTCTGAAGGCTTGGGGGCAGGCCTGATACTTATAAGTCCAGAAGGAGAGAACACACATATGCCCTGCGCTTCGACTTCACAGCCTCGAACAACGAAGCAGAATACGAGGCATTGCTGGCAGGGCTCAGGTTAGCTTCCAAACTCAAAGTTTCTCACTTGCAGGTGTATGTGGATTCACAGTTGGTGGCAAACCAAGTCAATGGAAGTTTCGAAGCAAAGGAAGAATCGATGAAAGCTTACAAAGCACAAGCACAACAAGAGCTAAAAAACTTCGCAACCTGTTCGATCTCTCAAGTTATACGATCACAGAACAAACGTGCAGATGCCCTCAGTAAATTGGCTACCTTCGCTTTCGAACACCTGACCAAGGAGGTGCTAGTAGAGGTCTTGAAAGATAAGTCAATTGCGGCTAAGGCAGAAGTCAGTCAGATAGACGAAGAGGAAACCCGGATGACCCCATTCAAGGCATACCTGATGACAGGTCTCTTACCAGTTGATAAAACCCAGGCAAGAGCCTTGCGAATGAAAGCACCCATGTACAGGCTGAAAGATGGTCACCTGTATAGAAAATCATCTTTGGGACCCCTGCTACGGTGTGTGAGTCCAGCTCAGGCCAAAGATATCATTCAAGAAATGCATAATGGAGCCTGCGGCCTTCACGCAGGCCCTAGGTCAGTAGTCACAAAGATCATGCGCCTAGGATACTACTGGCCCACCATGTACGCTGACACAACGGCAGAACTAATCAAGTGTGACTCTTGCCAAATCCATGCCACCGTGCCCCGCCGACCAAAGCAAGACATGATAGTGGTAACTTCTGCATGGCCTTTCTACAAGTGGGGAATCGACATAGTGGGACCCTTCCCTATGGCCCCGGGGGGCATCAAATTCCTGATAGTCGCTATTGATTATTTCACCAAATGGGTCGAAGCCAAGCCGCTAGCAACAATCACAGGACGGAAAATCCTGGCCTTTGTATGGGAACACATCGTTTGCAGGTTCGGTCTCCCACATTTTTTGATAAGCGATAACGGAACACAGTTTGCAGGAGAGCCCCTTGTCTCTTCGTGCCAGGAAATGGGCATCAAGAAAATCTTCACTTCAGTGGCTCACCCTCAGGCCAATGGCCAGGTGGAAGTCACCAACAAAGAACTGGTACATGGAATCAAAACTAGGCTGGGCCGACATAGAACAGGTTGGGTAGACGAGTTACCTAGTGTCCTATGGGTACACCGAACAACACCAAAGTGAAGCAAAGGGGAAACACCTTTTAGCCTCGTGTATGGGACCGAAGCAGTGATCCCCCCTGAAATATTAATCCCAACCAACAGTACTCAGGTACACTCTGAAGAAAGCAACAATGAAGAACTGGGCATCAATGCGATACTAGTTGAAGAAAGGAGAGACAAAGCCACAGTACGTGAGGCAGAAAGAAAAAGAGAAATCTCCAGGTACTACAACCAAAGGGTGCAACCTAGCACCCTCAAAGCAGGAGATTTCGTTTTCCGAAAAAATGAAGCAAGCCTGGCAGTGACACCAGGCAAACTTACGCAAACATGGGAAGGACCCTACATCATAAGAGAGACTAGCCGAAACGGCTCTTGCCTTCTCAGCAATGTAGACGGCTCCCCCATCCCAAGAACATGGCACGTCACAAATTTGAAAAAAATGCTATGTATGAAATCCAGGCCTTTACCTGGTACTCTCTATTTGTATTAAGCCCATGTCATATCCTGGCATTATCTTATATGAAAAGAAAGGCACATGCTTGCCATTTCTCATTTGCAATTCTTAATTATCTTTTACATTATTTCAATCACATCCGGTAGGGCGGAGTCATTGGCTCCCCCGAAGGCGCAGGTATGGTCATTGGCCATCACTAGCTCCGGAAAGTCTAGTAAGGCAGAGTTATGAACTCTCCTGAAGGCGCAGGCATGGCCATTGACCATCGCTAGCTCTGGACTGTAAACTTGGGTATTGCCCACACATGCACATAAAATAAACATTCAACGTAAAGTCAACAACACAAAAGCAAAACTGGGGGACTACCCCCATTTCATTACATATCATTGTATTTACATACAAGAACTTCCCCTCAGGGATACATCAAAGAACAAATGGAAAGAAAATTACAACTAACTAGAAGTGGACGCATTAGGGTCCACTCTATCAATATCTTCCCAGGTACTATTTACCATACCAGCAATCTGTTGAAAGAAGGGGAACTGCATGTTTGCAAGTTTGTCACTCCCATCCTTCAAAGCTTGAAAAGCGCCTGGGTTCAAAAAAGGAGACACCAGGTGATCAGAAAGCTCAGGAGCTGCAGCTTTGAGCTGAGAAGCGGCTTGATGTCTCCCCAGACGCACGGCAGTATCATATAAAGCCTCATAAGGCTCACCATACTGCCTAGAGGCCCGCAGTTTATTGACAAGGGAGGGGATACCCTGCACAAGAGATGAAAAGTTACCTTGGGAACTTTCGAAAGCCTCGCTAAGACTCTTGTATGAATCCTGCAAATCTTCCAGGCGAGCGGCCAGGGAATCCCTCTCCAGGCCAACCGCAAGGGAATCCTGCCTTAGGTGGGTAATTTCTGCTTCCCTAACTAGGGCCACCCCCTCAGCCTCCTGTAACTTTGTCGTGACCTCCTGGAGCTGATTCTCCAAAGCCCCGACCTTTGATAGCCTATGCTCAGCCTCCTGAAGTTGGAGCTTTAGAGTCTCCACCTCCCCTGCCAAAGCCTGGGCACGAAGCTTAGTATCCTCCGCTCTTTTCGTCACATTCTGGGCGGCCAGGAGCTCCCTCCGCAAGCGCGCCTCCGACTCATTACGGTTTAATAGATCTTTCACAGATGATAAAGCATTATTAATCAACCGCCGCCTGGTGTCTGCAAAACTGACGAACATGCGAAACATACTCTCATCAGCACCATCCAGGGTCTCCAATAAAGAAGTCTCGGAGGCCTGGTTCAGTGCTTCGGCGGGTAACAGCCCATCAAAAAACTGGCGGCGCTCAGCACTATCTGTCCCATCGAAGGTTGGAGGAAGAGAGAACCTGGGAGACCAGTGGTCCCCCTCCTGCGGCTCAAGAGCGGCCTGCTCACAATTTGCTGGAAAAAGCATAATTAAGAACAATCCTGAAAGCATATAATGAGCAGAACACAAGTATAGATACTCACATCGAGCCGTAAGCTCAGCGACCAGGCGTTCTGCGTCTGACTTTGTAAAGCTGGGAGTCACCCGAGGTGACCGTGGCACCTCGGGGGTAGCTTTAGAAGGCCTCTTTGCAGCTCTGTCCCCATCGGCAGGCTGCTTGCCTTTCCTTTTGGATCCACGAGGACCACCAGGGACAACAGGGTCGCTTGTAACAGTAACCCAAGGCCCCGTACCCTCAGGATCCGCGGCCTGAAAATCCCCCTCCTGCGGGTCAGCAAGACCCCCAGCAGAACTTCCCCTTGCAGCAGTCTCTAGGGGAACGATGAAAGCAGGCTCTACTATCTCCACGTCATCTGCACCAAAGCATTGACGATATGAAACTTTAGGTGCATAAATTAAGTTAGAGAAATACAAGTTAACATCCAACATACCAGGGTCAGGAGTGCCTCATTCTTCCGAACGACCAACGCCAGCGACTGCATCAGCACGACGCTTAGCACGCAGCTCCCTCCTGCGGAGTTCGTTCAAATGCTCCTCCTCGCTGGCCTCCTCGTCCGCCTGGTCCCCTTCTGCACCAACAGGGGTACTCGTGGAGGCAGCAGCGGCGGCAGTAGTCTCAGCCTCCGCCTGCAGGGCAATATCTTCCTCCTCCTCCGTCATAGGAGTAATCCTAATGACCGATTCATCGGCAGCTTGCATGTACTCCAGGACACCCATTGCTGCAAAAATAAATGAAGATTAGTATCGGGTTGCCAATCAGAATAAATAAAAGGACATTGCAGGAATTACCCTGCCCACGACTGAGAATTTTGGGTCTGCGAGTAGCAGGCCAGTGTTGGCTTAAGCCAAGCATCACCAGGAAGCCCTCCTGCAAAGGACGCAGATTCATAGTAAGTCCTGCCAGGTGATCAAAAACCATTTTCCTATTCCCAGAAAGGACCGGCTCCTTGTTAACCCTGGCAGACACCTCATCCCCCCCTCTCCAGACAAGCAGGCTCTCAAAACCCTCAGGAAACACTTCAGTAGTGACGTCGATCCACACCCAATGCTTCTTCCAGTCCTTTAGCCCCTTATCCTTGCTTTTTAGGACGAACTTCTTAGCCTGTTGCTTCCTCTTCTCAAATGTATACCACGAACCAGCGCAGGAAAGGGTAAAGAAAGAATGAAAGATAGTGGGACTGGCTCTACAGTTTACACTGAGACTCGCAGCCTCGAAAGCGGTAAGCCTCGCTAACCCAAGATGATGCAATTGAGAAAAACCAATACCGTAGTGACGAAGAGACTTGAGAAAAAATCGACTAAGAGGAATCCGTAAGCTTCCTTCCTTTGCATACTCCATATAGAACGCGGTGCGACCTTGCGGGGGTGCATCAGCCCTGTCATTAGACTCAAGAATAGAGGGATGGAATTTCTCTAGCCATGGATAATCACGCATAAACGTAGCGAACCTTTTCGCAGTCACATCTGGAGCGACTTCAAGAACGGGATACCCCACGTTGCTCATCTTAAATAAAAAAGAAAGAAGAAAAGAAAGGTTCAGAGGGGTACCTTAGTGAGAAAGCTTCGGAAACTGGTGGAAAACTCTAAGAAGAATAAGATGAACAGCGGTCTGAGTTTTTTGCATGCGTAAGAATCAAGGAAACCCATCCAATACATTTATAGGTAACATATCGGCCCGAACCGGGTCACCAGAGGTTCGGGTAACTTAATCGCATTAAGAGGCGGGAAATTCAAAAGTCGCAAAACTGACATTACATAACGTTAAGGGTCGCTGTCAATCATGACGTCACAACCATCAAAACCGCCGTATGTCAGAGCACGCGCTTTGGGTAGTGTGTAACATGACTAGCCGTTACAAATCATCAAAATCGCCGTATCCCAGACCACGCGCAACAGTCACGCGCCTTAACAGCTGTACGTAAATTTATACCCTGTAGGGCAGCTAGCAAACAGTAACAGCAGAATCCTTCATTCTATAAAGAGTCTAGCCTGCTATGACTAGTCATAACAGACTAGACTGGGGGACTTGATGACGTACCCACCTCCAGGCCCAGCAAATGCCAAATGGCCTGTCAATAACGCCTTTTCGGCATCCAAATCCGAGCCAGGCCTGGCCTAGTGCAGGGTAACCGGTTGCAAGACCGATATATTTATCAAAGGCAGGTCAGGCCTAGTTCCTTGCAACATAACTAACACAGGCCTGATGTCTTAAGATAACTATAACAGTATCAGGCCTGATGTAACCAGGCCACGTGTCATAACGCCAATGGATGCGATGTGCGTGCCATGTCTGAAACCTCTGACACACGCAAACTACCCACGATTGGCTGACATCGGTAAGGGAGAAAAAATCTCACAGTATGGAGGTAATGCCTCAATAGTAAAAAGTACTACCAACTACTCATGATTGGCTGACAACCGTAGTGGGGAACAAATCCCACTCAAAGCAAAAAGATATTACCTTTTTGCTTCCTTACAAAAGATCACGCTACGTGTCCTTCATTGGGACGGTCCTTTCAAGTACCATAATTGACTATAAATAGGAGAGGATTATCTCCTATTAAGGTATGTACCTCTCACAGCCCAAACACTCTCCTCGAAGCACTTTACCACTGCCATGGCTAACTTGAGCGTCGGAGCGGCTTACAGGGCCAGGCCCCTGTAAGCTCTCTAACGTAGGGTTTCCTTTGTTTTGTAGGTCTCACCCTTCAAACAAACTTTCCTTTGAAGACAATATTACACAGTTCATATTTACCTCGCACTTGTTCATCTTACAAGCAAACATGATATAATTTTTTTTCTAAAATTGATCAAAAATGAACGAGTTGTGATCATTTAAAGTAAGTGGAAGTTTTTTTTTAAATGTTGGGGGTCGCTGCTGTGAGGCGAGATTTTTTTTTTTCCATTTTTGCCCCTAAATAATATGCCACGTGTCATCACAGGGTGGTTCTTTAGTATCTATATTTAAGAAAGGTTCTTTATATTATATATATATATATATATATATATATATATATATATATATATATATATATATATATATATATATATATATATATATATATATATATATATAGGCAAAAGTTCAAACGAGAACTGTTTTTCGTACGAGAACTACGAGAACCAATATGAGCCGTCCAATTTCCCCTCCTTTAATGTCATTGCCCATCCATGAATTCCTCACATGCACCCTGCCACACTTGATCCCCTCCACGCTCTCCATCCATTAACTTCCCATATCCAAGGAACGGCTGAGATTGGTTCTCGCAGTTCTCGTACGAAAAACAGTTCTCGTTTGAACCATCCCCTATATATATATATATATATATATATATATATATATATATATATATATATATATATATATATATATATAGGGGAGGGTTCATGCGAGAAGTGTTTTTAATGCGAGAAGTGCGAGAAGCAATCCTAGCCACTTATTTGTGTTTGATCAAATGACCTACATTAATCATATTTTCTTTAGTTTTTTAATTCAAAAGGGCATTATGGTAAAAGAAAATTTATTCTCTTTCCAAACTATTCATCTTTCTTAATTTTTAATAAAAACAAAAAAAATTAGAAATAATTGACGGTTTTAATTTCAGTGTTCGTCTATGAACACGGTTAACAATTAACAAGTTATCGTTAAATATCTTGTTCATTCACTTTGTTCACTAATAAACTATAATATTTTTTCTTTTATTTTATTGTTTCACTAGGGTCTGCCGGTGTTCACTAATGTACACATGGTGAGTATAAGCATATTTTTGCTTTAACTTGTTATTTTTCTACATTTTACAACAGTACGATTATTAATAAAACTTCTTTTTGTCACTTTTTCATAGTTACTACATTGTGTTCACTAGTAAATATAAATAAATTAATTCAAAATGAACATAATTTTTATGATACAGTAATTGTTCATTAGTGAAAATGAATATAAAATACACAAGAATAGGTACTAACATAAAGAGCTACTAAAATAAGAAAAACGAAAAGGTAAAAAAAAAAGACTTATGAATACTTAAATACATACTAAACAACTATTAAAATAAAAAAACGAAAAGCAAACAGGTAGTATGCTAAAACATATGAATAAAAAACAATTTTATTAGAAAAAGCATAATTAATTGATGCTGAACACGTAAATAAAAAAAAACCTTCAACCTGCAAGTCTGTAACTCCATTAAAGAAAAAAAAGAAACGACACCCAAAGAGCAATAAATCCAGCGGTGATAAAGCGAGCGACGACCAAAATTAAATCTGAGAAATTAGTAATGGTGGCTGCGTGTAAGCGACGAAGGGCTTCAATGGATGTATGTCAGGATCGGATATTACCAAATATCAATAACAAGAATTACCTTTAGAATTAAATCAGAGTTGTTTAAAGATAATCTTTCAGTTTGATCACAATCAACTAAGAAGTTGCGGAATCACACTTAATTGATGTTTAAGGTTTTATCACAAGAACAATTCAATAATCAACACGAGAAAATACTTTCAAATATCAAGATGTTTATTAATAATCAATGATGATTACAAAATTCACCAACACCTCTAATCTAACTCTTTTGTTAGACGAAGAACACAACTTGTTCTTAGGTTTCTATGAAACTTAGAGGTTAACACACCTTTAGAAAAACAAATTAACAATGAAGTACGAATGCGTAAAATTCTATATAAAACAATATTCTACATCTGATATATATAGGCTCTTGATCCTCCTTGAATAGTTGACAGTTAGGCAATCTTCTATCTTCCGAGATAATCTTGATAATCTTCAAACTTGATCAAGATATACTTCAAATCCACAAAGATAGCATTTTCCATAAATAGCTCAACAGCAACTGTATGTTGAATAAACAGTTCTGAATTTCTTCTAACAGTCTTCATTTCAAGGTCTTCTAACAGTTGTGTATAACTGAACTAATAGTTCTGATCTTTTGTACTAACAGTTGTAAAACTTTCAACAACTGTTAGCTACAACTGTTTTCACTGAATACTGTAACAGTTTTACTTTGCATGTCCAACAGTTTCAATGACTTAGCAAATTTCCCAACAATCTCCCCTAACTTAAAGTATTGAACAATACACTTAAGTTGTTTGTTTTAAAGGGATCAACCACAGAAAAATTAACATAATCAAAGAAAATATTTACATTACATATGCAAAGTCAAACTGTTACAATCAAAACATAAAAAGAAAAATTACTTTTGATTTGACTTTAAGAGCTCCAACCTTTCCTTTATCCTTTTTATAAGATCATCCTTCATATCAGCAGGACCAAAGAACTTTGCACTTAACATGTTCAGCAGCTTTGCTTTACCATGATCAACAAATTCAAAATCAAACCACTGAGTTTGTCCCTTTCCCATCACCATATGATAAACTCTTGACTTATCACATACTTTCATAGAACTTATTGGGAATGCTTCATCACTTATCAAAATTGGCATTATCTCCAGTGGATTGCAAATGCTCTTTAGATGCCTCATCAACACTCTTACTTCAATCTGTGTTGCATTCTCATACTTACTTATTCCATAAACATACATCTCTTGAACATCCCTTCTTGTAATGCTACCCATCAGTTGTAAGAAGCTGGTATAACTTTCAATTGGTTCCACTTCTCTGACAATCGTAACTCCTTTCTTTCCAGTTTCCCATCTTAACAATTCAAATCTCCACTCAGTAATGTGGGATTTCTGGCCTAGCTGCTCTGCTTCTAATCTGTCAATTCTTTCTTCAACCTCTACTCTGAGTCTATCATGAAGAATGGTTTTTACCATGCCTGCTTTTGCTGTTTGAGGCTGAACTGTTTGTTTTTCCTTCTCAACTGTTGGCTTGGGAGGTGGAACTGTTTTCTTCTTTTCAACTTTCTTTCTTTTTACTCCCTTACCAGGTTTCTTAGCCCTTTCTTCTTCCTCAATCTCCTTTGTAAAATCAGCAGCTAGCTTTTGAGCTAATTCAAGATCTTTCTTCTCTTGTAGTTCAAACTCAGCAGCCATCCTTTGAGCTAACTCATGATCACGCTCCTCTTGTTGTTCTTTTGAAAGTTTTAACTTGGGAAGTTCCACAACAATCTCCTTACCCTTACCTTGCATAGAAGGCATCTCCTTTTCCACTGCTTTTTCAGAAATATTAATTTCTTTAAATCCTGGCTTTGGTGCAATAGGTTTCAAACTTGAAGATTTACCATCCAGCCATCCATCTACAATCTTTTGTTTCATTTGAAATGCACTGCAGTTTAAGTTTGAGCACACACATCAATCAAATAATCTTGCTTCACCTTTGACCAAGATCCGAAAACTTCAGTAGTTGGATAGTCCCCAGACATAATCATTTGATTAATCAAAATTCTATCAACTGCTGACAACTTTTCTTCTACAACTGTTTTCTCACTTGGTGCAACTGTTTTCTCACTTGATGCAACTGTTTTCTCTATAGGCTCAGCAACTGTTTGTACAATCTCAGCAACTGTTGGTTGTTGAGAAGATACAACTGTTTGTGGCAAAACTGTTTTCTCCCCCTTTCTGATTGGAACAGTTGGAGGGGGTCTACCACCAGCAGTGAACTGTTTCAACACTTGATCATGAAACTGTATCACAGTATTAGCCTTTTTCAAACACTTCTGTTGCCGTGGCTGAGGTCTTAAAGATGTTAACATTTTCCTGCTCACCCCTTGCGGATGAAACAGTAGTGTCAGCCTCAAACACCACATGATCACTCTCCCATGGGGTGATCACCTCCTCAGTATGCCTGGGAGACAGCACAATGGGTTCCCTTTGGATATTCTGCACAGGAGAATGCTCCTGTGCAGGGCTTACAACTTGGGCATTAGATACTGTGGTGGAAGGAGCACCAACAGTTCTTTTTCTTTTTCTGAAAGTTATTAGAGTGGGGGCTTTTGTTGTAGCTTGAATCAAGGTAGCAAATGGAGTTGTTTGAGTATCGTGAGCTGGGGGTTCCAGAGTTGTGGGTGTAGCAATGATGTGGGCCTCTTGCTTAACTCTGGAAGCTCTGTTTCTTGACAAAAACTCCACCATTGCAGAGAGTGGTGGAGTTATGGTACCAGAAAAATTCTTGCCATTAATCAACAGTTTGCTCAATGTGGAGGCCACATGAGCAGAGGGAATCAGTACCCTCTTGTGTATTTTGAGATTTGGCACAAAAGAGTTTAGTAAAAACTGTACAAATCGGGGATACATCAAAAAGAGACCATATTTAGTCCCAAGATGTTTTACCATGCCATCAAATATCATTTTAGAGAAGTTGAAAGAACGGTTATTTGCCAAACAGATTAAGGCCAGAGCAATGTTGCTCCCAAATTCATTCCATCCAGTTCTTTTAGGGCTTATGTATTGTTGAAGAGTGTGAATCAAATACTTCCAATGCAAACAGAATTGCCCTTTATAAAAGGTACCCTTTCCCCTAGGGCCCTCATATCCCAGCTTAACAAGCTCAGCATGCAGATATTCCAACGAAACATAATCAGAATACTCACCTTCGAGATCATCACGTTGAAGGTATTGTCTTATGATACTCTCAGAGATAGAAACATCAGTAGCATCAACCTTGGAGTCAATCCATTTCACTCCATCTTCTTCCCTCAGAGAAGCATTCTTCCATAACTGATCGATATGCGCAGTATAAATGGTGGGATTGATGGTCAAAGCATGACGTAGGCTTGAAAGGGAAACATAGTCAATCACATCGTGAAAAGCACTGAGATCATCGGGTTTCAACAGAAAAGCAAGCATGTTGTGTTCCTTAACAAATGGAAGGGGAGCCATGGCGCTTTGCGAGTGAGTTTCTAGGGTTTTAGCGTTTGAAAGGAGTTCAGTAAGCGTAAAGAAAACTGTGAGGAGGGAATGGCTTATATATGTTACGCATATACAATGCAATTCAAATTCCCTCAAAGTCCCAGCAAAGACTAAAATACCCCTTGAAAGAAACTAACAGTTAAACAGAAAAAGAACTAACAGTTGAGAATTGTTTTCTTAATTAACTACAACTGTTACTGAAAAGAAAGACTCCCCCTTGAATGACCATGCAGTTTGCCTAACAGCTGTGGACTCCATGTACTAACAGTTGAAAACTGTTAGTTGAAGTATGAATAGCTTCCTCTTGAACACGTACACAAACAGTTGTTAGACCGAATACTAATAGTTTCAAACTGTTAGAGAGAGAAAACACAAAAACACAAAAACACACTCAAACATGTGATTCTAAGTTATTCTAAGTTAATCATTCCAATATTTGAGATCAGAAAGTTGAATCTGCTTACATCAAATGCTTTAGTGAACAGATCAGCTAACTGATCATCGGTGTGGACTTTCATAACCTTGATTAACCGTTTCTCATTGCAATCTCTTATAAAATGAAACCTTATCTCTATGTGCTTTGTTTTAGAATGCTTGACAGGGTTGTTAACAATACTAATAGCACTTGTGTTATCAACATAGATAGGTGTATTCAAGATAGTCATACCATAATCCAGAAGCTGATTCTGGATCCACAAAACTTGTGAACAACAACTTGATGCAGCAACATATTCAGCCTCGACTGTTGAAGTGGAAACTGTTGTTTGTTTCTTGCACTGCCATGATACTAACCTGGAGCCAAAGAACTGACATCCTCCAGAAGTTGATTTCCTGTCTACATTAGCTCCTCCGTAGTCACTGTCAGAGTATGCCACCAATTCAAAAGGTGAATCCTTAGAATACCAAAGACACAGTTTTTGTTGGCCTTTGAGATACCTAAAGATCCTCTTTACAGCAAATAGGTGTGACATCTTTGGGCTGCATTGAAACCTGGCACAAACACAAACAGCAAACATGATATCTGGTCTAGAAGCAGTTAAGTACGTTAAAGAACCTATCATAGACCTATACAGGTGTACGTCTACATCCTCCCCCTCAGGATCTGCTCCCAACTGTTTGTGTGTTTCCATTGGAGTACTGGCCAGCTTCACATCTTGATAACTAAACTTGTCCAAAATGTCCTTGACATACTTTGACTGACTAAGAAATATACCTTATGGCTTCTGCTTTACTTGCAATCCCAAGAAAAATGTAAGTTCTCCCATAGAACTCATCTAAAATCTCTTATGCATTATGCCTTCAAACTCCTTGCACAGACTATCATCAGTGGATCCAAAGATTATATCATCAACATAGATTTGTACAAGCAAAATCTTTGTTTTAATAATCTTTGTAAATAGTGTCTTATCTATAGTACCTCTCTTGAAACCATTCTCAAGAAGATATGATGTTAATGTCTCATACCAAGCTCTAGGAGTCTGATGTAATCCATACAAAGCCTTATCCAATCTATATACCTTATCAGGATATTTTGGGTCTTCAAAACTAGGTGGTTGACACACATATACCTGCTCATCAATAGTTCCATAGAGAAATGCTGATTTGACATCCATTTGATACACCTTGAACCCTTTAAAGCTTGCAAAGGCAAGGAACAGTCTAATTGCTTCTATCCTTGCAACTGGTGCAAAGACATCATCATAGTCTATTCCTTCCTCCTGTGTATAACCCTGTGCAACTAGCCTAGCCTTATTCTTGATTACAATACCTATCTCATCCTTTTTATTCCTAAACACCCACTTGGTGCCAATAGCCCTCTTGCCTCTTGGAAGGTCAACTAACTTCCAAACTTGCTGAATCTGAAACTGTAAGAGTTCCTCTTGCATTGCTTCCAACCATGAAGGGTCTTTTAATGCCTCTACTACTTTCTTAGGTTCTATCTGTGATAGAAAGCAGGCATTCACATCAAACTGTTCTAGATCCACGCCACTATGTTCACCTTGCACCATACCCCTAGTTCTGACAGGAGTGATGGGATCACCTATAATCTGCTCTATGGGATGGTCCTTGTGAATTCTTAAGTTAGGGATGTTTTCTTCAGTCGGTACATTCCCTAAATTAGACAAATCAGCCTCAGATCCACTCTCATTCCCAGAAGCATTACATACCTGATCTGCAACTGTTTGATTTTCAGATTCATTGTTTTGTTAGAGATCGGGAGATTCCTTATCCTTTGAAGGTTCAGCATTATCATTCATTGGACTAACAGCATTTGAAGAGTCATTTTGAAACAAAGGAATCACTACAAAGTCTTCAGTGGCTTTGTTTCTACCAACAGTTGTTGGACTTGATCTAACAGTTTCAGAACTGTTTGAGACAGTTTGTGGATTTGCACTAACAGCTGTAGGAAAACCTGCAACTGTTTCTGTAGAAAGCTCAAAAGAAAGAGATTTAGACAGTGCATCAATATCAAATAACCAATCAGGACCATTACCAGCAATATTGATCCTATTTTCATTAAAGGAGACATTCATACTCTCTTCTATGATCCTAGTAACACTGTTAAAAACTCTATATGCTTTACTCTGAGTGGAATATCCTACAAAGAATCCTTCTTCTGCTTTACTCTCAAATTTGCCTAATTGTGACTTGGTATTAAGGATAGTACAGGGACATCCAAATGGTTTGAAGAAGTTGATAAAAGGTTTTCTTTTAAGGAACAACTCATAAGGAGTTTTCCCTTTGGACTTGACTACTTGTACTCTATTCTGAACATAGCAGGCAGTGTTCACTGCTTCTGCCCAGAAGGTCATTGGGAGCCTAGAATCAACTAACATAGATCTAGCAGCCTCTATCAAAGTCCTATTCCTTCTCTCAGCCACTCCATTCTGTTGTGGAGTCCGAGGTGCACTAAACTGCCTTTCAATCCC
This sequence comes from Pulicaria dysenterica, assembly GCA_947179395.2. Taxonomy (NCBI): domain Eukaryota; kingdom Viridiplantae; phylum Streptophyta; class Magnoliopsida; order Asterales; family Asteraceae; genus Pulicaria; species Pulicaria dysenterica. The sequence continues at coordinate 35,876,987 of OX359295.1, forward strand.
TTTTTCCTCACAAAAACTGTTTAACTCATAGTTCTTAAACATAGAACCATTGTCAGATCTAATGACTTTCACTCTCAAATCAGATTGATTTTCTATCCTAAGAATAAGAGACTTAACTAAAGCAGCAGTTTCATCCTTAGTTCTAAGAAATTGAACCCATGTAAATCTGGAGAAGTCATCAACTATGACTAAACAGTAGGCTTTCTTCCCTATACTGACCACAGAAGTAGGACCAATAAGATCCATATGCAACAGTTGTAAGGGTGCAACAATGGAAGAAACTTCTTTGGACTTATAAGAAGTTTTGTGTTGCTTACCTTTGAGACAAGCCACACAATGATCATCACATGAGAACTATTTTTGGGGCAAACCTCTTACCAGATTGTTTTTAGCTAACAGATTCATGGTTTTAAAATTCATGTGACACATCCTTCTATGCCAAATGGCAGACTCATCATGAGATGCCTTTGATAGTAAACAACTTAATACATTCTGTTTAGAAACCTTTTGAGTGTCCAAACAGTATACATTATCCTTTCTAGGTATTCTTAAAAGAACATTCTTTTCATCCACTTTAAAATCTTTTGAAAGGATAATGTATTATGTGTCTGTGAACAGGACTTTGTTTCCATGGTCACAGATTTGAGATACACTTAACAGATTGTATTTGAGTTGTTCAACAAAGAAAACATCATTGAAAGTAAGTGTACCTACCTCTACAGCTCCCTTACCAGTGATTCTTCCTCCCTTAGCATTTCCTCCAAATGCTACATGTCCTCCATTGATTCTTCTGAAATCCTTCAAGTAGTGTGGATTTCCAGTCATGTGCCTTGAGCATCCACTATCCACATGCCAAATTTCTCCTTGATTGGCCCTATGAATGCTCTGCACAAATAAAACTTAGTTAGTAGCAGGAAGTACCCAGGCCATGCAGGTCTTGGGCACACCATTTAAATCATAATACTTAAACAAAGTTTGAGTCTTCTTGATTTCATCACAGTTAGACTTCTCTATCATGTGTGAAGAGTATTTAGTGACAACATGTGGTTTCCACCTGTTGTGATTAACAGTTGAGCCTTTTGAACAAACAGTTTTTGATTTAGGTAAAACAGTTGAGTCAGTTTGTGACTCAGTTTGATTAACAGTGTTGGCCCTTTCAGAAACTGTGTGTTTCGGCAATTTCACCCAAGCAAAACCAACAGTTTTTGGTTTTGACCTAACAGTTGTGGAACTGTTAGCCTGTTTTCTGTAACTTGGCAAACCAACAGTTTTTGGTTTTGGCCTAACATTTGTGGAACTGTTAGCCTATTTTCTGTAACTTGGCTTCTGGGTGCTATCGATCTGTGGGTTATAATAACAGTTGTGAGCTAAGTGATTTGCTCTCCCACATATATAGCACCTTTTGGTTTTGACTATAGGCAAACCAGTTCTTTGTTCCCAAAACTGGTTCCTATTTCTTTGATTTCCTCTCACAAGTGCTGAAGGAGGAAATTTCTGCACACCATGCTGTTTGCATGTGCACACAGGCACTTCAGTATGCCTTTTCACAGATTTGAGCTGAAACTTTGTCTTTGAAGCTTACTTCTTTGGTTTCTCAATTCCAACTTCACCAATCTTCTCCTTTTCCTTGGTCTTAACACTAACAGCTGAGGTTTTTGGGTTAGAACTGTTTGGGTTCTGTTTAGAACTGTTGGTGTAATTTTCAGGACTGTTTGCAGCAGTAGTGTAACTGTTTATATAATAAACAGGTTTGAAAGGTTTTGTTTCACTGGTGGAGGGTTCAGAGGTGGCTTTTACAAACACCACAGGTTTTAAAGATGATTTTGGTGTTGTAGGTTCACAACAGATGTGGTTTTCAAGAAGAATATCCTCTTCTTTCTTCACTACTTCCTCATTCTCATCATCACTCACTTCATGCACAAATCCTTCCTCTTCACTCTCTAAAATTGGATCAGCTGACTTTAAGTCTTCTTCTAATGGTTCATTAACATACCTATCAGTAACATCAGACATGGGAGTTATGTAGTTGTGATTGTATGGAGGTGGGGTTTGCTTGTATCCTAAACCTGTTTTAACCTTATCTCTGATTTGTGATTGTAACAAGGTTTCAAGCTTAAGATTTGTTGCTTTGAACATACTCAAATCCATATCCACACCTACTAACTTCTTTGTTAACTCATCAATCCTACTCTCTTTCTCACTCAGCTTTTTCTTAAGATTATCAATTTCTTCCTGAAGCTGCTCCTTCTCCCACTTATGATACTTTCTATCATAGTCCATTTGTAGTTCATTTACCTGATAATCTTTAATTTTCTTTTCAAAGCTTTCAATAACAGCACTAGATTCATATCGTCTCTCCTCCATTCTGCTCAGAGCAGCACATACCTTTTTGTTATGCTCCCTGAACCTTTTTACTATTGCTCTACATTCACCAGGGCATAGTTTAGAAGATACCTGTGTGTCTTTTGATTCTGGTGAAGTCAGCTTGATGGAGGCGTCAGTCAAGGCCATCAATGCCTTGTTTTGAGTAGCTTCCTCTGCTTGATCACTCCAATCATACCCATAGCCATCCTGTGAAACCAATGCTGATGAGGTTTGATTGGGTCTTTGTCCTTGACTCTGAACTTGTCTACCAGATCTGCATTCCCTGGCAAAGTGAACTTTGTCCTTGACTCTGAACTTTGTCCTTGACTCTGAACTCTGAATTTGTCAAAACCAGCCTGACCATTAGCCCTGAAGTTCATATTTTGTCTGCCAGTTCTTTTAATGAATCTTTTTGCTCTGACAGTTAACATGGCCATTTGCCACTTGAGATCCATCTCCTCAAGATCATCAGGATGCACTTGTTCAAGATCCTCATTGGTGAGGGTTGAATTGGCATGGCTAGCAAGAAATGCTTCAAGCACTGCATCAGGGGTGTTCACATCTAACCCAACAGCAGAATTAGTACCTGCACATACATCAACAGAATTAGATAAAGAATGGTTTGAGTCAATACCTGAGGATGAAAGGATAGCAGCATTGTGACTAGGGACTATAGACTTTCTTTTTCCCTCTATCTCTCCCTCAAACACAACCAAACTGTTGTATAGATCATCTAATTCTATGTCTTCCAATGAGTCTTTAGTCCTCCATTGTGCAGCATAGACAGTCTATTCTTCACCCAAGGACCTAAGAAACTTCCTATTAATCTCATCTTGCTCTAGTCTAACTTTTGCACTCTCAAGTTGACTAACTAGCTTATAAAACCTATCAAAAAGCTGGGTTAAACTTTCATTCTTCCCACTTGAAAAGTTTTCATAAGCCTGTTTAAGAAGGTCCCTTTGGTTCCTTTTGGAACTAGCATTCCTTTGAAATCTCTTTTCTAAGGCAACCCAAAGTTCATGTGCATCTTCAAACTTCTTGAACTGATGCTGATATTCGTTGGGAATAGCAATCTGAAGAATGATGAGGGCTTTCATCTCAATCATCCTTTCTTTCTTCTCAGCATCTGTTCTTGGTGGTGATTTCTTCTTTGGTTTTCCTGTTTCATCTAAATCAACAGCAGTAATGGGGTCCTTTTCTATGATTTCCCAAACAGCATAGTCCATTAATTGGACATGCTGCTTGATTCTTAGCTTCCACATCTCAAACTCAGTTGGTTTGAGCATGGGAACTCTAAAGTTTGACCCAGATCCAGTGTTATCAGAAGATCCAACAGACTCCATTGCAATGATATGAATGAAAAACACACGAAAAGATTTAGACAAACTTTAAATAGCAAAACACAGCAGATCTGTGAAAAACCTTCAAATAGTGATCAAAGGAGCCTTAATGAAAAGGCTCTGATACCACTTGTTAGGATCGGATATTACCAAATATCAATAACAAGAATTACCTTTAGAATTAAATCAGAATTGTTTAAAGATAATCTTTCAGTTTGATCACAATCAACTAAGAAGTTGCGGAATCACACTTAATTGATGTTTAAGGTTTTATCACAAGAACAATTCAACAATCAACACGAGAAAATACTTTCAAATATCAAGATGTTTATTAATAATCAATGATGATTACAATATTCACCAACACCTCTAATCTAACTCTTTTGTTAGACGAAGAACACAACTTGTTCTTAGTCTATGAAACTTAGAGGTTAACACACCTTTAGAAAAACAAATTAACAATGAAGTACGAATGCGTAAAATTCTATATAAAACAATATTCTACATCTGATATATATAGGCTCTTGATCCTCCTTGAATAGTTGACAGTTAGGCAATCTTCTATCTTCCGAGATAATCTTGATAATCTTCAAACTTGATCAAGATATACTTCAAATCCACAAAAATAGCATTTTTCATAAATAGCTCAACAGCAACTGTTTGTTGAATAAACAGTTCTGAATTTCTTCTAACAGTCTTCATTTCAAGGTCTTCTAACAGTTGTGTATAACCGAACTAACAGTTCTGATCTTTTGTACTAACAGTTGTAAAACTTTCAACAACTGTTAGCTACAACTGTTTTCACTGAATACTCTAACATTTTTACTTTGCATGTCCAACAGTTTCAATGACTTAGCAAATTTCCCAACAATGTAGTCGGTGACCAAAGACAAAGGTGGGGGCGGCGGAGCAGCGGCTGTGTTAACAGATTAAGGTCGAAAGGTAATCGTTAACAGGCAAAAAAGAGGAGGGCGGTGATGGTCGAGGGGCAAAGCGGCGATAATGGTGGTGAGCAGACGGCGATGGTCGACCGTTGAGGCGTTGATCGTGAGCAGATAGAAGGAGACACATACCTAACGGAGAGTGGAGCGTAATTAAGACGGCAGGAGACGGCGGCGATAGGTGAGTTGATGGATTAGGGCTATTCTTTGCTGGAATCTTTGTCATCTGTACTTCGGTCGATGGTAGTTAATCTTCGATCGTTGTTGTACAGCGTGAGGCTGCGATAGGTTGCTGCAGAAGGCGGCAATAAGTGGCTGAAGGAGGCGGCCAATCTGCGATCCATTCTAGGGTTCTGGAGAGAGAATACGTGACAATTATAAAGGGAGTTTAAGAAAGTCTCGTGGCTTTCTATATTCAGAATGAATGAGTTTTGAAAAGACTTCATTACCCCTATTATTTAAAATTAAAATCTTTTTATTTTAACTTAATTACGAAATTGCCACAAGTAATCTCGTCCATTGATTAAGTCATCTAATAGCCTAGAATGCTTCTCGCGTTTCTCGCAATAAAATAGCTTCTCGCATGAACCTTCCTCTATATATATATATATATATATATCTATATATATATATATATATATATATATATATATATATATATATATATATATATATATATATACTGTTGGTCACAAAGAATTAGTTCATTAATTAGGGTTTTGACACGGTTGTTCAAATCGTTTATTGACCTGAGGGCTTTGATTTGCTCTTTGATTCGTGTTATAATAATCCTCTTTCACATATAAGTTTAAAACCTAAAAGATAATAAACATTAAATGTTCAAGGAAAACTTAGTCAATTTAATGCAAATTGTATTTTAACAAGCATGGCCCTTGCTATTGCGAGGGGTAAATTAGTTTTACTAAAATAATATTATAAATTTTAGCAAGAATTAATTCTAAATAAATTTGTTTCTCTATTCAAAAAATAAATTTGGATGAAAGCTAGGTAATATAACTTTTATCTATTATATTAAAAAAATTCATTATGATAACATCATCAAACTTACATTAAAGTTTAAATAATGAAATATATATATATATATATATATATATATATATATATATATATATATATCAAAATTTTTAATTAGCCCCAGCCTCACCTAGCTTCAGCCTCTTAAGGGATTATAGGTGCTTGAGATTCTAGTTTTTTTAATCTCAGGCCTCTAGCCTCGTTCCGGTGTTAAAATTTTAAGGAGATTATCAATTAATTAGCCTCAATCCCAACATAACTGAGGCTTGTTACGCCAAGCACACCCTAATTTAATATAGACATATAACATGTATATATGAAAAAGGAAACTAAAAAATCTGCTCTACATTCATGAGATATCTAAAGATTAAAATATTTAATTGTGTGGAGATCAAGATATCATGAGAAAGATTAATATCTCATGAGATAACATGATCTCATGAGAAAATAAATATCATAAATAGCAAAATTATAAAATTACCCCTTAATATCTCAAGAGAATTTGATATTTTAGTTAGCAAATTGATAGATATAGTAATTTCTTTGATATAAAGTTCAACATAGTTTAATATTTTAATTTTAATTTCTTTTACGTTCAATTTTTAATCTGATTCCGATTACATCATAATTATTTTGCAAACAAATCACATATCAAATAATATGAAAAAAAATCACATATTAAATCAATATAGTTATATGTGAATTAAGATAAGTGAACATATATAAACTAGAAACTTAGCTAAACACACAGATCCACCCAATATTACACCCATATGTCCACTATCGAAATTTGAACACATAACTTTAAGATTAGAAAATAACTTTTTTTCCAATTGTTATCCAAGTCCCTTTGGTTGGAGAGTGATAATGTGTTTTAGTGTTGTTTATTGACCTGCCTCAAACTTAAGTTATCAATTCAAAAAAAATTATCATTGAATGATTAAGAAAGGGTGAGAGTTTGTGACGGTCTTCGAAGATAGTGACCTCCCCTATTTATTAGGATTTGTTGACTTTTTTTAGACCGGGTCACTAAGACTAACCCACTAAGTTTATAGTTGATAATAGTTCTCAACCAATTCAAACTAAATCGTTAAATTTTTTTACGACTCCTAAACTATTTTATTTTGTTCATATTGAGACTCGAATCCATGATCTTTGATTAATGGAACACCACACTAAAACACTTAGTGCTTATCACTAGGCTTCAATCTGAATGATTTATATTTAGGGTCGTGATATTGTTACTGACAAAATTTTACATCCACTGAATAAATATACTTTGACATTTATGCCCTTTCATTTATTTTAATCTTACATGCATTACGCCCCGTTCTCGAGTTATTTTTTGGAAGGAAAGGGAGGGGAAAGGAAGGAAAACATGAAAGTTGTATGTTCTTGAGTTTTTTTAAGAAGGGAAAGGGAGGGGAAGGGAGGGGAAAAGAGGAACTATTTGTTCAAAAATCTATCCTCCCAAAAGTGGGATGATTGGAAAGGAAAGAACTCCCCCTCATTTTCCTTCTAACTCAAAAACACACATTAATTCTTTTTTTTCTTTCCTTCCATTCCCTTCACTTTTTTTTCAATCACTTTCCTTCTTAAAGAAACTTGATAACTAGACGTTAAAGTTGAAGAGTGAGAAAAAGAATTCCCTCACCTCACTTGGAGACTGAAATTGAAACAAGTATACACTAGGTTTAGGTCAAAGCTTATTTTTTCATGGTGAAATATTTGTCGGAGCTTCACTAATCACCGTTTATTCTTGCCGGAGTTTTCGTTCTTCACTAGTTGCCACTGGACTTCACTAGATTCTTCGTCTTCATTAGTCGTCGTTCAGTTTCGCCAGAGCATTCGTATATACCCGTTGCAGTTTAGTTTCGTCATAGCCTTCGTTCTTCACTAATCGTCATTTGGTTTCGCCGGAGCCTTTGTCTTCAACGGTCGCCGTTCGGTTTCGCCGGAGACTTCATCTTCACTAGTCGACGTTTGTGCCGGAGCCTTCGTCTTCATTGGTTTCCGTTCGGTTTCTCCGGAGACTTCTCTTTCCCTAGTCGTTGCCGGAGCCATCGTTCTTCACTAGTGGCCGTTTGGTTTTGCCGGAGCCATCGTTTTCACTAGTTCCGTTTAGTTACGCCCGTAGCCTTCGTCTTCGCTAGTCTCTGTTCGGTTCACCCATAGACTTCATTCTTTACTAGTCTCCGTTTCCTTTCACCGGAGACTTCGTCTTCGCTAGTCGCCGGTTCAGTTTCTTGGTTGCCTTAATCTTCACTAGTTGCCAATGTAGCAACTAGCAAGCGTCACCTGTCATCACAGTACTATATTATGGTGTGGGTTCTATCAATTTACAGAAACAATTATTTCTACTTAGCTTAGTTTCAAATATATTTTACACTGATTAGCAAGTAGGGAAATATAAAAAAGTTTGAAGGTAAAGGAAAAAAAAGTCTTAGGCTTGCTTAGCAAGTAGGGAAATAGGTCATTTTAATTAATGTCCATGTAAAATAAAACAAGGGATAAAAAGTGTCAAATGACATTGGATTTCAGTGGATGAATAAATTGAAGTCGTGAAAGTATAATTCCCCTTATATCTAGTATATAAACCATATAATATTCTCTTTTATTATTAATTTTAAGACTTTAAAACTTAATCAAGAATGAATATTGACGTTTCATTTATTTCACTCACTCCTAATTTACTTTTAACATTTTATTTATTTAAAATATATATCTTACTAACACACTATCTCATACAAACACAATTATATACCTACCACAACATAATTTCCAAAATCTAATTAACTTCTTTCTTCTTATTTTATAAATATAAATCTTTTTTCTTATTTTAATGTGTTTTAGAATTTATTTTTAAAATTAATAAAATAGTTTGACGCAAATAAAAGAAAAATTAAAAAAAATGGACATGTTGCTGAAGCAAATATTTTTGTGACATTAAATCGCGCGATAACATATCATTATATTCTTGAAAGTGACATATTGTAAAACAAAAACTATTTGTCGCCACAACATTGCGCGAGTATAATGTTAGTTTAGGTTAAATAGTAGTTGATTAGTTACTCATTACTTCAACGTTCCATATTATTGTGTAATTAGGTACACTTTGTGGTAGCCTATACCGCTGATATTGAATTAAATTTTATAAGCTGTTTTTCTCACGTCATAAACCTTCATACTTAAATGTATGTACTTATATAAAAAAGTTTAGTCGAGAACTATCTTTTGTATGAGAACTGTGATAACTGTTTGTAACATTATTAATGTTCTATTAATATGGTATTTTGGTCATTCATATATTCACCAATCATGAATTGTGTTCGATTGAGGGCTTATTAATTTGGGATACTTGATTTTTCAAAAACTCTCTTATTAATGAGTCATTAATGTGTTATTCATGTATCATTAATAAGCCGTCAAAATTTTTTATCTATTAATTAATTTTAATTAAGAGTTAAGATTTATCATCACAATTCTAGTAATTATTTCATTATTTGTACCCACTATTATGTAACATTTTACTTCTTAGATTTACCTCAAAAGTCAAAACTCAAACCAAGGGCTACTTCGCTACTTCGGTCCACGTTTTACCAATTTCCAAACCCTTTTTCTTATTTAATTCTTACTTATTCTTTATTAGTTTATTTAGATTTGGATTATATATATTTTTCCTTTTAATTTATAATAATATTACAATACATCTACTTTAAAAAATTTCAAAGGCAAAATTCAAATTTTCTAATAGTGACAGCTACTAATATATTACTTTAATTTATTAATTGTTTAAAGTTACATAAGTTTTTTTATTTTTTATTATTATTAAATAAATCTAGTTAAACATGTCGACTTCAACTTATTATTTTTGTGTTGATCGTTTTCGTGTTAGTTACGGTTCGACCAATTTCTAACCTATCTAAGTTTCGTATCATGTTCATATTAACTTAAGTCATGTCTGGTTTTAATTGAGTTTCATAGCATGTCAAGAATTTACACCTACCTAATGGAAAGTTTGAGATTTCAAAGAATTAGGATCATTTTATCTCAAAAAACAAAACAAAAAAAAAAACAAAAAAACAAAAACCAAAACTTTTAAAAATATATCATCAATATACATCTAACTCCCTTGAATACTATCACCTTCTCTCTCCCTTTACACAGTCATCACTAGCTAATGTTAGCCCCACCTCCATGCATCTCCTTTCAACTCTCATGCAACCACTTCTCTACAATCACCTCTCCTCACAGCTTAGTAGTTAAGATAAAGGTACTATTTAATTTTTTAACTCAATAAAAGGATGATAAATGTCAATTTCTAATGAAAAAGATATCGTGACTAAGGCTCGTATTGAGGCAAGTTCCGGTTATCATGTTCGTATTAATTACTTGTGTTTATAGTTAACCTATTTCTGCCAGATGTAATCGCCGAGTATTTCTTTCGGTTTTCCATTACTCGAATTCCTTTTTTGTATTGATACGATTTTTTTCTGTTCAAACTTTAGAATTCAATGTTCAATTTGACTTGATTCAAACTTCAAATTTGCTTTTCGTTTCAATTTGATTCAAATTCGATTTTATTTTTTTGATTCAACTTCTTTCGAATACCAATAAATAATGTTACTAAACAACTGAATAAAAATTAAAATAATCTCATTACATACAATTATAAATCTAATACAAATATTAAACTACAAATTTCAAGTAGTCAAATATTAAAGTACGTGCCAAAATATCAAATACCAAAATGATGTAATATATATTTTTTTAATTTTAAATCTTGTATTGTTTTATTAGAGAAAAAAAACACATACAAACACGAGAGTTGTGTTTAATAAAGTCCATATAAAAAATATAGTCCTGGAATTTTAATATTCAATCACAAGTGATTCAGTATACAATCACATGTGAATTATGAAAATGTCACTCCGCCCAAAATTTTAAAATTGAATCTGGACCATTCAATTTATGAGGCTGATCCAAAGGCTAAAATTAGTTCCTCACACTACAAAAAATATGTCATTTATCCACACTTCATAAAAAGCGTGTAAAAATTTTAAGCATTGTCACGTTTATAAGTGTGAAAAATGGTTTGGAGAATAAAGATTGTTAGAAAAAGAAAAAACTTAACATTTATAGACGTGAATTTTTACTTTTAAAAGTCCACGCTTTTAAATGTGTGAATTTAGTAATAAATAGATGATTATAGAAGTTCACACTTAGAAGTGTGGACTTTTGTAACCCTAAAATTATTTTTTAAATTTTCCACGCTTAGAAGTGTGAACATTTAGATAAGTTGTCTACGCTAATAATTGTGAATTTTGATTCCAATTTTCTCACTTTCAAATGTAAAGATTTGATAGAAATTAGTAGCACCCGTTTTTTCCACGCTTGATCGTAATCCTCCACGGTTTTAATTGTATTCATATTGATAAAAAAAGTGTGAATAATCAGCATCTTTTTTGTAGTGTCAGAACTATGGATTTAGTATGGACTATATTGAACACTTATCACAAACACGAATTTAAATCCAAACACAATACTTTGTTTTTGTTTCAAAATAAATTTTATCATCCTTTATTAATCTAAAATTTGAACATCACCTTTATTGACTAATTTCAACATTTATGTTACCTTTTTATGTAATTTACGTATTATAAAAATTAGCTACGTCGTCAATTTTAACCAATTATCTGCTATAACAGTAAACAGTTACCTTGTTTCTATTAGTAATTGAAATATTAACTCCTTTTTTGATCTTAAAATTTTTGAGTCACCTTTATTAATATTTATTTTACATTTGTCCGCAATTTACCCGAATTAACCTACGTGAAATTCAACCATGGTCCAATTTTTTCCGTTGAATAATCCAATTACGTGTGCGGACATTATTGACAATTAAGCTCATTCATCTTTTAATCCCGGCCTCCTCACCATTTCCTCCACCAAAATTCCTTACTCTTAACAAAAAGCTTGCCTATCTTAATTTTGTTAACATCTTCATACACAGAAGCAATTGATTAAGTGGGAAGGTGATTGCGTGGTGCTCATCATATTGCAAAACAATGACACTTTTACCGAATAGGGTAACTGCTTTGGCATCAATTGTTGCCCAACAACTATTTCTTGCTATCTCAAGTCACATAGTGTCGATCGATGTTATGAGCTTGGAAAGCTTGCGCGGAGACGGGTCACCTGGGTCAGCCTTCTTGGTGGATGGGAAGTTCATACTTAATTACCTTGGTTGACTGATGTTTTGCTTCCAATATCACTTTTATGGATTATTGGATACTAACAGCAGGAACAGTACTTATATGGTTTGCTTCTAGCAACGCGCGTATAAGGATTTACAAGACTTTGGAAGCAACAAATCACCGATAGGTGTTATTTTAGGTACGCGATCCATTAATCTTTTCATATATATATAGGGGGGTTCATTCGAGAACCGTTGTTAGCACGAGAACTGCGAGAAGCGCGAGAACCGCGAGAACCAATCGCAGCCGTTCCTTGGATATGGGGAAGATCATGGATGGAGGGCGTGGAGGGATAGAGTGTGGCAGGGTGCATGTAAGGAATTCATGGGTGGGCAATGACATTGAAGTAGGGGGAATTAAACGGCTCAGATTGGTTCTCACGGTTCTCGCGCTAACAACGGTTCTCGAATTACTTCTCTCTCTCACTCTCTCTCCCTCTCTCTCTCTCTCTCTATATATATATATATACACATATATATATATATACATATATATATACAGGGGACGTTCAAACGAGAACTGTTTTTCGTACAAGAACCAATCTTAGTCGTTGATTTGATAAAGTGGAATTCATGGATGTGGAGCGTGAGGGGATTAAGTGTGGCAGGGTGCATGTGATGAATTAATGGGTAGGCAAAGACATTGAAGGTGGGGAATTGGACGGCTCAAATTAGTTCTCATACGAAAAACAGTTCTCATTTAAACTTCTGCCTATATATATATATATATATATATATATATATATATATATATATATATATATATATATATATATATATATATATATATATATATATATATATATATATATATATATATATATATATATATATATATATATAGGGGGTAAGGTTATATAAAGAACCACTCTTAAACATAGAACCTAAAGAACCCTTGTGGTGATGACATGTGACATTATGAATAGAGGCAAAACTGGAAAATTAAAAAAAAATACACATCCCACGCGCCTCCTCCTTCTCTTCCAGCAAATCACATTTTTAATAAAAAAAAAAACCACCCAAACATTTAAATAATCATAACTTCTTCGTTTTTTAGCGTTTAAGCGAGAAAATTATACCATTGGATTCAGTTTTTCATCATCTTTCAAACAAGACTAGGCTTTATATATTTTCGAAACTTTTTTTTTTTAATGCAAATTTTCCAAAAGTTTGCATTTGCATCTGGGTTTCATTCAAAATGCAAAATGCAAACTGAATTTGCATTTACACATTCTGATTCAACGAAAAACCAGTCCAAAATGCAAAAAAACACAGCCCAAAATGCAAATTACATACTTAAACCCAAAATGCAAAATGCAAACTGAGAACTTCATTTGCATTTACACATTATGATTCAAAGAAAAACCAGCCAAAATGCAAAAAAAAAAAAAAAAACAGACCAAAATGCAAATTACATACTTAAACTCAAAATGCAAAATTTCATACACAATACTACAATGCAAAATTTCCAAACACAACACTACATCAGTTATTTGCTTCTATTATCTTCTTTCAAAACTCACAAATAACAAAATTATTCGAGCATGAATCATAAACCAAACACAAATTCAACTTTAATATAATCTGGAAAACAAATTTCAACTTTGTTGAACAAACCTAAACAAAAAAACCAAATTGTTCCACATCTGCTTTTTCAAAAAATAAAACTTTTACATAAAAACTATAATAGACATACATATAATATATATGATTGTACTGCTTCTACAAAATCTGCATCTCAATGACAAACCTTCATGTTTTCATGTATGGCTTAGAAAAAAAGGAGGTATAAACAATGAAGTTAAAGCTCAAAAAAAGCAACTGTTGGTTTCAACATCATCGTCAAATCACCCCCCGACTTTAGACGAAAGAAAAATCGACGGTGGATTTCGCCGGAGGAAGTGTCGGAGGTGGTGTCGTCGTCGGTCGGGGATCGTCGTAGGTAGCGTCGGCTGGATGAAGATTGCCTGACCCAGTGTCGTCGTCATCAGGATCGGCGTAGATAGTGTTGGACGGAAGAACGGTCGCCGGAGGAGAGGTTGCCCTCTGCACATGTGGTGGCTAAAATGGAAGAATATGGTGGAGGAAGATGGAGATCAGGAGAGAGGCGGAGAAGAGATAAAATAGGAAGAGTGGTTTTTTTTCTTCCAAAATTACCCTTTTCAAGTTATAATTGGTTTGAAATTATAATAAATTGTAGGATTTCATCTCAGCCTTTGATCTTTAAATCCAATGACCCATAATTGTTCTTTAGGTTCTATACTTAAGGGGGGGTTCTATATTGATGCTATTTCTATATATAGGTAGAGATCTAGTAAAAAAAGTTATGGTACTAAATGTAAGAAGAGATCTTGGCCATAGGATCAAGTACAAAGTCAACAAAGAAAAGTCAATAAACACATTAAATTTCGGAATTAAAAAAATTGAAAAAGGTTAAATTGGTAAATCATCAACTAAAACAAAATAACCGCCAGTCAAATTGGTCCTCTCTCTCCCCGATCGACGCCATCCAGTGAAACCCATCCCGACGTGCACCCGGTGAACGGATCATAAGTCGTCGGTGTTCATTAATCGACGACAATGGACTTCGACGCCGACGTGCATCAATCGCCGACGTGCATCCATCTCCGACGTGCATCCAGCCTCTCCCCGACGGCGTGTGCATCGACGGACCTACACAAAACAGGAATGCACAATCACCTGAGCGGCGGCGTATGCATCGACGGTACCTCCACGAAAAGCAGCGGCGGCGCGTGCATCTCGTATGTGATGCAGCGCCGGTTGCAGGGCGTGTGCATCTGGGATGCGGCGGAGGAAAATAGATGGAGGCGGTGGTGGCGAATCATTTTGTGAGGGTATGCGACAGAAATAAAAAAAATCTAGGGTTGCAGAGGGAAGTTAGCGACCGGCGACAGAGAACAGCGGCGGAGATGGCTAATGATAGAAACAGGCGACGTCAAAACGACGATTGCCGGGTTAGGGTTTCGTTGATGATTTCTCACAGCGGCGTTTGTACAGTTGCGAAATCGATGGTGGCCTAAACTGAGAGCACGACGCTTTTTTTACTGAAAACGTGGGGGGAGGGAATTAAGGATGAGAAAGAATAAAAGAAATCAACTACCCAATATACCCTTTTATTACTTTTGACACATGTCACCATCACAATTCTTTTTACATTTAGTACTTTAATATATTCTTTACTTGAATCCAATTCTCTCTCTCTCTCTCTCTCTCTCTCTCTATATATATATATATATATATATATATATATATATATATATATATATATATATGGGAGGGTTCAAACGAGAACTGTTTTTCGTACGAGAACTGCGAGAACCAATCTCAGTCGTTCCTTGAATATGGGAAGTTCATGGATGGAGAGCGTGGAGGGGATCAAGTGTGGCAGGGTCCATGTGAGGAATTCATGGGTGGGCAATGACATTAAAGGAGGGGGAATTGGACGGCTCAGATTGGTTCTCGCAGTTCTCGTACGAAAAACAGTTTTCGTCTGAACTTTTGTCTATATATATATATATATATAAATATATATATATATATATATATATATATATGTGTGTGTGTGTGTGTGTGTGTTATTCTAGGTTCTCGAATGAACTTTTCTCATCTGAACGCAATTCACATTTTGTAATACCAAAATACACCTATTAATAATCATTAATGGCTGTTAAAAACAATTCTCGTACGAAATACAGTTATCGTTTGAACTTTTTCATATATATATATATATATATATATATATATATATATATATATGGGAGGGTTCATTCGAGAACCGTTGTTAGTGCGAGAACTGCGAGAACCAATCTCGGTCATCCTTTGATATGGGGAAGTTTCATGGATTTAGAGCGTGGAGAGATAGAGTGTGGCAGGGTGCATGTGAGAAATTCATGGGTGGGCAATGAAATTGAAGTAGGGGGAATTGTACGGCTCAGATTGGTTCTCGCGCTAACAACGGTTCTCGAATGAACTTATATATATATATATATATATATATATATATATATATATATATATATATATATATATATATATATAGGGGAGGGTTCATGCGAGAAACTCCCTTATTGCGAGAAGTGCGAGAAGCATTCTCATCCTTTGATTGCATTTAGATCTTGTGGATATAAGTAATCATATTTATTAATTTTATTTAGCTAAAAAGGGCATAAATGTCAACATAAATTTTATCTCTCCAATTAACCTTCTCTTTCATCTCTTTCTAAATTCCAAGTCGAAAATTACACAAATCAAAAAATATCTAAACTTTTAATATGTATAATCAGATTTTAATATATATCATAAGATGAAATGAATCTTTTAGTATTTTCAATGATAAACTTAAAATAATTGTAGAAACTGATATGCTCGTTCATTAATAACAACCACACTTGTAGGTATGTTCAGTGATAGACAACAATTTAACTGAAACTGATATATTAGTTCACTAATAAACAACTACCAGATACACATTTTTACAACATTTTTAGTTAGTCTTCATAAATAAATAATTGTCTACGTATACAGAGGTTAGAACACACATAAACATCCAAACAAAATTCTTCTGTTTTATAGCACATTAACATAAAACCTCCAAAATTAATTGTTCACTATTGAATGAAAAAAACATATAGCACAGTAGTATATATTAAACCAAAAATCCTAAATTTCTAAATGAAAATGTAACCCAAAAATCTCAATACTAATTCTTCAATGTTCTTTAGTTCACCTGTGAATACAAAAAAACATAAATATATATATTAATCGCAAATCAAAACAAATTACAAGATCTGTGGAAAAAGAAAAAAAGAAAAAGAAAAAGAGAGAAAAAATGGTAGCTACGGGGAGGCAACGAAGGGTTACAGACGGTGTACTCGGCGACGACAAAAGGGCAGAGGTGGGAGCGGCAGAGCGGTGGCGGTGTTGGCAGACCGTCCAGGTGCTGATGGTAGTGGTGGTGAGAAGGGCAGCGACGATCGACGGCCCAAGCGGCGGTGATGGTCGATGTGCCAAGCGACGATAATGCTGGTAAGCAAGGCAGCGATTGTCAACCGGCCAGGCGGCGTTGGTGAGCAGGTAAGAAGAGACATGTACCTAACAAACAGTGAATCGCTCGTGGTAGTTACTGGTGTGTTCGCCGTCATCTGATGAGGAGGAGAAAGGCGATGATGGCTGCAAATAGATAGGTTCCAGTGGTATTCTTTATGCACGTATAGGTGGCCGGCGACTTAAAGAGAGGGAGGCGGTGTCGGTGGTGCAGTGATATGAGGTTTTCTGGTGGTGTCGGCGACTTGAAGAGAGGGTTGTGGTGTCGGCAACTTGAAGATGAGGAGAAAGACGAAAACTAGAAAAAGATTAGGGTTTTCTAGTGGATGCTCAATAGATATAAGGAGAGGTGAGGGAGAGACCGATGAAGTTAGAAGAGAGATAAAATGGTTTCCATTTTATTGTTTTACAAAATGACTTTATTGCCCTTTTTTTTATTAATTAACTAACATAAATTTTGACAATATTTACTAAATTGCCATAGTATATATAAGCCATTGAACTGATCATCTAATGGTCTACATTTCTTCTCGCACTTCTCGTAATAAGGGAGCTTCTCACATGAACAACCCTATATATATATATATATATATATATATATATATATATGGGAAGATTCAAATGAGAAGAGACTAAATCTCAGCCGTTCATTTTATAAGTGGAATTCATGGATGGAAAGCGTGAGGGAATCGAGTGTGACAGGGTGCATGTGAGGAATTCATGGATAGGCAATGACATTGAAAGAGGGGGAATTGGACGGCTGGGATTGAGTCTCCTATTCTCAATTGATTTAAGGTTCTCATTTGAACCTCCCACTATATATATATATATATATATATATATATATATATATATATATATATATATATATATATATATATATATATATATATATATATATATATATATAGATAAGGGTTCAAACAAGAACTGTTTTTCGTATGAGAACTACGAGAACCAATCTTAGCTGTTGATTGGATCAAATGGAATTCGTAGATGTGGAGCGTGGGGGGATCAAGTGTGGCAGGGTGCATGTGACGAATTCATGGGTGGACAATGACATTGAAGGATGGGGAATTGAACAGCTCAGATTGGTTCTCGCGGTTCTCGTATGAAAAACAGTTCTCGTTTGAACTTTTGCCTATATATATATATATATATATATATATATATATATATATATATATATATATATATATATATATATATATATATATATATATATATATATATATATATATATATATATATATATATATATATATATACTAGCATCGTACCCGCGCAATGTTGCGGCGGTAAATAGTTTCTGTTTTACAACACGTCATTTTCAAGATGTAATGATATGTTATTCCCGCGATTCAATGACAAGAAAAAGTATTCAACAATATGTCCGTTTTTTTCGAACTTTCTTATATTTGTATCAATTAATTTATTAAGTTTAAAAATAAATTCTAAAAAGCATAAAAATAAAAAAAGATTTATATTTATGAAATAAAGAGAGAGAAGTTAATAAGATTTTGAAAATTATTTTGATATAGGTGGATAATTGTATTTGTGTAAAAGAGTATGTTAGTGGGAGAGTATATTTTAATTAAATAAACAGGTAAAGTAAATTAGGAGAGTGAAATGATTAAATATTGAGTGGATAAGATTAATTTAGATAAAATGAAAGGTGAGGATGTATTGTTGGTTGAATTTTAAGAGTTTTGAATAGTAAAGAGGAGAGAGAGGGTTGTATGTTTTATATAGTAGTATAGATACTAATATATAAATAATTTAACATTCTCTCTGCCCCTCCATTTTAAAAGTTCTTAATTTTCAATCAAGACAACATCTTGACCATTCATTCTATCAAAACTAATCTCATCCGCCAAATTTCTTTACCATTTCAATCTCTTTCTTAATTACCTTAACTTTTCATTTAGTTAAATACTAGATTTAGGACCCGTGCACGCACGGGTAGTTCAAAATAAATTTTAAACAATAACTTTGTAAACGAAAAAATAATAAAGTACTTAAGTAACGCGTTAAATACAATACATGAAGTAATAAGTAATTACTTTTATAGAATAAAAAAAAGTAATTACATTGGTTGTTTTATCGGTCGGATTGTCATTGTCATCACAAATAAGAACTTTTAATTCACTCCTACTCTTAACACGTGAAAGTGCGACAATAAACCAATAGTAGACAAATACTGCCCCGACTCTTGTTAATAGTCATTGCAAAACAAACCATGATCGAAATTGTCTTCTTTAAAATTTCGCTGTTTTTGAATCTGATGGAATCATCTTCATTCTAGAAATATATTCGGTGACACCAATATTCTTCCCAGAAATAATATATACAATAACTACATATTAGGCGATAAAGTGAGATTTTTATAATTTGTAAAGCTTGGTAATGGAATTATATAACGTAACACTATTTGATATAAAGAATATTTTTATAATAATTAACTTATAAATATTGATAATTTCACCCTGATGGTTAATGATAAAAATGAATATTAAGATCTCAAAATCAATAGTTTAACATGTGCACAATTTACTTTTAAATGAAACCTAATGCATATATAATATAGGATTGCTTGAAGTTCAAAACATGTTATTGACAATTGTTTCTGGTAGGTAGTTAACTTCATAACTTTGAAATGTGAGTGTGGATTAGACAGGTTAAACCCCATAGCCATATATATTTGAAAGTGATCTTAAATAACCACCATAACATAGAAAATGATTAGCGAGCAACTATTTCCGCTGTATACAATAGAGGAAGAGCAGTTGATTACATAAAAATATATACTGCTTTAATGCTAGTACTTTTAACCATGTAACACATTTAGATATGACTACAGATTTTGACCGAAAGTTAAATATGAGAAGGTAGAGAATGACCGAAGTATCCGCTACAGATTTTTTGACCGTTATTGGGGAAATGAGTGTAGCATAAAAAAATAGAACTCAGAGGACAAAACTAAGATATTGTTGAGAATCTATTAACGGGTCAATATTAAAGATTGCAGTTTGAATCCATTTACCTATAAATAGGTTAATTTGGGTTGCAGTTAACTTCGAAGGAGAAAGAACCATAAAAAAGAACCATAACTTCTTATAAAATCTGTGTTTATCAAATGGATCTTTACGGAAAAAGAACCATAAAAAAGGTAGATCTTTACATTCTTGTGCAAAAACTTCTTATAAAAAATCGGGCATAACAACTCTTGATAGTCCTTGTAATGTTACTAACCATATGCAAGACCTAAAAGATAAATGCAATCGAATCAATTCACAAATATATACAATGATAAATTGATAATAATAACCATCATCACAACAAATATCACAAATATAGTTAATATGAATCATAAGAAAACTTATCTATAAAAAATGCCAATCAAAGGGATAGAAAGTTAAGATCTACAGTTGCCTCGTATAAAGAAGGTATTTCTTCAATGAGTCTGGAAACTTCCTATATAAATCCAGAAAGGGTATGATTCATAGACGCCATCTAAGTCCCAAAAAAGTTGTCCTAATCGTGTCATTAAGCTTCACATCTTTAAACAAATTAACCCTAAAGACAAATGAGATATGTAGGCGAAAAGATGAAGATGAATTACAAACAGAAAATAAAAAACTATGAATCTTAAAGTGGAATCACAACGGATAATAGACTCTTTAAGAAAAAGACACGTGTTCTTAATGCGGAAAGATCGAAGAACATATATTAGGCGCAATACTAAAACTAAAAAGACCTCCTTTAAAATAACCTAATATCTATGCATATGGAAGTTTTAGTTTAGTCACGTTATTTTAATAGTGAAAATGCATTTCGTGGAAACTGTATTTGAAAACACTATTTTATCATTGGTCCTACACCAAGATTGCATGCATAAAAAGTAATTCATTTCAAATCAATTTTGAACTCACCTGTTATATAATTTTTTTTTTTTTTGAAAAGCACCTGTTATATATTTATTTCAGTTCAGAACCCAACCTTCTTCCCTTTTGCGGAGCATGATGCATTTGAAGAACAATAAAGTCCTTAATTTACTGCATGCATCATTCAATTCTTCTGTGTTACGAAAGAAAACAAACAAAATAAGAAAATCATGGTTTAATTTCTATGAAACACAAACATAAAGAAAAGCAAATTGCTAGTTAGAAAACAAAAGAACACATTGGAGATATACATATTTAAGTACGAAAGAATACATTTCAAATCAATGAGTTTGTCTAATTACATCAGAACCTAAAGCTAACATGTCGTTTGTCATGTTTTAAGATCAACAATTTAAAAATCAAGTTACGAAAACAATACCTATTAGTAAACTGATGGAACACAAAGCATCATTTAGTATTATGCACCGGAGGGTATTTGAATGTATCTTTGAAGAGAGATTATAGAAAATTGAAGGACCAGATGCTTAAACACAAAATAAATAACCCTTCCAAATATCTTTCATCAACAGTCCCATTATTATACTTCCAAAACACTTCATCCCTTGTAGCATATCATTAAGACCATATTCAACTTACTCGAACAAAAACCTGAAGAATTAAGGAACACCATATCAAACTTGTAGCATCAAATACATTGCAAACTCAGAAATAGAAACCAAAGAACAAATACTATTTTCACAAACATAGACTCCACGAAACTCATAATAGAAATAGAAACTTAAAAACTATTACTCATAAACATAAACCTTGAGAAACTAAGAAAGAAAATCATAAACTTCTACTCAAGAAAATTAGAAACACAAGCATACCCAAATTCGACGGTTCAAATTGGAGGAAATCTGAGATACAAAAGTAAATAAGAAGCAAGGTATTAATTAAATAACGAATAGGTAGAATGGTGGATAATGTATAACGATGTAAAGATTCTTTTTTATTCAAATAACCACTTATAAATAAGTGTAAAATGTTCAAAAAAGTTAGTAAGTTTATTAGGGGTGTAATGGAAAACAATTTTTCACAAAGGTAAAGTTATTTATATAGCAACATAAAAGGTTTGTGTTTAAAACTTTATATACATTTGAAATGACTTTAAGTCCATTTGACCTGCTTGACCCAGTTTTTTAATTCGACTAATTTGACCCGTTAGAGATATAAAATAATCCAAATCAACCCATTTATACGTATAATTGTTGATATTGCAACTTCTACCGTACAATATTATCTAATTCTTAGTGAGGAAGAAATACCTCATCTGAAAATGTTCTTAGAGCGGTCATATGCTTCATCCGCAAATAGTTTAAATATCGCGTATGAGACGGGTCGATCAGATATAATCATCATTCGTGTCTTATTTATGTGATCCTTGCTTCTTATATTAATCTAAAAACAATTAGCAACCATAACATCAGCTAGCTAAGAAAGAGGATACAACATATACATTTTGTAAATGATGAGAACAACGGAAGCCTGCATATTCCTCTTCACTCTACAGATAACATAAAAAATTTATAGCATATTACACCCTACAAACAATGTAAAGTTATTACTAATACTAAATCTAGCTAACATTTACTATTGTTGTATAATTTGTTTTACCCAACCAAAAAGTCAAAACATGAATACATTTCAAAATTAATCATCCTCACTCCTATTGGAAATGAAATTGAGGAATTAGTTCATTAAATTGACTTTGACCAATGACCAAGAAAGGTGTTAAATTGTATGTTGATATGCTGCATACCTTCTTAACAACAAAAATATCAACTCGTTTCAAACAAACAACATATCTATAGTTTAATATTCAAAATACTATATAAATAAAAACAGTTCTTGTTTCCATTTTTTTTTACATAGTTGTTACCATATAGTTATCATAACTTCTATATAGTTACCATATACTAAATGTTTTACAGAGTTGCTACCATATACTGTTATACATTTTGTGATTATGCTACTAAACTTGAAAACCAATATGTACATAACTTCTTTAATTCAACTAAATGATATACACTTGCAGCTAACCAGGTAAGAAACTAATATTATAAAAGTAATTAAACATTTGAACCATAGACTTGCAATAACATCACACTTGACAAAAATAAGAATGTTGTTTAATTGATCCATTAATTAAGAAATAGTTGCACTAAACCTTAGATCTGATAGTAATCCAAAAACCAAATAAATAAGAAAATGTGAACGTATACTCAACTTCATCATCATCATCATCATAAGCTTTTAATTGATCCACTAATTACAATAAGAAATTGTTTATATATCAACCATATTTAAAATAAATAAAGTGTTTTGAAAAAAAAGCATCATAATTTTAGTCTTCAAAGTTGCAACAAAAACCACCACATAGTTTTTAAAATCAATAAATTCATCCATACAAAGTAATCTTCTGAAGATAAATATGTCATGTATAATTAAATTTGAGACTTACAGTTCAATTAGTAATAATAGGTGGCTTTAATTAGTTGGGAAGCACCACCAGAAAGATCATCATCTCGCTAAGACCTCTTCATCTCTATAAAAAGAAAAACACAAAATTCATAAATTAATCAAAACAAAAATTAAATCTCAAATTAACAATCAAAAACACCTAAAAACCAAATTACCAATCTAAAAAGGACAAATACGAACAATCGTTGACCTCTCACTTTGATTAGATTAGCCTCCTTGCAAACCCTGTTTCATGTCTTTAAAGTGGATTAAATTAGATTAACTAAACTCGCTTTGATTCATTTAAAAATACCGAAAGACATTCAAAATCAAGATATCCAATTAAGTAAAAACTTAAAAGCTAAAGCAAGTAACAAAACATAAGAAACAAAGTGATAGCACATCACAGGCCGTAACAAAGTAACAAAATCTTAAGTCAAAACTTCAAAGAAACAATACATCATAGGCCCTAAACAAACTAATATAAAGAAATTAAGCAATAACGTGAGGGCACATGAGATACTAATTGCAAATATGAATAAAAAGATGATTCTTTAAGAAGTAGCGGATGAAGAAAGCCACACATACCTTTCTGATTATTTGAGAACATAGCCACACAAAACAGATTCAATATTATGGAGACTGTTAAATACGAAAGAAACAGGAAGCAAATCAAGAAAAAAAATTGAAAGATTGAAGAAGAAAATGATGAATCTAACACAATTTTGAACCATACCTTAAACTTGAAGAACTATTCTTGAAAGTTTCTGTTGGTGGGTTCTTGAAGTAGTAACTTGAATTGTTTGAGAATCTGAAAGTTAAGGCTTCTAATTGACAGCAAACTCAATAATGAATAAAATGACAATTCCAATCAAACACAATCGATAAACATATTAGAGAAATAGGAACCGATCAAGAAATACATGCCGTATATTTCGATTTCTGATTTAAGAAATAAAACCCTAAATCACTATTACTAACAGATTCAACAAACACATAAGTAAATCTACTAAAATAGATTAAAGAAATTACCCTTTAATGAATTTCTGATGAATATATGAATGTCCCTGTATAAAAGAACCATACTTAAACAATTAAAACAGAATAAAAAAGAAGATTATGAAATCAAATGAATATGATTGTAGGAACTTACTTACAGAAATCTATAAGCAAAATCTATCAACGAACCTTTAGAATCAAAAGAATACCGAACTAAATCAAGAAACCAATCCGAGAATGAAGAAGAAGATGATGAATGAAGAAAAAAAGATGATTGAGATAGCTCGAGAAGGCCTCTTACCTGTAACTTGTGTCTCGGCCAAAAAAGGAAACGTAACCTGTTGTGGACGGCGGAAGAGATGAGTCGAGAAAGGGTAGGGTTTAGGGAATGAAGGTCGTAATTCGTAAACCATAAAAGCGAAGGCGGGTCAAAAGACCCACGTGTTTTCTAAATGTGGGTTAAAATACCCATTTGAAGCCAAAAAAGTCGGATCTTGCTAAATAGAGAAGTCAAAATTGGGTTTTTTGGTCAAAATTGAAGAAATGAAGGGTTTTTATTGGTTAATTGAAAATTATTTAAGGTAACTTTCCATAAAATGGTTTTCTTTTAATATATATATAGATAGATATTCTCCTACCAACACAATCTCTCTCATATCAACACACTTATTCACCACATCAACACAATTCTTAAGATCTTATATATTTTTCTTCCCCTTATTTCATAAATAGAAATAATTTTTTATATTAATATTATTTAAAATTAATAAAATGTTGATGGAAATATAAGAAATAGAAGAAAACGGACATGCTGAATAAAAACTATTTAGTAATAAAAACTATTTAGTAATATCGAGTCGCGCAAATAACAAACCATTACATTTTAAAAAACGATTTGTTACTAAACAGAAACTATTCGTCGCCGTAGCATTGCGCAGGTATGATGCTAATATATACAGTGGCGGACCCAGAATTTCTGGGGACCGGTAACACCATATAATGCGAGAATAAAATTAAATAAGTTTGAGGGTCTGGTTCGGGTTTTTTTCGGGTTTCCGGTTAATCGGGTCGGATTAACGAGGTTTCGGCTGTTTTTCTGGTATTTTAAGGCCAAATTTTAAAACAAAACACAATTTATATGAAGACCTGTTAACTAAAATGCTATTTTAAAGGTATAAATCATAGTCACATGGTTCGCGGTTCGCCTCGGTACGGGAACGAGGGTCGGAAACGCGGTTCGCTAGATTAGATGTATCCGGTACGGAGGGGGGTAGGTTCATTTCTGTACGTGGTCCGGTATGGTGTACCTTTCGTTTTGGTACGGTGTACCACATTTACCCTTAAACATAAGTTTATTTTTTACATATCTAATTTAAAGTTCAAACACCATGATTTAATCTTGATAATATATTTTGTGAGAAGAAGTGAAGAACAGAGATAGACTCTGTTTCTAGGAGATTAGAAGAGTAATAGGAATATAAGTACGTAGCATATATATAATAATAATAGCGTAGCTGTATTTTTGGAGAGAAATCCTAGCTGAAATCGAAGAGGCGTAGCTGATAGGAATTCAAATCGTTTCCAAATATCTTTCAATCGTTTCCATAATTGAGTCGTAGCTGTAATTTTCAGTACATCCAGAATTCCCGTACCAATTCGCGATCCATACTTCATCGAGTCGAGTTTTCCAAGCGATTAGGAACAATGAATTCTCGTACCCAATATCGAATCAAAATTGGAATTGGAACGATTATTTCCCGTACCCAAATCGCGAACCCCTAGCGACCGGGACGCGAATGTACCACGATCTGGTACTTATCGTTCGGAACGCGGTACGTAGGCATTTTAACGTACCTGCATTTCTATGGTATAAATTGAAAGATTAAACTATTTTTTATCATTTTTTTTAGAAAACTTTCATTTTTCCTTTGATTTTGGTGGCATCTCCGGTGCACCCCGAAAATTTACCGGTAGCACCGCCTCAAAAAGTCGAAAATTAACACTACGAACCGTCAAAAGACCGGTGTCCCGTGCCCCCCCCCCCCTTGTACATGGGTCTGCCCCTGAATATATATATAATTATTGAAAAAAGGTTAAAAGTATAACAATAAATATTACATATATACTAATTTATTAAAAAAGAGGTTAAAGAACTAGATACGAAACTATTTGAAACCACAAACACTAAGTTTGTAATGTTATAAAAGGGCAAATGGTCATTTTAAATTTTGTAACACTAGCTCCGTTACTTTTATTGGCTAAATGACTAAGATTGTGATAAATTATCAATTTAAGAGACCATCTCAGACATTTTTTAATTTAAAGAATTAAATTAAAGATTTGTAACAAACGAGTAATTCACTCTTCTTGTTATTGTACACACAAGAAATGATCTACAGGCAATGGAAATTAACTCTACCTTACTAGCCCTTAGTGACATATAATCAGATGATATAAACATACTAATTACACATGCATATGTACACACAAATATCAGGATATAGATACTATACACATATAGCATGACACATTTGTGCTTACAGTATAAAATCTTTGCATCCAGCCAACAGCAGGACTTCTGTGAGTTTCTTAGAGTCCTCCAATCCTGAATGTGTATGCGAGTCCATACCAATCTATCTGAGTAAATTGCTGACCAACAATGATACATGGAGCACTTATAGGCAGGTAGATGGAGCTAATCTAGCTCAATCACACACCTAAAAATAAATAAATTTTCACAACAAACAAGTAACAACATGTCATTAATCAATAGCACAAGACATGAAATATCTAAACCTTGTGACCAATCATGTTGATTCTAGGCCAAGACCGAATGTTTAATCTACTTTTTTTGAACAACGAAGTTATGTTAGTGGGCCGGGTCCGCAGTTACATCCATACGTGCAGTATGCGAACCCCAAGCCATTCACCATGAGGGATTACACTCTCCTCCGTTATCTCCGGAAACCACCACTATGAGGAATAGTACCTCCACCATTTTTTTAAGGAAACCACCATCCCCAAAGCTTGAACCCAAGACCTTGAGGATGTGAATGAATTATCAGTAGTTTATCGCAAAAATATATTTGCCCATTAAGCAACACTTAATAAGACCCTCCCACATGTTCCAAGTATATAATTTTGAATAATTACCAATGGCCAATGGGTACATCTACATATAGCTAATAGTTTAAAATTTTATAAACTTATATGAGATATGAAATCTACATGAAGAGTCACATGATTCCAAAGTGAAGAATTATATTTTACCTTTTAGAGCCGGGGCTTGTTTCAACTGTGTTGGTATTGAGACCTCTCTTTGTCTGGGTGGTCAAGTTAAAATCTTGTCTGCTCTGTTGCATTTTCTCTATATGAACTCCATATTTTTCTACATTTATACAACTTATATTTTCCCCTTCACTAACACCCTCATCTTTCACTTCTATGTAAATCGCGATTCTATCTCCACCTTTAATTGGGAAATGTAGTGGTAAATGTCTCACCCATGACCCTACATCAAAAGAGCTACCCCAAAGTGAATAAATCAAGTCATCATCATTTGTTACGTTGGTAATACGTATTCTTAACCGCCTTTTAAGACAACTAAGCTTGCCAAATGAATAATCAACCCAAACAGTCACATCTAGCTGATCACATCCGAAGTATGCAGGCACATCGAAAGAAATTGAAGAATTCCCCGTCTTTTGGTATTCAAACCAATGAGGAATCTCCATCCTCGAAAAGTAAATTGCACAATCATGCACAAGACCAAAGTTTCCCTGCTCAACAGAAAATCAGTCATCACATAGAGATAGAGAAGAGATTATAATTCGAGGTGAAAAGAGGGGAGGTGACGGGTCAAATTGTGGGTTTGGCTCAAAACGAGTCATTTTTATAGTACAATCCAAAATGAGTAGGGTTCACCCACAACCGTTTCTACATTTTCTTTAGAATAATTTACTAGTTAAATATGAATACAAAAACATATATATTGCAACACACTATAAATCTTTGAATAAACGATTTAGGAAGTTGTTTTCATTTAGAATATACTTCGCCACCTCTATTAGACTTATGCGCACACAGACATACATATGGCAAACCTGTATCAAACTAGTAGTCAATGCGGTAGACAGACTGCGGCAGCCTTCCATGCGTATTTCTTTTATCAAATACAAGTTCTCTAAGCCCTGAATATCAACCAAGCTACCACAATTCTTAAGATACATTGTATTCAAATCTTTTGGCAATGAGAGTTTTTCCAGTGATGAGCAGTTGTCTAAGGATAAAAACATCAGATTAGGAGGAACTACTACAACTGATAGAAGGTTCCTGCATGCACTCAAATCAAGGGTAGACAAGTTGTATAACTGACCAAGGCTTGAAGGTAGGCTGCAAAACTTGTTTCCTCCTAGATACAAGGAATCCAAAAGCGAAAACTCTCCAAGATTATGAGGAATATCTTGTTCGGATAAATTGCAGTCTCTGAGATCTAAGCGGGTAAGATTCAGTAAGCATTTGTCCCACATTTGAGCAGATTCGCCTAACTTAACTCTCAAGCTGAAACCAAGATTGAAAAATTTAAGAGAAAACAGATTGCATATGCTACTTGGAAGACTACGAAGGTTCTTGCAGCAATTCAAATGTAACCCGGTTAGTTCACCTAAATATCCAATAGATTCAGGTAATTGCTCAACTGCACTTCCGCTAGCACTAAGCACCCTTAAGCATTTTATGTTACCCACATCTTCGGGCAAACAACGCAAGCTAATGCATTCACTTATGTCTAGACGTTCAAGTGATCCCACATTGCATAAGCTAGTTGGAAGACCTCTAAGGTTATTGCATGACGTCAGCATCAATGAATTCAAGCTGCATAGAAAACCTATGGAATCGGGTAGTTCTTTTATTGCAGATGCAGTAAGATCAATATCCCTCAACTGTTTCATATCTCCGAGTTTCTCAGGCAGCTGCTCCAGCTTTGAGAGACTAAGAGAGAGTTTTAGAAGTGACCTAAGATTGCAAATGCTACTTGGAAGGAATTTGAGGTTGTTGCACTGTCCCAGGTTGAGATTCGTTAGCTTACCCAGAAGTCCAATTGTTCTGTCAACAGACGACAATTTTGGACAAGAGACAAGTGACAGCTCTTCCAGATTCGGGATACCAGAAAAATCGGGGGTTGTAGTCAGGTATTTAGAGTCATTTATATTTAGAATCTTCAAGTTCCCAAGAAACTGTAAAAATCCATACCAAGAAACGATGTCATCTCCTGTTCAGAACTTGCAGTAGATAATAAAAGCCAAAAGGCAGTGGCCGTGTGGGTGTGGTGTTGGTTGTATGTGTGTGTGTGTGTGTGTGTGTGTGTGCGTGTGTGTTTGTTTTGGGTTTGAGGGGGGGTTGACGTGTAAGCAGGACTATGTACCTTAGTTCCCTGCCAGAGGGTATTAAATTTGTTGTGTTGCATGTCAAGAAAAACAAGTTTTCCAGGATGAAAATCATCAGGTAAACTATCCAATGGGCAGTGATGCCAACAAAGCCACCTCAACTCTTCAAATAAACCTTTAAAGTGTCCATCTAGATGTACGTTGTTGATTTGAAGTAATCTTAATTTGTGCATCCTTTCAAATGCTTTAGTGCTAAAATGCATTGGCCCTGATAGGTCTAATACAAGACCTTCAATTGCTTGTGAACCCTACAAAAGTATATAATGTATGACAAGAAATCATTATGAACATAGGCTTTTCTTATATTAAATAGATTTAAATTAATAAACAAATGGGTAAAAGAACTCTTGCCTTGCGTCTTCTTAGCACATCAACTACATCTTCCTGAACCCAAATTCGGCTGCGTTTTCCAGGTTCATAAGGGAATTTTTCATTGACAATTTTCCTTCCCATATCCCGCACTAGATCATGCATTTTAAGCTTATTGTTCGAGCTGACTCTTAACAAGCATCTATCAATCAAGATGCTAATGCCAACTCCGGGAAAGAAATTGCAACCTTTGAATATATTAATGGCATAATCTTTGTCCATTCCAATAAAAAAACACGCAATATCTAGAAAGATATCCTTTACCTTATCATCATCGAGTGTCTCAAAGCTTATCCTAAGTTTTTCTAGAATCTTTTGTGGAGGAATTTTCCTCAGTTTCTCCAAGGTACTTTGCCAAATTTCTTTTTTGGTCTGCCCAGTCAAAGAAGCACCTAAAACCTCAAGAGCTAATGGAAGCCCTCCAGTGTAGCTTGCAATTTTATTCGAAAGTTTCCTATAACTAACCAATGGAACAGGTTTCTTAAAAGCATGCCAACTGAATAACCTCAAAGATTCGTGGCCGTTCAACTTCTTGACAGCATATTTTTCATCAACTTTAGCTTGATTTAGCAAATGTTCATTTCTTGTTGTTATAACTATTCTACTTCCTAGACCAAACCAATGTCGTTGTCCAGCTAATGCCTCGACTTGGCTTAATTGGTCCACATCATCAAGAACGAGGAGAACTTTTTTGTAGCAAAGTCTTTCTTTTATGAAATTAATTCCTATATGATCATTTGCAATCTTAAGTTTCTTTCCCTGTAGTGTTTGAGAAAGAAGTTGTTCTTGTAAACGAGCTAGCCCATTTGGTTGCAAGGAAACTTCTCTAACGTTTGCAAGGAAGCAGCTATCTTCAAATAAGTGAAATTTTGAATTATAGAAAGATTTTGCAATGGTCGATTTACCTACACCTCCCATACCATAGACACCGACAATCTTCACATCATCCGAGCCTATTTTGAGTAATGAAAGTAACTTTTTAACACGAGGCTCCAACCCAACAGGGTGCTTGGCAACATATACTTTTGTGATCTTTACCTTTTCAAGAACATGCCTAACGATTTCTTGAATGAACTTTGCTTCATACCTGCATTGTTGGAGAAACACTGATCAACCCGGTGAAAATGATGGATAGTTATGCAAAATTAAAAATAGAAATGAGATACCCATTCGCAACGTTCTGCAGGTCCCATCCAGGTAACTTTGTAGCTTCCCTCAAAGCCAATCGCCATCTTTCAACCTTCGGAATCTCATCAACATAACACTCCTCATGCCTTGCAAAAGCATCAGCAAAAGCCCCCGATTGCTTGCGTACATCATTCGCATCAACGTCATAAAATACGGGAATGATCAACTGCCCCCAATTTTCTTTGCACTCAACAATCTTCACCAATTCGTCAAGGCACCACTCGGAAGAAGCATAGTCTTTAGAGAAAACAACAATCGAAACCCTAGATTTCCTTATTGCTTTTTCCAGCCCTGACCATAGATTATGCCCTACGGGAAGTTGACGATCATACCTGAAGGTCCGAATTCCAGCTCGAGTCAAAGCTAAGTAGAGATGGTCCGTGAAATTTTTGTGGGTGTCTTCAACTCTGTAGCTCAAAAAAACATCACGGTTCCAGTGATCACTTGAAGATGAAGAATCAGGAATTTTGAGAGAGTCTAGGGTTTCAGATTCCATAGCTAAAATCGGTGCAAAGTTTACAGTAAATGTTTACGTGCAATCTGAGTTTGTTGAGGGATTAGGGATAGATATTTATGTGTGTGTGTGTATGTATAAATGAGAGTATAAATGCTCACTCTTGTATTTGCAATCTTCTTTTCTTGGTACTGTTCCTGTTCAATTTCCTGTTCTTATTATTTGTTAGTGAAGCAACTGTTAGATTATACGGAGTACATGCTTCAAGCATGTTTAAAGCATAAGCCACATCACTGCCACATAAGCATGGCATCCTCCATGCATCAAGCATGCCAAACTAGGGGCTACCCATGCTTCTCATGCTTCAAGTTTTTATTTATTTTTTATTTTTTTATGTTTATTATATAAATTAATATATAGCCGTTAGCCAAGCATCCACCAATCAAATTTCTCCTCTCTCTTCGGCAAAAATGTACCGAGAATCCATGCCATTTTGCGGTACCGAGGTGGCGGGGTGGTGTGGCTGGCGGTACTGCCGGTGCCACCTCAGCTTGCCGCTGCCATGCCGTGGGTATTCCCTACGGTCTTATGTATGCTATCAATATCTTGATCGACAGTATCTTTGCTATGATCCACACACGTGTGGTACTTCTTGTCATGTTTAGATTTATAATTCTACTAGATTATGTTAGATTATTTCTAATTTAAATATGACCTCTTGACTATTTATACATATGTGTATAATTATATAATTATATATATGCGTTATGTGATGGGGATAATGCAAATAATTAAGTGCCTTTGTGAGGCACGTGTGGTAACCGTAAGCCTTGTGAACACTATATATATGTTTACAATTGTTGGCAAATATTATAATAAGAAGAACACAAATCCAACGATTTGTCTTTTCTGACCATAAGATATTTCCAAAGTCAAAACACCATAAACATCATCAATTGTAATCTTAAGTACTTCCATCAATTTTGGTGTTCATAAAGGAATTACAAATCTTCAAATCATCATTGGGGATTATGGCATTATCTTCACCAAATGCTACAAACATTGGATTTCCTACAAGTAAGTTTTCCTATGGCTTAATCTTTGGTTGAATTGACATGACAAGATCACATGTTTTTCTATTTGATTCAACATGTGGTATCAGAGCATGGTTGATCATGTCAATTTAATCATGAAATTCCTTCACCATAATCGTGTTTTCTGGAAGTTACTTTAACATAAATGAATCATAGATTATTACGATCAATTCTGTAAATTCGCTTTAAACATAATAAGGTTTTCTAATTAATTCTTTCTGTAAATAGATTAGAAAGTCTGTTTTGAAATCATAATTATTGATCGAATAACTTCCAGAAAAAGAATTGATAGTCTGCATTTAATATTGATAACACTTTTAGATTAAATTATACGTGTCTTCTGTTCTTTAATCATTCTGGATATACCATGATTTGGTTCTGGATATATAAACACATATTGTCCGGTGCCTTGAAATTCTCAAAACAATTTATATATAACTTGCTTTGTTGAATCATTATTCAAATGAAAATAAATTTCATTTTGGATATACTCTGCAAGTGATGCTATAGAAGTACGGTTCAAATTATTTCTAAATGACATTAATACAATATGTAATATATATCCAGATTCATTGAGTGATGATGTTTTGTCCAATTTTAATTTTACAATGGATCAATTACATGAATTTATAACCACGATTAAACAGCGGATTGATTTGGTTATTATAAATTACATGTTTTTCGATCCAGTTAAACTACACTTTCTGGAATTATTATTTTTAAACATAAATAAGAAATTGATCCATTGTGTTTAATTTATTTAGAATTATAAACGTATACCATCAATCAACGATCCCAAAGGCTAGTTGTTTGATAGTATATATATTATATATATATATATATATATATATATATATATATATATATATATATATATATTAATGATGAATTCAAGTAACTAGGCCAGAGCAATGTTATTTGAATTTAACATTAAAATTAAAAGTGTTATTAATACATGATATCACATTTAGATTACATGTGATATTTATCATTTATATGGTTATTATGTTTGATCATTGGTGTTTGCCAACGCAAAACCGACAATCAAACACAATACCTTAAACCTATTATTTGGTGTTTATAATAGGTTATCTTCACTGACATATTTATATATGATAAATATATCCCTTTATTTTCATTATAAAGTTACTTCAATGCATACATCTAATCATATAGATCGTTTAACAGCTACTATAACTTCAAATTATGGGATTGAACCCTTGACTGGTACTAACTTTGCGTCATGGAGAGATAATGTTAAACTTACCCTTGGAGTGATGGATCTTGATTATGCTTTGAAGCATGACCCTCCTGATGCACTCACTCATGAAAGTACACAAGAGCAAAAACGAGTGTATGAACAGTGGGAGAGATCAAACCGCATGTCTCTTATGATCATAAAGAATTCCATCTCGGTTGCCATTCGCGGAGCCATTCCTGACTCAAACAACGCGAAAACATACTTAGACTCCGTAGAGGAACAATTCAAAGGCACCTCCAAGGGTCATGCGAGTACTATGATCTTGAAAATGTTAACAACAAAGTATGACGGTGTGAGTGGTGTGCGTGAGCACATAATGATGATGAGTGACATGGCAAATAAACTTAAAGGCATGGATATGGAGATTAGCGAGGGCTTCTTAGTCCACTTCATCATGACCTCCTTACCCGCACAATTTAGTCCTTTTAAAATCAACTATAACACTCAAAAGGACAAATGGAAAATGAGTGAGTTGATTGCAATGTGCGTGCAAGAGGAGGAACGCCTTAAGGTTGTGAAACCAGATGTTGCTCATGTCACAACCACAAGCACGGGCAAGAGAAAGGGCAATTCTAAAAATGAAGAAAGCTCAAAGGCCCAAAAGACTAATGCAAGTGCAAGTTCAACAAAAGACAAGGGTTTTACTCGTTGTAAGTTTTGTCATAAAAAGGGACACTTCCAACGAGATTGCTCTAAATTCAAAGAATGGTTGACTAAGAAAGGTGATCATTTATGTATGATGATTTATGAGTCCTTTCATGTTAATGTTCCCACAAACACATGGTGGATTGATTCTAGTTCTATGGTTCATGTGACAAACTTCTTACAGGGATTGCATATAATCCGGAGATTGGAGAGAAACGCAAGGACCATTAAAGTTGGAAATGGTGAAGACTTAAGTGTTGAAGCTATTGGCACCTTACCTTTAGTTCTGGAAGGTGGCTTTTGTATGAACTTATATAACACTTTATATGTACCGAGCATTACTCGGAATTTAGTATCTGTACCAAAGTTAAACAATGAAGGCTATGTATTAACTTTTACTAATGGTAGGGTTACTATAAGTGTAAATTCTGATGTTGTTGGTTATGGTTGCTTAGTTGGCGACCTTTATAAATTATGCTTTGGATTACAACTTCTCTAAATCCTTATTATCATATAATGTTATCCAAAATCCAATGAAAAGAAAACAAGATTTGGAAACATCATCTATGTTGTGGCATCAACGTTTAGGTCACATCTCACGAGACCGGATGTTAAGGCTTGTGAAAGATGGTATATTACCAACTCTCGATTTCAATGACTTTGAAACATGTGTGAAATGCTTTAAAGGCAAAATGACAAAGGGAAATAAAAAGGGTGCCACAAGAAGTTCTAGTTTACTAGAACTCATACACACTGATATTTGTGGACCTTTTCCTGCTGGGATAACTGGACATAAATCTTTCATCAACTTCATAGATGATCATTCACGTTACATGTACTTGTATCTAATCAACGAAAAATCTGAATCACTTGACATGTTTAAAACTTTTAAGGCCGAGGTTGAAAATCAACTCGACCGTAAGATAAAAGTAGTGAGATCAGATAGAGGAGGCGAGTTTTATGGTAGACATACTGATATTGGTCAAGCTCCCGGTCCCTTCTTTGGTTTTTGTAAGGAACACGGGATAGTGAACCAGTTTACCATGCCGGGTACCCCTCAGCAAAACGGTGTTGCCGAGAGAAGAAATAGGACCCTTATGGACATGGTACGCAGTATGCTAGCAAATACAAGCTTACCTAAAATCCTTTGGACCGAGGCTTTGAAGACAGCAGTTCATATACTTAATAGAGTTCCTTCGAAATCCGTCCCAAAAACTCCTTTTGAAATATGGACGGGAAGGAATCTTAGTCTTAAGTATATGAAGGTATGGGGCTGTCCGGCTGAAGCCAAGCTTCATAATCTCCAACAAAGAAAACTTGACATGAAAACCGTCAGTTGCTTCTTTGTCGGTTATCCCAAACGTTCAAAGGGATATCGATTTTATTGCCCATCACATATTACTCGAATTGTCGAGACTCGACATGCCGAGTTCCTAGAGAACTCAAACATTAGTGGGAGCAATGTATCTCATGATATTGAATTACAAGAAGTGCAAGAGGAGAGACCAATAATCTCCGTGCCTTTCCAACCTATTGCACCTCTTATGGATAACACTGCCCCATCTAATGCACCTCTCAGTGACACATCAACACTTGAGACAAATAACGAAATGCCTCAAACCGAGCAAATCCCTGAAGTCATGACTGAACCTCAACAGCCCGAAGAGCCATTAAGAAGATCACAAAGATTTAGACGATCTACTAATTTTGATGATTATGTTGTTTATCTTAATGAGGCCGATCTTGATATAGGAAAATGTAACGATCCAACCTCTTATAGTGAGGCCGTTAATAGTGACCAATCTACTCATTGGAATAAAGCAATGATTGAAGAGCTTGATTCCATGAATAAGAATGATGTATGGGAACTTACTGAATTACCTAAGGGTTTAAAAACCGTAGGATGCAAGTGGGTTTTTAAAACCAAATTAGACCCGAATGGAAACGTCGAGTGCTACAAGGCGCAATTGGTCGCTAAAGGCTACACCCAAAAGGAGGGAATTGATTATCAGGAAACTTTTTCTCCTGTTTCAAGAAAGGATTCCCTAAGGATCGTTATGGCGTTAGTAGCTCATTTTGACTTAGAGCTACATCAAATGGACGTCAAAACTGCTTTTCTTAATGGTGATTTACATGAAGAAGTGTTCATGACTCAACCGGAAGGTTTTAAAGCTGAGGGTCAGGAACACTTAGTATGTAGACTTAAGAAATCAATATACGGGCTAAAATAGGCATCACGCCTGTGGTACCTAAAATTTGATGAAGTCATGAAAAAGAATAACTTTCATAAAAATCAAGTGGATCAATGTATCTACCTCAAGATGAGTGGGAGCAATTTTGTCATACTTGTCCTTTACGATGATGATATTTTATTGGCAAGTAATAATCTTGACTTGTTGCATGAGTCAAAGCGATTACTTTCGCGACATTTTGACATGAAAGATCTCGGAGAAGCCTCTTATGTAATAGGTATCGAAATTCACCGAGATCGGGCCAATGGGACATTAGGATTGTCTCAAAAGGCATACATCGAACGTGTACTTGTACGTTATAACAAGCAACAATGCTCACCCTCAGTTGCTCCAGTAGTTAAAGGAGACGTTTTCGGCTCTTTTCAATGCCCGAAAACGGAGGTAGAAAAGGAACAAATGAGGTTAATTCCTTATGCTTCCATAGTTGGAAGTTTAATGTATGCACAAGTTTGTACTCGTCCAGATATCGCTTATATATCCGGTATGTTAGGCCGGTATAAATCTAATCCTGGCCTTGATCATTGGAAGGCTGCTAAGAAAGTCTTACGATATCTTCAAGGGACAAAAGATTACAAACTTATTTATAGACGAAGTAATGATTTAGAAGTGACTGGATTTTCTGACTCCGACTTTGCTAAATGCAAAGACGATAAGAAGTCAACTTCGGGATATATTTTTATGATGTCAGGCGGGCCTATCTCATGGAGGAGTCATAAGCAACAATTAACTATCACCTCTACTATGATGGCAGAGTATGTTGCAATTTATAATGCAACTTGCCATGGAATGCTATTGAGGAATCTGATTAAAGGACTCAAAATTGTAAACTCCATTTCAAGACCGTTGAAGATTTATTGTGATAATTTTAGCACTCATGATATGCTTGCGTATCCGATGACGAAAGGTGTAACACCCCAAAGTTCAAAAGTTTCCTTTTATTGTTAAGTGTCGTATGTGTATTTAGCATGTTGCCCTTTTATGTGTTTATGTGATTAAAACTTGAAGGGCTAAAGTTGTCAAGTGTGTAAAGTGATTAAGTTCAGGGGCTGAATTGCCATTGTTTGAAAGTTTAATTATATATATGTATGCTTTTGACTATCTTTGGTCAAAGGGGACTATTTGCAAGCATAGACAAAAACACACACACGTACATAACCCTTTGTGGAATTTTGATCAAGAAAATAGTGTTCTTAACACTTGATTTCAGCAGCAAAGTTGTTTCATAAGCTTGAGGTATGAGTTCTTCTTAGTTCCTTTGAGTTTCTAGGTCAAGAAAGGGATTCAAGAGTGGAATCCATGTTAGTAGCTTGATTTAATGTGTTTTTGTGTTGTTTTGATGTGTTAATTAGTAGCATATGATAAAGAAGTAGTAGTGATGTTTGAAACAGAGTTTTGGTTGCTTAATCTTGTAAAATCTTGAGTTTTCAGTTGCTGTTCGTAACAGAGCAGATGAGTCTGCTGTACCGACTGTTCCTACGTCCGCAGGGGTTATTCCCTATGGGCGTAGGAAGGTGTTAAGGGTTTTTGGTTGTTTTGCCTTCTACGGCCGTAGGAATGATTCCCTGCGGGCGTAGGATAGTATTTTTGAGTTACCGTCTAAGGACGAAGAAAATGAGCCTACGGGCGTAGGGACCGACCCCTGCGGTCGTAGTAAGTGGAACTCCTGCGGGCATAGGGAATTTTCCTTACGTCCGTAGGAGGGTGTTATTTTTGAGCTGTTAGCAGTCAGTTAGAATCATTCGCAACAGTGTTTAGAAGTTAATGCAGTACTTGTTATTACTTGTAGGCAATAAGAGACTGGCGTCTTTGTAGTAGAAGTATATTATTAACTGCTGCTAAGGTGAGTGTACTTACCTTTAATCAGATTAGCATACATATGTGCATTAAGTTAACAATATATCAATTATATGTTTGATATGTGATCTGATTAAGTGAGGTTCAGTAACACTATGTTGTAGTATTTAGTATGATCAGTATGCATATATGCACAAGGTGAACAGTATGATATCCGTGTTATGATACGTTTGTGTAATGAGTTAAGATTATTGTTTAAAGGTACAGTAGCACCCAGTTATAGCATTACAGACAGAGATGGGTATATTGAGATCCTTATACCCAAGAAATGTGTCAGGGGTTTGATTTCACCAAGGTGTGGTTATACCTGTGGACCAGTTAACAATTTGAACAGTTTTGCAGGTGTTCAGCTTGGATGTGAGACATCCTGAAAAGAGTTCGATTAAACTATATATCTTTATATTCAGTTCAGTTAGTATGCTCACTAAGCGAAAGCTTATGTTTCAGTATGTTGTGAATGCAGATGAACCAGGTTTCAGCAAGGGTAAGGCCCTAGTGCTCTGCACAGTTGGATAGCTCCAAGCTTTCGAAAATAGTACTTTTAACACTACTTTCTATGAGTTTGTTAGCACTAAAGTGATGTAAACTTGTTTTCCGCAAACTCAGATAGTTTAGAGTGCTAATTAGTAATGGATGCATTTTAAAAGCTATTTTAGAAAAGTGGTGTTACAAAAGGTCTACCACCCAAGGTTTTTTAAGAACACGTAGCCAAAATGGGTTTTAGTCGAGACCTTAATTGATAGCATTGTGTCTTATGAACAATTAATGTAAATAACGATTTCCTCGAATGTAATACTTATTTGTCTATTTTAATTTACCGCGCGCGCTAACTTTGGTTTTATAGACAAAATTTATGATGGTTACAACATTACATTTTGATTACTTATGTCTAGTGATATTAAGTTAATTATAATTTTACCGTTGTATGATTTGTGGGGGTCCCGTATCTATAGAGATACGTGTGGCTGTACTTTTCTACTACGGTAAGACTATAAGGAAGTAAAACACATATTTGAAAAATCTAATAATAAATGGTTACCGGTCAAGTGGGAGAATGTTAGATTATTTCTAATTTAAATATGACCTCTTGACCATTTATACATATATGTATAATTATATAATTATATATATGCATTATGTGATGAGGATAATGCAAATAATTAAGTGCCTTTGTGAGGCACGTGTGGTAACCGTAAGCCTTGTGAACACTATATATATGTTTACAATTGTTGGCAAATATTATAATAAGAAGAACACACATCCAACGATTTGTCTTTTCTTACCATAAGATATTTCCAAAGTCAAAACACCATAAACATCATCAATTGTAATCTTAAGTACTTCCATCAATTTTGGTGTTCATAAAGGAATTACAAATCTTCAAATCATCATTGGGGATTATGGCATCATCTTCACCAAATGCTACAAACATTGGATTTCCTACAAGTAAGTTTTCCTATGGCTTAATCTTTGGTTGCATTGGCATGACAAGATCACATGTTTTTCTATTTGATTTAATAGATTATATTCTTATGTGATACACGAGTTAGTTTAAAAACATGATAAATGTTAATGATTAATAATTATAAACATGAACGGGAAAGGATTTTAAGAAAATAAAGACACATGGCGTTAACTCCCAGATCAACCGTTGATGCATAGACGTGAAGTAGAAAGCAAACATGATGACGGAAGAGTAATCGTACGATGATAAAAAATTTTAAAATAATAAAATTATTAATTTGGTTAAATATATTAGAAGGACACATATGAAATTTCTCTAATAATTTTGATAAAAAAAATCAAAATTAGAATTCCAATTATTATTAATGAATGTTCAAGATTGAGTAATTTTATTTAATTTTATTAAAGGTTGGGATTATTAAAATTGATTTGAAATTAAAAGAAGAAAGAGTTTTTTTAAAGGTTAAGTAATACTTTATATCTTATCTTATCTCATATTAAAATTGAATGGAATAACTTTTATTTATTTAAAGTCAAAATTAAGTTTTAGGTTTGACTACTTAAAGTCAAAATTGAGTTTTAATTTTGATTATAATGAATGGGTAGGATTTAATTTTGATTAAATAAATGGTTAGGATTTACTAATTAAATTAATGAAGATTAGTCTTTTATTTATATTAAAAGATGGTCACTACTAGACATAGCGTAATGGAGACCGGTTCTGAGAGCCATGGAGGCCGGTTTTAGAGGAGATCTTTATTAGGAGGGCTCTCTTTGAGAAGTCACATGAAGACCGGTTTAAAACCCCCTCACATTTTCTTGATCAAAGGTATCTTTGCTATGATCCACACAGGTGTCGTACTTATACTCACTACAAGAAAAAAAGGGAAAAAACACCAACAACCTTTTGCGACGACACGTGTCATCGCAGAAACCCACTACACGACAAAAAGAGACCACTTTTTGACCAAAGCTTGAAGTTGACCAAAAATTCACTTTCTGCGAAGTCAAAATTGTCATGGCTATTATATATGAATAACTAGATGAATATACTTACGGGTGATATATGCAATAAAATATGAGTAGCTATTATTTTTGTATAGGTTGGTTACCATTATATCATATTTTTTGTTTATTTTGTTAGTTGAAAAAGTAAAATGACCATTTAATATTTTTGTTATTTTATGATTATATAGCAAGAAATGAAGCAACTCATGACAAGTCAATCGGATAGTTCAAACTCACTTACTGACGAGCAAATATTACAACAAGTTTTGGGTGAACGCCGTGGGCACAATCATGGACGTGGAAGAAAATTACCCACCGTTGCATCATCTTCAAGCTCACAACCACA
Organism: Pulicaria dysenterica; assembly: GCA_947179395.2. Lineage (NCBI taxonomy): Eukaryota > Viridiplantae > Streptophyta > Magnoliopsida > Asterales > Asteraceae > Pulicaria > Pulicaria dysenterica. The sequence continues at coordinate 35,918,772 of OX359295.1, forward strand.
ACAGGAAAGAACATATACACAAAAAGAGGTGGATTCAATGTTTGCGGCTAATAATTCGCAAATGGAATATTTATTTGACGTCTTAAAACGTGCAAATATTCCAATATCCGACTTTCAACCAATCATCCCTCAACATTTTAAGGATCCTACGTACGCAAATGAGGACAATGACAAGGGAGAGTATGTGGATGAAGACGAAGACGAGGAAGATGATTATCTTGAAGATGAGGATAATGATATGTAGTATGCCATATTTCTAATTTTATCAAAAACTTTGTGTGAAGTACAGACGAATTTAGTATGTGTGTTATCTTTAATCTCGAGGACATGTACGATGATTTATAACTATATATGTATTCTTCGTCTTCAACTATAATTTGTAGGTTTATGTTTTATATAGCTGCATATAATATTGACAATTTTAAATATTATTTTGAAAAAAAAAACCTTTTGCGACGACATTGTCGTTGCAAAAACAAAAAAACTGCATGTTTGGAACCCTTTAGCGACGACAATATCGTCGCAGATATTTTAAAAAAAAATAAAATTTAGCCCTTTAGCGACGACATTATCGTCGCAAAAACAGCAAGAATTTCTTTTTGATTTTTTTCGGCAATATTATCTGCGACGACCTTTTGCGACGACAAGTCGCGGCAAGAACCGTCGTAGCAGTTGATAAAAATTGTCGTCGCAAAAAGGTTTCAGCCACGGCAGTTCTGCGACGACTTATTTGCGACGATATTTCGTCGCAGGAGCTCTACAGCGACAACATTTTGGCTTTTCTCGACGACATTCGTCGTCGCAAAAGGTCATTTTTCTTGTAGTGACTTCTTGTCATGTTCAGACATTTATAATTCTATGGTATGTTTCATCACATACTTCATCATCGTCATCCAATACTAATTGTGTTTGTTTCATCTTTTACTTTAAAGCTTGTTTTTACTCCTCAAACTTCAAACACATCATTATTTATTTACAATCATTATTATAACCGGTAGCTCCTCTAAATTTGTGACTTCACTTATTTAAAAGCTTCACAATCAATTTGTTCGTAAGGATCTTGGCTCTTTGAATTACTTTCTGGGAATACAAGCTACCTTTACTTATAATTATCTTTATTGTCTCACTAATGATACATCTTGGATTTATTGGAGAAAATTGGTCTCCATCATTTCAAGCTCTTATCATCGGTTCTTAATTTCTTCATGAACCAAGTGATATTCATTTAATAGTAGTTAAGCGTAATTATACTAAATTAAAATTTTAGGGAGATTATGAACAATAATTTTTATCTAAATGTTAGATAAATTGATGCTAAAATGTACAACAAAATAGTTTTTGGCAGGTTGGTTAAGCACTTAACTTCTTAAGTGTGAAGCTCCGTGTTCTACTCATGGAATGTACACTATGAAAATTAATTTTTTTATCTTACATTTACATGAAAACAATCATCACCTCCTTCTTTTTGATACGTGACCCACTCCTTTATTTCTTTTTTTCATTTGATTTTTAATTTTTATTATTATTATATCGACTCACAAATTCTCTTATTAGTTTTTTTTACTTAAATATAGACTTTTATTATTATTTTTAGTTAAAAAATTAATATATATGATATTCTTTTTGTCTTTTTAACTTTTAATATATAAAGTTCGTTTTGAATATATATATATATATATATATATATATATATATATATATATATATATATATATATATATATATATATATATATATATATATATGTATGTATGTATGTATGTATGTATGTATGTATGTATGTATGTATGTATGTATGTATGTATACTGGTGACAATCTCATATATTAATTATATTTTGATAAAATTCTGATTTCAATACGAAAAAAAATACTTCTTAGAATTCATAATAATAAAAAAATTATTTCGTATTCTCTAAATATAATATATTTTGTGACGATTTATATAAATTCTATAAAAATATATAAAATTTCGACGTTTTCGAATCACGAATGGTTATAGGCTTTTGTTTAAATAATTTTCTTTGGTTGTAAAAATAAAAAATATAAACATTATATTTTGACGTAATATATACACTATGAATACTGTAAAAATAAAATTTCATCATTTTTTTAATATTATCTTATTAATTTTTTGTTTTCTAGCAAAACGCAATAAAAATGAGACGCTCATTAAAAAAACTATCAAAGTTTTTATCTTTATTTTATTCTGCCGCTGCGTGTGGATTGATATGCACCTCGTTTACACTATCTTCAAGGAACAGTCTCTTATGGACGAAAAATACGACAAACTACTGAAATTTTATGTACGCTTATTCGGATGCTGACGAGGCTGGTTGTCCGGATGCCAATGGTTGACAACTAGTTATTGTGTGTTTATTGAGTCTAACTTCATAAGTTAGATTTCTAAGAACATCACACAGTACCTCGTTCCAGCACGAAGGCTGGAATATAAAATTATGACTCATATTTAAAATGATACTCGTTGGGTAATGTCTTTGATGAAAGAGCTACATATTCCATAAACGTACATGCCTACTTTATGGATTGATAATTGATGTGTGTAAAACGTACTAGTTTTAAATTTATAAATCCATTATTATTTTACGTACGACTATGACACAAATAGGCAAGAGGACCTAATCATATTATAGTATAGAAAAATAAGTACGGGTGTCGAACTCTTGGGAAACAAGTATGATTTGATAAATTTATACTAATTTAAATATTAAACTAAACTATAATAAACTAAACTACTAAAAAGCAAATAAGACAAACTAAAAACAAATAAAGCAAGTAAAGAGGGATTTATATGAATTTGTGAGCTTTCAACCAACTTAACTACTACTAACCCTAGAATTCACCAAAAGCATGGCAAAAGAGCAATAAAGCAAATAACTTGAGAGATTAAAATATATGATGAAGACTTTCCCTCCCTAGATTCAATTACACCCTTTTCATGACAATCAATTCACGGTATTAAGAGCTAATGATACTTAAATACTCATGCATCAATTTCTATAATAGTTAAAACATTGATCCGGTTATAACCGTCTAATTACACTAATTAACAACCTTTATGGTCAAAAGCGCGGTTAAATAGTATAATTAGCCAATTGATTCGATTACAAGTAAAGCTTTAACCTTTAATGCTTGTATGAACAACCAAACATCAAACTAACACATAAAGATCATTATATGTTGAATCACATGCAAAAGTTTCTATTCTAAATTGTTTAACCCTAGGATTAAATCAATCACTAATCTAAATTATCTAATGGTCCTAGATAATCAAGATTCAAGCTTTATGAGTAAATTGGTCTTTTAATACATAAAAATCATATTATAAACAACCAAAACAGATTCAAGAACATGGATGAACTTAGTTTTAAGAAACACTTGAATTAAACATGAATAAAGCATCAAAACCATGAATTGATTAACCATAATTAGAGTTCATCTCCTCTAAGAAAGAAAAATAGAAACCTAGCCAAGAATATTTATACTAAACATCTGGAATTCAAGAAAGAATGAGCACATGATGAATAGAATGACTAAAACTGTAAAAAGCAGAATGGTTCTAGCCATAAATCTTCACTTTCGAGCTCCAATCAAGCTATGCTCCAAGCTCCTCTGGATCTCTTTAATGGTGGTTTCTGGAGTATTTGGGGGTAGAAAAGTCGGATAAGAAGTCCTCAAAACTGATCTGGAAGTTTGTTTATATAGATAAGGCTTTTCTGCGCAAATGCGTCGCGTTTGTTTAAAAAACGAGTCGCGTTCCACATATTTCTCGGGTTATCCTCTTTTTCAAAATTTAAATCCGGGCCTATCTTCACAAACGCGTCACATTCAATGTACAAACGCGTCGCGTTTGAGCTTTTTCACCACCTCTGAGACTAGTTTCCGTGGCCTTTTGAATCATGTCAATACGAGCTCGTATGAGCGAGATATGATCAAAACAGTGGAGGTGAATTGGAGTATACAACTTTTCTGAAACTTTAACTTTTCTTCACTATTTGCTTAAAATTTCTCGTTATCCGCCTTCTTAACCTTAAAACCATCAATTAAAGATATTAAGTATCTTTTCACTTATTTAATAGCAATAACAGGCTAAATTAACATAGATATCGCTTAAAATATGTAACTAAATATGGCGATATCAATAATCTTGGCGCTACTTATTTGGCAGTCAATCCATCTTTTCATTAGCGCACAAAACGCCTCGAGATTGAAATTTACATTTTATTTGAGATATGGTTCTCTCTAACATCTTGTATGTTAGGTATGTTGCTACAACTCAACAATTAGCGGTGTTTTCACGAAAGGACTTATTTCTCGTCCATTAAATCAGGTCCAAGCTTCACGTGTTAGCTTCAGTTCAGCTTGTGGGAGGATGTTAGTTATGTTGGGTTTTAAGAGCGCAGCAACGGAAGCAACAACATACAAAGATTAACAAATACAAACAAAACTTGTGCCATTAAAACCCATCAAGAGGACCAAACCCTACATGCAAGTAAAGAAACTAGAATAAGATAGTTATACCATCTTGAAAATGCACTAGAACAAAAGTGTGAACAATATCCAACAAGTTTTTGTCCCTCTCATAAGTATCGGTGAAAGGTTTCCTTAATCATCTTGTTTAAAAACAAGGTCCGTATTAGATATTTGACCCATGGTCAAACAATTCAAAGATCCTAACTACTCGAAGCTTGGTGATACATTTTTTGTTTATATGGTCAAGTTGATCATGTCATAAAGATAACTTATCCAAACCATTTTGGATTCAAAATCAACATTCATGATTATCCTATTACTTGAAACAAACGTTTGTAAATGTCATGACATGGATAAGGTTTAAATTAATAATAACTAGGTTTCAATCCCGTGTAAACACGGGCTAGCATTTAAAACCTTCGACACATTGGTCACAAAAATACATTATGCTATTTTTTTGTCTTCCATGCTTGCAAATGTGAGTGATATGTGAGACATCGTGATAAGATGATGTGATGACCTAGAAGCAAATAATGGTTTCAAGATAGTTCTAATATTAAAATGTTACTCTAATCAAAGAACATTCGAATGCATCATCAATATCATTATTTCTAAATCAATATTAAGACTACCATCTTCCATTTTTTAGTAATAATGTACTAAGTAAATCAATTGGTTAACAACAATCAAATATCTTGTTAAAGAATTCATATCCAAAATACCGGATATCAATATCTAGGTTGATTATGTTAAGCAAATGTATCCCAAAAACTACCTTTACCAAATGTACTTTTGAGTTCATATTTTTACTCTAGATTCATTGTACTTGGCAGAAGTATCCAAAAAACTACCTTCATATGCACGCAAGTATATCCATTTAACAAACTAAGTTTATCATATGTACCTATCACTTGACTTTGAAGATAATCATCCAAAAAACATTAAACATTCAACGTCTAGAACAAACCCCATAACAATCCCAACTCCAAGTTTGATGCATTGGCGAATCCTGACAGATAACCAACGATCAACGTTAATAACATCGTTATGAGATCAACATCTAATGAACAAACAATAACAATGGTTAATAAAAATGATTATCACCTTCCAATCAGAACTCTCCATCCCTTTCAAAAGGGCCGGTGTTATCTTTCCGCTAATATCCTCGTGTGGCAAGCTATTCAAACCACCACCAGACTCGGAAGAAGCAGAATCTAATGCTTTCATAATCTTCTTTGGTGCAGTGGCTGCACCCTGCAGATGAAAAGATTTGAACCTTTTTACCTCTTCTATATGTGCTAAAGCATGCCTACAAATTCCATATAAGAACATGATGTAAGACCTTAATCCCTTGATATGAACCAACAAATGGATTAAAAAACGGATGGAACTAAACTGTTATAAAGGCTCCGTATCCAATATTATGATGGAAGTAAACTTCCCTACTTGTAGAAATAGTAGTTTTTTTCATTTCTTTAATGCTATTTTGATACTTGTTCATCATTTCTATCAAGACGCGGCATGGTTAAAGCATCTAACTACCATAGACATCTCCTTCATAAGGGAAGGATAGAAGCTTCCATCATAGCCTGCTAAAAGATTATTATAAATTTAAAATTAACCATTTTTCATTCAAAATTTATACCATTTGGAGCATCTAAATCATACCTATTCATTTAATCTCGAGTAACATCTACAATGGAAAACACAGCATATGAACATGGTTGATTCTGCTCTTTTTGTTGATTTATTCTCATCATAATCTAAACACCATGTGGATTAACTTAATTGAGCTTGATTTAAAATTTAGAGATCAATCAATAGTGCCACGTATAAAAACTGGAACTCCTTTTCCAACCAAACATGCAAGAAACAAATTCAGAATGCTATAACCTTAGAGTTTAAAAATATATCAAGTGCTGATACATACTTCTCTATGCAAAGCCTCATCCAGTTCCTGTTTATCATCAGGTGTGATCCTTGAAAAAACAAATCAAAAGTAACATTCACTATTTTCTTAAGATCATACATGATGAAAATTATAGTGTATACCTTCCATGCTTTTGAAGCAAAGATAAAGATCAGATACACAAAAAATCAGATACACAAACCAAATAAAGATCAGATACACAAAAATCTATAAAAGCAAGAACAAATTGATCAAACTTTCATGCAGTTCACTCATACCCCATTTCCAGCTAGCTATATGCTCCCGCCAATTACAAACAATAAAAATATAAATCTTGGAATTTAGGAACAAAATCCAAGAAATTATACCGAAATCAGCGAATCCCTAACACCCCATATCAAACCCAATCCCAGAATGCGCTTGAAATTGTAAATAAAACAGGGGAAAAATAAAAGAAGAAGCAATCTTTCATAAGGAAAAGGACAAAAAGTTGAAGACAACAGTTAAGGTACCTGCGGATTCAAGGAGAGAGAACGACCTGATTCTGAAGAATCGGGAAGCTTATAGTGTGAAAATGATGGATAAGATCATAGTAACCAGCAGGAATGGGAGATGGAGGTGGTTTCAGGTTCCTGTTCCAAGGAAGACATTAATAAGCAATCCTATCAACACCTAAAAGGTAATATAAAATTAATTTTAAAGAAGTACCGTCTGGTTTTTCTACAGCTGCTTGAAAAACGTAGGCTATCTGAAAAAAGAAACAATCGATTATTGGTAGACTAAATTTACATTAAATGAAGTACAAATATGAGATGGCATTACTCGTATGACTTGCATATGAGTTCTGATCTTTGCTATAATCTGTTTCTTCTATTCCTCTTTTTTCAAATCCAAGGTGTAACGGAATCGACGGTAAGCATTCAATTCAAGTGCAACTTGCTATGTCAAACAACTATTAGTTAGAGAAAAAATAGTTTCTTTTACAATGATCGGTAAGATTCCATTACCAGAAAATTATGTATCGAAAATGTAAATGAATTTCTGATGGTAGTGTCTTAACATGTCATCAGAAAGATACATGGAAACGCACATTTGATAAACAATCACATAACGCTTCGAATTCACTAAACAGGGGACGAAACTAATCGAACAGGACACATCGAAGACCTGAAGTGCATCTTTTATTCTCTCCTCTTCATAACTAAATTCATAGACATATATAATATCTCCATTCTCTAGCAAGATTACAACAAAATAAATATGCGATCTTGAACAAAGATGACTAAAATTTGAAATCAAATGCAACCTACTGATATCACCTATTCCTTCTCTAGATCTTTATTGCTAAAAGAAATCAATGCAAAACACGTTATGTATTACTACCATCCCCAAAAACCTAAAGGTTTTGTGAATTAAGCAAGCTCGTTTACATATAAGCTAATACAAAGCTCATGTCCTACATTTTCCAGCTATCAATTCTGAAGTCAAAATACATTAACAAAGAGAAAAGTAAAACTTTTCCATAAAGAGATAACAAACAAATAAATAAATAAGGGTACATCGAAAAACGGCATCTAATGCAGCCATTATGCACTCTATTCCCTTTGTGAACCCAGTGCCAAAACTGTACCAACAATCATTTTTGCTACCTCATTAAGATCCATATTTGTCTTCTCTACCGTTGCGTGAAAGGTTAAAACCTAATAATTGTATATACATAGATATAGAAAGAAATTGAACCTTGCAATAATGCCACCAATTTCTTTTTCATCAATGATGAAACAAATGATGGTTCATTGACACATCAAGTTTATTTTAAACCCCAAGCTTTAAAATATTGTCGATTATATTCTAAAAACAACTCTGAAACACCTTAACATTTTAACCTTATAATGTAAGATCGTCTAACATAAACTACCACATAACTTTAAAAAAGGGGCATAAGCATGCTATAGTTGGTTACCTTTGACTCTAACTTGAAAATAGTGTCACCACGAGAACTGCTTACGGTCCACATTAGAAGTAACACTTGATTCCAATGATGATTAAACACTGGCTTGAAGATTGTTAATAGAGTTCAAGTCATTAGGCAAACATATTTGAGCAGATTGTAGATTTTTCCAAGAGTTGGCCTACTCTTCTTTAGCATATGACATAGCAACTTGTTTGCAGCACCAAAAAACAGTTGGCTAATACATTTACAAAGGCATTACAAAATTGGAATGTTCAGACAATTCAAAAAGGAGTTAGGCGTTGATAAAATCTAGCTTAGCAGGGAATGTTATAAGTAATAAGCTAGATTTCAGTGTCGGTATTATGTCGGTTAGTTTGACGCCAATATATGGTAGTTATTTAATAACCAGCATCTTTTAAGGGGTGCACCGGTTCTGTGAATATATATATATATATATATATGTTGCAATACGTATGTAAAAGAAATATATGATCTGTAATATATAAAATATCTATTTTGTGTGCATCTGTCATCTCTTTATATGAAGTTCATCTATAAGTATATACTTGTCTAAATCAAATCCTAAACTAAATTATTAGTTACTTATAACTTATTGTCTAAGCAACAACACTAACAAACTTACCTTTGGGTGGATGAGTTGAATTTCTTTGTCAGCCAATGCTAGTAGGAGTGTTTTTTTTTACTTTCCATCAACACCGGGTATCAGTAGTTATATGAGTATTAAAGTTATCGACTTTGAGTTCTTTTTCACTTGAGCATTTCATTAAACACCTTAGAGGCAATGAAAAGAAATGTATAAACTAAGTTAAAATCCGTTAAAAAAATGTTTTATGAGATAAAATATACTTGTTATCTGGTAATGTGTAGAAAAAAAACGAAGAATCGTTTAGATCCTGTACATAGCACAAAGAACATGATTTACCTAAATTTACTAACCATTGGACTTGGTGCTAGAAAGACTTAATTTACTATCAAGAACTGTAATGAACCAACAATAGCTTAATGAGTTAGTTAGCTACTAACTAACATAGAATTGTAGTTTTACACTGCAACAACAAACAAAAGTGATGAATTTACTAAAGGAGAGAATAGATGTATTCATGATTTTGCAACTCACATAACAGTCTCTTGGTACGACCATCCTTTGTAGCTAATCTCAGGTCTGAGTACCGATTAAGGACATCAATAACATCTAAAACAAATACAACACAATACAACTAAAAGACAAAACATGAGGATGAGGTGAACGAAATTGAGAAGTGGAAATAGAATTACCAAGACCCTTGTTCTCACCCGCTTCATGGTAATAGACAGGGGATGAACAAACCGGGGCAGCAACTCTTGCGATGTAAATGGAAGAACATTTGGATCTAAATACCAGTGGGTTCAAAGAAACCCTAATTAAAATGCCTCGTCAAAGAGACGTCTCGGAGAAATTGAGGAGATGTTTGAGAGTGGATTAAGGAGATGTATATGAGAAATTGACGATGTTTTAAATTTAAACCTTACCAGATGTGTTCATTCGGATAATTAATGCCTCGGATGGGAGAAGCATCTTACCGGCGATTCAATGGCCGGTGTGAAAAACGGAAGGCTAACCGCCGACGCCATTTAGTGTCCTAGACCGATCATCGGTACACCACAGTAACAGACACCCCATTCTGAAGAGGGCAGCGTATCGGACGGAAACTACCAACGAAAGACTTTAATGGCAGAGCCCACATAATGCTAAACAGCCCAATAAGTCAAGATCAGAGCCCAAACTACAGATTTAGTGCCACGTCTGCATTTCTACATTATCCAATTTCTCATGCTTGAATTTTACACACTCAATAGGTAACGACACATAGGATACAAACAATCCTAAGTTATATAGGATATAGATAACCAACTCAAAGAATAACAAATTTCAAAGTATATCCATCATCAACAAAGGCATATAAAGAAAGATGATGTAGTTTGCCACACATGGCAAATAACATATATCTTATAAAGTAATCAAAAAGACAAAAGGAAAGGGAAATCCTCAATCTCAATCCTTTTGGAATAAGCGTGAGTGCAATAGCTCGGGTCTAAAACCCAACATTTAGAAGAATAGCAATGGAGTTTAATCATGAATCTACCTTAAGATGAGGACCGAACTTCCTTTCCTTTGAGAAGTTTAATCTTCTCTAGGAAATTAGGACAGGCGTGGCGACTCAAATCTCCAAAATGCCGGCAGAAGTAGCAAACCATCTCATGTGAAGTCTTATCTTGAGAAACATAATCCATGCCCTCAGACTCTAAGGATGGGATAGGCTTCGGAACACCAACCTTTCCTGTTGAGGTAGATTTCTTCTTCCTAATCTTTTACTCCTTTAAACCTAAGACGGGAATGGATGAGGCGTGTTTATGCTTAGTCATGTTAGACTCTGTACTCTTCACATGCTATGCAGTTCCATTAAGGATTTCTCTATTCCATGCATACTATCATTACAAGATAATCATATGATCTGGGCAAGGAGTGGAGGGTAATATCCACCGTGAGCACCCTCCCGCTAGGGAATCTTTGCCTCTCTATTTGGTCTACATACTCCTTCATCCTAAGGACGTACACACTTAGATTCCCACCTTCCTACATCCGGTAACTGACAAGGCCCTTAACACATTCATACAGTTCTTGTCTAACCTGTTATTGGAACATGTCCTTTAGCTTGTTTATCATGTCGTACACATTCATATACTCGAACTACTTTTGCATCTTTGAGCTCATAGTCAATAACATGAAGCAGGAAACATCATTTGTGTCTTTAACACGTTTTTCACACTCACATCATGTTGCATAGTACGCGTTGGTAGTAGGTGGCTCCAGAAGAGGTTCCTCAAGGATATGAAACTTTTATTCATGGCGGTGGACAATCCTCAATTGTCTATGCCAGTCAACAAAGTTTACTCTCGTGAGTTTCTCCTTCCCTAGGAACATACGTAGTGAATGTTCAATGTGGTGTTATTAGTGTTTTCCATCTATTAACAAGAAGAGTAAACGTCTTAGTTAGTTTGATATGATCCTCATTAAAATAATTACACAAATCTCTTTTAGAAAAAAAATTATCTTAACAAAGGCTAAGAACCATATTTCACCCCACTAGATGACAGTTTTTGCCGTGGATCACTTCATCGAGTTATTTAGATTGACAACCATTTTACCAATTGGAATCCCCATTGCAACTCTTAAACACATACGGGATCCGATGACATCCATTAGTCGATTGGCATGTTTGATCCCTTCCCACATCAACTTCAAATTAAAATTCTTGATTGACTCATGCTTAGATCAAATATAACTCAACGATTTTAGTTTGAAATTGTAAATCATCCATCAAGATACACGGTGGTACTCTCAACCAACGATTGGCTCATGCTATGTTTGACAACCAATAATTGTGAGTTGTCACACTCACCTTCCACAGTTCTAAAAGGAATGACTCGTGCTTAGCTCGACAATCATCCAAGCTTCACTAGATTAAGATGGTGTCATCTTATGAATGGTGTGTGATTACATTTAGAAAACGGACTTTTATTTTTTGGTTAAAAATCACATTATTTTTTATTAACAAAATAAGTGACAAAACTAATTTACATTTTTAAAAATTATACCATGTTTATATTTCATTTTGTCGCTCGTGTGCAGGTGAGAGTTGTTAACCATATTAACCAAAACTCAAGGCACAAACAAACAATCCTTGTATATATGCATTAGGATGACTAATGCTAAGTTTGATATCCATATTCATATACACACATCACAAATATATGCATGATATGCATTTCATGCCAAAAACATAACATACATACAAGTGTGTGAACCAAAACTCACTTGAGGCTTTTAGAAACCTGAAATAGAATCTGAAAGAAAATTCCAGAAACTAATAAAACTGTCAAAACCAAAATTTATTTCTTTTAAAGGCCAAAAATTGTTTGCACACCTCTTTACAACCCCTCATGGCTCATGAAGCCTAAGAGCTTTACGACCACTCCTGGACAATGAAGAACTCGTGAACCATAAAAACCTATTTCACAACTACGCCCCAAGAACACTGATCGTGGTGCCTTGACGACCCGCAAAGCACGAAATTTCACGGTCTGTGAAGAGCTACCGCACAGAAAAGAAATTTTCAAAAATTCAATTTTCAGTCCACCAAAAATGCTATACTCATGTAAGGGTGGCTCTGATACCACCTGTTGGGTTTCAAGGGCAGCGCAACGGAAGCGACAACATGCAGATTAACAAATACAAACAAAACTTATGCCATTAAAACACATCAAGAGGATCAAACCCTACATGCAAGTAAAGAAACGAGAATAAAGAAGAGAGTTATACCGTCTTGAAGAGGCTAAAACCATGCACCAATGAGGGATAACCAAATCTACTAAGATAGACGTCCTCTATTGTTGTAATCCACACCATGTTGGTAAGATCCCCAAGTGCTAGAAAGCCATTAGTGCGATTTAAAGGCTTGAAGCCACCTCTACAACACCACACCTTAGTGCATCTTTTGAACCATCACAAACACTCAAGAACAAACTTCACTTATTATATGTAAGTACTGGGTGATTAAGTGTAAGTGCATCAAGTATGACAAGAAAAGGTAAGGAGATTGCGTACATGACCTTTTAAAGCCCCTAGAACTCCCACGGTTGGAAAAAACAAAGGCATACATCATACAAACAAAAAGGTCCAATAAAAATAAAGTAACTTTTCAGCGTGCCTTCACAACCCATGAAGCAAAAAGCTTCATGGTCATGAAGCACCTTTTGATAGTAAAAATAGTCCTAAACTATATTATTAATGTAGGTAGTTAGCCAAAGGTAACCCTAAAATAGAAGTGTTAATTTTTTATACACAATACAGGAAACCATTCTTGATTTTTTAATATTTAACACGCGTGTCATTATTTTTTTTCTTTTACTTGCAAGGTGTACGAAAATTCGGCTTTAATAAGTGGAAATGCAATGGAGCCCGTTCAAAAGTTAAGACATATGGTCATTAGTAGTGGATTTAAGCATGGAGATGAGTCTCTATATCAACTAATTTGATTAATTAAATTATCAAAAGATTCTCTATTGGATTATGTTGTATTTTAGATTTAGTCATGTAATGCTCGTGTGTACAAATCTATATGTATATTTTCTTTCTCTTAAACATGTGCGCTTAAATCGTCATTTAGTTAGTAGTTTATACTGACTATCATTTATTCTTCCCAATAATAAGGTTGACCAAGTAGAATAATTGTTTATTAGAATGTTGTTGCTTTTGTCTGTGCTATGCTGAAGATTTGTCAAGTTCATTTGAGAAGTCTTTATACTCTCCTAAGATACTCAACTCATTAAAAGTATCCGACTTTCATCATTACAAACTTTCTTTAAAGATTGATGTTCATGTTATGTTACTTAAATATCTAGACCAGTCTAAGGGTTTATGCAATATAACAAGGCTACAAATTATTCGGCTTGATGCACATGTTATTTAGGCCAAAATCATTTCTGAAAAGAACATTGGTGAGATTACATATATTCCTAGAATAAAAATGATTCCATCAGATAGAAAACTTCATGTTAAGTTTCAAAGAAGACAATTGCCTCTGATACTATGTTTTGCTATGACGATTAACAAATGTCAAGGACAATTACTTTCAGAAGTTGGTTTATTCCTTAGTAAACCCATGTTTACACATGATCATTTGTATGTTTCCGTTTCACTTGTTAGAAGTAAAAAGGATTAAAAGTTTTGATTTGTGACAACAGTGGTAATGTTACAAACAAAATAACAAATATAGTCTACTAATAAGTGCTTCAAAAAATATTAGTTATTGTTTTTGTTAAATTCTGTACGTAAGTTTTAGATGATATTTCATTTATTGCATTATTTTTATTTGAAATTTTCAATATCTTAAATAAACTTTGGAAATACCCGTGCGTGCACGGGTTAATAAACTAGTAGTGTATTATAACATTAATTCTAATAGGCTGCTGCCCGATACAAATATAGATTAAAATCATAAATGTTAAATAATAATAATAAAATATAATTTTAAGTACAATAATAATAATACTAAAAATATATACATGTACACCATAGGGATTGAGTTTGTGATGTTATAAAAGGGCAAAATGGACATTTTGAAATTTGTAACACCAACACCTTTACTTTTAATGGCTAAAGGACTATTATTGTGACAAATTGTTAAATCGAAAGACCTATAATTTTTTAATTTAAAGAACTAAATCAATGATTTTTAATAAAGCACATTGACCAAATCAGTAATTCACTCTAACAAGAATGAAGAAACAGACTAGTTTACATGCAAGAAACTTTTATTGCAATACATATGATCAATTAAGAGAAATTGGGTATGTTATATCAATATGTTTTTATCAAGTTGTTTTAATTTTTAAACATTATCTTCAAATAAAATTTTCTATGCATTTCACCAAAAAAAATATATGTCAAACTTTTGGTAATTAATTAGTCTTTGAATTTCTGTTGTATTACCTACAATGGGTGAAGTTTTGTTAACTTGACATTTTTATCCTTCTTTTATTTTTGAAAAAAAAGCTTTATAAACTTCTATTCTATAAACATGAAGTCTGTGTAGAAAACAAAATCAGAACAAAATAAAGCATAAAAGGTTGAAAAATAGAGACAAAGTGGTGTAGTGGTGGGGGTAGTGTGGTACCATGCCATGGTGGGTTAGATACATGAATGCCAAACCATCACGGTGTGGTGGAAGGGCAAGGGCTTGTGGAAATTATGTATGTAAAGTTAGTGAGGTGAATCTTTTGTTTATTAAAATTTAATTGGTGAGATATCGGTATGTGAGTCTTGCAATTTGATGTGGTGGATGTGGCCATTGCAAGTGTTGTGCTGTGTGGTAAGTTGTGTGATGAGTGTATATTGACATGTTGTGGTGTGGTGAGGGTGTGACCATGGGTGTTAACAGGGTCAACATGGTGTGATTTCGGATTAACATTGTAATGTCCCAATTTTTCTTTCTTTTTTTGAGAACAAAAGCACGAGAACCTCAAACAAACATCACAATACGAACAATACTTAAAAGGAAATACTAAAGGTCAAATTACAACTTGAATAATGTTTGAACTGAAATACGAGTTTAAAATGATTAGAGTAAAGTTCGCGGAGCATTGACAAGGACAAGCTATCAAACACGAGCTAGAGCCCCGCCGTGGTCATCACCTGAAAAACAGTTAAACAACAACCGTAAGCACAACTGCAGAAGGCCTAGCGGGTACGCTACATAAAAATTAATTTAGTTTATCACATCAACAGTTAGGTGTTGCAACATCGATCATCCCGCTACCGTAGTAGTCAGTCCCTTATTCCCGTCACCGAAGTGAACGGTCCCGCATTCCCGCCACTGAAGTGAATGGTCCCAAGTAGTACATCATTCCCGTCACCGAAGTGAATGGTACCATATTCCTGCCATCGAAGTGAATGGTCCCATTAAGCAATTAGAGTATAGTAATAACATCATATACAAATACATTTCGATCATGCAATCAACCAAGTTAGGTTGTAAGCAAGAGTACTCACCTAATTTCAGCAACAAAAAGAATTATAGAATCACAGAATTTGCAACCACGTGCTGTTAATGAGTAAGGCATCAAGACCCTACTATATATATATATATATATATATATAAAATAATCGTTGAGCATCCCAAACATAACACTCTCTTGCGTAACTCAAAACCCTAATTTAATAGCTTAAACCCACCGGACACGACGCGTCGCCATACCCGACGCTACGCGTTCGTGTTTCCTAGATCATGCTTCCTTCTCATGACTACTGTTCATGCAGTTCAAGTTTAAACAATCATACAGGTCGAATCCTACTGAATTAGACAAGTCGAATTGTAGTTTTGGTGTGCGTATGCATGGAAGTCGAATTCTATATCTAACACCCAAGTCGAATTTGAACCAAATATGTATAAGTCGAATGGAGCATGTTAACAAGTCGAATTCAATCATATTCACGAAAGTCAAATTATACCATAATCATTGGGGTTTAATTTACGTAGGTGCATACCAAGTCGAACCACGCAGATCTATGCCAAGTCAAATTGTACAAACACATGTAACCAAGTCGAACTGTACAACACATATAGCCAAGTCGAATCATGCTCTACATGGCTAAGTCGAATCATACATCATTTCCTAAAGTCGAATTGTAAGTGTGGGAGTGTATAAGTCGAATGAGAATCATATGTACATAAGTCGAATTCTTTATGAATGGCAAAGTTGAAATCTGCATATACTAGTCAAGTCGAATCATGCCATTTTTTTTATCAAATTCGAATGGGACTCGGTATACATAAGTCGAATCTAAGGGTATTGCTACGCATTTAAGTCGAATTCTAATATATTACAGCCAAGTCGAATTCGTTCATAGTACAAGCATGTCGAATCCTAGCATATGTAACTAAGTCAAATTCCAAGTAGTAACCAATGTCAAAATTCAAACTTAAGTCCAAGTCGAATGGCACAAGTTGGATAGTGTAGCAATCACTAAAGTCGAATTATATATATAACACTTGCTAAAGTCGAATTCTAAGGTGTCACAGCCAAGTCGAACTCATGTTTCATGTGCAAGGTACAAGTCAAAACAACGTATGGATATGAGATGTACAAGTCGAATCCTAAAGCTTCTGGGTCATACGTACTCTTTTACACACACACACAACACACACACACACACACACACACACACACACACACACATATATATATATATATATATATATATATATATATATATATATATAGGGTTTGGTTAAACAAAGAACCATTGTTAAATAAAGAACTTGAAGAACCATTTCTAGACCATTAGATATAGAGATGGAGGGCTGTTATTAATTTAAGAAAAAAACCATAATTAATTATCATTCAGCGTCAATATATGTAGCTAAAAGGACAAAAATGTAAATTAACACTCTCAGCCTATAATCAACTCCCGTTTTTTACGCTCTTTCTACGGAAACCGAATATATTCAAAATCAAAAATACAAATGCAAACACACAAACCAATAACCGTAAACCCCTTACTCCAAATCAGTTCCATTCCGACGCGAAGAACTACCAAATTAGGTTTTTCATACGAACCTAAATCGAAGAGAAAAATCAAGTCCACCCTGCAAAAAAAGTAAGAATTATGTTCGTTTTTTTGATGTTAGGTTATCATGAATGCAAATGTATTGATTGAACTTACTTCTTATGACCTTATTTACAGTGGATAATCCTAAGAGACGAAGTGGGTGATTGATGGCATCGTTTTCAAAAAAAAATAAAGTATGATGGAAAGGTAATCAATGTTGACGATGACGCTGACGACGTCGAGCAACAAAGTGCAAAGAATGATGCCAATGAAGATAAATCAGAAGCAGAATCAGAGACGGGATCAGATGAAGAAGGACAATACGTTGAAGGAGATGCTGATTCTGGTGACGATGATGAAGGTAATTTCCAAATCCTAATGTGCAAACAACTAGTTAAACCAACCAAACCTAGTTTGGATTTGGGAAAATACCACTGTAATTTGCATTTTGAATACTGATGTGTGATGTAGATGATACACATTGTTATTTGCAACTAGTTAGCATTTTGCATTTTTTGCATTTTGCATTTTTTGCATTTTGCATTTTTTGCATTTTGCATTTTTTGCATTTTGCATTTGTAGTTCATATTTAACGTTCTGCTTCTTTAAATTTGCATTTTGTTATTAGAAAAATCAATTTCAAACACTGTTATTTGCATTTTGGAATGTTATAAGTTGTATATTTTGCATTTGGGAATGGTCATTGTACCAATTTGCATTTGCACAACTGATTAACAGTTTGCATTTGCATTTGATAATTATCAGTTTGCATTTTGCAATTAACTGTTTTCACTTTGGAAATGTGTAGTTCATATTTTGCATTGTAGTTCATATTTTGAATTTTGTTATTGGAAAATACAATTTTAAACACTGTAATTTGCATTTTGGATTGTTATAAGTTGTAATTTTGTTATAAGTGATGGCCAACACTGTTTGTTTTTATTTTAAAAGATCTTCATGTAATTTTATGCACAACTGAGTAACAGTTTGCATTTGCATTTGATAATTATCAGTTTGCATTTTGCAATTAACAGTATTCACTTTTGAAAAATGTAGTTCATATTTTGCATTGTAGTACATATTTTTCATTTTGTTATTGGAAAATACAATTTCAAACACTATAATTTGCATTTTGCATTGTTATAAGTTGTAATTTTGCATTTGAGATGGCCAACATTGTGTGTTTTTATTTTAAAAGATGTTCATGTAATTATATGCTTTACAGAGGCTACTGAAACAGATGATTCACATTATCCATCACCACAGTTTCATTTGAAAATTAGAACTGCAAAACCTACAACAAAGAAAAACAAAAATCAAAGGAGTAAAGAATCTGTTGAAAGTCAAAAAGGTTATAAAAGTAAAAAGACTGGTGAACAAAATGAAGATGAAGGTATTTTGCATGAAGGATTTTGTATTTTGCATTTTGCATTTTAAATAAAACAAAAATTGATATGATTATAGCAACCATGTCGCATAGGAATTTCATATAAAATATAATTCCTTAATATGCAGATGATACAAAAACAGATGATGAAGTTCTAAAGCCACAACAAAAGGAAATCAATATTAACAAACCAACACGTAAAACTTCCAAAGAAATGATATTTTTATGGCATTTATATATTGTGGTGTATTTTGCATTTTGTTAAAAATAACTAAAATATAAAAAATTTCATTTTAGATTCTGGTAAATCAGATAATGAAGTTATGAAGCAAAAACAAAAGGAAAACAAAGATAGCAAATCCAAGCCTACAACAAAAAAGAGAAGAACTGGAACAAGTAAAAAAACAATTGAGAGAAAAAAGGATGTTGAAAGTGCAAAGGCTGTTGAAGCTGGTGAAAATGAAGGTATCAAATGTTTTATGTTAAACTACAAAAAACCACTGTAGTTTGCATTTTGTAATGATACGCGTTTTAAATTTGTACTAAGCTTGTTACATTTTCAATACTGATTAACAATTTGCATTTTGTAGTGATACAATTTGCATTTGGGACAGAACAATTTGTATTTGCAAAACTACTTAACAGTTTCCATTTGCATTTTGAGAATTATCAGTTTGCATTTTGCGTTTAACAGTTTTCACTTTGTAAATGTAACTTGATGTTGAAATTCATTTTGCATTTGAAGTTCATATTTAGCATTTTGCATTTTGCTATGCATGACAGATACACCTGATTCAGATGATGATTTTGTTAAACCCCCACCGAAGGTTGTTAGTGAAGGCACAACAACAAGGAAAAGGAAGAAAGGGGAAAATCTGTTACATAAAGAAAAAAGGGGAAAGTCTGTTAGTTCTGAAATCGTACCGTTTGTGCAAAAAGAAAAAAGGGGAAAGTCTGTTGGTAAAAAGAAAGTGTCTGAAAAACAGGAAATCTATTATATAAAATCAAGGCAATCACCGAACTCGTTTGTGCACATGTGTAAAAGTTTGACTGCTGGAATGAAGAAGATGATAAAAGAAATGGGTTTTGGAGAGATAATAAAATGCAAAATAGAATTTATACCAGGAAGGCTTGCATACTGGGTTGTGGATAATTTCGATACGGAGATGATGGAAATGACCATTGGAGATGTTTCCTGTCATCTAACCAGGGAAGCCGTGTTTGAAATACTGGGATTCCCATTGGGAGGTACGAAAGTAAAGGCTGTTAATAAGGCAGGTGTTGGAGATACATAAAAGGTAACAACTTGGAGACAATAGTATCCAACACCCGAAAAAGGTCCCAAAAAAAAAATTTATATATATATATATATATATATATATGAAGCAAGTCATAGAGAGAATAGTATCTGATAAGAATCCAGGAGAAATGTTTAAGATGAATGTGCTGGTTATAATCATGACAATGATGGCAAAGGGGGTCAGATGTGGGACGGTTAACCAAATGTTTCTCCCTTGCATTACAGATGTTAACCAAATAATGAAAATGGACTGGTGCGCATATGTCATTGAATGTGCGAAGATATGCAAAACAAGATGGGACAGAGATGACATCAAAAGTTGGTTTACAGGACCATTGCTTTTTTTGGTGGTATGTATAATTAAAACTTGAAATTGTATATATAAAAAAAAACAAAAATTCAAACAGTTAAATATGTTCTTTTTTTGCAGCTTTGGTATTGTACCACACTTAGCAGGATAAAGAAGACAAGAAACATGTCATACCCTACATGTACCTACAGGACAACAGACATGTTGAAATAGGAGGAAATTAGGCTGCTATCTGATGCAAAGTTGAAGATGAAAACAATCCCGAAGGCTGTGAAGGCTGAGGTGAAAGGTAAAGGTAATGTTTTGTTTAACAAGTACCCAAAATGCAAACAATCTGCCTACAAAAGTTCATATTTTACATGATTTGTGAAAAAGAAGATAAAGTGGAAAAATCCGAAACAACAAAGCAGAGAAAAACAGCTCCTAAATACAAATCAAAAGTTAGGAAAGCTGCAAAATCAAAAAAGTATATCATTGTGAAATCTACAACGAACAAAGGTAAATGCAAAAAATATTATCAAATCTATGTTATATCTACAGCAACTATAAATGAATATGATATACATTTTAATGTCTTCCTCAAAAATATGCAAAAAAACAGATAAATCAGAACAACCTCTATCTGTGGTGGAGCCTCCTAAACAAATAGAATCAGGTGAAAATCTTATGGCAGCAGACAATGAAGGTGAACAAGGTGATAAAGTTGATGAGGGTGTTAAAGAGAACGAACCAGAAGTTGATGACCAAGATGAAACTGAAAATGTTTTCGAGAGGCATAGTCCATTAATCAACGAGGAAGATGAACCATAAGTTCAAGAGTACAGTCCAGAGGTATAAAATGCAAAAAACAGTTATTGTGCCTAACTTTGACATAAAATGCAAACAAACATGTGATTGAAACTAGATTTCAAATACCCTATATAACTATAAGTTGATATAAAATGCAAACAATCAATATCCACGATCTATTGCAGGATCTATTTTGCATTTGCACCACTACATTATTTTCACATCTTCCACCGCTACGTTTTACATTTGCATTTGCATTTGCATTTGTATTTTGCATTTTGCATTTTGCATTTTGCATTTTGTAGTTTGCAGTTTGTATTTTGCATAAATGACATTTCATTCAATTGCAGGAGTTTGTGACAAATATAAAGCAACTGTACAGAGATCTAATTACAAAGAAAGAAGAACTTACTGAGGTTATGTGGAGGGCGCAATTTGAGTACCCTGAAGATAAGAATATCCACGATCTATTGCGCTAAATAAAGAAACAAAGTGGTGGAAGATCTGAAACTGAGTGAATTCAACTATGTCCATAAGAATGAGGAAATGGAATCGATGATTGAAGAGGTTAAGGAAAGTGTGATTAAGGAAGTTTCTGAAAAGCTCATGCAACACTTACAGAAGGAATATGAAATGAAAATATCTGGAGCAAAAGTTGTAGGAAATGAGTAGGATTTTCATACACCAAACAGAAAGATTACCAGCGTGTCAGATACAACTCCAACAGCTACACAAATAATAAAGAGCACTCCTTTTCTAAACATGGTTGATAAGATAGTTGACTCACATATGATTTTGAGGAAAGAAGGAAAAGAGGCTACATGCAAAAATACCTACTACGAGGAGAGTCCAGGGAAGCGTAGAAAGTTGAATGACTTTCCCTCATTCAGTCTTGGATTGACACAAACACAGGAAGGTGGACAAGAAGATTTGCGTGAGGATCCAGTTGATATCCAAAACATTTCAAACATGATGTGCAATGTAATCAAAGCAATACCATTTCTAAACGAATCAGTGCAAATAGAAAAACAACAAGCTGATGAAGTTGTAGAAGGAACGGCTGATGTGGAAGTGGAAAGGGGTGAAACAGGTATAGAAGTGATGGATAAAGTTGAAGTGGAAAGGGGTGAAACATCTGTAGAAGGACCTAGCAATGTGCAGGTGGAAGAAGATGAACCAATCGCTACTACTATTGATGTAATATTGTTAAAATATGACAGGATGAGAGAGAAAGCAGGGCTGAGTAATCTTGTTCTTGGGTATGAAGAGAATTTTGGAACGGGAGGTGACAACAAAGAAAAACGAAAGGTAAAACCATCCGCTGCATTGTTGTCTCCATACAAAAATAGAGAAGTAGAGATAAATGCAATTACTTCTAAGGAGGAGCTCGATGTAACATGCTGGCTGTTTTCAGCAACAGGGGATCCAGTGTAAGCTAAAAATTGTCAAAAATTTGTTATTATTACTATTTTTTTTTAAATCTCACAAAATATCTGTTATACAGGGACATAGTATTTTTGAAGACACCGGGTGTAGGATTAACAAAGGCATTGGTAGAAACTATAATTCCAGAATCTCACGTGCATCATTCGTTGGTTGATTCATGGACAGCTGTACTCAACAACGAAGAGAGATACAAAGACTCAGCATCACCAAGATGATTAATCTGCTTTGTAACTAATAAGGTACTACGTAAATGCAAAAACACAAGTTGATTAAATAGACAAATCTAACTAATAACATGCAAACTGTATGATTAAATAGACAAATTTAACTAATAACATGCAAACTGTAATATATTCATTCTCTTTTAACTAATATCATGCAAACTGTATGATAAAATAGACAAAATTTGGGGATGAGAACACTGAAAACACAAGTTAAGCAAGGAGGACTTGGAAAAACAGATAGAAGCAGAGGCCCAAAGAAGGTATGCTGTGTTTGAGACAATGATGGAAAGATGCTTATCCACAAGCCCATACAAACTTCAAGAGGTGGAATTGGTATGTAAAATGCAAAAACTAGTAAAATGCAAAAAAAAAAAAAACAAAAAAAAATTACTGATTGCAAATTTACAGGTATTTATCCCTATCATCGATGGTAGCCATTACTTTGTCTTCGTATTTGATATCAAGAAGGGACTTGCACATATAATAGACAACATAGCAATGCCACGAGACTCAAAGTTTAGATATGAAGATATATATAATATTGTGGTAACAATTCAGTTCCATTATATATAATAATTCTAACAGTTTCATCATACTTGAAAACATTAAACTAATTTGCTTATATTTTAAATGGTACAGAAAAGGAGTATGGAGATATTCACATCAAAGAAGAAGATTCAAATCAACATGAAGCTGTTCAAGAAGGACCCGAAACTAGTGAATGTGTCTTGGAAAACAAAAGAGAATTACAGAGATTGTGGGGTTTTCATTATGAGACACATGGAGACTTTTTTTGGAGTGACAACAGGTTGGAAAGCAGGGTTCAAGATGGAACGCTTTGATCAAACAGAAGAAATCTTAAGGCTGAGGGAGAAGTATGCAGCAAAGATTTTGCTGTCGGACATCAACGAGAAAAGAGACATAGTCCTAAAGGAGGTGGAATTATACAAAAAGCTACATGTCGACGAGCAAAATATTTTGCACTTTGAAGCAGATACGAGAATCAAGGAACGTGCTGCACTGTATGCTTAAAGTTACTACTGGAAACACACTAGTTGCTGGTTTGAAAAAACATAACATGACTTAGTTGGTTTTAAACATTAGTTTTTGGAAACCCACAAGTTTGTTGGTTTGAAAGATTGTTTTTTGCATGTTTTACATGTTGGTTTAAAACAACTTTATTCTGAGAGAATATTGTGAACATTGGTTGTTCTGAAATATGTTTTAGTTGTTAATTCCAAATTCTTGTTAAATAATAGTTGTTCACATTGGCAAAATACAAAGAATGCAAAAAAGTGCAAAAAATGATTACTAAATGTTAACAATACACCCGCTGTGACATCAGAATGCAAAAAATAGTCAAGTCCAAATGCAAAAAATGAAATAACTCATGCTTAATTCAATAACTCATATTATCATCCTTTGTCTGTTTACATAGGTTAAATTGCACTGTAACCATGCTTAATTCAGTAATATTATCACAATGTAACAATGTTTAATTTAGTAATTGCTTTTAAATAGAATGTAAAATGCAACAAATTGTTTACATAGAATGTAAATGCAGAATAATTATAACATAACTGCAAAAAATCTAAATGCAAAATGAACACCATTTCAATGATTGCTTTTAAATAAAATGTAATTCAGTAATTGCTTTTAAATAAAATGTAATTCAGTAATTGCAGAACATAACATAACTGCAAAAAATCTAAATGCAAAATAAACACCATGATCGATTACATATAATAGATTAAAAACATACTTAATTATAAAAAAACACCATGTTGAATTACATAAAACATACTTCAGAAAATAAACATACGATATCTTAAAAAACAAATAAACAAAAACCCTAATCCAACCATTTCCCAAGCCCATTATTGTAAGAAGATTGATCCCGAATTGATTTTAAAATCTGTGCTCATAACCCTTCGGCAGATGCAAGCATGGACCTCGGATGTTCAATTTGTGAGGTAAAGTTGCAAAGACGCTCCTCCTCAATGGAAGAAATCATCGGAGGAGCCTTAATCATATTTTCAATGTTTTGAACATCTTCAAGCTTCGATCGAATTTCAGCAATCATTTTCTCTATGTCTCTAAGCATTGCCTTGTCCTGAAGTATATGATAATCATTTTCTTTCTGCAGATACTGAATTTTACGCAACATTTCCTTGTTCTTGCACTCGTCTTCTGAATCCATGGATGAAAATAATGCTTAAAGATTGAATGGAAAAGTAAAATTAGATGTGTGTGGGCTATCCAATAGATGGCCTATTTATGGACTAAAAGGAGAGCGGGAAAGTTGGAAAAAGGGGGGAAAACATACCGCAAAAAATAAACAAATAATGGTGAAAAATGAAAAAAATGCAATAATTGATCTTATACAAAATGATAAATGATAAATGAAAAAAATTATGCGTTTTTTACTGAATCAAAATGCAAAAGACATTGAATTACAAAATGCAAAAAATAAAATATAGATTTAAATAAGTTGAAATCCACTACCCAGTATCACAAAATGCAAAAAATATAGATTTAAATTCAAAATCTACTCAAAATACAAACTAACACAGTAAAGTAAATGCAAAATGTACTCATAATAATGAACAACCACTGAAATATTCACGAATAGGTCATCTAAACACACAATGTAATTATTGAAAAAAACTGAATATTAAAAAAAATACAAAACTTTGTTACTCAGAAGGACCAACACCCGAATCACTAACAACTCCATCCCCTTTAGATTTTTCCTTCTCTTGAACATCTTTAATTCTCTTAGGACAAGTTCGAATGTTATGAGGTTCATAAAAACCACAATAACTACATTTCCTGTTTGTCTTTGGTTGTTGAGAAATAGCCCTCTCCCGTGCACTCGTGATTCTCTTCCTAGTCCCCCACCTTTATTCCGAATAGCAGATGGATTGTGAACCTCAACATTCTCAGGCTGAACAACCCCCAACATTTCACTTACAAAATCTTTATTTTGCATCTGATCATCCTCGCTGAATCCGTCAACAAATGAGTTACACAACTCCTCTTGTGCTTCTAAAAACTTAACTAATTTTTCGTTGTTACCTATTACCTTGTCCAACGCATCCTCAACATGGTGATATACACGATAAATAAGATCTTTTAAACCAACAACTTCAAGAACAGCAGCATTACGGATTTGAGAACTATCAAAAATCTTTGGAGGGACTACATTCTTGGTCCATCTTTTGCAAATATATTTACGAGGGAATTCATTGACATCAAAAATACGAAGAGCATAAAAAATATGTCTGTACAAAAGCCCGAATCTTTCAAATCTTTTGCATGAACACGTAATAATCTTCGATGAAGGGATAAAGATAACCTGTTCAATAAAATGCAAACTGTCAAACTGCAAAATGCAAATAATATAACTCAAAATGCAAACAAATAGCTAGAAAATAACTAAAATAACTCATGAACATGCAGAAAATACCTCACTATCTTTTGGAAAATATTCATCAAATTTCTTTGGCTCCTTGTCTCTATCAATGGATTCATCAATTTCAGCAGACAAACCACCTGAGTCTCTAATCTTAAATATTTTTTGATTTTCAAACTCTGAAAAGGAAAAAGACATACATTTCCTGATAGAATAACCAATCTCCCTAGATGCATCCTTCTCCAAAGGC
Organism: Pulicaria dysenterica; assembly: GCA_947179395.2. Taxonomy (NCBI): domain Eukaryota; kingdom Viridiplantae; phylum Streptophyta; class Magnoliopsida; order Asterales; family Asteraceae; genus Pulicaria; species Pulicaria dysenterica. Next base: position 35,945,420 of record OX359295.1, read on the forward strand.
CAATTATGTCTAAAGTTAGGCGTGGTATATAACTCTCATGGTCATTTTTTGACTAAACAAACCTTTGCTCATGCATCGCGGTATCAAAATGAGTTAAAAACTCAACAAGCGTGTTGCTTGAACACATCAACTGGTTAAACATATGATTCTCCGACTCTGATCTAGACGATGTACGCATCAAACCAGACAACTCCCAGTTACGATATGCTGGGATCCAAAACTTCCTTAATGCAAACATATCGGATAACCATCTATTATCTTCCAACTCAAACTCTTGAATTAAAGAATCCCATAAAAAAATCAAAAACCTCAGGTTCAAGCTTGTCAGTCCAAACAACACTGCTTAGTTGCGCTTTGAAACCATTGTTGCAGACAGATAAAGCAACCTATATACAAAATCAAAATGCAGAATGAATAGTGCAAAATGCAGAATGAATAATACAAAATGCTAGCTGCAAATGCAAAATGCAAAATGCAACTTTGCACATAAAAGTAATGCATACAAACTAAACCATTGTAAACAAATCATACATTTTGAAACAATTGCACATATTCATAACTAATGCGTACATTCAAAAGAAAATCGCTTGCTTATATAAAATAAGTTGTATGCATACATGGAAAAGCGATCCAAAAGTATAAGTCACCTAAGTTGTATGCATGAGTTCAAAAGTAAATACGTATGTTCAAAACATTTTCCTTTAAATGCAACTGTTGATCAAAAGCTCACATAAATTTGGATCATCCAATAATCAATAAAAAATGAAACACGCATACTGTATACAAAGGAGATACAAAATAAATTATCAATTAAATGAACAAAGGATTCAAGCAACGCGGGAATGGTATGTAAAACCATATGCGTGTTTTTAAAAAATACAGGCTTTACATGACAAGAAACACGAATGACTGAAATTAGCTTATAAATATTAAATAAACATTAATGGATTAACAAGAAGAAGCAAGACATCAAGTAGTATGTATTTGAACATAAGATTGTAGTAATTGCTTTGGAGATCTAAAAAAGTCAGGAATCATCAAACATCCTTCATTGTTTTGTGAAACGAGCTAAAATCCCAACAACTAGACAATCAAATCTTGGTGCAAGTCTGCAGTTGTACGCACGCCTGCAACATATATAAAATATGAACATAAAATTAATGAAAACAAAAACCTATTTAAAAAGAAAGCCCAACCATATATCGAACCTTGACTTTCTGTTTCGAGATGATATTTGAAGAAGATGACCGGTGAATCACAAGAATCTAACTAAAAAATCAACCCTATGTATAGATATTGAAACCATTAAAAACAAAAAAAACCCATCACAAACAATATCTTAATCAAGGGACCGACCTTGACTTTCAAAACAAAAACATGAACAACCCAATTAGGCTAAATCAAAAACAAAAAGTGCATCAGACAATGAAATGTTGATTTCTTTTACCTTCAATGATACATTGAATCATGACCATTGAAAAAAAAGAGAAGGAGACGGCTAAAGAAATCCGATCGAAAGACTAGGGTAGGTTTAGGGCTTGTCGGCGGCAAGTGCTTCATAAGCGTCGGTGATGTAATCGCCATCAACAGATTACAAAACGGCGGAGGTACTACTTGTGGGGATGGTGTCTTCGTGTTGAGAACGACGCAAAAAGCAGAAGAGAAGAACTCTTGAACGTGGGAGTCAGTTTTTTATCTATTTCCCTAAATGTCGTTATACTCACGTATCGTTCATTAAACGTGGATGGCTAATGACCATTAGATCAAGTTAATCAATGATCAAAAAGTGTTCTTTTTTTTCTAATTTTAAAAGTATTTTTCATAGATACTAACTATATATATATATATATATATATATATATATATATATATATATATATATATATATATATATATATATATATATATATATATATATATATATATATATATATATAGTGGGAGGTTCAAATGAGAACCTTAAATTAAATAAGAATGGGAGACTCAGTCCTAGCCCTCCAATTCCCCCTCCTTCAATGTCATTGCCCACCCATGAATTCCTCACATGCACCCTGCCACACTTGATTCCCCCACGCTTTCCATCCATGAATTCCACTTACAAAATGAACGACTGAGATTGAGTCTCTCATTCTCAATTAATTTCTCATTCTCATTTAAACTTTCCCATATATATATAGGGGAGGGTTCCATTGAGAACCGATTTTAGTGCGAGAACCGCGGGAACCAATTTTAGCCGTTGATTTGATAAGTGGAATTCATGGATGGAGAGCGTGGGGGATCAAGTGTGGGAAGGTCAGATTGAAAGAGGGGGAATTGGACGGCTCAGATTGGTTCTCGCGGTTCTCGCACTAAAAATGGTTCTCAATAAAACTTCTTCCTATATATATATATATATATATATATATATATATATATATATATATATATATATATATATATATATATATATATATATATATGTCGATTTCAGTTGTGATAGAACTCATCAAATTTGAAATCTAAAATAGGCAAACCATGACTCCACTAGGGAGAACCATTTTTCTTAAATCCATTTGCACATTACCCATTTATACAAAGCCTAACCCACGATTTCATTTTTCTTAGTTTAGCTCTTCATGAAGAACAGACATGGCAGCCCTTGAATGAACATAAACCTTAAAAAAAAACAGTATCTAAAGCTCATAATAGGGTAAGGAGTATTACTTGATAATTGCTCCCACAATACTTGAAGATTTGGTGAAGAAGATTCTTTCATTTATTTGTAGATTTCGGATATTACAAACACAAAACTCAACATTTTTTGAATATATATTTTTGAAAATGCAGGTAGTTCTACGAAAATGCAGCTACACAAAACTCAAAAATTAACATTAACATAATAGTAGAGAGAGTAAAAGAAAAGTACACAACAAATGAAAATGCATGTGTACCTAAAAACTGGGTTAAGATCATCTCATATTGTGGTCAAACACGATCATCATGTTCTTTTACAAATATGAAAGTGAGTCCGTTGTTATAAGTTAAGAATGAGACTCTTTGTAGGTCTCACTTTGGAGAGAACATAAGAGGTTGACTATAACATGAGAGGATCTTAACCTCTAATATTTAAAAATAAAAATAAAAAGGAATCAAGATAAAGAAATACACAGTTAAGCACGCAAAAACATCAAATTGTAACTTATGCTATATATTAAGTATTATTCCAAGCATTTATACAAAATGGACAAATAACCATTTGCTGTCAAATACTTTTTAGACCTCCAAAATGCATCATCAAGAAGCATAAAGTATTTTCAATTTAACTATGTAGGAAGAAAAAAAAAACATGAACGATTGTAACTGCTACCCACATGAACCATAAACCAATGCCTTTCAGTACACTCAAAATCATTTTCATAAATCAAAGTGCCATTTACAAAATAAAGACTTCAATCTTAATCCAAATCCCAAAAACAAACCTAACACCTAAAACTTACTAGCAAACCACCCACAACCAAAAAAATGCATCCATAATCACCCCAAACTCACTATGTTATCTGAAAATCGCATTTTAAGCAATCAAAGACAGAAAAATATTGACACGGTCATGTCACGGCCATGTCACCATGTGTTAGTTTGAACATTTGAGATTAAGTATTTGGAAAAGATGTAAATGATATATTATGATTACTTAAGTCTTTGAGGACTTAGGGAAAAGACAATCAGACATATCTCGAAGCTACGGACCAAAGATGTTTATCTTCAAACTGGCACGTGTAGGTGTAAGATAGTAAATTGATATATTATGCATTAAGAATAGAGTAAATTACTGATTTGATCCCCGTGATTTATTAAAAGATCACTGACTTGCTCCTTTATATTAAAAAATTATGGAGATAGTCCTTTAATTCCAATTTGTAACAATGTAAGTCCTTTAATTAACTTGTCGTTTAAATTAACGATAACTTTTTCTTTATATAGGGTATTTTTGTCTTCTCACAAAAAAAATTTAATAAATATTTATTATATACCCCCTCTATCATCAGTCATCTCAAACTCTTTCTCATTTCCAAGTGGTCCTTGTACCCTTTCATTTTCATGACGTGTGTACTAACCGAAGTGCCATTTGCCATCTTGCAAGTATTGAGAGCCTTACAAAGATAGCACTTGTTATTTTAAAGCAACACCATATCATGGCATTTACGAAACAATAACATGCGTAAATAAAAATTCAATCATGAACATTGAACCCTCTCTCAACTAAATCTCTCTCTACACACACACACACACTCTATATATATATATATATATATATATATATATATATATATATATATATATATATATATATATATATATATATATCCTAAGAGCACCACCCCCGCTTGAGAGACGGCCATCGTCCGTAGCCACCATTGTCACCATCATTTGGTAAGTTGCCACCACCATCTCAATCTCTCTACTCTCTCTTTCTCGCTCTCATATCTCAAGTTGTTTCTCTCCTCTGTAAGAGCTTCGCCACCATCATTTGGGAAGACGCCGGCCGTCGAGGACGTTAACCGGTATACACACACAAACTTCACACGACCATCAGCCATCGATGGTCAAATCGTCGAACCGTTCAAACCTATGCAGAACCCAAACAAACCCTAGTGTTGGAGCAAAACCCTTGATTCCGTATGGTGGTGGTGACGGTCTTCACTATGGTGGTAGTTTTTTTACTGAGAGATTGAGCAAGAGAGAGCTTGAGATGAGAGAGATAGAGGTGGTGGATTTACCGAATATATGGTGGTGGTGGTGGACTTTCCGGGCGACTGGTGGAGTTTTCGAACTGTGATGGTGGTGGTGGACTTTCGGGACTATTTTTTTTTTTTTTTTTGAAATGACAAAAATACCTTATACATAAAGTAAAACTTACATTGTAACAAACTGACAAATTCAAGAACCATCCTAATAATTTTTTAATATAAAAGACTAAGTAATTTTTAACAAACCACATAGACCAAATCAATAATTTACTCTTAAGAATATGGTCATAAATTATTCAAAGTTATGAAATAAGATGAATTGTGTAAATTATCTATATATCATGTTATGGGAAAGTATGTATCTTCTTCTCGGTTATGGTAATAAAGTTACATGAATGCTTGTGAAGTAATATGAATAATGAATTATTTATTTGAATACATATGCAAAGGAAAATATATCGAACACTTGTAATTTGTGAATTATAGAATAAGATTATAAGTCTTGTATCATGGAGAGATCCTCATTACTAATACTAATGAATACGTAATTAATGAAGATGTGAACTTCAGGTCGAGAGGATATATATTTGAATGCGATGATGGATACTAAAGTAAAATAGAATTTATAAGTTATAATGTATCAATGTATCATCTATCAGAAGATGGAACAGTATCCATATATCTTACACAAGAATTGTATAAATATTGTATGATATTCAAGTTAATTAAAGAAAGGATGACCATCCACGCACTCATGTGGTGATCGAATGATACCTCATAAAATGTAGTTCTTAGAGAATCTTTATAAGTAACTTGAATATACGAACATATATTGTCAAGTGAGAATATATATATGTTGAATAGAATTCTCAATGCCATTTTATGTTAAGTGAGAATCTTTATAAACTTTATATGATTTTTAATAGAATTTTTATGTACAGAGCGTTACAGCAATTTAGTGTAATTAATATTATTAAGTTGTATTACCAATATTATTTAAGTGTAATGAGATGCACTTGTTGACCAATTAAATCTTAATAAATATCGAACAAGTAAGGATTGTATGGAGTGCACACTTTTTTGAGTTTATTTTGAACAATATTATTTAGGGGCGTCCGGGGGCGCGGCGTCCAAGGGGTGGTTTCTTGACCCATTACCAGGTTTTTTTGATCTATTGACTCGGTTTTTTTGACCCGTTTTAAGGTGGTTTCTGTAACACCCCAAAATGGGGCCTAGTTGTAAACTGTAGTACATTTAGCTTTAATTGTAGTACGTTGACTTTAACTGGTGTTTTGTTGTTAACTGTAGTATATATGTTGTTAATTGGTGTTTTAATTGTGATTGGAGTTAATTGGAGCTAACTGGTGTTAATTGTAGATAAAAAATGTGGTATTGTGAAAAGTGTCTTAAGTTGACCAAGTAGATAATTAGTTGAACGGTTTTGAATAATGGTTCCAAAAATATCTCCGTTAGTTGAAACGGATAACCCTAAGTCGTGTTTTAAGTTGAATAGGAGAACAAAATACCCGTGAGGGGATATTAGCCAACCAAGGTCGGTCCTTGGCTTATCCTGTTGTTTCACAGGAACCTAAACACATACACACACTACATACACTTTCATACATACGTGCAAGAGCAAACACACAAATCTTGGGGTTTTGAGAAGGAAATCAAGAAAAGAACAAGTTAGAAACTGATTTTAGCAAGAGTTCAATCCTAGAATCTGTTCTATACCTTCTTCGAGTAAGATTTATTGTTTTAAACCTAGTTCTTTATGTTCTTGTGGGTGTGGTCTTGATTTTGAGGATTTAGATGTGTTTTTGTGTTGTTCTTTTGTCCAAATGATGTTAATAAGTTCATATGTATGTTAGATAACCTGTATAAACATTTGAATACGGATTCAAGTTGGTTTTTGTGACTAAAACTCGAAGAATAGCGGTGTCGAAGAACAGAGTATGAAGTTACTGTAATTATAGTGCCTACGGGCGTAGTAGTATGGTGCTACGGCCGTAGGGGTTGTTTGTGTACTGCGGTCGTAGGTAATGGTTGCTACGGCCGTAGGGTCCTGTTTAAGTGAAATTACCACCTACGGGTGATGGAACCAAGACTACGGACGTAAGTACATAGCCTACGACCATTGTTACCTTTTTGGAGACATGCTACGGGCGTAGGAAGTTGTTACTACGGCCGTAGGTCATGTATTTATGGAAATAACTTCTACGGGCGTAGGGTTTGTTTCCTACGGCCGTAGGAGGCTGTTAGAAGCCATGTTGATCTTTTGTTGAGGCAATTGTTAGTACCGCTCAATGTAGGGTGTTTTAAGCCTAGTTAAGTGTCATTGATTGGTGTCTAAGCCTGAACCTAATGTGTTAGGTGTATCTAAGAGGTCAGAAGACGCAAGTGGTGTATCTGCTTAGCACGGATTCCAGGGGAGTACCGGTTTCCCATGAGTCTCAGTAGGTAAGCTGTCTGTTGTACATGATGACATGTAATTGGTGTATGATACATGAAAGAATGTTATGATAGAAACATACAGTGTGTTTATGATAGAGATATACAGTATGCTAAGAAAGAGTCGTACTTGCATGTTGTCTATATGTATGAAAAAGTACACTTGTGATAGAAACCATGCGGTAATTATATGCTATGATAGAATTGTATTAATATGTTGTTTATCAATATGAAAGATGTTAACTGGTGTGATTATATGCGCGCATGAAAGATACGTGTATTTGTTATTGTGTCCGGACACTAAACGATAGAACATGGAGGTCGGTCAGGTAGACGGGTGTTAATACCTGGCTGGGTTCTCGGGTAGACGGGTGTTAGTACCTGGGAACTAACGGTACTCAAGTAGTATACGCTTGGGTGATGGTCCTGCAGGCCGCCGTTCCTCTAAGGAGTAAGGTTCCTTGACAGATGGGAACCAACATGATAGACAGAGTGTACCAGGTGGACTGCTATTCGCTTTCCCATTGGTGCAATTGGTTGTAGCTGATTTCCCAGCTAAGATTGTTGAGCGGGGCTCGCTACCCTGCAATATGCGACTCCTACGGGTATGATTGGTGCACCACGATGTGATAGGATAGCCTTGTGTGCTTTCCTGGTTTTCGACTGCATGCTTATTGATACTAATGTGTAATCTGTACTCACTAGCTGGTGTAGCTAACCGGTTCATGATTTATCCTTTTTACACGTAATGATTAGGCAGCCTGGTGAGACGGGTGATTGTGGGTAATTGTATTTAACTCTTCTGGAACACTCTGCTGTTATATATACCTGTGATCCGATGATCGGTCTATAGTATGGTAACACCGGTTTGTTTAGAGACTTGGCTTTTGATGTTTATATTCGCCAAGTCGGATAACAACACTTTATATTTTTATAACCAGTGTTTAGTTTTCGCTACACGCCATTGGTAAATATACTTAAAAAGCTTAAATCATTACTGATTTTTAAGCTCGTGAAACCCGGTGTTACAATTAGGTATCAGAGCCTAAGTTTGAGGGAATCGGGCACTTGTAAAAGTATTCGATCTCAAAACTCGGGCCCGACCATCGTTAAGTGTTCCTTGCGGGATGATTGGGGTGGAGAACGAGTGTTGTATGATTGTTATATGTTGTGAATTAATTGGTGATGTTGATAGATTGAGAATAAGTCGCGTGTTACATACTTGTTCCTTTAACAGTAGTAGATTAACATGTCGAGTCAGCAAGCTAGTGTTGAACAAAATGTCGGGCAAGTAAGGGATGAGATGGATCGTCTCCGTATTGAGGTAGAAGATGTAGCTTCTAGTCGCCATTCTGAAGAACTGAGGTATAAGCAAGAGAGAGAGGCTTATGTTCGACGTTTGGAAGTGGAGCTGCGAGTGACCAAAGAAATGTTGTTTCATTCGATAGAGAGGGAAGATGTTAAGTATGATGCTTTCCAGGATTTTCTTTCCTGTGAACCTCCTAGCTTTAACGGTAGTGATGACCCTTCTGTTGCTACTCGCTGGCTTCGAGAGATGGAGCGGATTTTTGAATTATGCGACTGTGCACCAAAGTATCGTGTGGAGTACGCGATACATATGCTGAAGGACAAGGCTACTTTATGGTGGAATGCCGTGGAAGCTTCGGTTAGTAAGAAAGTGTCGAGTACCGTGACTTGGGAACGATTTCGTGAGGAATTGACGAAAAAGTATTGCACTGATTATGATGAAGAATATATGGAGCGGGAAATAAATAAGCTTCAAAAAGGGAGTCAACCCATGAGAGACTTGATCCGTGATTTTAAAGATAAAATGGAGTTTGTGCCGCGATTGCTTCCAGATGAACACGCTAGAATACAAAAGTTCGCCAGTATACTGCCGGTTGAGCAATGTGTTTGTGTTAGAACCACTACTAGTTTGAAACAAGCCTTTCAACTAGCACTACAGATCGAAGAAGAGTGTCTTCGCTATAAACGAATTCATGAAAGTGAAAGTAAGAAAAGGAAGAATCGGTTGCCCTCTAAACCTGATTCTTTGAAGGGACAACCTTCCGGGGTGGAGAAATCTGGTTCCTCTAAAAGGCCAAAGTTTGAAGGTGTTTGGTGTTCAAATTGCCGTGCTTATCATGTCGGTGATTGTACTGAAGCCACCGTTAGATGTTATAGGTGTGGAGAATTAGGGCACGTAGTGAGAATGTGTAAGTTTAAACGAAAAGTATGTTACAGGTGCCATAACCCGAGACATGGAATAAGTGAATATACTATGGGTATGAATAAAAGAATTTGTGAATCATCGACTAGCCAGAAAATATAGGTGTTTTAATGACAATGGAAGTTAGTTGGAGGAGTAGTTATAAGTGTTTTCTTTAGTAGTTTTATTGTAACTGTGTTAGTAAGTTCGCGAGTCAGGAATTTTGGTTGTAATGTTGTAAATTGGTGGTTTGTAAGAAATAGTAAGTGTTTGTTCTATGTATACGGACTCGTGAAAAGTAAAGTTTGTTAATATTAAGTAGTATCAGTTGTTGAATATGTTGTTAAAGTTATAATTGATATTGACGAGTTTAGATTATACCTCCATCAAATTTGTGAAGATGACAAGAAAATGGTATTTGTATCATCTTGTTGTTTAAATATGAAAGATAAATTAAGAAGGAATACGTAATACCACGATTGATTAAAGTTGTTTATTGTACTAAGATTGAATTTGGTAATAAGTGGACAAATAATAAATAGTGAAAGTATTACAGTTAATAGTTGTGTTCTATTAAGTTGTTGTTGTTCATGTGATTAGTTTCCTTACTTTTTGTAATTGGTACGTATTGTGGAAATTAAAGGCAGTAAGTGTAAATGTGACAGATTAAAGTAAACATTTAAGACAAATGAGTTTTTGTTAATGTAAAGGTAGAAGTGATTAAGAAGAGAAATGTGAAAAATGTAATCGGAATGATATTAAGGGAAACCTGAATGGTTTATTAAGAAAGAATATATGTATAGTGTTGATGTTTTTATCCTGATTAAGAGTTCTTTTGTTGCAGAAGTATGGAGAGAAGTTTGAATCAACAAGTTGGAAACGAAGAAAAACCCGAGGAGACTTTAGATTTAACTACTATTGGGGAATTGCAGGATCATATTTCTGTGTACGGAAATCGACGTGGAGTTGTGCCTACACGTCATCTTCGGGAGGTTATGTCGGAGCAGTTCGACCAATGTTTCAAGAAAAACATGCCGCCAATTTTGAAAGAAATAAAGAATGAGATGAAGAAAGAAGTAAAGAATGAAATGAAGGAAGAGGTAAAGAATGAAATAAAGGAAGAGATCAAGGAGGAAATACGAGACACTATTCGAGAAGAGTTTGATAGGATAGGAGAAGAACCCAATGAGAGAAATAAGAAGATGAAGACACAAACAGGAACTGGGGGATCCCGACATAGAGTTGCGTGTGAGACGTGTGGTAAAGGTCTTACTGGGGAGTGTCGACACAAAGAGAGGATTTGTTACTCTTGTGGACTCCCTGGACATTATGCCAAAGAGTGTTTGGGTAAATTTTGTTACGAGTGTAGTCAGTACGGGCACGACTCTACGGAGTGTCCTAACTAGTCGAAAGTGCTGCGTAAGTTTAAGGTTTTAGTTTAGTAACATGTCGTGTAACTTTGAAATAGTCACATGTAGTTTCTTGTAGTCAAGCAAGACGAGTATAAGTAATATATGTGCACACGTTGTGTACTATAACCTGACAAATAATAGAACAATTATGGTACTGATGTTGTTGATTTTGTAACAATGGTGATGGTAAAGTTAAGCCTAAAAGTCGTCCAATTGTGAAATTAAAGTTAGAAGATAGAATTAAATGTAGAATATTAATTGAAAGTGGAATGATGAATGTGATTGAAGCAAGAACAGATTTAATTGTAGTTGTAGAAGGATTTTAAGAGATTTGATCCTCTGTTATTGTTGACTTTTGTCAAGATAGAAACATATAAACGTTAGTGTATTCTAGTTATGGGAATTGATGTGACAAGACTCACGAGTCCAGATTGTCTGGATTAATCGAGTCAAGATGAATCTCTAAAGGTAGTAAGGGCGAATGAAGACACTATTCGTGTCAAGGAATCCGTTGATGATTTTTGTATGCGAATGTGGACATGGCCGGATTCCGAGGACGGAATCCTCTTTAAGGAGGGTAGATTTGTAACACCCCAAAATGGGGCCTAGTTGTAAACTGTAGTACATTTAGCTTTAATTGTAGTACGTTGACTTTAACTGGTGTTTTGTTGTTAACTGTAGTATATATGTTGTTAATTGGTGTTTTAATTGTGATTGGTGTTAATTGGAGCTAACTGGTGTTAATTGTAGATTAAAAATGTGGTATTGTGAAAAGTGTCTTAAGTTGACCAAGTAGATAATTAGTTGAACGGTTTTGAATAATGGTTCCAAAAATATCTCCGTTAGTTGAAACGGATAACCCTAAGTCGTGTTTTAAGTTGAATAGGAGAACAAAATACCCGTGAGGGGATATTAGCCAACCAAGGTCGGTCCTTGGCTTATCCTGTTGTTTCACAGGAACCTAAACACATACACACACTACATACACTTTCATACATACGTGCAAGAGCAAACACACAAATCTTGGGGTTTTGAGAAGGAAATCAAGAAAAGAACAAGTTAGAAACTGATTTTAGCAAGAGTTCAATCCTAGAATCTGTTCTATACCTTCTTCAAGTAAGATTTATTGTTTTAAACCTAGTTCTTTATGTTCTTGTGGGTGTGGTCTTGATTTTGAGGATTTAGATGTGTTTTTGTGTTGTTCTTTTGTCCAAATGATGTTAATAAGTTCATATGTATGTTAGATAACCTGTATAAACATTTGAATACGGATTCAAGTTGGTTTTTGTGACTAAAACTCGAAGAATAGCGGCTGTCGAAGAACAGAGTATGAAGTTACTGTAATTATAGTGCCTACGGGCGTAGTAGTATGGTGCTACGGCCGTAGGGGTTGTTTGTGTACTGCGGTAGTAGGTAATGGTTGCTACGGCCGTAGGGTCCTGTTTAAGTGAAATTACCACCTACGGGTGATGGAACCAAGACTACGGACGTAGGTACATAGCCTACGACCATTGTTACCTTTTTGGAGACATGCTACGGGCGTAGGAAGTTGTTACTACGGCCGTAGGTCATGTATTTATAGAAATAACTTCTACGGGCGTAGGGTTTGTTTCCTACGGCCGTAGGAGGCTGTTAGAAGCCATGTTGATCTTTTGTTGAGGCAATTGTTAGTACCGCTCAATGTAGGGTGTTTTAAGCCTAGTTAAGTGTCGTTGATTGGTGTCTAAGCCTGAACCTAATGTGTTAGGTGTATCTAAGAGGTCAGAAGACGCAAGTGGTGTATCTGCTTAGCACGGATTCCAGGTGAGTACCGGTTTCCCATGAGTCTCAGTAGGTAAGCTGTCTGTTGTACATGATGACATGTAATTGGTGTATGATACATGAAAGAATGTTATGATAGAAACATACAGTGTGTTTATGATAGAGATATACAGTATGCTAAGAAAGAGTCGTACTTGCATGTTGTCTATATGTATGAAAAAGTACACTTGTGATAGAAACCATGCGGTAATTGAATGCTATGATAGAATTGTATTAATATGTTGTTTATCAATATGAAAGATGTTAACTGGTGTGATTATATGCGCGTATGAAAGATACGTGTATTTGTTATTGTGTCCGGACACTAAACGATAGAACATGGAGGTCGGTCAGGTAGACGGGTGTTAATACCTGGCTGGGTTCTCGGGTAGACGGGTGTTAGTACCTGGGAACTAACGGTACTCAAGTAGTATACGCTTGGGTGATGGTCCTGCAGGCCGCCGTTCCTCTAAGGAGTAAGGTTCCTTGACAGATGGGAACCAACATGATAGACAGAGTGTACCAGGTGGACTGCTATTCGCTTTCCCATTGGTGCAATTGGTTGTAGCTGATTTCCCAGCTAAGATTGTTGAGCGGGGCTCGCTACCCTGCAATATGCGACTCCTACGGGTATGATTGGTGCACCACGATGTGATAGGATAGCCTTGTGTGCTTTCCTGGTTTTCGACTGCATGCTTATTGATACTAATGTGTAATCTGTACTCACTAGCTGGTGTAGCTAACCGGTTCATGATTTATCCTTTTTACACGTAATGATTAGGCAGCCTGGTGAGACGGGTGATTGTGGGTAATTGTATTTAACTCTTCTGGAACACTCTGCTGTTATATATACCTGTGATCCGATGATCGGTCTATAGTATGGTAACACCGGTTTGTTTAGAGACTTGGCTTTTGATGTTTATATTCGCCAAGTCGGATAACAACACTTTATATTTTTATAACCAGTGTTTAGTTTCCGCTGCACGCCATTGGTAAATATACTTAAAAAGCTTAAATCATTACTGATTTTTAAGCTCGTGAAACCCGGTGTTACAGTTTCTTAACTGTCGATGACAAATTCTCGTTAGTAAATTGGTTATCTTCTCTAATTGGTACAGAAGATCATAACATATATACACTAATTCCAATTTGCTGTTTGATTGTATACCATGTTTTATCCGATTGAGATTTCGATTGTATCATCGAAATACTTCAATATGAAAGTGTATTATCACGACTCTCGATAATCCAAGTAATCGGAATTCCAAATTTCATATATATATATATTTTTGAACAAATACACTCATCCATCTAATCTAGACCTTATGTCCTTAAGGAGACTTGAACCCTCAACCTCTAAGAGGGAGAGATATTTTAGTCACATATTGGTACCGCCACGCCAAAGGCCATTTGGTTCCAAATTTCATATAATTAAGGTAACTAATCGAATTAGTACTTCACATATTTTTCGTTAAAAGTTGTTTAATGAATATTCTATGAATGATATATTAGTGATAAAAAAATATTAATGTCTCGTATGAAGTCTATGTAAATAACGTTTTTATTCTATTTATGAAATTACCTTTAAATATAGTCCAATGATAACCACAGCTTTAGGAGTAATAAAATATTTTAATTTTTAAATAAAGTAATCATATGTTATGTATGAAAAGTTTTAATATTAATTAAAAATATGTTAATGTAAATTTTCTTGCAAATATGAAATGTTAATAATCGATATGAGTTGCCTTTCAAAAAATAAAAATAAAAATAATTAAACATGATTTATAATTGTTATTTTTAGAAATTAAAGTTAACCTTTTTGCTATTATCGTGGTTATCATCGTCCTAAATAAAAATCACATGAGATAATTTAGCTCTTAATTAATTACTAATATGCTAATATCTCTCTAACTCCATTTTCTCCCCACCTCTCTCTAAAACAAGCTCACAATTAGTGGAGATCTAAGCTCACGACACATGCATTTGAGTGTGTTCCTATCATTGGTTGTCACGCGCGTATATAGGCTCACAATCGGTTTACTTGACAGATCTAAAGATTGCAGGGGACCACGATGAATTATTCGGAGGAATGGGGTTTGGGTGCGATGGTTCGATCGATTAATGGAGATAAGAACGAAAAAAATAATATTTGTATGTGTATATAGAGTATGTCATGGTATCATGGATGATATAAGAGGTGCCGGAGCGGTGGCGTTGTGGAAGGTTGGCGGAAAGCAAGCAAGAAGGGGAAGACACGTTTTCCTAGGATAGCATTTTAATTATATGGGATAATATTTGTACAACCAAAGAAATTCACTAATACAAGTCTTATTATTAAATTTAGTTGAGGTATACAAATAAGAACTTGGTTACACATCAATCATCAATGTGTATTTTAATTAGTATTTCAAAATTAAGCACTTATTTTAGAGCTAAAATGTACTTAATTATCGATGAAAAATTGTATTTTGATGTTATAATTAATATTTATTTCTAACTATTGTGTATATAATTTATGTTTTCCACGTGAGATTTTCTTCTAATAATTACGATCTAGATGATTTTTCTAATTAACTTCTAAATTTCGAAATGAACTAATTAATACTCACTATTCAACATATATAGTTTAATTTCTTATCGATAATCACATATTCTAACGGTACATGAGTTGATTCATTTGCTAGACATTTCCTTAAACGAGACACGTGAAAGGCATTATGAATTCTCAACAGTTCTTGTGGTAGCTCTAATCTCTACGCAACCTTCCCAACATGCTGAATTATTTTGAAAGCATCAATGAATTTGGGGCTTAACTTACCTATCTTTTTGAATCAACTCACTCCTTTCCATGAGGAAACTTTCAACAGTACATGATCTCCAACCTGAAATTCGAGTGGTGATCTTCTTTTATCTGCGTAGCTTTTCTGCTTGCTCTGTGCTGTCATGAAGCGTTCGCGTATAAGCTAGACGTGCTCGATTGTTTTTTGCACTACTTTTGCACTTCCCAACTCTTTTGACCAATTTCTACCCAACAAACAGGAGTCCTACACTTTCTGTCATAAAATATCTTATATGGTGACATGCGTATACTTGAATGATAGTTGTTGTTGTAAGAAAACTCCGCTAACGGTAGTTACGTATCTCGACTGCCACCAAAATAAATAATTGAAGCACGCAATATATCTTCTAAAGTTTGTATAGTTCTCTCACTCTGCCCATCAGTTTGAGGATGATAGGCTGTGCTTAGATGAAGTCTCGTTCCCATATCTGCGTGAAACTTACTCCAGAATTTAGCTGCGAATCGTGTGTCTCTGTCAAACACAAAATAAATACTGGCACACCTTGTCTAGCTATGGTCTTCTTCACGTAAACATTTGCCATTTTCTCGGATGTATAGGCTTCCTTGATCGATATAAAATGAGCACTCTTGGTTAACCGATCAACTATAACCCAAATTGCATCAAATCCTTTTGGTGTTTTAGGAAGCTTTGTGATCAAATCCATGGTAATGTTTTCTCATTTCCACACTGGAATATCCGATGGTTATGTTTACCGTGGGGTCCTTGACCAATTATTTAATTTCCTATCTTTTAATTTAATTTAAAGAGGAAATGGTAGTATGAACATTTTTACTTTACTCTCACTTTTTCAAAACTAATATATCTATCAAATAAAAATGTGAAAAATATCGAAAATTATACCAAATTAAGGAGAAAATTATGCTTTTTAATTTGAGATCGATCTTGCTCTATTTTTTTTTTTGGATAAAAACAGTCATGTTTGTTGGGTTTCTTCAATTCGACATGTGCACATGTGTCTTCATTCGTGCTGAAAAAACTAGGTGAATCTGTGCATGATATATGCGTTTTTATACATGTTTTACATGTTAGAATACCCCGTACTTAGCCCAAATACAAGGTGAATACTTCTAAAATGGATCTAATATGTTTAACATTCACCATGTAGGTTACAAGGAGCTTTAAGCAAGATAAATGGGCAAAACAAGGAAAGAATTGAAGAAAATAGAAGAATAGTGAAAAAATGATCTCTACGGCCGTAGGGATTATATCCTACGGCCGTAGGAAGCCATCTTCTAGAATCCATCATTGCCTGCCAGATCTTGCGTGTCCCGGACAAATGGTTTAACGTTGCGTGTGTAGAAAATCCAGTCATGATTTCCTACGGCCGTAGTAGCTTATTCTTACGGCCGTAGGAAGCCCACTTACAGCAGATTAAATTCAGAATTATGCCATTTTGCAAAGGGTTACCATTTTCACCTCCACTCCGGAAAAACACTTCCATAGACCCTCTCTAAATATCCTAACACTCCAGGGGACTTCTCTTGGTGATTCTAAGGAGGAGAGCTTGGATCTTGAAGGCTTGGAACAACATTTGGAGCTTGGATTCATTAGTTATATCATTGCTAGCTTGGGTATACTCTTTCCATTTATTATATCAATCATGTATCCATGTGTTCCAGATGTTGTAATGTTACTATTTTTGTATATGGATAACTAAACTCATTTCACTTGGGCCAAGATGATTCTTGGCTAAGTTATGGCAATATATTTGACTTTTATGATGACTTGATTCATATATGCATGTTTAATCTTGAATACAAATGTGTTTTATCAACTTAGTATGTTTAATCTAACCATGTTCATGTGTGATAATGTGTATATGATAACTCATTCATGTTTTAACATATGAATATTCAAGAATGATGGTTGATTTTATTAATTCCATGTTGAGTTTGTTATTAGAAATGATACATCTTGCATGGTTGTCATTAGATGTCATTTTTGGAATATGATTTGAATCATTTCAGGTTCATCCATTATTGGTTATGTTAATCATATGTTGGTTTTATGCATGCCTTATGATTGTAGATGAAAATCTTGTTATTTGGTGTATTTATGGGTTAAACATGCTACTAATGATTAAAGGATTCACAAAGATGTTTGTTGGTATGTTTAGATGGTGAAATGAACTCACATGTATGCCTTTGTTATGCTTGTCTTAGTGTTCAATGTGCATATCACATGATTCATGTTTTAAGAAGTGTTGGCTATACTAGAAATGGTAGGTTTAACATGTTCATATCTTTAGAAATCATGTGACTAAACATTAAGAATCCCTTAATTGTGAGGTTTGAGTTTAGATGAGTTTATGACCCTATTGTACCAGTTTACATGTGTTTATGATCTGAGATTAAAGTCTAGATTGTAATTTGTTGTTGAATGCCTTTATGTTAGATTTGAATGTTCTGTCGGATGGGTCCCTACGGCCATAGGAAGAAATCCCTACAACCGTAGGACTATCCAGGCTGCTACGACCGTAGTAGATAATTACTACGGCCGTAGGAGCCATTTTCACCACCAGTGTGCTGTTTTTGCTTGTTTTAACTAATTTAACCACTTTAACACCTTTTTGGGTTCTGAGGACTACTGGATATGTCATTTGAAAAGATGTATGTCTTTGTAGTGTGATTTGGACGTGATCTGGTGGATCTGTAGTTAAATCCTTATATGCCGTTGCTTGCCTGATTATGTTTAATTGCTAAGTCTGAGTCTTGATAACTCGAGTGATGATTTATGTATGATAATGTAGTCTTGTGAGTATTAGAACAACATGCTATGCACTTAAACTATTCAAGTCCCCATATTATGTTTTGTATTGTGTCATTGCCATGACTAGTCTCGATGATTCGAAAGCCTGAGTGAATCTGTTATCCTGTCTGTTTGCCTTCAGTGTTAATCTGTTTTAGTTGTTGTATTTCCTGTTTAATTTAGTTAATTTGGTTACTTGCTTTAATTAATCCTGCTGATCAAACAACAATGAGACTTAAGTATTGGTAGATTCCTGTCCTGGTGGAACGACATCCGGTCTTACCAAGTCTATACTACTATTGTCCAGGTTATACTTGCCTGAGTCGTGTGTAGTATCTGCTTAGTAACATCGTTTTTATAAATTTAAAACGAGGTTGTGTCCCAAGATTTTATAACCAGAAAAACAAGCAGTCCTTGTGCACACCAGTGCACATGCGCAAAATTTGCATATGCGCACATGTCGAGCTGTACTGAAAAAAACTCAGCAAACACAAAATAAAAATTTTGAAAATATATATCAAGATCGGTCTCAAATTAAAGAGCATAATTTTCTCGTTAATTAGGTATAATTTTCGTAATTTAACACCTTTCGGTTTGATATATATATTAGTTTAAAAATTGTGTGGGTAATGTAAAAATATCCAAATTGCCCTTAATTAATTATTGATAAGTATGATTAGTTTAAGGTTTTTCATTAACAACTCTTGAACCCTCCATCTCTTTAATCCATTGATATAATTGGTTCTTGTAGTTTTGGTATGAAAAACGGTTCTCGTTTGAATCGTCTATATATATATATATATATATATATATATATATATATATATATATATATAGTGGAAGGTTAAAATGAGAATGTGTATTTAGGTGAGAATGAGAGACTCAATCTTGACCCTCCTTTTAATTTGATCGTATGGTTTACAATTGCCCCCTCATTTAATTCATAACCCAAGCATGAATTGCGACGGCTATGAAGTACGACAGATAATTATGACCGTTAGATCTAATAGACCAATATCTAATTGATGGCTAGGATTTATTCTCGTATTCTTACATAAATATCTATTCTCATAATAACGAGAACTATTTTGCATATATATATATATATATATATATATATAGGAATGTTCAAATGAGAATGAGAAATTAAATGAGAATGGGAGACTCAATCTCAGCCATTCATTTTGTAAGTGGAATTCATGGATGGAAAGCGAGGGAGAATCGATTGTGGCAGGGTGCATGTGAGGAATTCATGGGTGAGCAATGACATTGAAGGAGGGGGAATTGGACGGCTGGAATTGAGTCTCCCATTCTCAAAAATATTTAGGTTCTAATTTGAACCTCCCACTATATATATATATATATATATATTGTAGTGATTTACAGGGTACAACAAGCACAGCGGAAATAAAACTTGCAAATCCCATTTCCAGGATCCCAACTAAATTAGATGGGGAAACAGAACAATAATCATACATAAACAGATATATCATGAATCATATATGCCCCATATCAGTTATTAACTAAAAGATAGAAAATATACCCTGAGATTGTGGAAGCGGGATACACAGCTACTGTACCCTTGAACTGGCTGCTAGACTGCCAAACAAACAAATACGCGAGTGTACGTGTGTATTAACCTGGCAAAATCTCCATAAAGTTGCTCTATGCGTTTCTTATATATATGATCGAGCCGACAATGCCAAAGGTAAGTCTGGTTCAATGTATCCTTTGACCTCTTACTTATATAGTAGATTTCCTTGTCATCCTCTAGATTTATTATGTATAGACCATTTTGTGAACTTCCTTTAAAATAGAATAAATCATCTTTAAAGCACAAAATTGTTTTCCCTACCGACTGATAGTTAAAACCACTGTCTATTAATAAAACATTTTTTTATTAATATAGGAACATAATAACAATTATCTAGTTCTATGATTAATCCTGAAGGTAGACTGAGAGAATAAGTTCATACAGCTTCAGCACCAATGATGGAGCCTTCGCCTACCCGTAGGTCTATATCCCCTTTCCTTAGTTTCCTACTTCTCTTGAATCCCTACAAGTGATTGCAATTGTGATGACCACATCCGGTATCGAGTACCCATGATTCAAATGAAGTATCTAAGCAATCTATCATAAAGATACTTGACTCATCGGTATAACTGACTTCCAGCTGATCAATGTCGAGTGAGTGCTCGCAAATATCCTTGCTACCGCAAACTGGGAAACAAACGTCTAGTAGCTTATCAATCCAGTTGTCTTCCTCCATTGACTCAACTACTATTTCATTAAAGGGGTATGTGTGCACCTGGTCGTCTATGCACATCAAGAACTCGTGCATGCCAACTACTACTGTATCTGGTTCAGTGAATTTGTCTACTATCTCTTCCTGATAGCGATCAATTAGGGAACCGACCAAGAGCATCACAAGCTCATGTTCACTGACTTGTGATCCCAGAATCATCAATCAATCAAACAGCCTTCTCATACTAATGAGATGATCACTCAATAACTGGCCTTCTTTCATCCTCTATGAAAGAATATCCTTCATGAGCAGAAAGCGTCCACAACGCTCACTGTCCTTGAAGCGCTCCTTTAGGTCTTGCACGACCTCAAATACCGACTTATTCTTTAGTTCAGCCAAAAACTCAGATTCTGTGGAGAGTATCAGAATTGACACGACGTCAGTTTTCAGACAGATACTTATAATATGTATCATACTCTTTATCCTGAGCAGAATAGTCAGGTCGTGCTAGAGGAGGTTTGTCTACTGTGTATAGCCTTCCACTTGCCCTTAGGATGTTCCTAAAGTGCAACTTCCAAACCATAAAGTTTGGACCTAAAAGCTTCCACTTGCTCATGATGAGGCTAAGAGACTCCTCGGGTGTATAAAACGGTATAACAGATAATATCGACATCTACAGTAAAAAGCAAGAAACAAACATTTCAATAATTTAATTCCTCTAAAATAATTTATAACCCTTTAAATAAATATATTTTAGAATATGACCCATATTTCACACGTGCCGGTGTAAGGTTTGGGCACGAAAACACCGACTCCGTGCTATTTCTGGTGGGTATAAACCATACCTATATCTTTGGGACATCGAATGAAACAATAATTCGTACATATTTATGAAGGGTTTTAATCCTGACCAAACCACCCAATGACACAAACTGGTCAAACGTGGGTTTGATCCCACTGGTTCAATCCTAAAAACGGAACTGGATTGAACACAACCCTCTAAACCCCAAAAGGGTTAGGATCTTTAAATCTAATGATCAAACATAGTTTCTAACATACAATACACACAATAGGTTACAAAAATTATACCTGATCAAACTTGGGATTGCTAAACAAGTCCACCACTACTTCACCTCCTGAGGAACTGGCTGCTAGACCGCTCCTGGATCACCAAACCTTCAAACCGTGAAGACCTATTGTATGTATGCTTGCGTCGATCAACATAAGGCCAAAAACCGAGAACAGCTTGTGTTCCTTTTGGTTTGCGATCGTCAAAAGAGAGAGAGAGCCGAGAGAGAATGTGTGCGACGAGAGAGAGATCGATGAGAGAGAGAGAGAGAGAGAGAGTGATCTTGGTGGTTAAGTTTAATCCCTTGTCTCATATGTCTTAATCCTTAAGGCTTAAGGATATATATATAAGGGTTAAATGGACCTAAGCCCGTTTAATTAAAAGCCCACTGGTTTTAATTAAACTTTCAATCTCTTCACTTTGACCCCCTGGACTTTACTAGTTAATCAATTAACTATTAATTAACTTGTCCGTTAAATATTAAAACTTAATATTTAATTCCCTTTAAATAATAAATAATTATTTATTATTTATTCCTTTCTAATAATTAATACAAACTGATTAATTATTTATATCTCTCTTTTCAATAATTAATACAACTGATTAATTATTTACTTTTCTCTTTTAATAATTAATCTAACTGATTAATTATTTCCACACAGATTTAAGGTGTAATCCAACTGTTCCGTATTAGGTGTGTATCAGTGTGACCCTTTAGTCTCTTATAACATTGGATACAATGTGCCAATTAATTATCTCTGCACATAATCTAACAGACTCCCACTTGTGCAAGATAAGTAACAGTTACTGCACATTGTTAGCCTAAGGAGGTCCCTAGCCACACACTTAGGGTAACCAGGTTATAAGAACTCTTATACCCCAAAGTAGCTTGTGATAAAAAATTCATAAGCAACCTGCTTAGAAGTAACATGTTATAAACTAACTGTTTATAAACTAAACTATCATAAATTCCCTGTTTATGAATGGGTACATTTTTATATATACAAACTTGCATATATATATATATAGGTTTGTCCCTTGCAGCGCGATATTTCATTTTTGAGCATGAGCATGGAGAAGGTCAACTCAGAGACTCAAAAATTTGTTCATGACATACTAGATTTCAAAAACTGCATGATAAACGACAAAGAACAGATCAGTTCGTTTGTGCACGGCCGTGCACTTACCCGTTTCTCTAATCAGTCAAGGGGCCCGGAAATATCTCTTCTAAAAGAAGTTGCAATTACCATCTTGCATATTTGCATTTGGAAATACAACTCCCACTGAATCTAGACACGCCCCTTATGACCACCCTGTTACGGCGTGGCGTTAAAGCGAGCTAAGAAGACAACAGTTACCGCACCCCAAACCAAATACCTCAGGCTTAAGGATAACCTATGTGATAAATACTTTTGACATGAATCCACGAAGTATTTTTCACAGTGGGTCAATCCAGTATTCGTAATCTTAACGAATATCCGTTAATTTTGGTCCGCAAAACCTTTTGCAGCTATATTCGACGTACTTTCGAATCTACCCTAAAATTACGATGACTTTATAGCCCTATCATGGTTCCCACCACGATAAGTAGTCACGGATAATAGTTTGAATAAACCTAGTTTATTCCTGGATGAGCCAAAACATACAAAATTGTGAAGAACAATGAAACTAATTTCTACACTCTTCCATATTCCTCCCTGGAATAAAGGCGCATAATTTCTACCATTTCATTGACTCGATTCACGGTGTATATCTGAATTACTTATTATTCTGCATTGCAACTTATCAAAGATTACAAAGAAAAATAATATGATTATAGATCTAAAACTCAAGACTAGCACCCTGAAGTACTCTTTCTTGGTTTAGCTAGAAATCGTTCTTGCAACCTAAGAACAATTCTAGACTTACTTATTTCATAAAATTCCTTAAACTTGGAGAAACTGAAAATAACTCCAAAGTTTCTGATTTTACAAAATAACTTCCTTTGTAATTAAAACTTTAATTACACTTGTAGATATACTGGATTTTATTATCTTTTTTAAATGATAAACCTTCTTACATCTACTTGTAAGAAACTTGAGATTAGATTTCCTGTGTACGCCAACACTAATCTAATATCACTACTAAGAATGTTAAAGAACATCATATTTTATCATTTCTAACGTTGACTACCCAACAACATTTAATTAAGCTGACTTACTGAACTTAATGAGTATAACTTTTATTTAAGTCATAACTTGACTCAAAAATCTTGCAATGATATCTTTATTGAGTACCTCTAAATAAATCATGCATTCTTCGGATTAGTTCTTTCTCAAGAACTTACTATTTTAGATTCCTATAATTATGTACTCTAAAAGTTCAAACTTGTATTTATCATACTGGTTAAAGAATATTAACTCTGATAAATACTTTAGTCAGATACTCATACTATCTTTTATGAAAAAAATGAACTATTTTAAAACATCATTTTAGGCCTTAGTCAATCCTTGACTATCATGCCTAAAACTTGTGTTCTAAACACATGTTTTAAAACTTAGTTCTTGTAAGAAATTTGTTTTATGAAACCAAGAACTTGGATCTTCATATATCCATCTTTCTAATTACAGAAAGTGGTTTTATTAAACTTGTCATGAGTGTAAAACACTAGTGAAGGCACTTTAAATTTCTTTCTAAAAACATTTAGTATAAAACTTCCTTGATTGCAGTAACTACCATAATCACTTTTATACTATCTTAAATGTTTTATCAAAAACTATTTTTTACTTAGAAACAATAACTATCATTTCTATTTTGTTCAAGACTTTGAACTTTCATTTTTCACAAAAGATTTCAACACTTTGCTAAAATTAGAAAAACTATCTAATTCTATAAACAATACTTGTTTATTTAAGCATTTGAATAGTGGAGCCAGCATTTATATAACTACAACAAATCACAGCATAAGATTGTTATGAATCACCAATCAAATCAAGACTTTGACTTATTGGTACTCTTTTAGTCACAACTGGACTAATCCTGATTCATAAATTAAGATCACGTGCACGGATATGAATTAAGTAATTTAAAATTTTCATAAACTCAAACCAAAAGTTTCCATAAACAGTTGAGATAAAGATGTTCAAATAAACTTCAAAGAGTCAAAAATAGGAAATAAAATTATTAATAATATCCATCAACTGCACGTGGGATCTCTTCATGCTGGGCCGCATCACTTTCCATCTCCTCCTACAATAAACGATTGCAAGATATTAAAATACTTGTAAAAACTTTTACAAGTGGAAAGTAATAAAGAAGCTGTTTACACGATACCTGAGGTTCCAGCCTTGCCACCTGCCTCGTGACCCTTCAGGCAATCTCTTTTCCAGTGCCCGACCTCACCGTACTTGAAGCACCGATTCTCGGTTCTTGCTTTGTTCGGCTTTGGCTTCTTGCCCTTGTTGTAGTTATTAGCCCTATCTGACTGGGCTGGGCCTTGCCCTTTCCCTTTCCGTTGTGCCCCTTCCTCTTGTTATGCCCGCCATGACCCACCATGAGAATGTCCTTGGACTTGGTCCCGATACTCTGCTCAGCAGTCTTGAGCATTGAGTGCAACTCAGCAACGGATTTCTCCATGTTGTAGTTGACTATAAAAGGCTTATAGTCATCTGACAACGAGTTGAGTATCGTATCCGTTGCTAGCTGCAACGGTACTGGGTGCCCAAGTCTCTCTAGGTGGTCCATGTAACCTTTCATTTTCATGACATGGTTACTGACCGAGGTCCCCTTAGCCATCTTGCACGAGTTAAATACCCTGGTGGCATCATAACGCTCTATGCGAGCTTGCTCCTGGAACATGTCCCTCAGCTGTTGGATCATGTCATAGGCAGGAGTCTCCATCATGCTCGACTGCAACTCTGGACTCACAGTTGCGAGCATGAGGTAGCTAACATCTAGGGCGTCATTGGAGCGCTTCTGAAAAGCCTCCCTGACGTCTGCCCTAACGTTGTTGGCAGGAGGATTTCCTAGAGGTTTTTCTAGGACATGCCACTTTCTCTCGTGCCTAAGCACGGTCTGGAGATTTCTCTCCCACGTAAGAAAGTTAGGACCGACAAGCTTGTCCTTCTCAAGGATGGAGCGGAGAGAGAGGTTGTTAGTACTAGTAACGTTGGTTGCCATCTACAAATTAAAACCTTGGTTTAATTAGTAATTGCAGATAAACTTTCTAAACATATATCATCAAACCCATAAATAATATATATTAGACCTAGGACCCATATTTCACATACTTGACGCAAGGTTTGGGCACTTCCCGCCAAGTCATGCTATTTCTGGTAGGTAACACCGTGTACCAATCGTACCTAACTGATACGACTCCTAGAACCTCGTAGAGCACTTAGACCCAGTCTAGTATGTTTAACTCTACTCTAGTGCTTTTTGGGTCGGGACTCCCGATTATCACCAAAATAGATCGCACCACCTAAGACAGCATGAATTCTGGCTGGGACTCCCGATTATCGCAGAATCTTTCATGCCCCTTCCCGCAATGGTTTGAACTCGGATGCCCAAGGTTTGGCCACTTCCGACACCCGAGTACCGTTTAACAGCAAGGATGTACCATTAGGTGGGTAGCACACTGATCTAAGATTTTCTTGGGTTATATAATTAAGTTAAAAACATAATTTTCCAGTTTTGAAAACCATTTTAAAACTAACTGTTTTAAAAATACGTTTTATATGTGTACCTAAACTTGGTGCACAAAACGGCCTTTATAAGTTCCAAACTTATAACCTTGACAAAACTTTAAATTTATAAAATTTTAACTAACACGACTAGCAACCTGTAGTCGTATTCTAGTTTGTCATTAAACGTGGTTTTTCTCTGTTTAATAATTAGCTATTATTAAACCCCCTTTTTATTTAGCATTATATAAATGTCGCAAATCTATATGAAAAACAGTAAATAAAAGAAACACAACCACGCAGATAATAAGAACAAACATATAAAAGCCCTATAGTTTTGCCAACTAATCTTAAGGTCAAACCTAAGGATAAAATGACTTGGATTCGTCTTTCTTGATGTGTTGCTCCCACTAGCCTTGACACCTCCCCGAAGTATCCGTGCTACGCGTATAGAACACCATTTACTTGATCACCTTCTATGAGTCCATCTTGGTTGAGGGATTAAACTATTACTAATCTATTACAAATACAATATTGAATGGGGTTGTAAATGGCACGCAGGCCTCCCGAACCAGTACAATATTACAAATAAGAAAGGGATTGTAATTGGCATGCAGGCCTTCCCAAAACCAAAAGAAAAAGAAGAAAAAGGAAAAACGAGTCCTAAGTCGGCAAAACTATAGCTATATATATATATATATATATATATATATATATATATATATATATATATATATATATATATATCACAACCACACAATTATATATAAGCACTATATATATAAAAGTCAACCACGCAGTTATAATATATAAACAATAAACTGTGTTGTTAAGCACATAACCTGATTTGTTCAAACATTCTCATTTACTCTTTTGATTAATACCTATTAACAAAAAATGAGAATTATGATCTTCTAATTTATTTGACCAAACTAGTTTTTAACAAAACTTTAAAACCTTGATCTCATTCAAAACTTGAATGAAATCCTCATGTCGCGTTTCTTTACTAGTTTTCCAAAAAACTTAAAACCGACAACTTTTTGTCAATTAAATACTATCTTATTTGTTTCTCCACAATATTATATATACTTTATCCTTTTTAGAATTTATTCAAAAATGACTTAAACTAGTCATAATAAATAAAAACTAAAAAATATATATATTTTAACTAATATAATTAAAATATATATAACACTAGTTTATATAACACCTTATTAATTTTATAACTTAAAATTAATAATCCATTTGTATTAATCCGGAAAAAGCTATTTGGGTCAACATTTCTTGGGCCGAGAACCACATTGGGCCGAGGCTCTCACTGGGCCGAGGACCCGCGTTGGGCCTAAACCACTTGGATCGTGGCCACCTGGGCCGAGAACCACATTGGGCCTCGAAAAACTTGGGCCAAAAACCCCTTTGGGCCGAAGCCCACTTGGGCCTTAGCGCCGCTAACTAGGCCGGCCTGGCCTTGGCGCCACTAACGATTACCACCTAACGCGGCAATGATCTTAGTTCCCGTTTTTCCGATTAATAAAAAATTTCAAATCCTTTTTAACCTATTAAAACTAACTGTTTTAATATACTGATTAAAAAAAACTGGATTTAATTCAAAAACCAAAAATTATTAATTATTAATATTAACAACACTTGTTTTATTAATAACTAATTATCCTAAAACTTGATCTTATCCTTTTTAAAAAAAAAGTTCAAAACTTGATTAGGATCTAGTTTTAGATAAAAAGTTTATCCCTTTTTAACCATTTAAACAAAAACCTGGTTTAAACATAACTGGTTAAAATCACACTTTTTATAAACTGGATAAAAACAGAAAACTTGTTTTTATCCTTTTATGGTTTTCAAAAAACAGAGGGGAAGAAACAAGATGAAGAAGATCATATAACTATCAAACAAACCAAATAATTAGATAAACTAGATTTAACTGATTAAACAAACTGTTTAATTTAATCTTAATTCAAACTTATTCTTTTCCAAAAATTATGATCCTTTTAACCATTCAAACTAGCTGTTTGAATTTCCTGATTAATAGGATAAACGTGATAACAAAACAATGACACAAACTGGTCAAACCTGGGTTTGATCCCACTGGTTCAATCCTAAAAACGGAACTAGATTGAACACAACCCTCTAAACCCCAAAAGGGTTAGGATCATTAAATCTAATGATCAAACATAGTTTCTAACATACAATCCACAAAATAGGTTACGAAAATTATACCTGATCAAACTTGGGATTGCTAAACAAGTCCACCACTACTGCACCTCCTGAAGAACTGGCTGCTAGACCGCTCCGGATCACCAAACCTTTAAACCGTGAAGACCTCTTGTGTGTATGCTTGCGTCGATCAACACAAGGCCAAAAACCGAGAACACCTTGTGTTCCTTTTGGTTTGCGATCGTCGAAAGAGAGAGAGAGCCGAGAGAGAATGTGTGCGACGAGAGAGATCGATGAGAGAGAGAGAGAGTGATCTTGGTTGCTAGGTTTAATCCCTTGTCTCATATGTCTTAATCCTTAAGGCTTAAGGATATATATATAAGGGTTAAATGGACCTAAGCTCGTTTAATTAAAAGCCCACTGGTTTTAATTAAACTTTCAATCTCTTCACTTTGACCCCCTGGACTTTACTAGTTAATCAATTAACTATTAATTAACTGGTCCGTTAAATATTAAAACTTAATATTTAATTCCTTTTAAATAATAAATAATCATTTATTATTTATTCCTTTCTAATAATTAATACAAACTGATTAATTATTTATATCTCTCTTTTCAATAATTAATACAACTGATTAATTATTTACTTTTCTCTTTTAATAATTAATCTAACTGATTGATTATTTCCACACAGACTTATGGTGTAATCCAACTGTTCCGTATTGGGTGTGTAGCAGTGTGACCCTTTAGTCTCTTATAACATTGGATACAATGTGCCCATTAATTATCTCTGCACATAATCTAACAATTTAGTCCTCTAAGTGCACTTTAGGCCCGTCACATCAGGGAATCACCAAAATTGAGGCAATCAAGACAAGGATCAACACACATGGCATGAATGATCCTGATGCTCCCACTGGCTCAGCATCCATGACATCCTCTCTCTCATTGTCTTGATCCTTGTCTTGATTGCCTCAATTGTTACATTTACAAATATCAAACTAACCTATTACAATTTTGATAAACTAGTGCCCTATTACATAATAATTTAAAGGCACTCAGGCCCGCTAAAAGTAGTAGTTTTACAAAATTGAATACGGGTTGTAAGTGGCACGCAGGCCTCCCCACACCAGATAAATAATAAATGTAAACAAACCACAAACAAGAAAGTAAACAACCACAAGGTGATCCAATAGGTTTTAGGCGTTTGGCTTAAAAATAATAAATAACCAATCACATACGAAATAATAAATAATAATTATACACGCATTATAAACCATCATACACATATATGATTCCGGGTTGATTCAAAAGTTCAATCTTTTTTTAACACCAAAACACACAGATTGTCTTTGTGTTAATCCGAATATTCAACCTGGACCTCAAACTGGGCCTAAAATGGGTCTTTTCGTTAAATATCTCAAACTAGATAGAAAACAAAAAAAAAATCTCTTTTGTTAAACGTCAATATTATTAAATATATAATAATAAAGCTGGAAACATGATTTAATATTTTAAGAAGTTTGAACTTTTAATATCCACAAGTTTCACATACAATTTATACAGATATAGATAAAGCATGTAAACTGAAAACTTTAATTGGTTAAAAGTCAAAACTTTCACCTTTTGCCAAATACCAAGTTTCTCACACAATATATGTATAAATAATAAAACAGATAATGTGGAAACTTTAATTGGTTAAAAGTCATAAACCTTGACCTTTGACCAAATACCAAGTTTCACACAATTAATATATAAACAATAAACTGGAAACCTTTAATGGTAAAAAGATCATAACTTGATCCTTAAACCAAACCAAAATTTCACACAAATATATAAAATATATATTTAATCAAGAGAACTGAAAAATTAATCAGGTAACAGATCAGAAACTTGATCCTAACAATAGTATCAATTTTCGCACATATATATACATAATATAAATATGATCAACTTGTTCCCCACCGAGCCTAGAAGAAGACTCTGATACTACTGTAGGGATTTACAAGGTACAACATGCACAACGGATTTAGAACTTGCAAATCCCATTCTCACGATCCCAACTGGATCAGATGGGGAAACAAAAAGATAATCATACATAAACAAATATATCATGAATCATATATGCCCCATATCAGTTATTAATTAAAAGATAGAAAATATACCCTGAGACTGTTAAAAGGAACCGTCGCAAAGGCGGTTCGGCCTCGGGTTTCGCGCCCCTAAGCCACCGCCGACCGCTTGATAACCGCCGCAGGACACCGCCGTGCGCCGCCGCCGTCCGCCGTCTGATCGCCGCCTGAAAAGAGAGAGACCACCGTGGGTGTGGTGGTCGGCCGAGATCGAGAGAGAGCTAGGGAGAGAGTTTTTTGTTTTGTTTTGTTTCTAATGAGGATTAGGTTAAAACCTTATGTTTAATCCATTTAAATAGTTATTTAAATGGATCAAGCTCTTGGATCTTAAGCCCGGCCCATTGACAACACAACTTTGGTCTTTTAACAAAACAAACCCTCCAGTTTTGATTTATTAATTAATAAATTATTAATTAATATTTATCCAACCAAAACTTAATTATATTAAATATTTAACTAATATTTAATATTCCAATTTAATAATAAATATCCATTTATTATTTCTCTCTTTCTTTATAATTAATCAACTGTTAATTATAATCTTTACACATATCGTATTGTATCTTGGTTCATTAGTTGGGTGTGTAGCTGTGTGACCCTTTCGATGGGTAAGATGTAATATCAATCGTCTGATTCATCTAATCTTGATACTAAAATTATGGGATTTTTTCTCTCTCTTTAAATTATTAAATATGTTGAAAAAGGCATAACAGTAATATACAAAATACATTTACTTTCCTTTTTAAATAAACATACTATTCCAGTTCCTCTAAATCCGTCCCGTCAATAAATTCCTCCACCGCCACCACTCGCTGGAATCATCTCCGCCTCTGAATTAATTTGATGAAACAAGGAAAAAAAAATCCCAAAATCAGATTCATACCAAAAATCAGATTAATTCTTTTATAGAGAAGGAATCCTAACCCAAAACATGATACAAGATTTATATTTGACGAAACAATGAAAAATATCCATGAAAAAAGAATTCACACTTTTTTGATGAAAAAAAATCATAACCCAAAATCAAATCAAAATCTCTATTTGATGAACAAGAATTAATACCCCAAAAATCGAAGAAAAACTCAGATTCTTTTTGATGAACAGGAATTACACCCAAAACTCATAAGAAAAAAGCAGAAGTATTTTGAAGAACAAAAATACACCCTAAAATTCTAAACAAAATTAATTTTTTTTAATAAATGTAGAAAATTGCTGATGAATACATGTATAGATCGAAATCGGTGATGAATACATTTATAGAAATCGCTGATGTGAGGTGGAAGGACGGCTCACGTTATATATGAAGAACATCGTTGTCTCGAGAGGTTGAGAGAGGGGGGGGGGGGGGGGGGGGCGGCGGCGGCCTTAAAGTCCACTTCGTGAATCAAACCCGATGACAAGGATAGCGGCGGCGGTTCACGTGTCTAGAGGGGCTGTGTGTTCCCGGCGGCGATTGGTACCTCATATTCCGGCGAAAGACGCAGATTTAATGTGGAGGAGGGCTGTTGCTTTAGGGGTTTTTGAAAAGGATGTGAGTTTCCATTTTGAAGAGGATGATCGCAGATGAAAATTCAAAAGGCACGTGGGTGTGACTTGTGAGCCTTGAGGGTTCTATTTAATAAATTAGAAAATTATATATATAATAAATATAAAATAATTAAATACCATTTATACCCTTTTTTAGATTGGCACATGTCATTCATTGTTTGCATCTTACACATCTTATAAACATTTACATTTTACTTGATCCTACTCCTATATATATGGTGTTTTTGATAACGAGTTTATAGGAGATTATAGGGCATGAGATTTTAGTTTTTTTAATCCCAAGCCCTCTAGCTCGCTCGAGTGTTAAAATCTTGAGGGATTACAAAAAACATAATCTCTTATAAGCCCCTAATATAAAAGTCTTTTCAAGTAGCTTATGTCTTGAGATTATTAAGTTAATCAACCCCAGCCTCTACCCAACCCTACCTACAGCCCTAGCCCCAACCTCTAGCTCCATACAGTTTTGCCAAACATACCCTATGTGGAATTTTCATGCTTGAAAAAAATTGATATGCCTAAGACATAAAAAGAAGGGTTACTGTATACACATAACACATCTCTACATTTCAAATACAAATTATTCATCAAAACAAAATTATGTGGGACAGTAAGTTTTAATAAAACACTGATTTAGAACTTGTCATATATCATTCATTAATGTTGTGCTTAAAACTTGCGGTTGTTGAGGTTGACTCATCATATGCAAACATCGGTAGATCTTGAGTATAAGTTGCATGTCCAAATGTAGTGTCAATTGTAAAAGAAACTTCTGGCATTCTTAGGCCTTCTAACTCTAAGGCTACTTCTTTCATTGTTGGTCTATTTTTTCCTTTTGAATTTAAACATCACATCGCCAAGTTAGCTAGTGCTAAGAGTTCACCCTTTGATTCCTCATTAACAACCTTTGGATCAAATATTGACATCACACGATCTTCTTCCATGGAAAAAATAAATTAAGTATGTAGCTAAGTTTCTATGTTCACCAAATCTAGTTAAGGAAATTGGTTTTTCTCTAGTCAAGTGCTCGAGCAAAACAACTCCAAAACTGTAAACATCACTTTTCTCGGTGAAATGACTAGATTGGAAGTACTCTGGATCAAAGTAACCATATGTCCCTTTGACTAAGGTAGTTAAGTGTGTTTGATCTACCGATACAAACCTTGACGTTCCAAAGTCAGAAACTTTGGCTGTGAACTTTTCATCCATAAGTATATTTGTGGTCTTGATGTCCCTATGATATATTGGAACGGAACTTCCTGAATGTAAATAAGCAAGTGCTCCTGCAACCTCTGTCGCGATTTGAAATCTCATGTTCAAAGAAAATGGGAACTCGTCGGTGCTGTTTTGAATAAGATCAAACAAGGTGCCATTTGAGATGAATTCAGAGACAAGTATCGGAACATCAGTTTCTAGGCAGCATCCCAATAGATTGACAACATTCCTATGATTGACTTGTGAAAGAATGACAACCTCATTGATGAACGGCTCTAATTGGCTTTCGTTAACATTTTTGGATTTTTTGACTGCTACAATTCTTCCATTGGCTAAGATGCCTTTATACACAGTTCCTTGACCTCCTCGACCGAGAATTCTATTCTCACTAAAATTGTCGGTGGCTATCTCCAACTCCTTGGAGGTGAAAAGTATTGCTTTGTCAACTAAACCAACATTAGTTGATGTTCGTTTTTTAAGAAGTAGACCACCATTGCGACTGAAAAACTTTTCTTTCTGTTTCTTGGCTATGGTTTTCTTGACTAGTTTGTGTAATTCATAAATGAACTTTGCAAGGAAAAGCAATCCAATGCTTATGCTTAACCCTGAAAAGATGCAAATGTATATAATTAATGCAAGCATCTTTTAAGAATAGCATTTCTAAATATCATTATCTTTGATCTTAGTTATTATTTAATACAACGGAGAAAAAAATGATATATGTCATCAAATTATGTATTAATTAGACATGGAACTATACAGCGATAATTGTATATATCTATAGTAAAAACAGTTTTAATGAAACTAGTATTTACTTGGTTAAAAGCACATCATTTTCTTCGACTTAACTTTTTCCTTTTTTTAATTCTTATCTCTTCAAAAATTATTTTCATAAAACTCGAGAACATATATAGTAATTATCGTTAGACTTGGGAATATTACATTTCTTGATAAAATTCCAGACACGGATTTTCTAATGCGGGTAATTACATTTTACAATAAGTTAGTTACATTTTTTTTGTCCTCGTGGGTTAGTTAAATAAAGAATTTCATCCATGGCTTACGATTATTATGTGTTTGGCCTCTTTCGATGGGATTCTCTTACACTATATTTCCTCCTCGATCAACTTCAGATGATGAAAATACTTCTATCTTATTTAGTTATTCATTGATTAAATATTTAATTGAATTTAGGGCAGCACAAAAGACTAGTTTATGCAGCTCGTTGTATGATCTAGCTTGTGAGAGAGACCAGAGGACTTAGCGTCTGTTTGTTAAAGGGTTTAGTTCCTAAAAGTATATCAAAGTTGTCACTTTTTGCTATTGTGTATATACCCATCTTTCAAAACTCCCATTTAGTATATTAAACTTTCTAAAACTCACGATTTATGCATTGGGTAACTTGTTACCTGCTAGTTGATGAGGTGTAACAGGTAATAGCTGATGTGGCAATGGCTTGGGTGCTTATGTGGTGTTCTCATATTTAGAAGTTATTAAAAAAAGAAAAACAATTTAAATAATAATAATAATAATAATAATAATAATAATAATAATAATAATAATAATAATAATAATAATAATAATAATAATAACAATAATAATAATAATAATAATAATAATAATAATAATAATAATATATGGATCTGCTTCATCGATCTGCTTCAACTTCTACCGAGGCTTCAAGATTCACGATTCAGCTTCATCGATCTGCTTCAAAATTCATGAACACCGTCAACATACACGATTCAGCTTCATCGATCTGCTTCAACATTCATCGATCTGCATCGCACCATGGCCACTCAAGAACACCATCAACATTTCAGCTTCAACATCATCTTCCATCATAGCTTCATCACACCATCGACTGAACCAAGAACACCATCATCTTCGACCTAGGTAAGTTTAGGGCTTATTCAATCTCGATTGAAGATTTAGGGTTTCTGTTCTTGATCCGCTTCATCATCAACGAGAACCATCACCTCCATCGCAGCCACCATCACCAAGAACTCCATTGTCACCATCATCGGAGGTAAGTTCAGGTTAGGGTTAGGGCGATTTGGTTTTTTTACAGATCTAGGGTTTCATCTGTGTTCATACAACATATATTCATCGATTTGGGTTTCTTGTTCTTGGTTTAGATTTGAGTTTCTTTCTATAGATTTTTGTTATTGGTCTGTGTTAGATTTGGGTTTCTTTCTACAGATTTGTGTTTGTTGTTACAGATCTGTGTTGTTACAAATCTGTTTATATGCTTCTTGTTCTTGGTACTAATTTTGATTTAGATCTGTGTTTCTTGTTGAGATTTGAGTTCTTGATGAACAAAACAACCATTGATGTTCTTGTGTTTTGATTTAGATATGTTGTTACAGATCTGTTCATATGATGTTCTTGTGTTTTCGTTTTTACTGAACTTGATCTTCAGCTAAATTAATCGAACAAAACAGCCATTGATGATGTGGCAAAATTTTATGAAGATGCTCTTGAAGGATGAAGAACACATTGAATGTTGAAGATGAAGATGTTCTTGAAGAAAGAACACCAAGATGAAGGTGTTCTTAATTGTATGATGTGGCAAAATTTTATGAGGTGGCATGATGATGTGGTATAAAAAAAAGTAAAAATAAAACACATTACCGGTTACCTGCTGAGCAGGTAATCGGGTATACTAAATGGTAGTTTTTAAGAGTTCAATGTATTAAATGGTAGTTTTAAAAAATGGGTATACACAATAGCAAAAAGTGACAACTTCGGTATACTTTTAGGACCTAAACCCTTTGTTAAAACAGAATGATTAACCACCGAATGATTCTTTGGTCTGAATAATTCAAAGGCTCTGAATGGATCTGCATCTCAATGTGACATGTTGTTTGAGAAAGGTTCTGAATGAACAGTCTGAAAGACACATATTACCATTTTAACCTCAATAGTGATATATTATATTATAAGATATGATTGTTTAACAAGGCAACATGTGAAAAAACGAGTATTAGGGTGAAATACTTGGTGCTTATGATTCATAATGTACTTTAAGGTAGAATGATTCAGCAACGTTCTTCTGTATCATTCAGCACAATCTTCATTAAAAAATAGTAATGAAACATGTTGATCGAATGGTGAACGATTCAACATTCAACGCTGAATGGTTTCATTAAGCAGCAAACAAACAACCCCTTACTTTTATTTATAGGAGCAAACTTTAATGAACACATAGGAGAAAGGGTTATTGGTTACTAAGGTGTTCATGACACGTACAATTTTAGGGTTAGGATTGGTGAAGGACTTTTGCTTGTTGGTTTGCATTAGCGCATGACATGATTGTCTCAAACTCTTTCTTTTCAAAAAGGGGGATAAATGTTAGATTATGAAAAGTGAGGGTGCAATATGTAATTATTGTAAACTTGGGCAAATGCTATAAAAGACATTTGGCCCACACTTTCTAAGTAAGCTTTGCTCATTACTCTCATATTCTGTTTGTGCTATTCTCTCAAGCCTTCGGCTCTCTCTTACTAAACCGAATACACACACACACATAAACAAGATAATCATCTAGCATTGCTTCATCCTTTATACTTAAAGTGACCATCAATAAATATTTATTATATTCCATAATAGAGGTCATAACACTCAAATAGACCATTTTGTGTGAGAAAATGATACTTTAGGGCTTGTAAACGCTTTCTAAGAGGGTGCCTAACATGATCATAGGGCATTTTATAGAGAGTCCGTTGGAGAAACCCGAAAGAGGAAATGTAAACCTTTAGATAGAGAGTGACATTTGTTAGGATTTGTGTGCACATCCAGTGGGGAGCTCCACTAATATTTGTAAAAAAGAAAGATAAGTCATTCAGAATGTGTATTGATTACATAGAGCAGAACAAACTGACAGTAAAGAATAAGTATCCCTACCGAGGATTGATGTCTTGTTGATCAATTACAAGGGGTTGCTTGGTTTTCAAAGATTGATTTACAATCTGTACCATCAACTGAAGGTAAGAGAAGTGGATATTCTTAAGACAGTTTTCAGGACTCGTTATGACCAATACAAGTTTGTGATTATGCTGTTTGGATTAAGTAATGCACCGCTGCCTTTATGGATCTAATGATCCGAGTGTGTTGACCAATGTTATATAAATTAGTAATTGTTTTTATTGATGATATCATGGTTTATTCTAAAACTAAACAAGAGCAAGAGACATATTTTAGAGAAATGATGGAGACATTGAGAAGGAAAAATTATATGCCGAATTTTCTAACTGTGAATTTTGGATTTAAGTGGTGTCGTTTGGGACACGTGATAAACAAAGACGGTGTTAAGGTCGACCCCCCTAAAATGGACGCTATGAAGAAGTGGGAACCTCCTAAAAGTCCCATTGAAGTCGAGAGCTTTCTAGAATTAGCTGGGTATTACCCCAGATTTATATTAGATTTTTCTAAAATTGCAGTCCCATTAACAAAGTTAACTAAAAAGAATGTAGAGTTCAAGTGGGATGATGATCGACAAGGAGCCTTTGATGTATTAAGAAAGAAGTTGCGCAAGGCCCCTATTCTTATTGTTACCCAATAGGTTTGATGACATGTTAGGGTATATTGATGTTTCACGTTATGGTTTAGAGTGTGTATTGATGTAGAGGGGTCGAGTCATTTCTTATGCCTCATGTCAGGTAAAACCATATGTGACAAATTAGCCAACTCATGATCTAGAGTTAGCTGCGGTTGTTTTCGTTATGAAGATCTAGAGACATTACCTATATGGAGTTAAATACACTATGAATACAGATCATAAGAATATTTGAAGTATTTTCTAGAACATAAGAACCTAAACATAAGACAAAGGAGGTGGCTAGACCTAGTAAAAGACTATAATTGCGAAATACTTTACCACCCAGGTAAAGCTAATGTTGTAGTTGATGCACTGAGTCCAAAAAACGTCATTAGTAATCCACTACTTAAGAATGACCGTGGTTACTTTAGTGTTTGAGATGATCGGAAACGCATAAGTTGAAGGTGTAAAAGAAGAGAATCAAAATATAGAGCGGATAAAAGGCCGGATGGTCATCTTACTAAAGACAGTCGAGATTTGCTTGCCCGCTACAGGAGAGTATGGGTACCTTGAATTTGTGATGTCACACAGAAGCTCCTTGATGAAGCACATACATCACTATTCATCTTGACACTATAAAGATATATCATGATTTAAAAGCTTATTATTGGTGGCTGACGATGAAGAGAGATATTACAGTTATGTGGAAAAAAGGTCTAACCTACTTGCAAGTAAAAACCGATCATCAAAGACCACATGATAAGATACAACCGTTAGAGATTTCAGAGTAAAAGTGAGAACACGTAACAATAGATTTAATAACTAAACTCCAAAAAATCCCGGACGCTTTAATGTTATATGGGTGATTGGTCACAAATTCACCAAGAGGGCCCACTTTATCTTGATTCAAGAATCTTACTCCTCTGAGAAGTTGATAGAGGTATTTAAAAGAGATAGTTGAAAAACACGGGGTGGTACTAATGGTGTCTGACAGAAATATTCATTTTTCTTCTTGAGTATGTAAGAAATTTCATAAGGATTTGGGCTACATTTCAGTATAGCTTTCCACCCTAGACAGACGGCTAGAATGAACGAACAATTTAAACTCTAGAAGATATGGTCATGCTTGTGTGATCGACTTAATTTGAGGGAAGTCAGGATACGTATCTTCCATTAGCACAATTTTCTTATAATAGTAATAGCCATCATGCGAGTATTGGTATGTCACCATTTGAGATACTATACGGACAAAAGTGTCGGACTCCTACTTGTTGGAGAGAAGTGGGCCAACGAGTACTTGGAAGCCTCAAAGTATTATAGAGATCCACTTAGAAGATTCGATCGATCCGTGACAGATTGCAAGTAAAGTTTTAAGTCGGGGATTTTATTTTACTGAAACTTTCTCCGTGGGAGGCTATTATCTGGTTTAGAAAGCAGGTTAAATTAGGCCTTAGATAGATTGGACCTTTCAAGGTCATTGCACGAGTTAGAAAAGTATCCTATAGGCTAGAGCTACTCGAAGAGTTGTCCATAATCCACAATACTTTTCATGTGTCTCAGTTGCAAAACTGTTTAACTGATTCGTACCTTTATAATATGTGACAATGGATGAGAAGCTTAACTATGTGGAGAAATTAGAATGATCAATGGCTATTCTTGAAAGAAATACATAAGTCTTGCGTAACTAACTGTCTAACTCATAGGGATTGTGAAAGTGCAGTGGAAACACCACAAATGTTGAGTGCTGAGAACCAAAGGATGAGATGAGACAAAACTACCTAGAGTTATTTAGTGACTAATATGAGGCACAAAATAAAAAAGTGGGTGAGAGTTCTGACTCCCTGGAAATTAAAAGTTATATGTAAATCTTTATTAGTTAATTAAATATCTATATAATTTTGCATGAGTTTGTTGAATTTGTTAAAGAGTTTATCTAATAAGAGTTGTTTATGATTAAAAGAATTAAAGTACTCAAATTGTAATTTAACTAATCCAATTATTAAGTATTAGAGTATTTTGTTTCATAAGTTTAAATAATTGAACTCGATGGGCGTTTTTTTGTTGTTGTCAAAGATTCACATATAAGTAAGCCATGTATGACCTTTAAATATAAAAAAACCGAGGGAGAGTGATGGACAATCGAGAGGAGGAGCGAAGGAGAAATCTTGAAATCAAGCAGAACTAGAGAATATATTAAAGTGAAAACACTAACTCAAGTACTAGAGTGGGTATTGTTATTACCACGTCCCATTTAGTGTTTATGATAGAGTTTTGGTCATTTTTATTAAAACAATTAGAGTACTAGATAAGTAGAAATTATCTCTGTGATGATTTAGATGAATTTAACTACTGATTTGGTAGTTATGGTGATAGATAAAACTGATTGTGTGATGACTATTATTAAATTCTTGAGATAATTGGTCAAAAATTCAGTTCATAGAGACAATTGATTAAGAAATGATCAAAGTTTGATATTTAGATGTTTGGACGTGTTTTTGTATGTTATAGAGTATTTATAACGGGTGGAATTCACTGAAATGTGTCAATTTTAAGTAATGTTTGAGTTTTGGAAGGAAAAGCAGCCGTTCTGGCGTTTTGGTCAACACATACCATGTAAATGGAGTCAGTCCGTGTAGTATATCGTGTACAGGAACAGGGGGCCGTATTCGCATAATACGGGGTCAGTGTTCCCTTCATGACACCGGCCATGCAGAAGATATAAACCATGTATGGTCATGCTACACAGGCCGTGTAAGTTAATCCTTGCCGTGTAGGGTTAGGGTGTGTAACAGTGGCGTAACATGGCATGTTTAACTGTGTAGAGAGGTCATGTAAGTGTATGCGGGTCATGTTATGGATCATTTAGAGCACTGTTAGAACATTATTTAAGAACTAATATCTTACTTAAAAAACTAATTAATTGTAGGTGATTGTTGATTATACTAATTACTAAATTAGTGAGCAAATTGAAAAATAGAGGTTTTATATCTACTAACCGAGCTGAGTCACACGATCCCTACTAATATGCAAGATGTTTGTGTCCATACCTTGAACTAATGTACATGTGAGATGTTATGTGTTCTATTATGCCTGAGTGGCATCTTAATAGCCCGAGTCGCACTATTATTGCCTGAGTGGCAATACTATTGCCCAAGTGACAAGTCTAAGTTGCAGAGTAATATCCTGAGTGGTAGAATTGGCATAAAGGAGCCCGAATCGCATAATTGTGTTAATATGGTATGAAATATATGATAGAGATTACGTGTATACTATGCGTGTTACAGTTGTGTATTGGTTCGTGTTTGTGTACTCACTAAGACTAGTTCTTAATATAGTTGTTACCTTTCCTACATGTACGGATCGTGGGAAGACTCCGGTTAAAGAGTGATGGCTTCTTCTTCTGCGGGATTTACTTTTGAAGAAAATCTTTTTTTAAATTAAAATTTATAACTTTTTCGTACTAATGATATATAAATATGGTTTAAATGGAATTTATACTAATCTTAATTGACCAATGCCCATAATAATTCACCTATTTCACTTGACGTGTGAATATAACTATCAAATATGATCATAATTCACCCATTTGAACCGTGGGAGACTTTTATTGACCAAATCTAACAATATATGACCATAACTGACCCAATATTGATCACTAATCACATATTTGAACCGAGTTCAATCTTGGTTTACCCATGCTAACGATACTTCACAATACACACACAGGCTTATTTTTTTAACAACTTGATATGGATTAGTGCATATATAGTAAAATTTTAATAAATAATTATTAAATTCTAAAACCGTCTAATTAGATATAGTTTAGACTAAGATTCTGTGTGTGGCTAATTTGCAATAGATTAGTGATGAAATGGTAAATACTCTTAAAGACGTAATATTTAAGTCTCTAATTTGATACGGATTTGTAACAGATATAATT
Source organism: Pulicaria dysenterica (assembly GCA_947179395.2). NCBI lineage: Eukaryota > Viridiplantae > Streptophyta > Magnoliopsida > Asterales > Asteraceae > Pulicaria > Pulicaria dysenterica. The sequence continues at coordinate 35,987,151 of OX359295.1, forward strand.
AATATTTAATAAATAATTCTTAAATTATGAAAATCGTCTCTAAGTACCTACAGTTTAGAGTAAAATGGTAAATAATTCCAAACCGTCACTAAGGTGTTGCTAATTAGCTACATTTAGAGATGGAATATCTATGTCGCTAATTGTCACGGATTTGCTAGGGATATACTTAATATTTTATAAATAACTAATATATTAAAAAAACATCACTAAATTATCGCTACTTAGCTACAATTTAGAGGTAGATTTTGTGTGTGACTAATTTGCAACAGATTAGCACCAAAATGGTAAATACTCCAAAACCATCGCTAGTCCGTCGCTATAAAATTAGCTACATTTTAGAGAGGAATTAATTTGTAGTTAACTTTCCACATACTAGCATAGTACCCGTGCCAATACGGCGGCTGCGAATAGTTTGCTCAGCAACTTGTCCTTTTTAACTATTGAGTCATTTAAATTTCATAAATGTTTATGAATTTAGGTTAAGGTTATTCAAATTCATGAGTCTATTTATACACATTTTCTAATAATTAATTTTAGATATGTATTATGTGATAGAATATTTATAATGAAATGTTTAATTGTTAAAATATTTTGTAATAATTAAGTTACTTGGCATTGACTTGATTTAAATATTTTCTAATTATGAAAGGTTTGTTGACTAAAATGGTATATATGAATTTCGTTAAATTCATCTAATAGTTACTTCATTTACTTTGATTTAAGCCTTTGAGGGTTTAGTATTTTCAATTTACTTAAAAATTAAGAGTTTTGAAGTTGTAAATGCTTTATATTAGAGTAAGATTAGAAAAAAAAGTTATAAGTATTTTAACTTTTAGATCAAAATTATTGCATCTCCAAATCTGTTGCTAATTAGCAGTTTCCTTGTGGTGCAACAGCCGTGGGTGGTACGTACACAATCGACTACCTCCTCCGTTTGTTTAAATTTTTGTGCATTTTTTAATTAAAAGCGAAACGGTTTTTGAATGAAACTACTTAGTTTTATAGGTTTCACATCTAAGATTAGATGTGATAAAACCCTATACACGTTTTCATATATGTGTGTATAAGAATGGATCACGTTTTCATATATGTGTGTATAAGAATGGATTACCTAGGATAACACCAAGGGTTGATTTGTCTCTTCCAAAGTCTTGGGGATTATTCTTTGCGAAATAAACACAGCTGAGCTTGTTATCACTCCGGCCACTGCGGTTAAACGCAAATTCTTTGCTATAGTAACACTCACCTCCAGATGCCGTACAGTTTCTACATGCTTCATTTGCTAAAAACACAATATATATATATATATATATATATATATATATATATATATATATATATATATATATATATATATATATATATATATATATATAGGAATAAGTTTCCTGCATAAAATCACACATACACATACGTAACAGAAGGTGAGCTCAATAAGATTGTGTACCTTCGCATTGATAGTGTAAATAAGGGTTCCCTTCACGTCCTTCACCACAGTAACACTTCCGCATTACCAACGAAGCCCCACTACCCAAATCCAAATTTTCTCTTCCACTGTTTGATTCCCAACAACGTGCTTCTTTAGTCAGCTCACTATCTGTTAGTGTCCATAGAAGTGATATTGGAAGCGAACCAATATATTCTGTAGAGAACGAATTAAAGTATGAACTTTCGTCCACCAAGAAGGCTGACCCAGGTGACCCATCTCCAAGCAGGCTTTCCAAGCTCGTAAGATCGACCTCGTATGACTTGAGATAGTAATGAATAGTTGTTTGACAACAATTGATTCCAACGCAGTAAGGTTTACTACTAGGAGTGTCATTGCGGCAATAGGTAGAGCACCCTGCAATCTCAAACCCATCAACATTAAATTCGGTCAGTACAGCGTGACCACAACCCTCAACGACGAATATGTTAGATTTGGAAAACAGAAATGGACTCCCATGAAGATTAAGGCTTGAAATATGACTTCTATTTTTAACCGAGTAATTGTGGGTCGAATAAGAGACACCAACAGTGATCGTCTGTGTTTCCAAGCCGATGTCCAACACCTCCAAATTCTTGAATGCCGACAGATATGGTTTCGCTCTGCAATCAACAACGTACCATTTGTTGACCGAACAGTTTGATCCTATTCCAAAAAGGTATGTAATCTTTACTCCCCCACAACTATCTTGGCATCCTTTCTTGGCGAAATCAATTGCTTTTGTGTATGAAGTTAATAAAATCAAGATAGCTAAATAAAAACCTTGAAATTGCTTCATTTTTGTTTAATTACAGTTAGGAATTTTAGTAGCTGAAATCCTGAGGAAACTTTTAAAGAGAAATGAGTTTGTCAAGTCTCAACTTTACACCGTACAATTATTCTACGGATCAGAAATTTGGAGCATGGTTGACTTTAACTTAATTCCGGTAGAGTTACGTTTTCTATAAAATATCTTTATTAATATTAATATAATTGATACATAACTAGGTTTCAATATCCCGCGTTTTGCGTGGGATGAGAATTTTTATTTGTATTATTTATTTATCTTTATCTGTTATATATGTTTTTATTTTTAAAGACCATTTAATATATTATCAAAAGAAATTTCAATATAGTTCATATTTAATACATAGTTCTTAAGGATTAATTTTAATATTTGGCTTAGCTTCATTAATAATACATATTGAATCTTAAAAATTTGGGTGTAGTGACATTTTCATAATTCACATGTGATATTTTACAATCATATATAATTATATACTGAATTATATGTGATTTAATATTAAAATTTCAAGACACGCAACTCATATTATCAAATAGTATCCAATTTTAACAAAATTACATTTCTTATATGATTATTTTTTAATAATGTCCTTAGTAATTCATTTTGATATTTGAAGTCACCATTTAAATAATTTAGATTGATTTTTAATCATATCATAAAAAGAATTTAAAAATGTTTTCAGTAATATTTTTTCAAAAAAGTGTGCAAATGTTACATTTATTAATTAGTTCATTTGGAAATATAGAAGTTAGAAAAATCATCTAGATCGTAATAGCACCACCAGTTAAAAAAATCATCCGACTCGGTAGTAGAATCGGCCACAATGTCTTGCTTGGAGCTTCTCCAGGAAATAGCACCACTATTTAGCAGGAACACAAACCCCGATTGAGATCGGCAGTCGTCCCGATCGGTTTGGAAGCTAGCGTCGGAGTAACCAGTTACCCTAAGCTCTCCCGCACCTCCATACACTAAGAACATCTCCTTTGTCCTCCGAAGATACTTGAGAATGTTCTTTACTGCCGTCCAATGAGCTTCACCAGGATTGGCTTGATATCTACTTGCCATACTCAGTGCACAAGATACATCAGGCCTAGTACATAACATGGCGTACATGATCGAGCCTATTGCTGAAGCATAAGGGACTCGCCTCATTACTTCCCATTCCTCTGGGGAACTCGGGATTTGAGCTTTGCTCAACACTAAACCATGTGACATAGGTATAAACCCCTTCTTGGAGTCCTCCATCCTAAACCTCTTTAGGACCTTTCTGGCTCAAACCGATCAACCTGCAGGATCTATCTCTATAGATTTTAATCCCAAGAATGTAAGATGCATCCCCAAGATCCTTCATTGAGAAACAACTCCCTAGCCAGGCTTTTAACCCTTGTAGAGTTGGGATGTCGTTCCTAATTAGTAGAATATCATCTGCATAAAGAACTAGGAATACAACTACGCTCCCACTAGCTCTAATGTAAATGTGTGGCTCATCCTTGCTTTTAGAGAAGCCAAACTCTTTGACTTTCTCATCGAAACACAGGTTCCAGCTCCGAGAAGCTTGCTTAAGCCCATAAATGGACTTCTTGAGCTTGTAGACCTTATCCGGAAACTCTGGATGTTCAGGCTGTGTCATATACACCTCCTCTGAAAGTGTTCCATTAAGGAACACGGTTTTGAAGTCCATTTGCCAAATCTCATAATCATGAAATGCGGCAATGTCCAAGAGTATCCGGATAGACTTCAACATGGCCACCGGAGAAAAAGTTTCCTCATAGTCTACAACATGAGTTTGAGTAAAACCCCTAGCCACCAGTCGGGCTTTGAAGGTGTCTACCTCGCCATCCATGCCGGTCTTCTTCTTGAAGACCCATTTACACCCTACGGGTTTGCACCCTGGCACAGGATCTACCAAGTCCCAAACTTGATTATCCGATATGGATTGAATCTCGGATTCCATTGCTTCTTTCCACTTGGCGGACTCAGGGCCCACCACAGCGTCCCGGTATTTGGTAGGCTCATCAGAGACCACTACCATGTCGGTGCCCTCAGATATGTTAAAACCATATCTCTCTGGCTCATGCCGACTTCTACCAGATCTTCTAAGAGACAATGGGTTTACATCATCTCCAGCATCATCATGCTGAGAATCAACCCTTGCAGGTTGTGAGCTAGTCCCAACATCAGGTTCTACATTGGCAGGTTCTTGAATTTCTTCAAGATAAACCCTTCTCCCACTAGCGTCTTTGGATAGCAGTTCCCTTTCAAGGAACACTGCCCTTCGAGCAACAAATACCTTGTTCTCCGAAGGTTTGTAAAACAAATAGCCCATAGACTCAGCAGGATAACCAATGAAAAAGCATATTTCGGCCCTGGGCTTCAATTTGTCCTCAACCTCACGTCTTACGTAGGCAGGACAACCCCGGACCTTTAAATATGAAATGGATGGAACCTTTCCATGCTACATTTCATACAGTGTTTTCTTAACCTTTTTTGTTGGTATGAGGTTAAGGATTCTACCAGCGGTTTCAATCGCGTATCCCCAAAATGTAACGGGAACGTCTGAATGATACATCATTGACCGAACCATATCCAATAATGTTCGGTTCCTCCTCTCGGAGACACCATTTAATTGTGGTGTCCTAGGAGGATACTTGGTGACCTTGGTGTACTAGCACCCCTTGAACCAAATCAACACTTGAACTTGGCTTCTAGAACAACAACAAAATCCACCAGGAAACTCACTCTCTCTTTTGACTTAGACAACTCTCTTTTGTTTCTAAGTGTATGAACTCCCAAGTGACCAAGAGAAAGAGAGAGTGTCATATACATGTGTTTTATAGACTCAAACATGACCCCAGAGTTACCCAAGGTCGGCCCAAGTCTAATGATTAACAACATGCATTGGTGGAGAGTGGCGGTGAAAAGAATAAAGTTGCAATATGTTCAGCAGGGTTAGCGCCGCTACCCGCCCAGGGATAGTGCCGCTAACCGCCCAATGTTAGCGCCGCGATCGCGGCTAAGTTAGCGACGGCTGAGATAGCACCGCTAACTTTTTCCAGATTATCAACTATCATTATTTATTCTTTCTCATCCTCATCTTTTAGGTTGTTGTCAAGATCAACCCCCGGCGTGTGACCCGATAGGCCCATACGTCATCCGCAGTGATCATTTGGCGTACGTGAGTCAGTAGGCATACTCCAACAATTTTCACTTAGATATAGTATACATTTTCATTTTTCACTCGTGTGTATATTTATTTAATAACAATAAGAATGATGCATAATATTTGGCTTTTGCATTTTTAGTGATGGATATTGGTTTTGCATTTTAGTTATGTATCATTTTGGTTCACATATGAGTGTTTACATTTTGCATTTTCGCCTATGTTGAAAATCTGGCGATCTCTACTTCTTCTGTTTTGCAGTTTGCATTTTTGCCTGTGTTGATTTTGCACTTTTGGTGGTCATTAATTTTTGTTAGTTGTTTTTTTTTTGAATTTTAGGTTTGATCTAAAATTAGAGAAACAACATATCATCGTCCTTCATATAGTTGTTTAAAATTTTATAGTAGAATTGTAGTATTATAATTAATTTTAGTGTTTGGGTTACATTTTCAATTAGATATATTTTGTTAAATTATATGCAGAGATAATTAATGGACACATTGTATCTAATGTTATAAGAGACTAAAGGGTCACACTACTACACACCCAATTCAAAACAGTTGGATTTCACCATAAGTCTGTGTGGAAATAATTAATCAGTTGGATTAATTAAAGAGAAAAGTAAATAATTAATCAATGGTATTAATTATTGAAAACAGAGAAATAAATAATTAATCAGTTTGTATTAATTATTAGAAAAGGAAATAAATAATAAATAGTTATTTATTATTTAAAGAGAATTAAATATTAAGTTTTAATATTTAACGGACCAGTTAATTAATTAACTAGTAAAGTCCAGGGGGTCAAAGTGAGAAGAGATGAAAGTTTAATTAAAACCAGTGAGCTTTTAATTAAACGGGCTTAGGTCCATCGAATCCTTATATATATCCTTAAGCCTTAAGGATTAAAGACATAAGAGAGAAAGGGATCAAGAAAGATAACCTATCCACCACACTCTCTCCCTTCGTTGCCCTCTATCTCGTCGCACACACTCTCTCTCTCTCTCGGCTCTCTCTTGCTCTCATCGAAGTCGAACAAGGTAAACACTCGAGGGTGTTTTGCGATTGGCAGTCGACGCATACACACACACATTCCCGGTTTTACGAGTTTTGTTGGTCGGTAATCCAGGAGCGGTCTAGCAGCCAGTTCCAATGAGGTGCAGTAGTGGTGGACTTTCTTTAGCAATCCTAAAGTGTTCTGATCAGGTATATTATTATAACCTTATCTGTGGATTGTTTTGCAAGAAACTATGTTTGATCATTAGATTAAAGATCCTAACCCTTTTTGGGGTTTAAAGGGTTGTGTTCAATCCAGTTTCGCTTTTAGGATTGAACCAGTAGAATCAAACCCAGTTTAACCAGTTTGAGTCATATGGTGCTTTGGTCAGGTTCAAAAACCCTTTAGTGGTATCAGAGCCTCGGCTCTATGATCCATAGTTTCTAGTTTTATCAGTTTCTAGGATTAAGGTTTGATTATTGATCTCCTACTTGCTTTAGACTTTTTCGAAAATCACCAAGGGCAACAAAAACTTTTTTGTTTCTATTATCCAGTTTTGAGAAGCATAATCCTATTAATCAGAAAGTTTAAACAGTCAGTTTAAACGGTTAAAAAGGATTGTGATTTTCAGATAAGAATAAGTTTGGATTAAGATAAATTAAACAGTTTGTTTTAATTAATTAAACATAGTTAATCCAGTTTTTGATTCGTTTAAGTAATATGATCTTCTTCATCTTGTTTCTTCTCCTCATATTTTTCGAAAACCATAAGGGATAAAAACAAGTTTTCTATTTTTATTTAGTTGATAAAAGGTTTGTTTTTAACCAGTTAGGTTTAAACCAGGTTTGTGTTTAAACGGTTAAAGAGGATAAAACTTTTTATCTAAAACTTTATCTCAACCAGTAAATTTTTGAACTTTTGTTTAAAATGGTTGAAATCAAGTTTTAGGATAATTAATTATTAATAAAACAAGTTTTGTTAATATTAATAATTAATAGTTTTTGGTTTTTGAAATTAAATCCAGTTTTAATCAGGATATTAAAACAGTTAGTTTTAATAGGTTAAAAAGGATTTAAATATTTTTTGTTAATCGGAAAACGCAAACCGAAACCATGACCGTACCGTTAGCTGCGCAAAAAGAGGTTTAGCGGCGCTAAAGGTTATTGGCGGCGCTAAGCCCAGTAAACCACGGCCCAAGGGGTCTCGGTCCAAGATGGTGTGTGGCCCAGGGGGTTCTCGTCCCAAAAGGTTTCTCGGCCCAGTGGATTTTTCGAGTTAACGGGGTTTCAGCCTAGGAGATGTTGGCCCAAATAGTTTTTCGGATTCATACAAAAAGGGATTATTAATTTTAAGTTTTAAAATTAATAAGGTATTATATAAACTAGTATTATATGTTTTAATTAGCTTAGTTAAAATATATATTTTAGATATTTATTTATTATGACTAGTTTAAGTCATTTTTGAATAAATTCTAAAAGGGTGAAGTTTATATAATAAAATGGAGAAACAAATAAGATAATATTTAATTGACCAAAAAGTTGTCGGTTTTAAGTTATTGGATAACTAATTAGAAAATCCGACATAAGCTTTTCATTCAAGTTTTTGAATAAGATCAAGTTCTTAAAAGTTTTTGTTAAAAACTATTTTGGTCAAATAAATTTAATTAGAAAATCATAATTCTCCTTTTTGGTTAATAGGTATTAATCAAAAGGGTAAATGAGAATGTTTGAACAAATCAGGTTATTGTTTATATATTATAAGTGCGTGGTTGTTCTTTTATATATATAGTACTTATATATAATTGCGTGGTTGTGATACATATAGCTATAGTTTTGCCGACTTAGGACTCGTTTTTTTTTTCTTCCTTTTTCTTTTGGTTTTGGGAAGCTGCGTGCCAATTATAATCCCTTTCTTATCTGTAATATTGTACTGGTTCGGGGAGGCCTGCGTGCCACTTACAACCCCATTCAATATTGTATTTGTAATAGATTAGTAGTAGTTTAATCCCTCAACCGAAATGGACTCGAAGAAGGTGATGACCTAATGGTATTCTTTACGCGAAACACGGACACTTCGGGGAGGTGTCAAGGCTAGTGGGAGCAACACATCAAGGAGGCGAATCCAAGTTATTTTATCCTTAGGTTTGACCTTAGGATTAGTTGGCAAAACTATAGGGCTTTATATGTTTATTCTTGTTATCTGCGTGGTTGTGTTCTTATTTACTGTTTTTCATATTTGCATATGATATGTTTCTGATGGTAAAAAAAAGGGGATTTAATAACAGGATGTTATTAAACAGTGAAAAACCACATTTAATGACAAACTAGAATACGACTATAGGTTGCTGTTCGTGTTAGTTAAATTTTTATAAATTTAAAGTTTTGTCAAGGTTATAAGTTTGGAACTTATAAAGGCCGTTTTGTGCACCTAGTTTAGGTACACATATAAATCGTATTTTTTTAAAAACAGTTAGTTTTAAAATGGATTTTCAAAAACTGGAAAATTAAGTTTTTTTAACTTAATAAAACCCAAGAAAATCTTAGATCAGTGTGCTACCCACCTAATGGTACACCCTTGCTGTTAAACGGTACTCGGGTATCGGAAGTGCCCAAACCTTGGGCATCCGGGTTCAAACCATTACGGGAAGGAGCATGAAAGATTCTGCGATAATCGGGAGTCCCGGCCAGAATTCATGCTGTCTTAGGTGGTGCGATCTATAATTTGGTGATAATCGGGAGTCCCGGCCCAAAAAGCACTAGAGTAGAGTTAAACATACTGGACTGGGTCTAAGTGCTCTACGAGGTTCTAGGAGTTGTATCAGTTAGGTACGATTGGTACAAGGTGTTACCTACCAGAAATAGCATGACTTGGCGGGAAGTGCCCAAACCTTGCGTCAAGTATGTGAAATATGGGTCCTAGGTCTAATATATATTATTTATGGGTTTGATAATATATGATTAGAAAGTTTATCTGCAATTACTAATTAAACCAAGGTTTTAATTTGTAGATGGCAACCAACGTTACTAGTACTAACAATCTCTCTCTCCGCTCCATCCTTGAGAAAGACAAGCTTGCCGGTCCAAACTTTCTCATGTGGGAGAGAAATCTCCGGATCGTGCTTAGGCACGAAAGAAAGTGGCATGTCCTAGAACAACCTCTAGGAAATCCTCCTGCCAGCAACGCTAGGGCAGACGTCGGGGAGGCTTTTCAAAAGTGCTCCAATGACGCACTAGATGTCAGCTGCCTCATGCTTGCAACTATGAGTCCAGAGTTGCAGTCTAGCATGATGGAGACTCCTGCCTATGACATGGTCCACCAGTTGAGGGACATGTTCTAGGAGCAAGCTCGCACAGAGCGTTATGATGCCACCAGGGCATTTAACTAGTGTAAAATGGCTAAGGGGACCTCGGTCAGTAACCACGTCAACTCGTTGTCAGATGACTATAAGCCTTTTATAGTCAACTACAACATGAACAACATGGAGAAATCCGTGGCTGAGTTGCACTCCATGCTCAAGACAGCTGAGCAGAGTATCGGGACTAAGTCCAAGGACATTCTCATGGTGGGTCATGGCGGGCATAAGAAGAGGAAGGGGCGCAACGGAAAGGGAAAGGGAAAGGCCCAGCCCAGGCCAGAATGCACCCAGGGCTAATAACGACAACAAGGGCAAGAAGCCGAAGCCGAACAAAGCAAGAACCGAGAATCGGTGCTTCAAGTGCAGCGAGGTCGGGCATTGGAAAAGAGATTGCCCGAAGGGTCACGAGGCAGGTGGCAAGGCTGGCCCCTCAGGTATCGTGTGAATAGCTTTTTTATCACTTTCCACTTGTAAAAGTTTTTTACGAGTATTCTAATGTCTTGCAATCGTTTATTGCAGGAGGAGATGGAAAGTGAGGCGGCCAGCATAAAGAGATCCTACGTCCAGCTTGCGGATATAATAATAATTTTTTATTTCCTAGATTATTAAACTCTTTCAAGTTTATCTAAACTTTTTTTATCTTGTTTGTTTTTGGAAACTTATGGTTATGAGTTTATGGAAATTTAATTTTTAGTTCATATCCGTGCACGTATTTTATGAATCAGGCTTAGTCCAGTTGTGACTAAAGTAATGCCAATAAGTCAAGTTTTGACTTGATTGGTGATTCATAGTGATCTTATGTTATGATTTGTCGTAATTACATAAATGCTGGCTCCACTATTCAAATGCTTAAATAAACAAGTGTTGTTTATAAAATTAGATAGTTTTTCTAATTTAACAAGTGTTTAAGTTCATTGTGAAAAGTGAATGTTCAGAGTCTTGAACAAACGAAAATAATAGTTATTATTTCTAAGAGAAAATATTTTTTGATAAAAACATTTAAGATAGTATAAAAGTGATTATGGTATTCACTATAATCAAGGGAGTTTTATACTAAATGTTTTAAGGGAAAGAAATTTAGAATGCCTTCACAAGTGTTCTGCACTTATGGTAAGTTTAATGAAACCACTTTCTGTAATTAGAAAGATGGATATATGGAGATCCAAGTTCTTGGTTTCATAAAACAAATTTCTTACAAAAACTAAGTTTTTAAAACATGTGTTTGGAACACAAGTTTTAGGCATGGTAGTCAAGAATTGACTAAAGCCTAAAAGGATGTTTTAAAGTAATGCACTTTTTCATCAAAGATAGTGGGAGCATCTGACTAATGTATTTATCAGAGTTAATAGTTTTTAACCAGTGTGATAAATACAAGTTTGAACTTTTAGAGTATATAATTATCGGTTGATTTTAGAAGTTATCTAAAATAGTAAGTTCTTGAGAAAGAACTAATCCGAGGAATGCATGACTTATTGAGAGGTACTCAATAAAGATATCATTACAAGACTATAAGTCAAGTCATGACTTGAATAAAAATTATATACGTTCTAAAAATGTTAAGTAAGTCAGCTAAAATAAATGATTGATAGCTAATTAATGTTAGAAATGATAAAATAGGATGTTCTTTAACATTCTTAGTAGTGATATTAGATTAGTGTTGGCATACACAGAGAATCTAATTTCAAGGTTCTTACAAGTAGGTGTAAGAAAGTTTTATCGTTTCAAATGAATAATAAAATCTAGTAAGTTTTGATATATCTACAAATGTAATTAAAGTTTTAATTACAGGGAGGTTATTTTGTAAAAGCAGAAACTTTGGAGTTATTTCCAGTTTCTCCAAGTTTAAGGAATTTTATAAAATAAGTAAGTCTAGAACTGTTCTTAGATTGCAAGAACGATTTCTAGCGAAACCAAGAAGGAGTACTGCAAGGTACTAGTCTTGAGTTTCAGGTTTATAACCATATTAATTTTTCTTTGTAATATGTGATAAGTTACAATGCAAAAGTAATAAGTAATTCAGGTATACACCGTGAATCGAGTCAATGAAATGGTAGAAATTATACATCTTTATTCCAGGGTGGAATATGGGAGGGTGTAGAAATTAGTTTCATTGTTCTTCACAAATTTTGTATGTTTTAGTTAATCCAGGAATAAACTAGGTTTATTCAAAACATTATCCGTGACTACTTATCGTAGTGGGAACTATGATAGGGCTATAAAGTCATCATAATTTTGGGGTAGATTCGAAAGTTTGTCGAATATAGCTGCAAAAGGTTTTGCGGACCAAAATTGACGGATATTCGTTAGAGTTACGAATATTGGATTGACCCACTGTGAAAAATACTTCGTGGATTCGTGTCAAAAGTATTTATCACATAGGTTATCCTTAAGCCTGATGTATTTAGTTTGGAATGCGGTAACTGTTGTCTTCTTAGCGTGTTTTAACGTCACGCCGTAACAGGGTGGTCATAAGGGGCGTGTCTAGATTCAGTGGGAGCCGTATTTCTAAATGCGAATATGCAAGATGGTAATTGCACCTCCTTTTTAGAAGAGATATTTCCAGGGCCCTTGACTGATTAGAGAAACTGGTAAGTGCACGGCTGTGCCCAAACGAATTGATCTGTTCTTTGTCGTTTATCACGCAGTTTTGAAATCAAGCATGTCATGAAACAATTTTTGAGTCTCTGAGTTGACATTCTCCATGCTCATGCTCAATATTGAAATATCGCGCTGCAAGGGACAAACCTATATATATGCAAGTATGTATATATAAAAACGTACCCATTCATTAACAGGGAGTTTATGATAGTTTAGTTTGTAAACAGTTAGTTTATAACAGGATACTTCTAGGTAGGTTGCTTATGATGTTTTATCACAAGTTACTTTGGGCTATAAGAGTTCTTATAACCTGGTTACCCTAAGTGTCTGGCTAGGGACCTCCTTAGGCTAACAATGTGCAGTAACTATTACTTATCTTGCACAAATGAGAGTCTGTTAGATTATGTGCAGAGATAATTAATGGGCACATTGTATCCAATGTTCACACTGCTACACACCCAATTCAGAACAGTTGGATTTCACCATAAGTCTGTGTGGAAATAATTAATCAGTTGGATTAATTAAAAAGAAAAGTAAATAATTAATCAGTGGTATTAATTATTGAAAAGAGAGAAATAAATAATTAATCAGTTTGTATTAATTATTAGAAAAGAAAATAAATAATAAATAGTTATTTATTATTTAAAGAGAATTAAATATTAAGTTTTAATATTTAACGGACCAGTTAATTAATTAACTAGTAAAGTCCAGGGGTCCAAAGTGAGAAGAGATGCAAGTTTAATTAAAACTAGTGAGCTTTTAATTAAGCGGACTTAGGTCCATCTAATCCTTATATATATCCTTAAGCCTTAAGGATTAAAGACATAAGAGAGATAAGGGATCAAGAAAGATAACCTAGCCACCACACTCTCTCCCTTCGTTGCCCTCTCTCGTCGCACACACTCTCTCTCTCTCTCTCGGCTCTCTCTTGCTCTCGTCGAAGTCGAACAAGGTAAACACTCGAGGGTGTTTTGAGATTGGCAGTCGACGCATACACACACACATTCTCGGTTTTACGAGTTTTGTTGGTCGGTAATCCTGGAGCGGTCTAGCAGCCAGTTCCAAGGAGGTGCAGTAGTGGTGGACTTTCTTTCGCAATCCTAAAGTTTTCTGATTAGGTATATTATTATAACCTTATCTGTGGATTGTTTTGCAAGAAACTATGTTTGATCATTAGATTAAAGATCCTAACCCTTTTTGGGGTTTAGAGGGTTGTGTTCAATTCAGTTCCACTTTTAGGATTGAACCAGTAGAATCAAACTCAGGTTTGACCAGTTTGAGTCATATGGTGGTCTGGTCAGGTTCAAAAACCATTCATATTTTATATGTTCATTTTTCACTCATGTGTATATTCGTTTAATAACAATAAGAATGATGCATAATCTTTGGTTTTTTCATTTTCAGTGTTGGATATTGGTTTTGCATTTTAGTTATGTATCATTTTGGTTTAGCATACGAGTGTTTGCATTTTGCATCTTCACCTGCATTTTCGCCTGTAGTTTGTCCTACTTTGATGTTTGCATTTTCGTTATTTGCATTTTCAAAAAAAAAAAAAAAAGTCAGAAAGCATGACAAGTCTGGTCTTGAATTAAAGAGGCTTTTAAAACGAGTTGAATGATATAATTATCTTCCTCAAATTCTTAAAAACGAAGGAGATACGGTTGATTTAAGAATTGAAGGGTTGATTTTTTTAAAAAAAAAGAGGCCTGGAAGGTGGCCGTGGGTTTTATATTGCAAATTTTGATTTCCATTTTTGCCCATTATTAAAGTAACACGTGTCAGTTGCTAAGATGGTTATTAGGTTCTATGTTTAAGAAGAGTTCTATATGAAACCTTACCCTATATATATATATATAGGGTAAGGTTATATAAATAACCTCCCTTAAATATAGAACCTAAAGAACCTCCTGGTGATGACACGTGACACATTATTTAAGGGCAAAAATGAAAAATTGAAAAAAAAGAAGAAAATTCTCGTTCCTCCTTCCGTAGACCTGCGCATTAAAAAAAACCCATTTACTTTAAATGATCAAAACTGTTTCGTTTTTAAGAGTTTTAACAGAAACAAATTATACCGTTAGATTCAGTTTTTCGTCCTCTTTCAAACAAGACCGGGCTTGATATATTTCAAAAACTTTTTTTTTTAAAATGCAAATTTTGCATTTTGAGTTGTGTTCATACTAAATGCAAAATGCAAAAAATCAAAAAATGCAAAATATCATCTTGCAGGTCATCCAGATGCTCTCAAAATGCAAAATTATGAAATGCAAAATGCAAGCCCAAAACTGATTCAATGAAAACTACAGCCCCAAATGCAAAAGTACACATTCAAAACCAAAATGCAAAATCCGTAGAACGTAAAATGCATAATGCAAAAAAAGAAAAACGCAAAATATAAACATGCAGGTCATCTAGATGCTTCCAAAATGCAAAAATTATGAAAATGCAAAATGCAAATCCAACATGATTCAACGAAAAATGCAGCCAAAAATGCAAAATTACACATTCAAACCCAAAATGCAAAATCCGACAGAAACACTACCTGCTGTCCAAATGCAAGCAAAATTTTTATGTTCAAAAAAAATTTTAAAAAATATGGGAAGAGTGATCTTGTTTGAAAGAGGATTAAAAAACTAAAATATTGGTATAATTTTTTTGTTTCAATTCACAAAACATAAAAAGTTATGACAATTTAAAGTTTTTGGGGGTTTTTTTTTAATTCGTAGGTTGTTGGGGGAGAGATTTTCCATGTTTGCCCTTTTTTTTCTAAATTAATACATAATAATTACAGTTTTGCCATCGTTCAATCTTATCCATTGATTTTAATGATCCAATGGTTCAGATTGGTATTTAAGTTCTTTGTTTAAGATGAGGTTCTTTATTGATCCATTTTCTATATATATAGGAGGTTCAAATAAGAACCTTAAATTAAATGAGAATGGAAGACTCCATCTCAGCCGTCCAATTCCCCTCCTTCAATGTCATTGTCCACCTATGAATTCCTCACATGCATATCCCCACATGTTTTCCATCCATAAATTCTACTTACAAAATGAACGGCTGAGATTGAGTCTCTCATCCTCAAATAATTTATTATTCTCATTTGAACCTTATATATATATATATATATATATATATATATATATATATATATATGAATGATGGTCACAAATAATTAGTTCATTAATTAGGGTTTTGACACAATTGTTCAAATCGTTTATTGACTTGAGGGTTTGATTTGTTCTTTGATTTGTGTTATAATAATCCTCTTTCACATTTTTGTTTGATAAATATATTTAAGTTTGAAAACAAAAAGATAATAAACATTAAACTTTAATAAAAGAAGTTTATAAAATTAAGTGACAAATTATTTAAAGAACAACTAGTCAATTTATTGCAAATTGTATTCTAATCCTTTGATACAAAATTCAACATAGTTTAATATTTCTGAATTTAAATTTCTTTAAAGTACAATTTTTAATCTGATTCCAATTATACTAAAATATTTTGCATACAAATCACATATCAAATTAATATGAAAAATATTCACATATGAAATTAATACGTTTATATGTGTAAGTACTATATAAACTAGAACGTTAGCTAAACACACAGAATTTACACCAAATAAACTCTACTATCGGATTTTAAACTCATAACCTCAAGGTTAGAAAGTGTCTTTTTTTCTAAACTCTAATATAGCTAGTCCGAGTCCCTTCGGTTGGAGAGTTATAATGTGTTTTAGTGCTGCTTATTAACCTGCTTCAAACTAAAGTTGTCATTTCAAAAAAATTTATCATTGAATAATTAAGGAAGAGAGAGAAAGTGTGTGTGTGACGGTCCTCGAATGAGATAGTGACCTCCCATATTTATTAGGATTTGTTGAATTTTTAGACCGGGTCACTAAGACTAACCGACTAATTAAGTTAGTCTTGGATCACAGAAGGTAGGTGTGTTATCATTTATAATCAATAACATAGTACACTACTATACACAAACGGGATGATAAAAACTGTTAAAAATATCAAAGAAAAATAACAAGTATTGTATTAAGTCAAAGTAAACCATGGTACAAATTTCTCCGTTGAATGATTCGGACGTTAGACTTGACAAGCTCATTCTTCTTTAAATGTTTAATCCCCACGAGAATCCCTCACTGTTAACAAAATGAAACAATTTCAAGTTTCTTATTTCCCAATCTTCATTTTGTTAACACTGTCATACACTGAGGCAATTGATTACGCCAAGAAAAGATGCCAAGATAGTTGTGGGGGGGTTATGATTCCATACCCTTTTGGAATCGGATCAAACTGTTCTGTCAACGAGTGGTTCGCTGTTGATTGCAAGTCGAAACAACCATATCTCTCTGCATTCAACAATGTTGAGGTGTTGTATATCGGCTTGGAAACACAAACGATCCGTGTTGGTGGCTCATCAACGTCGACCCACAATAATTCGGTTAGAAATACAAGTGAAATTCTAAGCCTTGATCTTAATGGGAGTCCGTTCCTATTTTCCGAATCACATAATAAGTTTGTCGTTGAGGGTTGTGGTAGCGCAGTAATCACGAGCGGTGGGAGGGTGATTGCGGGGTCCTCTACATATTGCAACAATGACACTTTAATTGAAGATGAAAACTGCTTTGGCATCAATTGTTGCCAAACAACTATTCCTGCCTATCTCAAGTCATACACTATCAATATTACGAGCTTTGAAAGCCCGCGCAGAGACGGGTCACGTGGGTCAGCCTTCTTGATGGATGAATATGCATACAGTAGTTCATTCCCTGACCTATACGTTGGTGTTCGCTCTTTTAAAGATCAAGTATCACTTTTGTGGACTCTAACACAAGACGAGCTGAATAAAGAACCACGTTGTTGGGAATTAGCAGAGAGTGGAAGAACAGTGTTGTTTTTGGATGATGGGAATTCGGTGGTGATTAGGAAGTGTTACTGTAGTGAAGGGCGTGATGTATATATATATATGTGCGATTGGGTATATTGTGAGAGAGATCTTCAATTGTGAAAATTACTAGAACTAGAAAAGATGGTTCTTGTAAAAAACAATTAACTTTCATAGAAAAAGGGCACCACTAGTAATTTACTTTAATTATCCATTAGTATTAGGGATGAGTGTCATAACTGAAAATGCGAATCGTAAATGATAAACTTATTAAATTTGAACCAAATTGATTGTTTGGTTAAAAAAAATTCATTAACCGATAGATAGTAATATCAAACCAAACTGATAAAGATTTATTATATATATATATATATATATATATATATATATATATATATATATATATATATATATATAGGAGCGGGTTCAAACGAGAACTGTTTTTCGTACGAGAACTGCGAGAACCAATCTCTGCCGTTCCTTGGATATGGGAAGTTCATGGATGGAGAGCGTGGAGGGGATCAAGTGTGGCAGGGTGCATGTGAGGAATTCATGGGTGGGCAATGACATAAAAGGAGGGGGAATTATATATATATATATATATATATATATAGGGAAGGGTTCAAACGAGAACTGTTTTTCGTACGAGAACTGCGAGAACCAATCTCAACCGTTCCTTAGATATGGGAAGTTCATGGATGGAGAGCTTGGAGGAGATCAAGTGTGGCAGGGTGTATGTGAGGAATTCATGGGTGAGAAATGACATTAAAGAAGGGGAAATTGGACGGCTCAGATTGGTTCTCGCAGTTCTCGTACGAAAAACAGTTCTCGTTTGAACTTTTGCCTATATATATATATATATATATATATATATATATATATATATATATATATATATATATATATATATATAATGCATCAATAAAGAACCTATATTAAACAAAGAACCTAAAGAACCAATCTGGACCATTGGATTATCAAAATCAATGGATGAGATTCAAGATGACATAATTGTAATTATAATTTATTAATTAATTAATAAAAGGGCAAACATGGAAAATCCCCTCTCCCAACAACCCATGTTTTTTAAAAAAAATACCCCTCAAAACTTTAAATTGTCATAACTATTTAAGTTGTGAATTTAAACAAAAAATTATACCAATTTTTAAGTTTTTTAATCCTCTTTCAAACAAGATCACTCTTTCCATATTTTTCTAAATTCTTTTTTAAAATGCAAATTTTTTTTTTTTGCATTTGGGGCTGAATTGTAGTGTTATGTACGGATTTTGCATTTTGGGTTTGAATATGTAATTTTGCATTTTTTGCTGCATTTTCATTGAATCATTTTGGGTTTCCATTTTGCATTTTCATAAATTTGTATTTTGGAAGCATCTACATAACCTCCATGTTCATATTTTGCATTTTTTTATTTTTTGCATTTTGCATTTAGAATGAAACGCAGCTCAAAATGCAAACTTTGCATTAAAAAAAAAACAAGTTTCAGAAATAAATCAAGTGCGGTCTTGTTTGAAAGAGGACGAAAAACTGAATCTAAGAATATATTTTTTTGCTAAAGTTCTTAAAAACGAATGAGTTATGATCATTTAAAGATTGAGGGGTTTTTTTTTTGCTTAATCGTTGTAGGCTGTGAACGTGATTTCTTTATTTTTTAATTTTCTATTTTTACCTCTAATTAATATGTCACGTGTCAACTCCAGGATAGTTTTTTAGGTTCTATGTTTAAGGGCTATATATATATATATATATATATATATATATATATATATATATATATATATATATATATATGATGGAGTGACATTTTTGTAATTAAATATGATGCTTTTATAGTCATATTATTACTATATAATACATTTATGTTTCTCTCACCTCACATTATTAAGACTACTTAAATTTTAATACCAACGGGCTTGTAGCCCAGCGGTATTTGGTGCTGTAAAGTGATACCCCCTCCTAAGAGGTTGTGGGTTCAAGTCCCGGCATGGACAAGTGTAGTAGGTTTAGAGAGTGTGTGTTTGATGTAAAAAAAAACAAAATTTAAATAGTCTAAACAATTATGCACAATGTACAACCTTCAAATTATTAAGACTACTTTAATTCATACCCTTCTTTTTATCTAAATTAATCTCATCCACTCAAAATTTAACTATTTCACTCTTTTAATTTAAATTAACCTTTTATTTATTTAAAATATGTTCTTCCGCTAACACTCTTTCTCACACAAACACAATTATCCACACACATCAACATAATTTTTAAAATCTTAATAACTTCTCTCCCTATTTCATAAATAATAATCTCTTTTTTATTTTAATGTTTTTTAGAATTTAATTTTAAAATTAATAAAATAGTCGATACAATTATAAGAAAATTTGAAAAAAAAGCTCAAAACATTTTTGTGACATTAAATCACGCAAATAATATATTCTTGCATTCTTGAAAACATGCTGCAAAACAAAAATTATTGTTGCCGCAACATTGCGCTAGTACTCTGCTAGTGTGTGTGTATATATATATATATATATATATATATATATATATATATATATATATATATCAAAAAGGTAAAACAAAAGGAAATAGAAACGTTGAAATTTGGAGTTTATCCACCGGACCTTTTGATTTTGAACTTTTTGGATTTGAAATTTCAATTTGGATTTTGGATCATTCTCCCATAACCATTCACCAACGTCCCAATACCCAAGTTGTGAATTGGAGGAGACCAAGATGTCTGTATCATCGAGCTCAATTTTTGTATTAAATATAGCTCTAGTAATTTAGCCTATCATTTTATAATTTTGTCAAAAAAATAAGGGCTTAGCAAGTTATATAAAATAATCAATTACTTGACCCAAATTTGTTGCTACCATAAAAGATAAAAAATATAACTAAGCCCATATTTTGAAATAATAAAGCGTATATATTAAGTTTGATCCAACTTAATACAACAGTTACCTAATAAAACCGATAACGAAAACTGGTCCGCTATCACAAACCGCTAATTGTCCCATTAGAAAACGATACCCATCGGTTTGGAAAAACACATAATCGATATAATCTGTTATGGTTCGGTTTGTAGTGAAAACTGACATATGCTCAGTCCTAACCATAGTAATCACCACGTTTTTTTGTTTTCATATATATATATATATATATATATATATATATATATATATATATATATATAGAAAAAGCATCAATATAGAACCATTACTTAAATAAAGAACCTAAAGAACCAATATCAACCATTAGATATACTAATCAATGGTTCAGATTAAAAGTAAAAAAAAAAAAAAAACAAACTAAATGTTCACAGCTTCACGGGCATAACAAAAATATCCAAGGGTACTTTTGGAAATTTGTATCAAAAGTGAAGCCTGATACAAATTCATCCCACGTCTCTTCAATCATACATTAATTATATTTTTATGATTCAAGTTTCTATCTCTCTTTCATAGTTCTTAACTTCCGGCGACAAACAACAAATTAATCCGGCCACCATTGATTTTGATTCAAGTTCCTCTATGTATTTCCTATCTCCTATACTCCGGCGACAAACATCAGATGGCCATCGTCGATTTTGCATCGCTCCTCTCCAACATTTTTTTTTGTTGCAGAACGTTTTCCATTTCTACCCAAGTTCCTCTCTGTCTTTCCTAGTTCCTATCCTCCAGCGACAAACATCAGATGGCCAACGTTGATTTTGCATCGCTTTTCTCCAACATTGTTTTTTGTGTGGGTTTGTAGATCGTTTTTCATTTCTACCGTTGTTACATCGAGATCGTAGAGTTAACAAGGAGGTGCAGTTATCTGGGTTACATTTTTAGTAAGATCTTGTTTGCATTTTCATTTTTTACTCATCTGTACATTCATTTAATAACAATAAGAATTATGTATCATCTTTGTTTTTTCATTTTCAGTGATGGATATTGGGTTTTTACATGTTGATTATGTGTCATATTGGGTTTGCATATAATGTTTGCATTTTCATTTTTTACTTGTCTGATACATTCATTTAATAACAATATGAATTATGTATTTTTTTTGGTTTTTGCATTTTCAGTGATAGATATTGGGTTTGCATTTTGATTATGTATCATGAAAATCAATGGGTTAATAATAGATAAAAGGATGTCAAGTATTTAAAAACAATTTTGCATTTTGAGTTTGTATATGTAATTTTGCATTTTGGGCTACTTTTTCACTGAATCTGATTGTGTAAAACAATTATGTGTCATATTGGGTTTGCATATAATTATGTGTCATATTGGGTTTGCATATAATGTTTGCATTTTCATTTTTTACTTATCCGATACATTCATTTAATAACAATAAGAATTATGTATTTTTTTTGGTTTTTGCATTTTCAGTGATGGATATTGGGTTTGCATTTTGATTATGTATCATGAAAATCAATGGATTAATAATAGATAAAAGGATGTCAAGTATTTAAAAACAATTTTGCATTTTGAGTTTGTATATGTAATTTTGCATTTTGGGCTACTTTTTCACTGAATCTGATTGTGTAAATGCAAGATGTTGTGGGTTTGCATTTTGCATTTTCATAATTTGCATTTTGGAAGCATCTACATGACCTGCATCTTCCATATTTTGCATTTTCGATTTTTTGCATTTTGCATTTTGAAATGAAACTCAGATGAAAATGCAAATTTTGAGAAATTTGCATTTTCAAAAACAAAAAAGTTTCAAAATTATCAAGCCTAGTCTTGTTTGAAAGATGACGAAAAACTGAATGTAATGATATGATTTTCTTGCTTAAACTCTAAAAAACGAAGAAGTTATGATAATTTAAATGTTTAAATGGGTTTTTTTTAATTAAAAAGATGTGTTTGCTGGAAGAGAAGGAGGCGCCTAGATATTTTTTTTTAATTTTTTTTCCTGTTTTGCCCTTATATATAATGCCACATGTCATCACCACATGAGTTCTTTAGGTTCTATGTTTAAGGGAGGTTCTTTGTTTAACCACACCCTATATATATATATATATATATATATATATATATATATATATATATATATATATATAGAGAGAGAGAGAGAGAGAGAGAGAGAGAGAGAGAGTTAATTGTTCAAATGGTCCTTTAACTTAGAGATTTCTGCCATTTTCGTCCTTTAAATTTAAAAGTGGTGAGGATTGTCCTTTAATTGCCATTTCTATGCCACTTTGGTCCTTACTAACGATTTCCGTTTGGCTTATCGGTTAAAATAGGGTAAAATGACAATTTTACCCTTATTTTTACAATTTATTCATTATATTATTATAATTTTAACTTAATTTATTAATATCTATTATTTATATATTGTTGGTCCCGGATGAATACTACAACAACAAATGTTTTGTAGAGAGCTTCCTTTGCTTCACTGACTGTTCATGGTTCATAAGATTACCATAAAGACCAACCAGTGAGAGTCCCTTGATTTTCTCACCATGTTTTAACACAGTGATAAAATAATCCCAAGATTCTGGGAGGGAATCTAGAAACTTGTTTACAAGTTTCTTGTTGCTCTTGGGAACATCTGCCCTTCTTAAATCATTAACAAGGCAGTTGAACTTGGTTTAGGTCTGGGTAAGACTTTCACCTTTATGAGCAAAGAAGAACTCATACTCTCTAATAGGAAGGAGCTTCTTGTTATCCTGCACTTCTTCAGTCCCTCATATGCAACAGTAAGAGTATCTAACATCTCTTTTGCAGTTTTGCAATTAAGAACTTGATGATAGATATCATTGGGTAGTGCAGAGACTAAAGCTATTCTAGCCTTGACATCAAGGTTAACCAGCGTTTTGTCTTCATCAGACCACTGATGCACAACATATCTTTCAATGGCAGGAGTACTATCAGTAGCAGCAGTAACTTGGACGGTAGAGGAAGGAACATAGGGGCCTTCAATAACAGTCTTGAGCATCACATCATCAAGGCTGGACATGTAGAGATGGACTCTACTCTTCCAGAGGGAAAAGTTTTTCCCATCAAATATTGGACACCTTGAGAGTGAGCAATTGTTTGGGAAACTATTTAAAGTGGCATTTGGAGTGGCCATTTGATAGTGTGGGGTAGAAACAGTTGAAGAGTAAGCAAAACAGATCTTAGATATTGATTATCTAACCTGCTCTGATACCAGTTGTTGGTCCCGAATGGATACTACAGCAATAAATTTTTGCAGAAGGGGAGGTTGAATACAAACTTTAGCTATTTAAAAACTTAAGAACACACATATGTACTTTATATAATTCTAATTGATTTGAATCAAGAATTACATGAACTAGATGCGAAAAATCTAAGTTCAACAAAGGTGGCGACAAATTTGTCTAACTCATAGACTAGTTAATCTTAAACAACTAATATCTAAGATATTCAACACATGAACAAGTTTGATTACATTGAGAAATATTTGCTAACTATTCTTTTTTCTCAACTTATGAGATTTCAGTGTTCAACTTTGATACTTTGCATGTTTCCATCCAAGAATATATATAAGTAGATGACATCCGGTTGATGGAGTAGAGAAGGAGACAAAGGTACTTGATTTAATAATATTATAATAGATAAAATTTAGTGGGTGAAAAGTAAACTTGCTTTACACATTTCGTGTATAAAGCAAATGTATTTATCAGTGATTAAACATCCCACTATCTATTATTATATTAGTAAAGTACTACCTTTTAGTCTTGGAAGTGTAAACTTCTTTTTCCATGCCTGTACTTTATACAACACCATGCTTTCTGAAGATTTGACTTTACCAAGTATGGAGTTGCCAGCCATACTTAGTTGTTGAAGCATATCTTCGAGATCTTCTCTTCTAAAGTCTCTATCACCTTTTCCAACGGATCAAGATCAATCTTTTTTGTCTCTTTGTAGATCCAAAAAGTGCTTAATACTTTTACAAAGACAGATCTAAAGGCATAATAGAACAACACATGTTCTGCCTTGGACTTAAGAAATAATACAATGGAAAAACTATTATCTGAGGTATAGTGTATTGACTCAGCAATAGACACTGAAATGCAAGTGTAATTTTGCTCAGCTAAGGATAAAGGTGAAAGACTCAACTACTGATATATGCTCAGCTGATCATAAATTCTCAGCTGATAAAACATACTACAGTAATAATGTATAAGCTAATCAACCTATATGATTAGTAGATCCAGACGACTCAGCTGATCATTCAGGGTGCTAAGCTTATGAAAGAAAAGACTTAGGAAAATATGAATAGCTTATCTGATAGATTAAAGACATCAGCTGATCAGATTTGTAGACTTAGCTGATACTTTGACTGCTCAGCTTATCTTGAGATAACCCTCAGCTGATGGTGTTAAACCCTCAGCTAGTGGTGTTAATCCCTCAGTTGATGGTGTTAAACCCTCAGCTGATGCTTGTAGATGTTTGGCTGATGCTTTCTAAACTTGTCTTTTCTCTTCAGCTGATATTTCTGAAGCTGGTCCTTTGGTTGATGCTCAGTGTTCAACTTATGCTTTTGTTCTTCAGCTGATGTTTCTTAGACAATTCTTTAAGTCCAACTTGAAAAACAACACATGTTTTTTACTGATCTAAGTCCAAAACTGAATATGTGGTTTTAGCATAAAATCCTATTTTAATTAATAGACATGTTTGATTATGGTTTGATATTGATATCTCCCCAACAATCTCCCCTAATTTGATGATGACAAAACCTTATCTTGTTTAAGAAAAATCAGTTTGACTCGGATTTGTAAAAATAAAACATTTAAGTTCAATTTGGTTACCTAGCTATCTGTTTTTGGTAACTCTTTAAAATATGTTCCTTTGATATTCTGTTTTTGGGAATATTTTGATTTATGAAGTACCATTGTTTTGTTTTTGTTGTATCTTTTCTATCATTTTTCTGTTTTTAGGATTTTTGATTTTCTATATTTACCCTAGGTGAGCTATCTACTAAGAATCATCTATACTAGCTATTAACTAAGTAGTCCATAATCAAAGTTTCAAGCTACTTTACATAAATAGGAATCACAAGAGTTTGTACAGAGTTAACTACTAAATACAATAGATAAGCTAACTACCATTAGTCTAAGAAATTGAAATTACAGCTAAGTTAATTTATGAAGATGTCAATCCCAGTCTTCTTCTTCTTCTTTTACTTTGGTTGTAAAAGGATCTGGAGGTGTAATCTCATCAGCTCTTCTCTCAACAAGTTGTTCAAAATAAGCACTTCCAGTTCTTCCTCTGAATACTGGACACAGTTGAGAGAGGAAATCAACACTTGCTAGGTTTAGCTGGGCTAGCCTAAAGAACCTCCAAATTCCAGCTTTGTCTCGAAAAAACATCCTTTGCTCAGGGTCAGTGACATACTTGAGATCTTCAGGAATGGAGTTAGGAGGTAAGCTTGTGTTCAGATTTCCAAAGCTTGTGAAGTAGATATGATCTGGGAGTTTTTCTCTTTCTTCAAAGGGGACAAAGGTCTTAGATTTTTTGTTGAAGAATTCTGCAAGATGAGTCACATGTTGGGTAAAGTGGTCATGTGAGAAGAGTCTGCTTCCAACTGAATGTCTAATCCAGTATCTACATTCTCCTATGAATCTATCCGCATACTTTCCCTTTGACTTCATCAGATGGTATAGCATTTCAATGATTTCATGGAAACTATAGTTTCTGATGTAACTTGCAAAGAAATTTTCAAACCAGTTTGGTTTTTGCTTTCTCAAAATCTTCAAGTAGGGTTCCCCATCTCCTCTGTAGGATAAAGTGCTTGTGATAGTTTCAGGGTACTTCCTTGTGACTAAATCAGCTCTGTGATCATCAAACTCTCTTTGTCTTTCCATTGACATCCTTGGAACAGCAGAGAAGTCAAAGTTCAAGAGGGCTTTTATGGCTTCTCCGTGATTCATCCCTTTCTTGACTTTCTTGACATCAGAAGGAGCAGAAGCATCTTGCTGGGCTTTCCCTTGAGTAGAAAGCCTAAAGGCTTCTTGTTGCTCAGTCAAATCAATCTCTTCTCCTAGGGCAGCAACCAATCCTTGGGCAGTGAGGAACTCATCTTGTCTTTGTTGATCTTTCAGGAGTTGATCAAATGGTCCTCCACGGATTGCGGCAAACTATTTTGCTCTTTCCTCTGCAGTTTCCAATTGAATGGCTCTTCCTCTTTTCTTTCTTCCTCCAACTTTCTTCTTTCTTCTTCCTCTATTTCTTCAGCAGACATGATCTTCTTTCCTTTTCTTCTAGAGGAAGAGCCTGGAGTTGAAGGATTCTGTTGTTTAGGAGGAGAGGCTTGGACTGAAGGAGTTGAGGGAGTGGAGCTTTGATTTTTCATTTTGAGTAGAGTGGAAAGAGGCACATTATCATCATCATCATGTGAGTCATCTGATGGTATGTCAATTGTAGCGCATGATACATCTTGCTTTGATTTCTTTGCACTCTTTCTTCTTGCTTTCTGTTTGAGCCTTCTTTTGAGCCTTTGCTCCTCTTGAGCACGTTGCTCCCCCTCAGGTTGATTATCCCCCTCAGTAGTTGATTTACCTTGAATTTCTGCTTCATTTTTAGCAGCCTATGCATCTATAGCTGTTTGGATAGTTCTTGGAGAAACTTCCTTGGAACTAGATAAGGATGCTGACTTCTCCCCTTTTTTGTCATCATCATATGAGGGAAAAGAAGGAAAAGAAACAGTAGGCTTGGCTGGGGCAGCAGGAGTAGAGGTTGAAGGGTGAAATGGGAAGGGAGTAGATTGGGTAGTGGGAAAAGGTGGGACAGTAGAGGTGGAAGGAGGCATAATAGGGATAGGAGGTTGGGTAAAGGTTGGGGGGTGTCTCTCTAATGAGAGAATATGGGAGAGAAGCGAGGTTGAAAGGTTGAGATAGAGGGCCTTAGGCGGTTTATGGCATCAGTGATGTTGGTAAACTCCCTAAGGCGCTCTATGTGTTTTTGGCGGGTAAAGTGGTTAAGGTTGGTGAATTCTTGATCCAAACTCCTTAGAAAGGTAGGGAGTTGAAGAATTGGATCAGGGATAACTACAGAAATGGAGGGAGTGGTTGGTTTAATGCGGTGTAGATTTGTTAGGAGGTTAGAGATAGTTTGGTTAAGAGAGGAAATGGTTTGTTATGATAGGATTGGAGAAGGTACAGGGGTAGGTGTAGAGGTTTGCTTCAACAGTTGATCCAATTTGGTTAGAATTGGTTCTAGATCAACTGTGGCAGGGGTGGGTTGGGGTTGGGATTGGTTGGATTTGAGGTACTCCATGTCTTGGTTTAGATGGTTAAGTTGAGTTTCTATTTTGTTTTGAAAAGTGGTGAAGGTGGCTTGAAGACTATCCATCTTTTGAGAGATAGACAGTAGAGTGCAAAGCATAAGGGTTGAGGGTTCTGTAAGAGTGGAGGTAGAAGCTATATCAGGGGTTGATTGAGGTGGAATGCCAATACCAGGAATAGTTGTTGGTCCCTCACTTAGGCTTTGGTGTAGAAGCCCAAGATCACTGGGAGCAGATGTTGTGCCCTGTACTGTTATTGGTTTCCATCACTAGCATTGACAGGCAATGCAATAGTATGTGTAAGAATAGAATCAATTGTAGGTAGAAGTATCTGAGTGTGAGTGAGGGGTGCACTCAGTGAGGTATCCCTGTGTACATCAATAAGTTGTTGTGAGCTTATTGAGGGCATGGCTTGACTCAAGACACAGTATGACCTTGGGAGGAGGTCTATCTTTCAATGGTATCACCCTTTTGGGAGGGTGACCCAGATTGCAGGAGTCCCATATTTACAAATACATCTTGTTGTAAAGATGCACCTACTGGTTCAAGGGTTATGTCAACATCCATTTGCTCCCCCTCAACATAAGATGGAACCATGGGAGTTGAGGTCAGAGGTGGTAATGCCACATCCTCTCAGATATGTGCAAGGTGCACAATCTCTATTGATCTTGGTTCTATATGGGTTATAGTGGGAGTAGTAATGTGACTGTTAGGAGTACATTTGTAGGGGTGTTACAATAGGAATGGAAGATGGGTTCTCACTGGTTGGGTTTACCAAGTGAGTATACTCAGCAACATGTTCCATAATTACATCATGTGCTGGTTGATCAGCCAAATTTTCAGCATCATCCAAATTTTCACCTTCTTGTTCCTCCTCATCCTCATTTTCATTATCAACAGCTTCATCAACTAACTCTTGCATTGCTGGAGTTATTGTAGGACCTGCATCTTCTCTAATCAAGTGAAACACCATTTGACCCATATGAGGAATATGCATTGTGTTCAGATTGACATTCAAATGGGTATAAGCTTCCCACTGTAGAGATTGTAAAGCCAAGAGACTGAGATATCTTATGTACGGAACACGAGTCCTTGTTGTCTTCTTGGCAATGGCCAAAGTGCTCTTATCTACTATTTCAGTGAATATTCCAGTGACCAGAGCATGAAGAACCATAAATTCAGTTTGGTTTAGCAGGTCATGGCTTCCAGACTTGTGGCCAAAACATCTTATGACTACACTTGTAGGGATTTACGGGGTACAAACATGCACAGCGGAATAAAAACAATACTTGTAAATCCCGTTCCTAGGATCCCAACTGGATCAGATTGGGAAAAACAATACCAGAAATTATAACAAGATATAAGGATCATACAATATTCACAAGTTTAAAATAGGTTTATCTAAAAGATAGAAAATAAATCCAATGACTGCTGAAGGGGGATACACAGCTGCTGCACCACGTGAACGGGATGCTAGACCGCCTACCAAACAATACCCGAGAGTAGGAATCCCGTGTGTGTGTAAACCGCCAAAAGCCGCCGGCTTTTGGCTAATCCCTATTGCCACCGAGAAATCCCACCGCCGCAAAGGGGGGGGGGGGTTCGGCCTAGGGTGTAGACGCCGGAAAAAGGAGGGCCGCCGCAGGGCACCACCGCCGTCCACCGTCGTCGGTCACAGGGCAACCGCCGAGCCGCCGTTCGCCGTCGACCACCTAGTGATGGTGGTTGGTGTTTGGTCGAGAAAAGGAAAGCAAGAGAGAGAGAGAGAGGTTTTGTCCTTTTTGCAGGCTTATGTTAATTGTGAGGATTAACTTGAAAACTAGGGTTAATCTTATTTAAATAGCCATTTAAATAGATTAAGCCCATGGACCTCAAGCCCGATCCGTTTTACCAATAACTTTGATCACTTAGACAAAAGGACCCCTCCAGTTTAGTTAATATTAATTAATCAACTGTTAATTAATATTTTCCCAACCAAACTTAATTTATTAAATATTTAACTAATATTTAATATTCTGTTTTTCCAATAATAAATATCCATTTATTATTTCTCTCTTTTCTTATAATTAAACAACTGTCAATTATAATTGTTACACACAATGTATTGCTTCCTGGTTCATTATTTGGGTGTGTAGCTGTGTGACCCTTTAGTGACTTATAGTGTCCATGGATGTGATGACACGTGTACACTACCCCTGCACACAATCCTTTTAACACTAGCCAAATACTTCCATGGATGTCCTAGGACAGATAGTTTGCATCTTCCATGGGTGACTGGCTCATTATAACCTATTAAGGGCAGGACCTCAAGAGTTTGGTCATGGTTTGGAAAGGGTTGAAATGGGGCAAAGTTAGGAATGGATATGGCCTCCCTGAGGGTATTGACAGTTATAGCTAGGTTTACTCGATTGTTTAAGAGAGTGCAAGTGATGGTTTGTTGATCTGGGTGGTATCGCGCAGTGTACCGCATCTCCCTAATAATTTGAGGGAAGATGAATAGAGGGAGTGCAGAGAGGCAAGGAAACAGTGGGTGAGCGGTTATGAAGTTAACCATGGTTTCATAGCCCTGGTTTGCTTTGGATGGGGGAATTTCAGTGGAGATCAAGATATTGTTTGGTGTCATTGTTATCTGAGAGTTAGGAACAATGTTCTCACCTGGAACAGCATTAGGAGTAAGAGCAGGATTGAACATCACCATCTTTAAGCAAATAGAGAAGAAGATGAACAGTAGCAGTGCAGGTTTTTGAGAGAGAAAAGATGAAGTTTGAGTGTTTTGAAAGCATAAAAATTAGAAGCCGCTCAAAAGTATAATTTATATCTTTTTGAAAACCTAAAACTGACACTGATATTAATTTTCAAAAAAGTAATTGTCACGTCTGCAAAAACGAGTTAGCGGAAAGCAAATAAATACACAGATAACTAATGGACAAATAAACAGAATTAAATACACCTAGGAAACTTATTAACTACGAGTGAGAAATTAATAAAATAATTGTGGGGACACATATTTGACTTTTAAGGGACATCAGCTGATGAGATAAAGAGTATCAGCTGATCCTATTTCAAGAAAAACAAGTATCAGCTAATGAAACCACTTAGCTGAGCTTCTAGTCCTTAGCTGATGGTTTATCAGCTGAGGGATTGTATCAGCTGATGAGTGTCAGCTGACAGAATTTCCTTAGCTGAATCACAATCAGTAAGATATACAGAAGCTTAGATAAGTACTTCAGTTAGAATTCACACAAATATGAGATTATTTTCACACAACACACGAACTACCTAAGAAAAAGAATATTTTACAAATTTAATATGCCAAGTTTGGATATTAGGAAGTTGAACCGAGACTCATCCAAAGGTTTTCTAAACAGATCAGCTAGTTGAAAATCAGTACTGATGTAGTGCATTGACACATTCTTTTTCTACACATTATCCCTTAAATAGTGATGTCTGATTTCAATGTGCTTTGTTTTTTTAGTGTAAAACTGGCTTGTTAGAAATTGATATAGCACTTGTATTGTCACAGAGTATTGGGGTGTCTTCAAACTTCACATCATAATCAAACAATTGATTTTGTAGCCAAAGAAGTTGTGCACAACAGCTACCAGCTGCAATGTATTCTGCTTCAGCAGTAGAAGTTGACACTGTATTTTTCTTCTTACTAGACCAACTTATCAATCTTCCACCTAGAAGTTGACAACCACCAGAAGTACTCTTTCTGTCCAATGTACATACTGCAAAATCAGAATCAGTATATCCAACTAACTCAAAATATGAGTTCTCGGGGTACCAAAGACCTAGTTTAGGAGTTCCTTTGAGATACCTGAATATTCTTTTAACAGCAGCAAGATGTGATTCTTTTGGATCAGGCTGATATCTTGCACAGAGACATGCTGATAACATTGTATCTAGTCTACTTGTAGTAAGGTATAAAAGAGAACCTATCATGTCTCTATTAGCAGTAATGTTCATTGACTTACCATCAGTGTCCTTTCCTAGCTTAAGAGTAGCGGACATAGTTGTTTTTATTGAGGAACAATTTTCAAACTCAAATTTTATTAAGTCATTTACATACTTTGTTTGATGAATGAAAATTCCATCAACCTCTTGTTTAATTTGAAGTCCAAGAAAATAGTTTAGTTCACCCATCATGCTCATCTGAAAATTATCAGACATGAGTTTAGAAAACTTTTTACAAAGATCCAAATTTGTAGACCAAAATATTATGTCATCTAAATATATCTGCACAAGAAACACATCACCTTTGAATTTCCTAATGAACAGTGTGCTATCAATGCTTCCTCTAGTAAAGCCTTTAGTGGTCAGAAAAGAAGAGAAGGTATCATACTAGGCTCTAGGAGCTTGCTTTAGACCATATAAAGATTTGTTTAGGAAGTAAACATAATCTGGACAACTTGCATCCTCAAAACTAGGAGTTTGTTTGACATACACCTGTTCCTTCAATTCACCATTGAGGAAAGCACTCTTAACATCCATCTGGAAATGCTTGAAGTCTTTGAAGGCAGCATAGGCTAGAAACAATCTGATTGCTTCAAGTCTTACAACAGGGGTAAAGGTTTCATCTAAGTCAATTCCTTCTTCCCGACAGTACCCTTGAGCAACTAGCCTTGCTTTGTTTCTGATGATTTTCCCTTGTTCATCCATCTTGTTTCTGAACACCCACTTAGTACCAATGATAAATTTGTCATTTGGTCTTGGCACCAAGGTCCATACATTGTTTCTTGTGAATTCTGCCAGCTCTTCTTGCATGGATTTAATCCAGTGGGGATCATTTAGAGCTTCATCAAGCTTCTTTGGTTCAATCATGGAGACAAAACATGTGTTCAAGCAAAAATTACAAGCTTTTGATCTGGTTAGTACAGGTGCCTCTATATTACTTATGACCTGATTATGTGGATGATCTCTGAGGTCTTTGTAGGCATTTTGGATTATAGGAGAGTTGGGATTAATTTGGATTTAGCGAGTTGAAATTCCAAGATTGGGATCAGCTGATAAGACTTCTGGTTGATCAGCTGAGGGAATTTCAGGATTGCAATCTGTGGGTATCTCTACTAATGAGGGAATATTAGAAATAGAATTAGAGTCCATTGATGTTTAATAATTATTCACATCATTCAGTAAGAGTAAAGGTTGGTTTGAGGTAGGTTGTGCATTGGTTTCATATAAGACAGGAACAGTTTCATCTAAATCATCTACATCAGCTGATGAGAGTGGATCAGCTGACACTTGAGTGCTATCATCAGTATGCAGCAGATCATTAAATTTCTCACCTGTAGAATGATTAGAAGAACAGTAAGCAACAAAGTCATTTTCTTTAAAACTTATATTGATTGATTCTTCAATGACCTTTGTTCTGGTGTTGTATACTCTGTATGCTTTGGAAATGACAGAGTAGCCAACAAACACACTTTCATCGGCCTTGGGTGCAAACTTTTGCAACTGATCTTTTTGGTTCAGGATAAAACACTGACACCTAAATATGTGCAAAAAGCTGATGTTTGGCTTCCTTCCCTTGATCACTTCATAAGGAGTCTTGTTGTGTCTTTTTATCACAAGGGATGTGTTGTGAGTAAAGCAAGCACAACTCACAGCCTCAACCCAAAAATTGAAACTTAACCCACTTTCACATAGCATGGTTCTAGCAGCTTCAGTCAAAGTTCTGTTCCTTCTTTCAGCTACACCATTCTGTTGTGGAGTTCTTGGAGTAGAGAAGTTTTGAGATATCCTTTTCTCATCACAGAAATCTTCAAGAGTTTAATTTCTAAATTCTGTTCCATGATCACTTCTAAGCATCCTCATAAGATTTCCATTTAGCACTTCCATTGTTCTGATAAAGCTTATTATCTCTTTAGCATCCTCACTCTTTTCTTTAAGAAAGATAACCCAAGTATATCTTGAGAATTCATCAACCATAACAAGTGCATACTTACTTCCACCTATACCTGCAGTGGCAACAGGACCAAATAGATACATGTGCAACATATAGAATGGTTCAGTAATGGAGAAGGCTTGCTTAGATGGAAAAGATGTTTTGTGCTGCTTTCCCTTCTCACAAGCAGAACAAGGTTTAGGATTAACATAAGTCAGGGAAGGCAGTCCTGACACTAGATCACGCTTGCTCAGGTTGTTGATATTTTTGAAGTTTAAGTGGGAAAGCCTTTTGTGCCATAACCAGTTTGTGTCTGTTACAGATTTTGAATACAAACAGGTTAACTTAGATTGATCACCAGAGGACATATCAAGAGTATAAACATCCTTGGTTCTCTTGGCACAAATAACTGTTTTGCCTTCTTTATCGATGATGGAAGCTCCGGTCTTGTTAAAATACACTACATTATCATCATCACAAAGTTGACTGAAGCTAATGAGGTTATACTTAAGCCTTTAACATATGATACTTTTGATAGTTTAAGGTTCCCATTATGAATTTCATCGTAGCCCTTGGTTTGCCCAAAGTTGTTGTCACCAAAAGTCACTCTTGGACCTTTCTCCTTCTTATAGTTGCTGAGCAGCGCTTTACAACCTGTCATAGTTCTTTAACATCCACTGTCAAGATACCATGTGCTAAGGCTCTGCACAGTTATGAGTGAAAGAAGGGTTAGTGACACTTAAGGCATCCACAATTAAGTGGACCCATGTGGATTGCACCTAGCTATCCACTTCATCTCAGGTTGTTTGTGAATGATAGGAACAATCATGTTATCATTATCAGTCCGCTGTCTTGAGTTACCTTCTTGGGAACAGTCACGTGCCTTATGTTCTTTGCTACCACATTTATAACATTTTTGATTTTTGGAGCATTAAACAGATTTTGGTGACTGCCTATGAGTGACCTTGTTAGTGCTTTGATGACTATGGGTCAGCAGCTAACTAACTTTACCACTCAGTTGTTGCAGCTAACCTTAAGCATATTAGGTTGACCCTTAGTAATAAAGAGTTTTTGTCAGCTTTAGATATGGCAGGTTTGGATTTAATGCAAGCATTATTTCCTTTTCTCACAGTTTCCTTTATTAAAAGAGAATTAGAGGATTCTTGATTGGCTTAGCACTTAGATGATGATCCATAATCAGCTGACAGGCCATTGGCTGAGCATTTATCATCAGCTACTTGATTTGCTGAGGTAGAATCAATTGCTAATGAAACGTCGGTTAGCTGAGCACATAAAGTTGAGTCATCTGTTTTCAAGGTCTCGCAACATAATGTCAAGTTGGAATCAACATATGATTCTTTCCCTTTATTTGCATCCTTTGACTTTAACTTTTGAGTACTTATACTTTCTAACAGGAAAACAGAAGTTGAATCTCTTTTGGGAGTGATTGATTCTTTTAGATGAGAGTTTTGACTTTTGACAAATCTGTTAGTGATCACATTTTTACCTTTTACAACTTTAAGAAATGTAAGTGGTAAAATGCCAGCTTTTTCTAAGATATTTATGTTCTCATTAAAATCAACACAGTTAGCTGCTTGGGAGTAATTTCCACCAATAATAGCTTGAACTTGTTTTGGAATCTGCTCATTGACACATTGAGGGTCTTTTTAGCAGAAACACACCAAGATTTAACTACTCTTTGAAGGTCATTAAACTTCTGAGTTGCTTCACTGGTTTCTTTTATCAAGATCTGATTTAATAGCTTTTGATTAACTAGATCTTCTTTCAAAACTGTCAACGGTTTAAGTTCCTCATCCTTAAGAATTAATTCCTTCTTAAGTGATTCTATTTCTGTTTTTAGTTTCTTTTCTCTTTGAATATAAGATTGTAACTCAACACACAAATAATCAACCATGGTATTCTTTTCGTTATCATCATAATTCATAAATTTGCCAACCTGATACATAGAAGAAGGATCTCAGTTCGAGGAAGTACAAGCTTTAGCAACCCTTTTCATGTCTTTATCAAAGGTGCTAGTACTACCTGTGCTAGCCATCAAGCTGAGCTGAGCAGAGAGGACCTCATCTTCATCATTTGAGAGATCTTCGTCAGCCCAATCCTCTTCTTCAATTACCAACACTTTGGCTTGGGACTTCTTTTTTCTTCTTGTCAAGTTCGCAGCAAGAAGCTTCTTATACTTGGCTTCATAGTCTATCTTGTTGTCTGGTCCGGGAGGAGCCTTGAAGCTTGTGTTTCCTCTGGACTTACATTCACTGGCATAGTGACCAGGTTTGCCACAAGAGAAACAACCTTCAGATGACTTGGTTTTGGACCTATCTCCCTTGAAAGGTCTCTTCCCGAACCTCTTGACACCCTTTCATTTAAGGAAATGTTTGAACCTCTTAACCAACATGGCAGCCAGCTCAACAGCAGCTTCAATACTGTCCATGTCCTCCAAAATTTCTTCCCCATCAGCTACTTGCTCTTCATCTTCAGAAGACTCTACCTCTTCATTATCCTCACTGGAGTCATCCACCACTGCAGCAAAACTCCTTGATCTTGTATCTTTAGACACAAGTGCAGTTGATGGAGCTTTTGCAGCTTCCTTCATATCTTTTGTAGAGAGCTTCCTTTGCTTCACTGACTGTTCATGGTTCATAAGATTACCATAAAGACCAACCAGTGAGAGTCCCTTGATTTTCTCACCATGTTTTAACACAGTGATAAAATGATCCTAAGATTCTGGGAGGGAATC
This sequence comes from Pulicaria dysenterica, assembly GCA_947179395.2. NCBI lineage: Eukaryota > Viridiplantae > Streptophyta > Magnoliopsida > Asterales > Asteraceae > Pulicaria > Pulicaria dysenterica. The sequence goes on from OX359295.1 coordinate 36,023,331, forward strand.
TAGAAACTTGTTTACAAGTTCCTTGTTGCTCTTGGGAACATCTGCCCTTCTTAAATCATAAACAAGGCAGTTGAACTTGATGTAGGTCTGGGTAAGACTTTCACATTTATGAGCAAAGAAGAACTCATTAGGTAGTGTAGAGGCTAAAGTTGTTCTAGCTTTGACATCAAGGTTAACCAGCCTTTTGTCTTCATCAGACCATTGATGCACTGCCTTAACAACATATCTTTCGGTGGCAGGAGCACTATCAATAACAGCAGTAACATGGACGGTAGAGGAAGGAACATAGGGGCCTTCGATAACAGTCTTGAGCATCACATCATCAAGGCTGGCCACGTAGAGATGAAATCTAATCTTTCAGAGGGAAAATTTTTCCCCATCAAACATTGGACACCTTGAGAGTGAGCCATTGTTTGGGAAACTGTTTGAAGTAGTATTTGGAGTGGCTATTTGATAGTGTGGGGTAGAAACAGTTGAAGAGTAAGAAAACCAGATCTTAGATATTGATTATCTAACCTGCTCTGATACCAGTTGTTGCAACTGGATGGATACTCCAACAACAAATGTTTGTAGAAGGGGGGGGTTGAATACAAACTTTAGCTATTTAAAAACTTAAGAACACACATATGTACTTTATATAATTCTTATTAATTTGAATCAAGAATTACATAAAGTAGATGCGGAAAATCTAAGTTCAACAAAGGTGGCAACAGATTTGTCTAACACATAGACTAGCTAATCATAAACAACGAATGTCGAAGATGTTCAACGCATGAACAAGTTTGATTACACTGGAAAAAAAAATATTTGCTAGCTCTTCTTTTATCTCAACTTATGAGATTTCAGTGTTCACTTCTGATACTTTGCATGTTTACATGCAAGAATATATATATATATATATATATATATATATATATATATATATATATATATATATATATATATATATATATATATATATATATATAAGCAGATGGCATCCGGTTAATGGAGTAGAGATGGAGACAAAAGTACTTGATTTAAAAATATTATAATAGATAAAGTTTAGTGGGTGAAAAGTAAACTTGCTTTACACATTTCGTGTATAAAGCAAATGTCCTTATCAGTGATTAAACATGCCACTATCTATTATTATATTATTAAACACTACTACAAAATGAACCTATGGCAACATGGATAAAGTGTTATATTAGACTCAAAAAATGTTGCATTATGTTTAATGCAACACTTTAACAAGTGCTGCTTTAGACAGCGTTGCATTAGGTCAACAACAACACTTATATAGGAATATGCAACACTTTTGCAAGTGTTGCCTATTTTTAGGAAATGCGACACTTTTAAATGCAACACTTTTCACACTCAAGTGCAACACTTTTTTATTAACTTCCAGTTAGCTATAGCAACACTTCTCACTATGAAATGCGACACTTTTTGGTTATTTTTAATATTTAAGTGCAACACTTTTTATCATCTAATACAACACTTTTATGGAATAAAATGCAGCACTTTTTCTAGTACATGCAACACTTATAGAAATAAGTCAAATGCATAAAAGTTTCATTGTTTGGTAGCAATTCTAATACAACATAAATGCAACATACATTGATTTTGCGATAATACACAATTTATTATCAATATGTAACTATTTATTATTGATAACATGAACATATCATAAATAATATTTAAATATATTGTGACAATTAATCCAATACTAAATTAACAACCATAAAGAAATTATACTCGGCATAATAAAGTTGTTTGCCAATATTAAAGATCATAATAATATCAATTTCAATTTATGGAAGCTGCAAATGTTAACTCGTCTTTTACAAACTCTAGAAGAACATATCATCCTGCATAAGAAAAAACATAAATAATACAATGAGTAAACTTTTTCAAAACAAAAATATATAGCTAGATAAGTGCTTTGTGATGAAGTTATAAAAGTACCATATATCGCCGGTAATTCAAGCTATCAACTTTCTGGCCACTTTAGATGGTAGTTTTCGTATAAGCTTCTGAACCGCGTCTTCAACTATTGCCTCTCGTTGGTTTTCAAGATCCTGTCTCATTGCTTCTAGCTCAGCTTTTTTCCTTTCATACTCCTCTTCTAATTCAGCCTTCTTCCTTTTTTGTTCCTCTTCAAGCTCTCTTCGGATATCAGCTATTTTATTTGTTTCCTCTTCTACACTTGATTTTATTGATTCCATGATCACCTCTGGAACCACATATGATGCCTCACCACCACATCCCACCTTTTTAATCAACTTATTCGTAACACCTCTACCGTAAAGTCTACGGTGTCCATGGTACTCCTTGTTCATCACGGCCAGAAAAGGATCTGTGGAAGCACTTTCATCTTCTAAAGACTTAAAGTTCTTCATTTGTTCCTTTCATGATTATGCAACAAAGAAACCATTACATAATTTACAAGTGATAAATTAGACACACAATTTAAAATAATGGCTTACAATTTTATTTGCCGTGTCATCGTATGAATCAACATATACATTCCCTTCGGTCCTTTTACGGGTGCACTCAAACATTTGTGTCAAGTTTGGTGGTTCCCTGTTTGGGTTCTCATTTGTCTATATCATAGGAGATAAATATTATAAGACAAATATTAGTAATAATTTTGTTACATTTATGCAACGTTTGAAAATATAATACAACACAAGAAATACATATTACCATTTCCTCATGAATTCTTGCAAAACTTTTGGGACCAGCTGTGTGCATGTTTTTTTGAGACATGCGTGCGTCCCTTGCCCGTGAACAACGATGCTATATAAACAAAATATAGAAGTTGTCTAACCAAGTAATTGAAGATAAATTGTATAAAAAAATTTGTATTAATTATGAATTGGTTATAAATTACCATCATTTCTTTCCTACTCCATAAGCGTAGCAATTCTGAGAAATCTTCATCGGGAATGAATGCAGGTCGATTCTTCCATCTAGTCTTGTTATCTTGAAATTTATTGTAATGCTTTTTCTTCACCCTACATTTGTGTACCCTCCAAGCAGCTCCAATTGACATTAGCACCCAAGATTTAGCATCCTCAAGGACAATATATTTTTCCTAACAAATATTACATTTTACTAAATATAATACAAAATTTTATATCTACAAGGATAAATTATACAAAAAACTTACCAACACATACTCCCACATCTTCTCTTTATTTGACACTTTGTGCCATGAAATACAGTTTAAAGGTGCATAGTTATAAGTACGAGCTATTGTACCCAGAAACCAAGAGAATTCTCCAACTGTCTTTCTCCTTAGTGGAAGGTCCAATTGGTTGTCCGTATTTATTGCATATAATGACCTGACGATTGTTTAGTTCTCGTACATGTACACCATGCATCATTGTTGGGCCGCGTTTCTTAGTACGAGGAAGATCTAACATTAAAGTTAAGCATACAATTAGTTTCCATACATTAAAACAGAGAATATTTTTTGTATTAACCTGTATGTTCTTCAGCACGAGATCCTTGAAGTTCATCATCCTCATTTCCTGCATAATCCTTGCTATAATACCTTTCCATCTCATTTTCATGATTTTTAAATACCATATGCTCCGTGTCATCATCATCATCTTCAACATCATCCTCTTCAGAATCATCTTTAAGTACATGCATATTTATACAACAAAGAACAACAACTACATAAAAGTGGTAAAATATTGTTTAATCCCTAATTTTTACACGTAATGGATTTCATTTACTCCCTTATTGAATCAATGAAGCAATGATCAGATTCAAAAAGGGTCCTCCATTCAAAGCCACAGAATTTGTTAGTTAAATGCTGGGATAATATGTTTGTTTTTGGAGTCTAGGGGTATCAGAAGTAGTGTTTGAAAAACAAATCATTATGGGATTGAAGTCCAATGTGAGCAGTAGTCTGAAATGGAATGCAATGAGGATTTAATGGGGTTATATTGTTTCTGCGTGAACAGTAACCGGTGGGATTTTAAGGTTGTGAATTATAAGCTGCAAGTGAATTTTAAATTTAAGATGCATTAGATATGGAGTATCTCTCTGCTTTTTGGTCAATTAAAAATGAATTATGCTTTAATGTTCATGTTGGTATGCAATATGCAAACTAGTGGGTTTAAATGGAAATTGCAAGTAAGTGTGAACAGTGGTTGGAAATTTTGTTTTGATGGTTCAGAGTGCAACTGGGATCAAGTTTGGTTCTGGTATGGCTACAAATGTTTTTTTGGGTAATGAAATAGTGATCTGTTTGGGGATATATTTGTTCAATTTTGCTGGTGCTGTTTAGGTTCTTAAGTTGCTGGTTGTGAGGGTTAATGTGTACAAGACAGATCAGAAAGGGGTTATGGTCAGTTGGTTATTGCTTATGCAATTTAGGTAGTTATTGTTCATGCAATTAAGTGTGAGGTCATGGCTGATTTTATGTGGTGAAATGGTTTTGATATGTTTGTAGACAGGATCAAGCAGGTGACGGTAAAAAGCTTAAGTATTCAGACCTACACAAAGCAATGTCGGACGAAGTTGTGCTATGACGTATTAATAATAGACGAACCCATTATGGTTTGACCCTAATAAAACATATTTTAGCAGACAGTTTGGGAATGGATAAGCAGCAAACTTAAAAGAACTTCAATTTTAGTATGTAGTAATACAAATCGATTAAGAAAACTCCAGGACCAAATGAATAATTTTAGTCTGTCATCTAAACCTAAAGGCCCTATTATTATTTAGTATGAATACATCTAAAAAAACCTATGTTTCATATTAATAAAGCTCCTCGTAATTTGGCAGTGATATGATAATGCTATGAACTTACAATAAATACCATGATTATGAAAACGCTAGCAGTGGAGCTGAATGTAAAATTTACACAAAATTATATGAAGCCAAGCTACGAAAGCCAACAAAGGAGTTATTGAAAATCATGTTCACATGGGCTTAAAGCTAGTTACTCACTGTTATGACTCGAACGTTTAAATTAGTATAAGATGGGTATTGAATTACCTTCGGAGCTCGTCTCATGTTGTTCTCCTTCTTTTTGAACATTTTTATATGGCACATGCTTTATATTGTCATCTTCATCATCTTGAATGATATTCTCAAACACATCAGTATCATTGACATCGACGTCATCATTGTCATCGATGTCATCATTGACATCTATATCATCAGACAATAAATACAATTAAGACAATAGGTATAAAACTAATTATTTAATTAACTAATTCTTGATTATTAAACATAAAAAGATTTCAGAACAAGACATATATACCTTGACATCCCAAGTCAACCTCCCAATCGTCACAATCATCCTCTATAATTAATGATTTTCTTGTTGTTCTTTTTGATATGCTTGTAGAAGTAGAATTAGACTTAACTGGATTCTGCTTGTTCACCCCTTTCTTATTTAACAGAAGTTCACCCATGGTAAAATTTGTCATTGATTAATTGTGTTTTGATGCATTTAGATCACCAACATGGCTATGCCGCTCATGTCCTTTCTCGCATTGATCTAGCCTACTTTTCTTTGTTGCATTTGAACCAGAAACTTGTCTGTTTGGCTCACAACCTCTACCAAAGGGTGGCATATTTAAGATATCTTGAGTTGTCACTCGTTGCTTTGCTAGATTAGCAAATTTGTTCATAGACATTGGCGCAATATACTTTGGACGATGTGGCTAAATCAATTAAAATTTAATTAGTTAAAAAACTGTATATCTATAAAAATAATAAAATTTGCTAATCTACATACCTTTTTGTGGACACCAATACTTGCATCAACTTGTTCCTCATAATCTCCCTCACGGTCATCACCTAAAACTCGAATATACTCTTCATCTCGCTCATTAGTAACCATTGGTTTCTGTTTCCTTTTCTTTGCTTTTTTACTTTCCACCAAACTTGTCAAAGATTTGGCAATATTTTTAACCCCCAACTCTCGTAACCTTTGCTGGTTCTCTTGAACCCTCATCAATTTATTTCTCTCGTAATCGTTAATATGTCTTTGAGAACCTGCATCAAGTCTACTATTATTTCCCATTATGTACCTGCATAAAATCAAATCAGTAGGTTGTTATGGTATAAAAAAAGTTAACTTAGAAAAATTAAACTATAAACAATGTTAAAAGAAACTAAAATTCAATTACAGGCACGTTATAATAGCAACATTCATTTAATTGTAAATTAGAAGTTTATCTACAAAGTTGAATCCATTTAAACCACATGACTTAAAATTTAGATTAATAAAAATACAAGAACCAAAGAATAAAGCACTGTGTATGCATTCACAACCATATAACTTAATCATTAGCATCATCTTCATCGGCTTGCATCCAATCCCATAAAGTATCATCATTATTTGAGTCATCACTTTCATTGTTAACTTCCTCCGCATCAGCTAAACTTGTATTTGCATCGACCATGAGAGGAGGTATATCTTTTCTTAGTACTTGAATATCATGCTCACCAACTTGAGGCAAAGAACCTGCCCGGTCTTCGTTAATCTCTGCCCAATATGAGGCACCAACATTTTCACCACTTTCTTCCTCAAAGTCATATACATCTCTAGGAACACTAATCATAACATAATGCAACCCATGTTCTATGGGGTCTGGCAAATAGAACACTTGATGCACTTGGGAAGGCATCACAAATGGATCATCTGAACAACAAAATTTGTTCAAATTAACACAAGTTAAACCAAAATCATCTTTCTCAACTTGGTACCACTCACAACGAAATAAAACAACTTTGAACTTTGACCAATAGTCCAGTTCAATTATTTCTAAAATTCTACCATAGTAGTCAACATTCCCAACAATTGGATTTTTGTCCCTGGAGCTGGCAAAACTAGGAGTTAAAGCTGTTAGTGAAACGCCACTGTTTTGTGTCTTGCATCTTGCATCACGTGATTTTGTATAAAACCTATACCCCTTGACATAATAACCATGATATTTCCTTGCTGTTGGACTAGGTCCCTTAGCTAGCCAAAAAATATGATCCGGAACATTACAACTAATTACTTTGTCTTTTAACCATTTAGCAAACTCATGACTATGATTTTGTGCTCGTGTCCATCTACTTTTTCGTGGTAGGCTGTCAATATAAACTTGGTGTTCACTGCATTATTGAAACATCATTTGGACAAAAAATATGGATTAGTTGATAGATTGTTTAAACATATGATTTATACAATAACAAAAAGGGAAATATGGCCATAAACAACTTACTTACTTTATATACTCATCAACCTGGGTACAATCAAAATTCATTGCAAGTTTGCAACCAAACAATAATTCAAATGTTTTAATAATTGATTAAAGAAATCACAAAACAGTAACCCAACAAAGAATGTGATCAATGATCATTCATCATTTAATTCCCTAGATCATTGAATATTCAAAAACAGAGCATAAGAACACAAACATACGGTTCAGTTAAAAACTTATGGCTTCAACAGTTTTAAAAGAAAAGAGATTATGGTGCAACAGAGTAGGTTGTCTATGTCAATTGTCGGTGAGAGAGATTTAGAGAACACCTTTTCTATTCTTTGACCCATATGACCCGTAGTCAGAATTATTTGTTTCTTTTACACCCGAAATGACCCGCATGTTTTTTTGTTAAAAACCCACATGACCCAAATGTTTATTACTAAAGTCCAATTTGACCCATTTAAACTGATTCGGGTCATTATTGCCGGTACTAGGTATTGAATGGTAGCTGTATGCTCTGATTCGTTGTCTTTACATAGTTTTGCGATGCTGATACATTATATGCGATGTGCTTGTACGTTGATATTGCCACTGCTTCATTGTGGCCAAGTTTCAGTGCTGTTTTGATATCTTGACTATTCTTGAGTGATGCCCGAGATGCAAGGTGTCCAATCTTCTCAGAATGATATATTTACAAATGAACAAGGTATGCCAATTTTATTTTTTTATGTTTGTTGCTAGATAATCTATACGAGATCAATTTGTCTATTTTTAATTGCAAAATGTTGCTTAACGGGTCTCCTTGAACAAGATCATGTGTTGTATCTTAATCAACTCATCATGTTGTTTGGTAAATTGTTGTCTTAGCCAACTCATCATGCTGGCTTAATGAACTCATCTGGTAATCTACTTTTCAATTAACTAACATGTCATGTAGGAATAAGTCTTAATATCTTGTTTTTTTTTCTACTCATAACTTAGCCATATGCGAGTCTGTGTACAAATATGATAGGTCCATATAGTTGTTCTTAAGAGTATTTGAACTCATGAAATGATATGAAACTTTACTGTTGTTGAAAAATTGTTTACATTTAAGCTTCTACCTAATAGATTTATCCATTTAATTGGTTAGGATGTCTGACATGTCGGTTATGCTTAACTCCGGTAATGAGGTTAATAAACTCATCATGTTTGGGTCAAAATTTCTAATATTATTGAAACAAAGTTATGCTCAACAATTTATAATGTATTTTTTATCAAATTTTAATTGTTCTTATTATTTGTATGTTTACTTTTCTAAAATTACTTTCATTATTATATAAGTAGGCTTTATTAAAAGCTGTTACAATTGATTCCGCAAGCAAACCCGATGAAGAAATGATTTTCATATGATGACTACTCAAAGTTTAAAGGCCCGAAGAAAACGGGGTAAGTGCAATTAGTTGGAAGGTGTTGCTTTCGTTTCTGCGCTGTTCATGCTGTTGTAATTAATCATATTTAAGGTATGTAAGTTTAAAGGCCCGAATATGGGGAAGTATGCTGAGCTGCTGGTTACCGAGAGGGGCTGTCTAGATGTTAAAATGTGAGATCTAATAAGGGAGTAGTAGAGATATTAAATGGTGTGCTCTAGTGTATTTCAATGCGTTATAACGATACTGGTGTGTAACTAAACGGGATCCTTTGATAGAATGAAATTTTTCTTGGTTGTTCAAAAAAAAAAAAATTTATTTTGTACAAATGAAATATTTCTTACTTGGTCTTTACATAATTTTTTGCATTTCCAAGTATTAAACTCTTTGATTACTTGGATGTAATATGTTGGGCATGAAATGTTAATCTTATAGTTACCCAAACTTGTATGTCATATCATGATGTGAAACTTCTGTATTATAATTCTGTGAACCATTTATATGGTCTGAAATTGGGTTACAAATGGCTATTACAAGGGACACATTTTGATATTCTATTTAATGGGATGTATGAAGATTTTTGGATTTTACATATTTGATGTGAAGGTTTTATAAAGGATGGTTCTTATTCATGGCTTTAGTCTGTTAATGAGCTCTAATTTAAAATTTCAATTATATATTAGTGTTTATGAAATTTGGGTAAGATAGGATCAATTTTTTTAGGATCATCACATGATTCCTTTATTATTATTCCTTATGCCTTTGAAAATCATGTGGAGATAAACTATGCTTAATTTTATACATTTTAAATAAATTCTTATAGTATTTAGTGGAGCTTTATTGCTTACATAAGTAGCTTTTTAGATGGATAAAGTTCTAGAGATGATTGGTAACTATGGAAGTGGTCTTAAAAAGAGAACACATCACATGAGTCCGTAAAGGTGGTGAATCTTAAATTACTCAAAATTACAATTTCTTACGATAATATTTTGTTTTATATTAATTAGAGTTTAAGTTCTTACATCTATAAAACTATATCATTTGCAAGTGTTAAAAATCATTAATTTTTTAAAAGGTATGATAAGATGACTGAAAAATGTTCTTGGGAATTTGGTTTTAAATTTATAGTATGGGTATGTCAAATACTTCAAACATTCAACCCAACTCAACAATTTAAAATGCATTATTTTATAAATATAAAAGGATTATATACTGAGAAAAAATTTATTAACCAATATTACACAATAAAGTCACCAACACAACTATTTGTATTTTAATTTACACTACTAAATGAATAACGACCTAGTGAGAGAACTATGTTCTCTTCTAGTTTGTTAAATATCCAGTAATCAATTTTTAATATTTTAACTATAAATGACTATTCGAATTTTAGTAGAATCAACATCTTTTAACATGTTGCAATTTTCATGAACTTCGCAACACTTTAAAGTAAGTGTTGCCTTTTAAGTTTAGCAAATGCAACACATTGTTAAAAATGTTGCATTTTTCTCTCATAGTTGCAACACATATATATAAGTGTTGCTTTAAACATTTTCAAATGCAACATTTTTTAAAAAGTGTTGCAATTTATTACAAATCTTGCAACACTTTAAAAAAAGTGTTACATTAGATATTCTAATGCAACACTTATTTTCAAAGTGTTGCTTTATAACCAATGTTATGTATAATGCAACAGTTTTTACAAGTGTTGCTTCTAAACCGTTGCATTAGCCTCACTTTGTTGTAGTGAAAGTACTACCTTTTTGTTTTGGAAGTGTAAACTTCTCTTTCCATGCTTGTACTTTATACAACACCATGCTTTCTGAAGATTTGACTTTACCAAGTATGGAGTTGCCAGCCATACTTAGTTGTAGAAGCATATCTTCGAGATCTTCTCTTCTAAAGTCTCTATCACCTTTTCCAAGGGATCAAGATCAATATTTTTTGTCTCTTTGTAGATCCAAAAACTGCTTAATACTTTTACAAAGACAGATCTAAAGGCATAATAGAACAACACATGTTCTGCCTTGGACTTAAGAAATAATACAATGGAAAAACTATTATCTGAGGTATAGTGTATTGACTCAGCTAATAGACACTGAAATGCAAGTGTAATTTTGCTCAGCCAAGGGATAAAGGTGAAAGACTCAGCTACTGATATATGCTCAGCTGATCATAAAGGCTCAACTTATAAAACATACTACAGTATAATGTATAAGCTTATCAACCTATATGATTAGTAGATCCAGACGACTCAGCTGATCATTCAGGGTGCTAAGCTTATGAATGAAAAAACTTAGTAAAATATGAATAACTTATCTGATAGATGAAATACATTAGCTAATCAGATTTGAAGACTCAACTGATACTTTGACTGCTCAGCTGATTTTGAGATAACCCTCAACTGATGGTGTTAAACCCTCAGCTGATGCTTGTAGATGCTTGGCTGATGCTTTCTAAACTTGTCTTCTCTCTTCAGCTGATCTTTCTGAAGCTGGTCCTTTGGCTGATGCTCAGTGTTCAGCTGATGCTTTTTTCTTCAGCTGATGTTTCTTACTTAGACAATTCTTTAAGTCTAACTTGAAAAACAACACATGTTTTTCACTGATCTAAGTCCAAAACTGAATATGTGATTTTGTTAACATCAAATCCTATTTTAATTAATAGACAGGTTTGATTATGGTTTGTTATTGATATCTCCCCAACATATATTAATCACCATTTCTAAACCAAATATTGCACATTCTCTCCTAAGATCACCACCACCACCACCACCTATCACCGCTCTATCACCAGCAACCACCACCCACCACCACCTCCGGCCAACCTCCATTTTTATTTTAAAAACCTTTATCATCTTTAAACACACACACACACACACACACAATATTTCAGATTTAAAGAAAAAGAACAATTATGTGGGTATTCAGATGATTAGGGTTTTCAATCTTTCAGATCTAAAGAGAAAAAAAAGAAAATTATGTGGGTATTTAGATTATTAGGGTTTTCAAAGTGAATCACACACACAATCTTTCGATCTCGATTTCTTAGCAGCGGCGATGTTGCAAACGAGGGACGGAGGGAAGCGATGCAGCGGTGGTTTTGATCTCGATCTCGATTTCTTGAAGACGGAGGTTACGGTGAAGCGACGGTTGAAAACATTTGGTTTTGAGGGTTTTCTCCCACTTTCAGATCTGTTTTCAGATCACTTCTTGAAGACGGAGGTTACGAGTGATGAAGAACCCACCACCGTCATCTCCTCCCCTTCTCTCTAGGGTTTTCACACATTTGGGTACAGATCTACGATTTGAACACAATTTGGGCATAGATCTAGGGTTTTCTACGGTGGCAGCGGTGGCTAGACTATCTCGGAAATAGTGATGGCAGAGTGGAGTGGAGGAGTACGGTGGCGGTTGGTTGGGTTTTCTATGGTGGTAGCAGCGGCTAGGGTTTTCTACGTGGACCACGACATAGTAGGTGAGAGCTGTGTCGGTGGCGAAGATTCGGCAGAAATTTGCAATAACCACGATGCTGTGTAAGGAGGTGGCCGGCGACTGGCTGAAGTGCAGAGAGGAAGAGGAAAACTTTATCAAATAGGGTTTTCTATCTTTTTTTTAAATAGAAGGTAGGAGGTCGATGGTTTAAGAGTGAGGGCTAATCGATAAGGTGCCTTAGCCACTGGCGCTGCTCCAGGAACTAAGTCGATATGAAATTTGACTTGACGGTTCGGAGGTAACCCTGGTAATTCCTCGGGGAAAACCTCAGGGTAATCTCGAACTACGGGGATTTCCTGGATGCGCTGCTCTTTTGTATCCTTATTAGTGACGTGAGCTAAGAATGCCTCATTTCCCTTTCTCAAGTATTTATGCATCTTCATGCAGGATACTATTTTCAAATTCTTTCCCGACTTCTCTCTGTATATGACGATTTTTTCGCCTTTAGGCATAGAAATACGTATGATCTTCTCGAAACAACATATTTCCGCTCGATATTTAGTAGGCCAATCCATGCCAATAATTACATCGAAGCTTCCTAACTTAATTGGGATTAAGTCTATACTAAATATCTTATCATCTAAGTTCAATGTGCAACCAATAATTATATCCTTAACCCTAGCTTCCTGACCATTAGCAAACTCTATGGTATATGCTTCTTTCATCTTTTCAGTTTGCAAGTTAAGCGTTGTCCTAAACCCCAATGACACAAAACTCCTATCTGCTCCCGAATCAAATAACACTGATGCATAATTATCATTTAGAAGGAAAGTACCTGCGACAACATCCTCATTCTGTCTTGCTTCATTCATTCCTATCTCGAACACTCGTCCTCGAGCTTGGCCTCCTTGACCCTGCTGGTTCACTTGGCGGTTCTGATTAGCATCCTGTCCCTGGTTGGGACGTGGGCAGACTCGTGAATGATGTTCCAAACTTTCACATTTGTTGCACGGTTGCGACTTACAATCCTTGGCATAATGGCCTCCTCTTTTACACCTAAGACAGATGATGCACTTGCCCTCATGTAGCTTACCGCACTTGTCACACCTAGGATAGGTCCTTTTTCCTCCTGTTGTCTGTTCCTGAACTCCATAGTTCCTGCTAACCTTCTGGTTTTTCCCAAACCTCTCGTTCGATTGCTTCTTCGAAGGTTCCTCCATCTTCCTCTTTCCTTTTCTCTTGTCACTGGCAAACATTCCAGATCGTATGGCATTGTTGGTGAGGCTGGTGGCCAAATTCACTACGTTCTGGAGTGTGATAGGATTTGCCGAGGTGACATTTGCTCGTATCTCATGGGCTAGACCCCAGATATACCTATCTATACGATTTTCTTCAGGGGTTACCAAGTCTGGGACTAGTTTAGACATCTCATGGAAGCGGGTAGTGTAAGTGCCAATGTCACTTCCCACCATTTCATGGTTCCACAGCTCAGCTTCTAGCTTCTGTGTTTCACTCTTGGAGCAGAACTCTTCTCTGAGCAATTTTACGAATTCTATCCAGGTAAGTTGATGAGCGACTTCCCTTCCTCGGGTCTGCACTTGGATGTTCCACCATGACAAGGCTCGACCTTGTAGCAAGCAAGCAGCGAATTCCACCTTATTGGCTTCCATGCACTTGCTGATACTAAGAACCGATTCTACACTCTCAATCCAGTTTAACAATCCTACGGCTCCCTCAGTGCCATAAAACTCCTTAGGGTTGCAGCCCCTAAAGGTTTTGTAGTTGCAGTCTCTGTTTGCCTCATTCGCATTTTGTCTAGCTTGTAAGCCTGCTGCCACTTGGCTAACGATGTTGGGCAGTGTAGCTATCACTCGATCCATCACCATTTGGTTTTTGTCGTTTTCTCTTCTTGGTGGCATGGTTCTAAGATGTGAAGATAAGATGATCCTTGTCAAGTTTAATTCTTAATGAGGCTAAGTATGATCATGCAACATTTTTCAAGCTCTAGATAACATTATAAGGACAGTAAATCTCTTAAAATATTATAATTACCATTGATAAATATGGGTACATATGTTGAATACAAAATTCCCCAAATTGGGTACATATGTTAGGGTCAAAATTCCCAATACATGGTAATACATAAGTCATTTTGATTGGGTTTACATGTTGTTATCTAAATTCCCCAATCGTACATAGCAATATTTTATATATATATAAGTCCTAATTAGTAGTTCCTAGGTTAATAGTAGCATATTTAGAGATCAGGAAATGGTCATCTCAGAGGTTCCTTCCTAACATTACTCCTATCATGACTCCGACCACCAATGTCAGCACTGCTATGGCCTTCACACGCTCATAGATCCTCCTTATGCCCTCCTGTGCATTAGCCTCCACCCTTGATGTGTGCTGGTACTGAGCCTCCGCCATTTCGGAGAGAGCATCAATTGAGTGGCGCTGGCAATCTAACCGTCCATCAAGATAATCGATTTGGGAGGTAAGCCGCCTCAGATGTCGGGTTTGTGCTTCCATCATTCCGAGTGTTATGGCAGGTATACCCGGTAACACCTGGGCACCCTCCGCTACTCTTCTGACGGTGGATGAGTCACCAGTAGCCGATACTGTCTGTGGAGGTGCAATGTGCGAGGGTAATCCGGTTGTCTTCCGAGCAGTAAGTCTGGTGCGTGGGCCTGGTGGTTTATTTTTGGGTTCTAAAAAGCCAGGTGGTAGTGCACAGGGATTTGGTGAACTTCGTCCGCTAGACATCTCTGGTTCCTCATCAGATGATGAATGCTTCTTACCATCCCGTGATGTATTCTGGGTGTACTCGGTTGGTTCAGATTCGCTGACATACTCCGGCCCAGGGGTGTACTCGGTCGACATATTGATCTGCGATAATGATCTACTTAGTTACTAGTGTACTATTGTGAGTGTCTAATGAAGGTTATGCATAGTACACACACAATCATGCTTAAAAGAAAATTTTATTCAAGCATAGACCTATTACAACTAATCTGAGTATTCCATCGCACTTACTTGAATTAAACATAGGTGATTAAGCTTTGTTTAATTAAAGTAAGATAATGGAAAACTCAACTTAATCACATTAGTAAAATGCTTTAAATTAAAATTTTACCTTAGGAAAATTTTATCTTTTGAAAACCTTCGGTTATAGTTTGAGTTTTCCCCCATAAGGAAAACTACATTCTCTATAACCTTCGGCTCTGATACCAATTCTGTCACACCCTGCTAAAGCGGAAACACGAGGTGTTACAGCAAAAGGTCTCATAGCACAAGGTAATAGAAAATTTTCTAACCATAACAGATAATTTAAATTAAGGTCAAGTTACAATCATCCAAATACAATACAAAAATTAAATATCGTCTTTGACAAGAAAATAAAAACAATTGATTGGAAATTTGTTTCATGATGTCCACACATGACATGCTCTTATGTGCTCTAAGACCTATCGAGGGTTACCTGAAAGGCATGAACAAAAGAAAGGTCAACTACGAGAGTTGGTAAGGACACATGTTTTATATGCACAAAATAAAGCTTTAATGCAACAATAATAAAATATAGTGTTGGGGGCTTTGGGCCCAACAATTTTGTAAGGATGAAAACTTTAAGTCCAACCGAAATTTTTAGTATGACTACAGTTTATTGCCCAATTTGATACGCATGGTTTTTGAGTATACAATGATGTTTTACTAAGCTTGAGCCATTTCCAATCCTATCGACATACTGTGCCCGAATATATATATATATATATATATATATATATATATATATATATATATATATATATATATATATATATATATATATATATATATATATATATATATATATATATATATATATATATATATATTTTACCCAACGCCTATGTTAAATGACGTTAGTAGATGGTAAAGTACACCTATAGTTCGTCAACCATAAGTGGGGGATGTCGACCCCAAATAGCGCTACCTACAAGTACCATAGGCCCTTTAGTGAGGTTAACGGATAATGTCTATTTGAGAGACTTTTATTAATAAGAACTCAAGTACATCAAGTATAATTTACCATAGTGCGTAGTTTAAATATTTATGATGTCAATAAAACAATAAAACATTTATATTCATGCTTTCACCCCAAATATTTGAGTAAATATATTTAAAAAGGGGCTGTGAACACTCACCTTGTGTTGAAGCCTTGTAAGTATTTGTGAGTCCTATTAGTTCTTTAACTCGTCGACGCACCCTTTTCCTATTACTTTTAATGTCCACCGTAAGATCCTTTTTAGAGTAATACTCTTTTTAAAGGTATTATGTTAATGTTTGTAGTGTTTTAAGGTCTTTATAATTCTTGCTTTTATAACGTGGAATATCTTTTAAATAACCGCATATAGTTGTTATTTTTTATTTCTATTTATTTTTATTTTATACATATAGGTAGTGTATTTACGAATATATATATATATATATATATATATATATATATATATATATATATATATATATATATATATATATATATATATAGTTGATTTTAAACAAGCATCACACACACACACACACACACACACACACACACACATATATATATATATATATATATATATATATATATATATATATATAATTGTTTTTTTTAAATATAGACACACAACCTTATTATATTTATTTATGACTAACTTTGATGATGCATGAATGCATTATAAAGTTATTTTCTTTTATAAGAATACATAAATATATATAATATGAGTATATCTTTAGTTAGTTTTTTTTCATATTATTACGTAATAGTATATTTTATAGTTTTTAGAATCATACTCACACACATGCATAAAATCGTATATATATATATATATATATATATATATATATATATATATATATATATATATATATATATATATATATATATATATATATAATATCCATATACATGGTTTTGAAATTATTAAGTATCTTTTATACATATAATAGGTTGAGACTTGCATGCATGATTTTATATTGTAAGTCTTTGTACATTTGAAATCCTTGGCTATTACCCATCATTTTCACCAATCTTTTTCATTAAGAAGAGTAAAGATATTCACATGCATGCTTCTTGCCTTACAATATTTGGTAGGATTAAATCCATACATCAAATGGTAGGATAAAGTCCTTTAATAGGATAGTTACATGCATGTTTTTATAAGAGTTAACCACATGCATGCTTCTTGCCTTACAACATTTGGTATGATTAAATCCATACATCAACCTTTAATAGGATAAAGTTCTTTAATAAGATAGTTACATGCATGTGTTTGATCTTCTTGAGTTTTTTATACTTGTATTCAAGAAGATAATAAGAGAAAAAGATGATGAAGATGGTGGATTTTGCAAGGGATAACAAGTGTACAAGAGCTAGTACTAAGGGTTGGTGATTTTACTTTCAAGATAGCTCTCTCTTAAGAAGACAAGAAGTAGCTCCTCTTTGAACTTCTTGAGTTTTCTTGAAGATGAAATTTATAGAGAGAGATATATAACAAGGGAGAAATGAATGCAAAAATGAAGGGGATTTGTGTTGTATTTATAGAAGAAAAGAAGGAGAAGAGGGGGGGGGGGGGGGTGTACGGCCGAAAGAGGGGGGGGGGGTGATGTGGTGAGGTGGTGATGATTGTGGTGGTTGTGTGTAGGTTTGGTTAAAATGATGAGTTTGACTTCTTATATTTTATTATTATTATTATTATTATTATTATAATGTAAGATAAACATATTTACTATGTTTATTATTACCTTACAATTTTTTTTATATATATATTGTACATAAAAATGTACTTTGCTACTTATTTAAATTTTACGTAAATATTACAGACATATATAATAGGATTTCCAGGTGAGGTCGGAATTTTTTTTCGCAAGAACTAGGACTTTTATTTATTTACTTAAGCTACAAAGGGTAATTCTAAATTATCGCAATTTTATCGAATTCAAATTCAAAGTAATTGGGACAAACCTTTTTATGATTTGGTGACAGTTGTCACAGTTCTCGTACAAAAAACAGTTGTCGTTAAAAATGCGGCGACAGCGAATAATTTATGTTCGATAACATATCAACTTCAAGAATATAAAGGTATGATACTCACATAATGCGGTGTGAGCAAATATTTTTTAATCAACAACTTACATCTTTTAACTTTTTCTATTATCTTTATTTCTTCTTTTCCCATAAACTCTTTTATTAATTTTTAAAATAATTTCTGAATAACAACAAAATAAGAAAAATAATATCAAAATAACTGCATAGAAAAATATTCTATTTTTGAAACTTTTGTTGGTATTATGTTTGATGAGTTATTAATAGTAATTACCATAAATTAGTTGAGGTAATTAAGTAGATAATTGATTGGGCTATTGTTTTAAGAGTTTGTACTATTTGCATAAAAATATGTACTACTTAAAATTAAGGAGTCCAAAAAAATTTTAAGAGAGAGAATGTTAAATGCTTTATAAAATAACTAGCATTGTACCCGCGCAAAGCGGCAGCGGCAAACAGTTTGTGTTCGATAATGTGTCGATTTCAAGAATGTAAATGTATGATATATATACTTACACAATGCGATGTGAGCAAATATTTTCTAATCAACAACATATCCATTTTATTTTAACGTTTTCTATTATCTTTATTTCTTCTTTTCCCATAAACTCTTTTATTAATTTTTTTAAATAATTTTTGAAGAAAAATAAAATAAGAAAAGAATAGAAAAATATTCTATTTTTAAAACTTTTGTTGGTGTCTTTTTTTATTAGTTGTTAATAGTAATTACCATTATTAGTTGAGGTAATTAAGGAGATAGTTGATTGGGTTATTGCTTTGAAATTTTGTACTATTTGCATAAAAACATGTACTACTTAAAAATAAGTAATCTTAAAATTTTTAAGAGAGAGAATGTTAAATGCTTTATAATATAGTATATATATATATATATATATATATATATATATATATATATATATATAGGCTAAGGTTAAACATAGAACCTTTCTTAAACATAGAACCTAAAGAACCTTCTCTGGTGATGACATGTGGCACATAGTTTAAGGGTAAAAAAGGAAGAAAAAAAAAAACGTCGCTCAGCTCCCAGCATCCTCCCATCTTCCCCAAAATTAAAATAAAAAAAACCCCCACTTACTTTAAATGATCATAACTCGTTTGTTTTTTAGAATTTTAACAAAAAAGTTATATCATTAGTTTCAGTTTTTCTTCCTCTTTCAAACAAGACCGGACTTGATATATTTCTGAAACTTTTTTTTTTTGAAATGCAAAGTTTGCATTTTGAGCTGGGTTCATTCAAACTCAAAATGCAACATCCGTAGTTTGCATTTTAAGCTGGGTTCATTCAAGCCCAAGCCTAAATGCAAAATGCAAAATCCGTAATTTGCATTTTGAGCTGGGTAATTCAAACCATGCAGAATGAAGAATGCAGAATGCAAAAAACATGCAGAATGAAAGAATGCAAAATGCAAAACACATGCAGAATGCAGAATGCAAAAAACATGCAGAATGCAGAACGTAAATCCGTATAAACATGCAAAATGCAAAAAACGAAAAACGCAAAATTTATTATCTGAGACGAACCATTTGCGACGACTGCAAGGTCATTAGCGACGACTTTGCTTATTTGCGACGACAGATTTAACTTCATCGTCGCTAATTTCTGATCTGAGACGAATCTTTTGCGACGACATTCAGCTCAATAGCGACGACATTCAGCTCATTAGCGACGAGCTGCCAAAATGAAAAAAAAATGGTGTTTTTCCTGTACAGCTGCCAAAATGCAAAAAAAAAATTCATTTTCAAATTTTTTTTTAGAAAAGTATAGGAAGAGTGATTTTGTTTGAAAGAGGATTAAAAAACTAAAAGAATGGTATAATTTTTTTGATTAAATTCACAAAACTTAAAAAGTTATGGCAATTTAAAGTATTTGGGGGTTTTTTTTTAAATCGTGGGTGATGGGGGAGGATAATTACATTTTTGCCCTATTCTTCCTAAATTAATACATAATAATTATAGTTTTGCCATCGATCAATCTCATCCATTGATATTGATGATCCAAAGGTCCAGATTTGTTTAACACATGTTTCTTTATTGATCCAATTTATATATATATATATATATATATATATATATATATATATATATATATATATATATATATATATATATATATATATATATATATATATATATATATATATAGGATTGGCATCAAGAAAAAGTAAGTTAAGGAGAGATGGTTGAGAGAGAATCAGTACCATCTATTTTTAATCAAAAGTCAATAAAAGAAGGTCAAACTTTAGAAACTGAATTAGTGAATTAAATTAGAAATAATGATAAATTAGGAATAATGATAAATTAGGAAACACAACATTTGATGCACTTTGTGACGGTCATATAGCGAAGTTAATGTGCTATATATAACAATCTCATTAATTGATAAAGCCAATTCATAAGCAATTAAGCATAATAAAATCGGTTAAACAAATCGCTACACAATCATGGATAAAATATGTTGAATACCTTGAATATTCCTAAACTAAAATTGCCACATGTCATCAATATATTTCCTCTCTCTCCTCTTTCCTTAAGACCTTAATTCATATATCCATTGATTTTATTAATGTTATATGTGTGTAAGAGACAGATATTTTATGCAGAAAACTTAATATATAATATTGAGAAATGTTCAATATAGTCCATACTTATTGCATAGTCCCAAGGGACTAATCTTAGCCCTTGGATCAGCCCATCAATGATCCAGATTGAATTTTAAAAATTTGAGCTGAGTGATATTTTCGTAATTAACATGTAATGAATTTAGCATCACATGTGATTATATACTGAATCACATGTGATTTTATATTAAATCACATGTAATTGAATATTAAAATTTAAAACTATACTTTTTATATGGACTATATTAAAAACTCATATAATATTATGTGTTTTTAGCAACTGTACAATGTAGTGAATGTGAGGCATCTGGACGTGTGTGCAAGTATGACAAAGTATACTTGGATGAGCTGAGTTACACATGGTCGTACCCATGTGTTTATCCGGCAACGCATAATCTACAAGATTTTGGAAGCAACAAATCACCAATAGGTGTTATTTTAGGTACGTACCTAATCCATTAAATCTTTTATAAATATATATCTTACATCATCCTTTTGTATATACTAGTATTACACTCTTGCAATGTGGCGGTGATGATAATATTTTATGCTTAACAACATGTTTGATTTTAAAAGTAGGGTATGGTATATGTGAAATGCGGTGTTAGTCAACATATCCATGTTTTTTCTTCATTTTTACTTTTTTTTCATTCAACCATTTTATTAATTATTAAAATTGTTTTTGAAAAACAGTTACAAAATATTATTATTAAATAATTAGAGAAAAATATACTATTGCCTTAAAATTATATTGATGTAAGTAATTTAACCAAAATTAGATAAATTAAATAATTGTTTTGATGTTTAATGATTTATTAAAGTAATAGTTGTCTTGAATTAGTTGAGATAATTAAGGGAATGATTGGTTAGACAATTGCTTTAAGTGTTTGTATTTGAAGCATAAAAACGTGTACTACTTAAAATTAATTAGTCTTAAAAATTTTAAGAGAGAGAAAGTTTAATGTTTTATAATATAGTGTGTGTATATATGGGGGTTCAATAAGAATTTGAAATTAAATTAGAATGAGAGACTCAATCTCAGCCGTCCAATTTCTCCTCTTTCAATGTCATTCCCACCCTCTGCCTCACTTTATACTCTCACGCTCTCCATCCATGAATTCCACTTACAAAATGAACCACCTATTAACCATAGAACCTAAAGAACAATTTTAGGCGTTTAGATTAACTTGATCAAATGTTTATATTAATTTGTGGCAAAATTATAATTATCATACATTAATTATGAACTATATTTTAAGAGAAGGGCAAACATGAAAAAGACTTTATTTATCTCTCTTCAACCTCCACATCACAATTAAACCTCTTATTTTCTCGTCTTTTCAAAACCATCGCCCATCCCCTGTCGTCTCCCTCTCTCTTGCTCCAACCGGCAGCACTACCGCCCCTCCACAGTCGCCTCCTTCTTCGTGCTCGGACCGACAGCACTACCGCCCCTCCGTTGTCGTCTCCCTCTCTCCTGCTCCAACCGATAACACCACCGCCCCTCCGCATCGTTAAAAATTCGACGACAATGGTTGAAGGGTTTTGATCTGACCAAACCACCATATGACACAAACTGGTCAAACCCTGGGTTTGATTCTACTGGTTCAATCCTAAAGCGGAACTGGATTGAACACAACCCTCTAAACCCCAAAAAGGGTTAGGATCTTTAATACTGATGATCTATAGGGTTTCTTAACAACCTACAATAAAGGTTCATAATTTTACCTGTTTTGAACCTGGGATTGCTAAAGTAAGTCCACCACTACTGCACCTCCAATGAACTGGCTGCTAGACCGCTACTGGATTACCAAAGCTTCAAGTACTCGAAAATAACTTGAGTGTGTGTGTGTCTTGCGTAAGAACCAAAATCGAAAGCACCCTTGGTGTTTGTTTTTGTTCGACGGCAAGAGAGAGAGAGCCGAGAGAGAGATGCGTGGGAGAGAGATTGAGAGAGAGGAGAGTGTGTTGTGGCTAGGGTTGTATAATGCTTAATCTTATTTAATCCTTAAGGCTTAAGGGTTATTTATAAGCCTCATTAAAGGACCCAAGCCTGTTTAATAAAAGCCCACTTGCTTTTAATTAAACATTCATTCCTCTCACTTTGACCCACTGGACTTTACTAGTTAATTAATTAACTATTAATTAGCTGGTCCGTTAAATATTAAACTTAATATTTAATTTCTCTTTAAATAATAAATAACTATTTATTATTTATTTCCTTTCTAATAATTAATACAAACTGATTAATTATTTATTTCTCTCTTTTCAATAATTAATATTACTAATTAATTATTTACTTTTCTCTTTAATAATTAATCCAACCTGATTAATTATTTCCACACAGATTTATGGTAAAATCCAACTGTTCTGATTTGGGTGTGTAGCAGTGTGACCCTTTAGTCTCTTATAACATTGTATACAATGTGCCCATTAATTATCTCTGCACAGATCTAATAGACTCCCACTTGTGCAAGATAAGTAATAGTTACTACACATTGTTGGCCTAAGGAGGTCCCTAGCCAGACACTTAGGGTAACCAGGTTATAAGAACTCTTATACCCCAAAGTAACTTGTGATAAAACTTCATAAGCAACCTGCTTAGAAGTAACCTGTTATAAACTAACTGTTTACAAACTAAACTATCATAAACTCCCTGTTCATGAATGGGTACGTTTTTATATATACATACATGCATATATATAGGTTTGTCCCTTGCAGCGCGATATATCAATTTTGAGCATGAGCATGGAGAAAGTCAACTCAGAGACTCAAAAATTGGTTCATGACATAATTGATTTCAAAACTGCGTGATAAACAACAAAGAACAGATCAGTTCGTTTGGGCACGGCCGTGCACTTGCCAGTTTCTTTAATCAGTCAAGGGCCCGGAAATATCTCTCCTAAAAAGAAGTTGCAATTACCATCTTGCATATTTGCATTTGGAAATACGGCTCCCACTGAATCTAGACACGCTCCTTATGACCACCCTATTACTGTGTGGCGTTAAAACGTGCTAAGAAGACAACATTTACCGCATCCCAAACCAGATACCTCAGGCTTAAGGATAACCTATGTGATAAATACTTTTGACACGAATCCACGAAGTATTTTTCACAGTGGGTCAATCCAATATTCGTAACCCTAACGAACATCCGTCAATTTTTGTCCGCAAAACCTTTTGCAGCTATATTCAACATACTTTCGAATCTACCCCAAAATTACAATGACTTTATATCCCTATCATAGTTCCGACCATGATAAGTAGTCACAGATAATGTTTTGAATAAACCTAGTTTATTCCTGGATGAACCAAAACATACAAAATTTGTGAAGAATAATGCAACTAATTTCTACACCCTTCCATATTCCACCCTGGAATAAAGGTGCATAATTTCTACCATTTCATTGACTTGATTCACGATGTATATCTGAATTACTTATTATTTTGCATTGTAACTTATCACAGATTACAAGAAAAATAATATGATTTACAATGCAAAATAATATGATTATAAACCTAAAACTCAAGACTAGCACCCTGAAGTACTCCTTCTTGGTTTTGCTAGGAATCGTTCTTGCAACCTAAGAACAAATCTAGACTTACTTATTTTATAAATTCCTTAAACTTGGAGAACTGGAAATAACTCCTAAGTTTCTGATTTTATAAAATAACCTCCCTGTAATTAAAACTTTAATTACATTTGTAGATGCATTAAATCTTACTAGATTTTATATCCATTTAAAATGATAAACCTTCTTACACCTACTTTTAAGAAACTTGAAATTAGATTCCCAGTGTATGCCAACATTTATCTAATTTCATTACTAAGAATGTTAAAGAACATCATATTCCATCATTTCTAACGTTGACCAACCAACAACATTTAATTAAGCTGACTTATTGAACCTTTTAAAACGTGTATAATCTTATTTAAGTCATAACTTGACTCAAAAAATTGCAATGACATCTTTATTGAGTACCTCTCAATAAGTCATGCGTTCCTCGGATTGGTCCTTTCTCAAGAACTCACTATTTTAGATAGCTTCTAAAATTGTCCGATAAATACACTAGTCAGGTGCTCCCACTATCTTTTATGAAAAAGTGCATTACTTTAAAATATCTTTTTAGACTTAGTCAATACTTGACTAATATGTCTAAAAACTTGTGTTCCAAACACATGTTTTAAAACTTAGTTTTTGTAAGAAATTGTTTATGAAACCAAAAACTTGGATCTCCATATATTCATCATTCTAATTACAGAAAGTGGTTTCATTAAACTTGACATAAGTGCAAGACACTTGTGAAGGCATTTTAAACTAAAACATTTAGTATAAAACTCCCTTTATTATAGTAACTACCATAATCACTTTTATACTTTCTTAAATGTTTTATCAAAAACTATTTTCACTTAGAAATAATAACTATTATTTCCACTTTGTTCAAGACTTTGAACATTTACTTTTCCAAAAAACACTTGCTAGAATCAGAAAAGTTATCTAATTTTATAAACAACACTTGTTTATTTAAGCATTTGAATAGTGGATCCTGCATTTATGTAACTACAACAAATCATAGCATAAGATTATTATGAATCACCAATCAAGTCAAGACTTGACTTATTGGTACTCTTTTAGTCACTACTGGACTAATCCTGATCCATAAAATAAAAACACGTGCACGGATATGAACTGAATAATTAAAATTTCCATAAACTCAAAAACGAAAGTTTTAATAAAAAAAAAACTTTAAACGGAGTTTAATAAACTAGGAAATAGAAATTATTATAATATCCGCAAGCTGCACGTATGATCTCTTTATGATGGGCCGCATCACTTTCCATCTCCTCCTACAATAAACGATTGCAAGACATTAAAATACTCGTAAAAACTTTTACAAGTGGAAAGTGACAAAGAAGCTATTCACACGATACCTGAGGGGTCAGCCTTGCCACCTGCCTCGTGACCCTTCGGACAATCTCTTTTCCAATGTCCGACCTCACCGCACTAGAAGCACCGATTCTCGGTTCTTGCTTTGTTCGGCTTCGGCTTCTTGCCCTTGTTGTCGTTATTATCCCTGGGTGCATTTTGGCTGGGCTGGGCCTTGCCCTTTCCCTTTCCGTTGCGCCCCTTCCTCTTCTTATGTCCGCCCACCATGAGAATGTCCTTAGACTTGGTCCTGATACTCTGCTCTGCTGTCTTAAGCATGGAGTGCAACTCAGCCACGGATTTCTCCATGTTGTTCATGTTGTAGTTGACTATGAAAGACTTATAGTCATCTGACAATGAGTTAAGTATCGTATCCGTTGCTAGCTACAACGGTACTGGGTGCCCAAGTCTTTCCAGGTGGTCCATGTAACCCTTCATTTTCATGACGTGGTTACTGATCGAGGTCCCCTTAGCCATTTTGCACGAGTTAAATGCCCTGGTGGCATGATAACGTTCTGTGCAAGCTTGCTCCTGGAACATATCCCTCAGCTGGTGGATCATGTCATAAGCAGGAGTCTCCATCATGCTAGACTGCAACTCTAGACTCATAGTTGCAAGCATGAAGCAGTTGACATCTAGGGCGTCGTTGGAGCGCTTCTGAAAAGCCTCCCTGACATCTGCCCTAGCATTGCTAGCAGGAGGATTTCCTAGAGGTTGTTCTAGGACATGCCACTTTCTCTCGTGCCTAAGCACGATTCGGAGATTTCTCTCCCACGTGAGAAAGTTTGGTCCGGTAAGCTTATCATTTTCAAGGATAGAGCGGAGAGAGATATTGTTAGTACTAGTAACGTTGGTTGCCATCTACAAATTAAAATTTTGGTTTAATTAGTAATTGCAGATAAACTTTTCTAATTATATATGATCAAACCCATAAATAATATATATTAGACCTAGGACCCATATTTCACATACTTGACGCAAGGTTTGGGCACTTCCCGCCAAGTCATGTTATTTCTGGTAGGTAACACCCTGTACCAATCGTACCTAACTGATACGATTCCTAGAACCTCGTAGAGCACTTAGACCCAGTCTAGTATGTTTAACTCTACTCTAGTGCTTTTTGGGCCGGGACTCCCGATTATCACCAAAATAGATCGCACCACCTAAGACAGTATTAATTCTAGTCGGGACTCCCGATTATCACACAATCTTTCATACCCTTTCCCGCAATGGTTTGAACCCGGATGCAAGGTTTGGGCACTTTCGACACCCGAGTACCGTTTAACAGTCAAGGTGTACCATTAGGTGGGTAGCACACTGATCTAAGATTTTTCTTGGGTTTTTAATTAAGCTTAATGAAAAGCTTAATTTTCCAGTTTTTGAAAAACTATTTTAAAACTAACTGTTTTTAAAAAAATACGATTTACATGTGTACCTAAACTAGGTGCACAAGACGGCTCTGACAAGTTCCAAACTTATAATCTTGACAAAACTTTAAATTTATAAAAATTTAGCTAATACGACTAATAAACTGAAGTCGTATTCTAGTTTGTCATAAGACGTGGTTTTTCACTGTCTAATAACATCCTGTTATTGAACCCCCTTTTATTTACCATCACACGCATATATATATATATATATATATATATATATATATATATATATATATACATATATATATATATATATATATATATATATATATATCGCATATATGAAAAGCAGTAAATAAACCACAACCACGCAGATAATAAAAAGCATATGAATCCTATAGTTGTGCCAACTAATCCTAAGGTCAAACCTAAGGATAAAGTGACTTGGATTCGCCTTCTTGATGTGATGCTCCCACTAGCCTTGACACCTCCCCGAAGTATCCATGCTTCGTGTGAAAACACCATTTTCTTGATCACCTTCTTGGAGTCCATTTTGGTTGAGGGATTAAACTACTACTAATCTATTACAAATACAATATTGAATGGGGTTGTAAGTGGCACGCAGGCCTCCCCGAACCAGTACAATATTACAAATAAGAAAGGGATTGTAATTGGCACGCAGACCTTCCCAAAACCAAAATAAAAGAAGAAAAAGGAAAAACAAGTCCTAAGTCGGCAAAACTACAGCTATATGTTACAACCAAACAATTATATATAAACAATAAACTGTGCACTAAAAACACATAACCTGATTCGTTTAACCATTCCCATTTACCCTTTGATTAATACCTATTAACCAAAAAAGAGAATCATGATCTTCTAATTAAATTGATTTGACCAAATTAGTTTTTCAACAAACCTTTGAAAAACTTAACTTCATTCAAAACTTGAATGGAATCCTATGCCAGGTTTCTACTAGTTTTCAAAAAAACTTAAACACGACAAAATTTGGCCACTTAAAAATCATCTTGTTTAATTTTCCATTCCTTTATATAAACTTACCCTTTTAGAATTTATTTAAAACGACTAAACTAGTCATAATAAATAAATATCTAAAAAATATATATTTTGACTAACAACTAATCAAAACATATAAATATACTAGTTTATATAAAGCTTATAATTTTAACCGCTTAAAATTAATAACCCTTTTGTAATTAACCGAAAAGCAAAATGGGCCAACAACTCCTGGGCCGAGAACCCCTTGAGCCGAGACTTACCTGGGCCGTGATTCCCCTTGGGCCGTAGCCCTCTCGATTGAGACCCCTTGGGCCGCAGGCCACTTGGGCTGAAACCCAAATGAACCGAGGCTGCCTGGGCCGAAGCTACTTGGCAGTGACCCTGCTGGGCCACAACGCTTGCCCGCCGCTGCCTGGTCCGCCGACCGACCTCCGCCACTGCTGCCGCCGACCGGCAACCACTAAACTGGGTTGCCGTTACCGTCGCAGCCGCCACCGGCCAGCAGAAAAGCGCCGCCGGCTACTTTGGTGGTTCCGGTTTCTATTTATTTATTTTTTTCGATTAATACAAAAATATTTTTTAAATCCTTTTAACCTAATAAAAACTAACCTGTTTTTAATATTCTGGTTAAAGTCCGGATTTAATCCAAAAAACCAAAAACTATTAATTATTAATATTAACAAAACTTGTTTCTATTAACAATTAATCAACCTAAAACTAGATATTAACCTTTTAAACAAAAGTTCAAAATTTCTGGTTAAGATAAAGTTTTAGATAAAAAAAGTTTATCATTTTTAACCGTTTAAACACAAACCTGGTTTAAACCTAATTGATTAAAATCAAACCTTTTATCATCTGGATAAAAACAGAAAACTTGTTTTTATCCCTTATGGTTTTCGAATTTTAGGAGAAGAATAACAGGATAAAGAAGATCATGCAATACTAAACAAACCAACTAACTAGATTATATAGGTTTAACTATCTTGATCAAACCTATCCTTATCCAAAAATCATAATCCCTTTAACCATTCAAACTATGTGTTTGAATTTTCTGGTCAATAGGATTAAACCTGGTATAAAAAACAAACTGTTTTTGACACCTTCTTGATTTTCGAAAAATCCAAGAACAAAGAGAGGATAAAAAAATTAAACCTTTAATCTAAAAACC